>JAMPIT010000327.1:1336250-1950000 GCA_026261815.1 Monarcha castaneiventris obscurior
TGAATTTCCTACAGAACCTTGAAACTGTAAATAAGCACTTTAGCAGTCACCAGATGGAAAATGTTCCCATAATCCATTTCTTTATAACATCATGAGAAAAGCCAACCTTATATATGCTGTTTGGCAAATAAATTAACTACAAAACCTACATTTTCTTTGCTGCTTTGTAACACACATTATTATAAGAGCTGAGATTAAAAAGTTTGGAAAGGTAACTCCCGTGGTGCGATTTAATGTTTTAAAGAATCAATGGATAAACTGAAAAGAAGCAAGTGAGCAGCTTTTCCATCTATACAAAATCCTAATGTGCCAAACTGTTTCCAGTGAATGAACAAAACAGTTAAGTATACAGACTTTTTATTAGGATTTGCAAAATCTTCTATTAACGTACTGTAATTTTGCACTATTTTGTAAGAAAAATTTAAAAAAAGGAAAAAGAAAAAAGGAACTTAAAAGGAAACAGGAAAAAAAAATCTAAAAATAGATGCCAAATGTATAGTTTGTAAAATACTATTTTTCTTATATAAGGTGTCATTACATTGTGAATCTAACTGTTATTGTATACTGTGAAAAATGTGATGTTCTGTTGTGACACAGCCTATGAAGGGCCATTTCTAACACAGATTATTCACCTGGACTTGTTTATATGAAACATATTCATAAATCTGAGATCACTTTTATACTTATTTTTTGTAGACTATTTTTCCACATTTGCAACACAACTGTTATTTTATATCAAACATTAATTTTGCTTTAAAATATTATTTGAATAGGTGGGTGAGTGTCTTAAATGTGCCAGAGATTCAAAACCATAACAGAGCTAATTCAGAAACTATTCTTTGCCAAACTGTAGTGCTACTAAAATCAATGATGTTTTGTTGAAAAATAGGCACACTGTCAATAAACATAAGCTTCTAGTCCAATGATGATGACAATGTTACATTTTCTAGGATAAATGCCTGGTAGTTACAAGCTGCATTTCCCTGCTGTCTTTGTGTATGTTGAGGAAACAAAACTGTGTGCCATAGCTGAACGTCATAGATATTCAGTCACTTAAATAATGTGCCATGGATTTGACCTCTGAGGTACATTAATGAGAATTAGGAGAAAAAAAAAAACCAAGCTGTTTGTCCTGATTCAAACTCAGTTTCTGTGATGGGTCACATGAAAATGGGATGGTTGTCAAGGCAGGACTGGGATGATCTCAGCAGATAGTAAGTTCTGTACATAGAAACATGGGGACTACATTTATTGTGTTAGTGCAAGATCAGGAGCAAAGTCCCTTTCTTGTACATTTGAACTTACACACATAACACTGAGTGAGATCTGATAGGAACCCTCTCTTTGTGTTCTCAGCTAATGATATTCCTTGTACTGACAATGTTTATGTGTTTTATATAGTATATATACAATGCCTAAATTCATGTGTAAGAAAGACCAACCATGGGAAATTGAATTTTAATAAAAATAATGGAAACCATTCTTACCTGCAGGCACATTTTAAGATGCCATGTTGAATGATCTTGTAAAAAGCTGTATTTTTAATTTATTAGTGATTGTATATTTTGCCCCATGAGCTAAACATTTTATATCAGGGAGTCTACTAAAAACTGGTTTTTTGTTCCCTTTGAACACTACCATCACCCTAAGATGCATCTGAAAAATGTAGAGGTCAACCACTGCTGTTTTGTGGTATTTTTTTTAATATGATGTTGTCGTTGAACTTTCTTCTGATTACCTATAGCTATGTTCAGAGTTTTCAACATAATTTAACTGCAGACAGAAGATACCTACTGAATGAAACTACAGGTAACCATAATTATTTCAAAGACTTTCACCACTTATGTGAAATTAATATTTCAGAACACTGATTCCAAGACAGTTAACGAGCCGCTCATTGACTCTTATTTATTGAGCACTGGAATTCTCCCTAAAGGATAAACACTGAATCATGTAAATAATAGTGCTCTATATAAGCCTAACAAAATATTGTAATAGATATATTTAAAATAAAAAGAGAACATTCCAAGTGTACTGTAGTCTTTGATCATTATTTTATAGGCGTGATGTCACCCTTTTTCTTCTTCTGATACTTCTCATCAAAAGCCTGATTGTTGCTACTCATAACCAAGACTTCTGGCAGAGATCTCACAAACAGAATTTTGGTTCTTTTTAAGTGGTTGCACATGAAATTCCTCTGAGTGCTCAGGGTCAGACTGAATTCACACAGATTGTTGTATGAGTTTGCTATGTACAGCAACCAGCACAGCTGAATTAAAATGATACTACAGTTGAGGTTACTTTGCCTTGTTTTTATCAATAATCTTTAAAATGTTTGCAAGGAGTGGAATAGTAATTTACATGGCCATATTTCATTGCTTTATCTACTGTACAAATAACCCACATTTGCAGAGCTTAACTGTATCTAAAATAGCAAAGAGTTAATGCAATGGTGTTGGTTTTATTTCTAAATATATATGCAAACAATGGAAGTATCTGCCACTGAAATAAATGTAATAAATAATGCAGTATTTCCAGTAGAAAAGATCATTGGGTCGCAGCAATTGCAGTTCATCCAAGACATAATATTACATCTGACTACTGTGCAGCTTAAAGAGTAGGTTAGGGGCCTTCAAAAATCCTTTTCCTTTCTATCAGACAGCAAAATTTACTTTCCTCCTGAGCTAAAAAACCTTTGTTAATTTGGATACAGTCTTTGAAAGTTTATTTAATTCTTGACATTTACTTAAAGCAAACTTATCATAATCTTGAACTCATCCTTGGCAAGTACAGAGACAGACTGACTTTTCAATACTACATGTGACAGAAGTCCCTGCTGCATCTCACTCTCTCTCACGCACACACAACCCTTTCTGATTCTTACATTCAAATTCCACTTCAAAAATTCAATCTGGAGCAGAATGTACAATTTTCTGTCTTTAAAACAGACCTTTTTTCCTAAGTTATCCACTTCTACTTCCTCTCACAATCTTCCCTTGGATATGCCAACAAAGCTTTGTGTGTTTGGAAAGCCAGGTCTCTGCCCTGAATGTCAGAAGCAGCCAGTTTAATGATATGCTTCTGAGAGCACAGCACTGAAGTGAAATCTGAAAGAAAAAAGGGTCAGGCAGAGAAGGTGTGCAAGTTTCTAGCCCTGCCAGCAATAGGGTGCTATTACAGATGCTGAAACTACATCTCTGGGTGATAAGGCTGCTGTTGGCACAACTTCCTCATGCAGTGAAACAACCAATAAGCTCTTCATAAGCTCTACACAGGCTGATGCTTCAGCACAAAACACTTCATGAAACAAGCATGCTGCCAGCGAGCCTGAGAGTAGGCTAGCACCAATCAAAATACAAAATACTTCATTTTAGTTCTCACACAGACTAAAACAGAAGCCTGCTTTCAAGAAATATATCATCTAAACATATATTTTAGTTCTGATAAAGCCTTTGGATAGACTAACAAGTCTTTAGACTATAGACCTAGTAGCAGCTTAAGGTACTTCAGAACAGTTTTCTACAGGTAGGTGTACAGGGGAGCATTGAATTCCTAAGTTTCCAGGATGTAAAGTAATTTTTAAAAGTAAATGGAGTATGAGATGAACTCAGATCACCTACTCAGAGTGTTGTCATCTTCAATCCTATGTAAGATCACATTAAAAAATAACTTAATGTCTCGCAGTTCAATAACAATTGTTATTAGAATTGATTTTGAGGTACAATGAATCAGAAAAAAGAAAAAACTGCTTGACTTGAAATGTGAAAAATTATCTTCATTTTTTCAGTCAAAATTAGTTGTTTGTGATGTTCTAATTGATGCTTTTATGAAAGATCAAAATCACTCTCAAAATCCTTGCCTTTAATCAAAACCTTAAGACTTCAGTAATTGCTATATAAAATTAATTTAAGAAATTGCATACTAATTTTAACACTTTTTTTTCTGAATTTATTCTTTTTCCTAAAGGAGTCTATCTTTCTATGACAGGATTCTTGAACAAGGAAAATATCATCAACTGCATTTTCATTCTTCTCTTAGCTTCTGTCATCTGAGTTATCTCATGTGTGAAGAACACATACTCAGCGGGATATGGTTAATCAATATGGAAGAGTTGCAAAAGGTTTCAAAATAATTTCTATATAGTCACAGACTTGTTGTCATACTACAATTATGTTATTCCTGCAACAGGAGCAATCATTTAATGGCTGATTTCCAGCTTTCAGACATACACACTGTCAAGTTATGAACTTCACTCTGCTTTTTACGCTGCCCAGTCCTGTCACAACAGCACTGACATTTGTTGACATTCTGTCTGCCTTATATCCATGTGGTTTCCTCAGCTATATCATACCCTGTCCTTCTACACTGACTGTGTATCTTTACATTCTCTGTCTGCATTTTGACATTAAAAAAAGAAAAAAATCTATTTCCAGATAGAAATACAAAGCTCTGTATCCTTGAAGCAGTGAGCCCTACACCCTCCTGCCACTGCCCCTTCCTTGTCACTAAATCAGATTTAATTCACATTAAGTTTAATGCACTGAAATGAAATGTAACAAGGTACATGGGCAATTGGGTGGTTTTTAATCAGTTCAGCTTGTCAAACAAATATATTGCACTGCAATCAGCTGGATGTAACAATTACATCCAGAGCGGTGGTTTTACCCTCGAAACCTTTTATTCAAATGGAGATCCAAGACCATGTGGTTATACCATACTAGTCCCAGTCTTGAGCTCAAAGACAGCAAGCAATGCTGAGGGGACAGACCAAAAGCACAGGATAATTATTTAGGCAGTTGTCCAATACTCTCTGATTAACAGGAGAAAAAGCCACCCAAATACATCTAGACATACCAAATAATTTACTACAGTGATATCTGCCTGCACAAGCTCAGTTTGTGTCCAGCAGGGTCTATCAGCTCTGTCTCAGCACAGCCCTTGGGTCTGCACCTAGGATCTGTCTGGCACTTCTAGCTTCTGTCTGGCACTTCTGGCTTCTGAAGTGCAGGGTACCATTTGAATCCACTGAACTCTCCAGCACCCTGGACAAGCTTTCCAGAAATAATAAAGTACAGATGCATCTCCAAGCATTCCTGGGAGCTGGGTAGCACTGCCTGGTGTGCAGGATTAATTCTGTAGGCCACCTATTACCCATGTAAGAGCTAGGTCAACAAGAGAATACATTCAAAAGTGCAGCTTTCTTTGTTTCCATCATTTTTCAAGTCTTTCATGTTGGATTTCTGAAAAATTCTTTTATCTTCCATTTGTTTGATATTAAAAACCTCTGTAAGCAATGGCACTTAAAATGATCACTCAAAACTTCTTACAAAAATTACAGAATCAAAACCTTAATCTTTGTAGTGATTTTACATATCTCTCATGCATTAAATTTTAGTCTGTGTTCAAGATGAATACATTTACAGATAAACATATTGTATAGCAAGGCATAGCTCATTTACCTTTTTTGTAAGGCTCACATATGTATTTGTAAATGAAAATATAGTTTATGAGCTCTATCTTATCAGCAAAAATATGCAGGAATGTGCACCATAATGCACACTCACTGCCACCAGTCCCATTCAACCAAGAAGATCAAAGAGCTGGTGAAATTGATCGGACCCTTCAGCGTCTATAAAAATGTTTTCCTTTGATGTTGCAAATTGTAGGCTTAAATGGTTTTGAGACTCTTTCCACACTTATGTAAAGCATCTGAACAAGTGTTTGCAGAATTATGGCTTTTACTTCCCAAGAAAACTGGTGCCATTCATAAATATTTTATTTTACAAAAAATATTTCATTTTTATATAAAATTTATGATATAAATAATCATGTTTTCATCTTTGCATTAAAGAACTGAGGCAGAGTTGATGAGTAACACTACACTTGAGCTATCTGCACTGCCTGCACAGCCCACTGCAGTCATGAGCAGAGTGAAGGAGCTCAGCTCTTGTATAGTGCTGCTGTATAAGAATACAAACCCCTGTCTGCACTGGCCCAGCAGCCAAGCAAGCTCATTTCGAGCCATTGCACTTCTGCAAGTGATCTGCTAAACCCTTCAACTCTGAAAATCTCTAGAATTCCCCATGAAAGTTAGTCAGAAAACAGGCCTTAGGCACTTTTCTAAATTTCTTAATCCATAATGAAAGGTGTGACTAAGTCACCTGGAGCACCTCGCTGGGGTGGATATTAATGCATACTTTTACAGTTCACCACATTAATAAGGATGCCTCAAAGATTCTTCTCTTAAACTCTCAGTACGATCCTTTTAAGACAACTATAACCTGTCATCAGTGAAACATTTAAGGTTTTGGAAAACCCTTACTGAAGAGAGAGCTGTCTTCTTCCTACCAGCTGGTTTTTCCGTAGCCTTCTGCCTTTTTTATACAGTTGCTGGCAACATGACATGGAAGATTTAAGACTTGACTGGAAAGGACACATTCTAGGCCAGGACACCCAGAAATAGCAATTCTCAGCAAATCTGAGCATACAATTCATACTGAAGCTTAAAATTACTTTTGAAGGTGTTTTTCTGCTCTGAAATCTGTTTCTTAGGCCAGAACATTCCTTCTCATGGAAGCCCATCTCACCATGTCAGAGCACTGCTCTTTATTTTAGGAGGGAAAATACTTTTCTCCTCCCTTAAGTTTAGGCTCATGATGTGCTTCCACAGTGTTGCATCTCGTCTCCATTTTTAGTTTGTTCTTCCATTTGCTTTCCACATCATGGGTTTGCCATGCCCTGATATTCTTAGCTGCCAAGAGGAATTTATCCTTCCTGAATCTGAGTGACTAGACATCTACGGAGCACTTGAGATGATTCAAAATACCAGCTTCAAAATTTCAAAAATAGTTGATACCTTTATTGGGGATTTCTCAGGTCTTATAGTGGTTTCTTATTGTTGTCCCAATAGCTGATTGCTCAGTTTGAGGGCATTTCCCAATTACCTTCCTTTAAGGGTTTCTCAGTCACTTATTCCCACTACAGGAGAATTCCCTTCATTCATTTACCAGCTCAGCACCCTAATGTTATCTAAAAGTCTTACACAGATTTTGTTTTCCCAATTTAACATATTAGCATAATATAATTGAAATTGCTTGTGAAGTCCAGAAACATTAATTTCAAGGCGTTGATTTCATTGTTCTAATTCTAGCAGTAATATCTCCATTGTATGATACTACACCCCGTGGACAGAAGAATACAGGCTTAATAAGCTTTGTTATCTCTTCTGAAGCTAATTGCTTCTGTGGGTTTTGATTCACAATGCGTTCTGGTTTTAAAAAGTTTCTCAAAACATCCCAATTCACCATCCTTTTTTAAACCAGACAATATGGTGCTCTTCCTCACTCTACTTGCCAAACATAAAAATGCCCCTCCACAGCAGTCTTTCAGCTAAGTTTATCAGCAGCCCCATTCTCTTAACAGGCATATATTCCTTTTAAGAATCTCTGGCAGAGTAAGCAATGAAGCCTAGTTTATGAATTCAGGTCTTGTAGTTGGATTCTCTAGCATATAATTAGGCATGATGTCTGATTAAAGCTCTTCTCACAATTAGGGCACTCATAATAGTTCTCGGCTGTGGATTCCCTCATGTCTCTGGGGGGCTGCATTCATAAATCAGATTCTCTTTCAGAAGGGGGACTTTAGAAGTCTGCTTGAACTATTCCATTGTCCATTTTGATGAACAAAATGTGAACATATTACCTTTGCATCTACTAACACTGTGAAATCAGCTGATATGCTGATAAGTTAGGGAGTCTGAAAGAGGGTGGCAGAAAGGGAAACACAGGTAGAGACAAGCAGAGAAGGAGAGAAAGTAATCACTTAAGCCTCATATCCTTAGGGAATAGCTAATATGTCTAATTCTGATACATATCTCCTTCTACCATACAGCAGGATAAATATGTGCCATTTTTACACAGTTAGCAAAATGCAGGTTCAACACTTCACCTTCCATGTAACATAGAATACAAAGCCAGGCTCTGAGCTGAAACAACTGCTGCTTCACTTTTAACCCAATTTCAAACCTTTTCCTTCTTCCTCAGATGGTCTCGATTTTGTAAGACTCACATGAAGCTCTTTTCACACAATATTTTTCTTGTCTCACATACAAAATCTCTGTTTCTCAAATGTCCAGATAAAATGTTTTAAACATGAGGATGACAGCTAAGAATTTTTGCTAAAGGACAACCATTTCCCAACTGTTCACTCAAACACAAGCTGCTCACAAATAAGCACTCAGCCAAACAGCCATGAAAAAATTATTCTTCAGCAGCCTATGATATTGCACATTTGGACATCTGCTTGTGTCTGTTCTTGGAGACAGACCACCCAGCTGGAGACACTCCTAGTCTAACCTATTTTGATCCTTCTTATGTCCTCACACAAAAGTGCCATGGTGAGCTTTCCACAACAGCATCTCAAAACTGCCCCACAGGTGGCCAGAGCTTTTCGTTCTACAGACCAGCGTCAGCACCACGTTCACTGGCCAACTTCTAAAATCCTGCTCTTAGATACTTAACAACCTATGTGCACTTTTCAGGCAATCCCAGCAGCATGCACGCCTTTGGTCAGCCTCAGGTGACCACCCATGGCAGCAGGTGTAACAGCATCATTCATCTCACAATAAGTCTCTCGAGTGAGTCAGCTGAAAGCTTCCATGTCTACACCTGCAGAAGTGTTAAACCATGTGCTGGCAGGGACAAGCCAACTGCACACCTTAGAGACAGCAGTGTGTGGATAGAGCTGCCTCACTACTGCTGTCGGCACCATTACATTGTTGGGGGAATCACCAGTGGAATTTTTGTACTATATTTTTCTGTAAAATACAGACCTGTTTATGTTAACTAATTCCAGAGCCAGCATTATCCTTCTGGAGTCACAGATGAGTGAAAGACACAGATCTCTCAGTCCTCTCATAAATGTCAGAAGACTTGTCCTTGCTTGGCTGTATGGACTTCCTCAACTTTTGACCCCACAGAAATTCTTTCCCAGCCTGCCCCTAAAGCGACTGAGGAATGCACAACTCTCTCTTTAAATCCACCTTTAGTGAAACTATGGGCCAAACATTCAAATGTAAGTACAGACAGTGGGAATCAGAAATATAAGGTCACTTTTTCCATCACATCCCAGACTTTGTAATCTGATGTATTTTATTACATTATTAGAGTGAAACCTTCTCCCACTTATGCTTCAGACCACCTGCTGCCCTCCCAGAATGTCCCTAGCATATTTCAGGGGTCATCTCATGCCAAGAGGCACTTAATAGGTCACTATTCTGTTCTGGAGGATAGATTTAACTCGTGTGGACACATGTGGCTACTGTGGCTAGTCCCAGAGAATGGTCACGGACATATTTCACTAGTAAAATGCAGCTAAATTTAAAGCACAGATTTAAGCCTTTAATACTAAGTACCTGTTTAAATCTGTGAACAGTCTTTCTCAGGAACTAAAACAGTATCACATCCCACCACCTGCAAAAGGCATTGTCATATTCTCTGGGAATGGTAATCACATTATGCTAAAAGAGCCATAAACTCAATTTAGGAAAAAACTTTTTCCGTGACAGTGCAATGCATGATCAGTTTGGCAGAGTTGTAACAATTTACTGTCCTGTATTTAACGTGAATTTACCCCTTTCTAGTGGCAATTCCTCCTTAATGAAAACAAAATTTTTTACAAGTGGTATGACATAAAATGTGAACCTAATCTATGTCTAACTATTGTGCTGTTTGATGACCTCCCTCCCCTTGGTTACTATGAAAGCCCTCCTGCAGAGTTCAGCTGTGTAAGAGTGAATTCAGTCTTTTTCAGGTATTTGGAGAATTCATAGTTCTTGATTAAATAGTTCATTCATTAAACCCCAGCACACAATATCTATTCAGGCAAAATGATAGCTTCCATATAATCAGAGTAGAAGGCAAGATTCTGCACATATTTCCAAATACAAGCTGCACAGAACAGGAACTGGTAGTCAAGGAAAATATTAAAGGAAGCAGAAGAAATTCTGCTCTCCTGATAAGCATCTGCTGAACTTCCTTGAATTTGAGGACACATTTTTACCAAATTGGGACTGCATATATTTGTAGAAACATAAGAGAAATTCACCATGACAGGTCAGAGGCCCTGAATGGAAGAATTTTAAAGAATCAAACAAACGTTTGCATGTTTGCAAACATAACTAAAATAGAAGTTCAGAGCCCTTCCAAATTCACCTATTTCACACATATTGTATTTCACTTTTCAAAAGGAAGCTAGGAAATTAATTCATTATTTAGGTCAACATGCTTCAAAAATTCCTTATCATTCAGATAAAACACCTGAAATAGAATAATTTGATATGAATTGTTTTAGTTTGAGGCTTTTTGAGGTTTTGAGTAAGGATTGTGAAACCTAGTAGATGTAAAATTTAAGATCTAAACGTCACCCAGACAAGGAAGAGAAATGCTAGCATATTTACAACCCAAATACTATTTTCTTGTGCTCTAATTTTCACTACAATACAAGAAAATAAGGTTCCCCCTCCAAAACTTGACTGGCACAACATTTTTCTTTAAAGTAATGGGTTATGACTTCATCATTAAAACTCAGTAAAACAAATTTGCATAACACAGCTTAAACATAAACGTGAAAGATGATTAGAGCTGGCTAGATGAACAACATCCCTTATAAAAAATCTGGTTATGCTGAATTAAATTTATGTCCAGTATCCCAAGCTATTCTGAATCAACTTCATGGCAGCAAGGTGATACCATCAGATGTCTTGGTTGAGTGTGAATGAAAGGTGTGTATTTGGAAATTTTATTTAGTCTTTTTATTTCTGCCTCAGATCCCATCTTTCTTCCTCCTGTTTCTGGCAGAAACATCAATAAGCTGCCAAGCCCCTTCTATTTAATTCTTGGGATGGCAACACTCAATTGTTCCCATGCCACTCATAAACTTTGAGGTGATGCTGTCTGCAGGGATATGTTCTCTTACCTTTTTTCCTGAATGGACCTTATTGACTGCAACAGGATTATACCTCTGCACAATAATTGAACCTTCATGCAACTGCAGGCAAGACTGCTTATTGTAATAATGCTTGCTTACTTTTTAATTTCTCTTCAATTCATCAAGGGAAATACTATACATTATCCCTCTTTTGTACTTTGCCATGTTCAGTTTCCAGGTGTAGTTTGCCTCTGAACTCACTGGTAATACCTACAAAGAGAATTCTTTATCAAAATATTGTGGCCCAGCAGCCTTTTCAGGTGAATGCCTGGTTTGCTCACTGAGGAACATCACTAATATAGCATACAATTAACACACACCAGGTTATTCTGCAACAACACTAGATCCATGAGGCTCAACAAAGAGTCTGCTGGAGAAAAATCTATTTTGGTTCCAAAATTACATAAAGCTAATTCCATCAAAATTTGTCCTAAATTATGTTAGCATATCTTTTGGTTTTGGTCTGTTTTCTAAGTTCTTTTGTGTTGATTTTAAATTTATACCCACCAACTTACCTACTAAGCATATAATCTATTAGTAGAAGTGAATCTGCATATGCATGGGTTCCCAGCTGGACAAATCTCATAGTCTGGTAGGCATAAATTATAATTTAATAGACACATAGCAAGAAAAAATCCCTGCCCATCTGTTTCATCCTTCAGCTAAATATTTTAGAAGGAAGTAATTCACCTTGGCAAGATTCCACAGTAAATTATGAATTGAATAAATAAGCTTCCATGTATTTCTGTTTGTACTTGCATTGTCTCTCAAGTTAGGACAATTTATATTCATTGCTTTTAAAACATTTTCACAGTAAATGAATAAAACAACCGCTGTTCTTAAAGTCTGACTGGTTTCAGAGATTATGGTGTAGAATCAAAAGCATTTTCGTCAAGGAGAGAACTTAAGAACTGAATGTGGTATCTGTAGGTAAACTGATTTTAACTACAATATCTCTGGCCAATGGGGTGCCAGCAACCACCCAGAAAGGACCTTCCTGTACTCCAAAGGAGGGATAAAAGTGATTTTCCTCTGAGTAGTTGCCTTGAATCTTCCTTCCTGCAAAGTAACTTCTCTCTTATCACTTATAACTGTGGAGAATATCCTTATACTTACATTTTAGTAGCCACAGCCTGCTGCCATCTTCCCATCTGTTCTGTTTTCTAGATCAAATAAACCCAACTGCTTCCCAAGTGCTTTTGCTTTAATTTCAGTGGTCTTTCTCTAGGTTTTTATAGATTCTTCTTTAAATCTGTTGCCCATGTTCCAGTTTCTCACCAGCCCTTAACAGAGGAAGTAATTTGTTCCTTTATACACCATTCTTGCTAATAGATCACAGAATGAGAGATACTTTTTCTTTCATTATAACATCCCAGCAGGGATTCATGTTTCATTTGTGATCTGCTACAACTCTCACAGCCTTCACTGCAGTATCTCTAACAACTCAGTTATTACTAATTTTGTACTTACACCTTTGGTTTTGCCTTCCTGAAGGTTGAACTTGTATTGAGTGAATTTTGCCTTTTCAATTTTAGATTATTTCTTCCGTTTATGAAGAACCTTTGTATTCTGATCTTTCTGATTTCTCTTTGAAGTTATTTGGCAGATAATATGGTGAGCTGGACTGGATTGATGTATATCACATACATTCATGAAAGGATCCATCCTATGAGGTGACAAATATTTATTCTGGTCCTGATTCAGAAGATGGGGATGTGAATTCAGTAACTTTGTGTGGTGGGAGGAGTGAAACAGAATTGTCACCCATCAGTGACAGTTTGTCAGTTTGTTCCAGGAAGGGAAACTGAAGAAACTCATGAGCCCAGGAACTTTCAAAAGTGTTCTGGTGGCAGAAATGGGAATAAGGGTGAATGGCTGCAACCATGTAAGGTACAGAGAATTCTCTCTCCGAATGTCCCACCAAGTGGCCAGGGAACTCTTCTACCTGCCACATCTTTCCCCATACGTGTGGGGTTTTGGTGCATGGCTGTAGCTAAAGAGAAGACACCTCTTCTTGCAGCACCACAGCTCAGCACCCCCTCCCTGCTGCTTGCATGGCAAAAAAGGCATCGCTTTGTACTGGAAACACAACAATTGCAGTGCCATACCAGCAAAGCAGGAAATGCAACAGAATTTCACTGCTGTTCTAGAACTATAAGCAGAAGGAAGCAATGCTCAGAAATTGGGTTTTATTGCCTAAAGATGGGCATAAAAATGATTGAAAGCCTGAGATATTCAAAAATAAGCATCTGTCAGGGAAGTGTAAAGCAAATAAGATCTTTCTTAGAAATGACAATTCACAATCCACAAAATTTGCTGTTCAATTTATGAATTCAGCTAGAAAAAAAAAATAAGAAGTCAATGAAAAAAATACTTCAAGGGCAGGGAAAACAAAATTAATTTTTTTACTGGTTTTACTGGTTTGTATTGTGCTGTCCAGACCCTTGCATTAATTTTTATTAACAAATTTCCATTTATTTTCAAGGAATAAATAATAGAAGGCTAGTGCCTGTTATGATATTCCATGCATTTGTTCTGCACACAAAATATCTAGGGGTATCTAGACATCAACAATTTCTGAAATCAAAGATCTCAAAAAAAATCTAGTTCATAAGTAATGTGAAACAGTTGGGCAGATCTAAGCAACCCTGAAGAGACTTTTTCTAAAACCATTACTACTTTCTCATTTATTCCACTGTAAGAAGTTAACTACTTTAGCACATCCTCAGTTATATCATCTGATGTGAATTTGACTGCCTCTTATCTCAATATCCAGGAAAAGATTGGCTGGAAATATGTTTACACAAAATTATTTGGCTTGGAAGAAAAGAAAAAACAAAAAAGCAGGAAGTAATTTGGTAATGTACAGGGATTAGTGGCCTCTGAACTGGAATGAGCAGATAGCAACCAACTAGATTTTTGGTAAAGTTGTTTTATATCACCTAAGTTCAGCTGTCTTAAGGTTGGGCATATAGTTTAACATCTAAGTCTTGACACCTAGGCTTTCTCCTTTCAGATATCTCCATGGAATGACTAATAAGATATGCATTTTAGATATTTAAGATCAATATATGCTTGAAGATGCCTGTCTCTCTCCACTAACTGTAAATGAAGTTTAGGTGAATGGCTGGAAGTATATAATATAAATATATAAATAATTTATTTATATAAATATCTAAATCCTGGGCAGATAAATTAGATGAAGCATACCCTACCTTAGAAGTCCAGCACGAAATAACGTCATTTTGATTTGCACAGAATTTTCAGTCTTGAATGATCAAAGAACTGTTGCAGTGTGCAGAGAGCATTAATGAGTGTAAAGGGATGGGAAAGGATTACAGTGTGTGTAAAACATAGAGTAAATTGTAGAGGAAGATTTTCTGTGGGAATGTTAATTTTATCGAGCAAGGGTTAGAATCAGGATGCAAACAGCTTTCTGCTTGATAGTCTTGAAGGGTAAACATGGAATGGCTAGTTATACCTGAGGGCTATTTGGAAACTAGGAGAATCCACAATTACTGTTATAAAGTTTAAGACGAGGCTGAAAGAAGTTATTACAAAATGAATCATTTTAGGTGTGTTTCACCTTGACACTGTATCACATACCCTAAATAAAATGGGGTGGGATTTTTTCTATGGATCTCAGACAAATGCAGTAAGGGATTTGAAAGTCAATGCATGCTATTACTAGAGATAGTAGAAAAGCTGCAGGAAGGCATTGTGCTAACCAAAATACACTGCTTCTGGTGGCTGAAATCATCTAAGTACCTCTTCCAGGAGCTGCACTGAGTTTTAGAGAACTGACTTCTGCCTTTGCTACATGATCAAAGGTCACCTAATATTATTATCCAGGTTCTGGATAATAATAAAATAATCCTTATTATTTAAATTCTTGTCAAAAACCACTGAGTTTTCAGAACTTACATTCAAATAAATTAATGGTGATGAAAAGGAAACCTAGCTGTCTTGCTGTACCATTTTTGTGAGGCAAAGTCAAGTCTTTCCAAGTTTATTCTTCCTGGCTGAATTTTTAATATTTTTTACATTGGTTTGATCTCTGAAACATCTTTGAGATACAAAGCTGAATGGGTGCAAATCTGTCCATAATTTGTACATTTCCTCCAGAATTATAAAACTGCAAACAGCTGCAAGCCATACAGAACAATCCCATTTTGAAGAGCTATTTAAAAAGTTTGAGTGGCAATATCCTTCATATGGCATATGAAGCAATAAACACAGAGCAGTTGATTTTTGTGTACTTCACTCTTAAATTATAAATCATTTGTCTTGCAGAGTTGGTTTCTATTCCATTCTCTGTGCTCTGAAGTCTATGCAAAGCAAAGCTGTCTGATGGACACTTGACTTTTATTTTTTCTTCCGGTTTTTCTTTAACTTAAAGGCAATCAGTGAAGAAAGACTGTATGTGGGGAAAGACAATTCCAACTACATTAAAATAAATAATACTATAATCCTTATTTAATTATTTTGGTTGAAAGGAAGTAGTTATAGCTGCTTCTAACTTGAATGATTTTTGCTTTAGCAGCATTTAAAATTTATTGTTGTTTTAAAAATGCATCTATGAATAAAACATTGGAGTTCTAAAAACAGCCTGGCTATGCAGTGTTGTGAATTGAGAGGAAAAAATAACAATTAATTGGTACGATAGAATTTCACCTGAAATTTATGGGCAGAAACACTACAGCTGATTTAATAACTGAATCATCTTAACTGCCGGGGTAGCCTTGAGAATGACATGAATAGTTTTGAATGGGCCTGATTTAATTCCTAGATTTAAGTTTAACGTAGAAAGACTTTTCATGGTCCTCCTTCAAAATTCTATACTGTTAGTAGGAGTATTTACAAATGGATTGTTAGGAGGGCAAGAGATATTAGATATAAATTAGATAGTACCAAAAACCAGAAATTAGATATTACAAAAAACAGCACCAGTGCTCTTTCGAAAGAATTACTAACTCTAGAAAGAGCATTAAGGCTAATATGGAGTTTCTTTTCCCTTTATGGAAGACATTATGATCTCTATTTATTCAATCTTGGAGAAGCCTCAGTGCCTTCAACTTTGATTGACTTGGAGATGAGATTTATGCATCCAAAACATCACAAGATTAAATCCTTGCTAGCATGTGGAAATAAATCTCTCCCTCAGTCTTCTACATGTGTGCCTGTGGGATTGGGGAAAGGTGCAGGTTGCAATTAGATTTATTGAATGCTCAGGATGTCTGAACTCTACAGAAAAAATATAGAATCACTATGAGATACAAAATCCCACTCCAAAGGGGCCCCTTGTATGGTCATACAGAGATCATCAGGTCCGCACCAACACCCCTACAGCTCATGACAAGGTCCAGCCAGTAAAAAGGAAAGGGTAATTCAAACAGCAAACTCAAGGCCTCATTTCGTACTATTTTCTGGTTCAGTCTGAACTACTGTCTTTACCAGTTGTTGCTTTTCATTTCACTTTCAGTACCCACACTTAAGCAATCTAAGTGACTGCTTCCTGCTTGCAAAAACAGAGCCTGTAACTAATCCTATTCACCCTCAAGCACCTGATCTTATTGGGTAACCAGTGTATATATTACAAGAAGTGAAAGTATGGTCTAACCAACATAGCATGACACAGTTCCCCAGCTTATATATGCTACAGTGTTATAAACATGGTGGGTAATTCTAAACAGATCTTCTGTCTGCACAGAGTTTCACTTAAGAGATTAATCCTTTTATGTTGTAATCTGTGATGAAAGTCAAGTTTCACAAAACATTCAGGTTTTCTTTGCAAGTCCTCCATTTAAGAACTGGCATGAAATTCCAGGGAGAGACAGAGTGAAGTAACTCCCAATTCTGCAAACACCAGCACAGCTAATTGGAAAGTCGTGTATCAGAAAATCCAGGGGCTACCCAAGAGCATAAATTCATTTCTGTCTAATGCAGCAGTTTTCTTTTCAGGTGAAGTCACCATGGAGACGAACACGCCTACCAACACGGTGCTGAGGCATCTCCTCTTCTGCAGCCACTCCGGATTGTACCATCAGCAGCAGGAGAGGCACTGGGCAGGCCCTGCTCTGAATTACAGCCAGGCTGAGAAGGGACCTCCAAGCTTCCAGGGTTGGGGTCCAGGCATGCTGTCAGTCATTGTGCCTGGACACAATGGTCACTGAGATGAGGCAGCATCCTATCCCTAAAGTGCATATTCTCACATAACCTTTCTGCTAGCCAAAAAATGTTCGCAGATTCCTCTTGCCCACTGCTCCCATCAAGTAATGTCTTCATTCCCTGGCAAAAGCTCATTCCTTTTCTGAAATGTTGTGGGCTTTTTCCTGTGTGGCAGGGGTTTCTGTTTTGTTTTCATACACTCCTTTGCTCTGTGAGAGACTTCTGGGAAGGAGAATTTCAAGACTAAACAGCGGGAAGAAGGAAAAGGAGAAGGAACTGCTCGGCACCAAAGAAGTTCTTGCCACAGTTTAGTTTTACTGCTTTGTCAAATCAATGCACCAATGTCAAATAGTTAAGCAGGGAACCCGTGGCTCATTTTCCTTTTCATTCTTTGTGATGCTTTAATACAGGAACAGCCCTGTGGAGCTTCGTCAGCTGGACCTCAGCTTCTCCAAGCTAAAATAGTAAAGTCTCTTCAAGAATTAAATGTCCTGTTACGTAGGACATCCTAATCTCCATACCTTCCACTTGTGTAGATGCAAATGTGGCATTTCCTCCAAGACATTGCCCCATGTGCAGGAATACAAATGAATAAGAAAAGTTTCATTTAATTATATAAGAAAAAGCAATAGTCAGAAACAGCTGTCTACACTCTCTGCTATGGTGGTGGTTTTGCAAACATTTTGCGCTCTGTGTTGAATATGCAAGGAGTTAGTTCATTTAATCTGGGACTATTTAATGTTTCAAAGTTAAGCAGATGCCTAATTGCAATGTTCACAGAGCGGTAACAATGCCTGAAGTTAATGGTCCCTGACAGTTTTTATTAGAATACTTCTATTGTATAAGTTTTTCTTTCCCATACAATTTATAGATGGTGGTTTCTTAAAAACCCAGACATTTATAGATCATAAAGTCAAATTATTCTATCCCATTTCTTCAAGTAATGAGTGGACGAGGTCAAGCAAGTATTAGGTACATACAGCAAAGAATTTAATTAGACATTAAAAAGTTCCTTGTTTCCCTGGCCATCTAGCTCACAGTGCAGGTATGTTTGTGGCATTTTCTCTGCCCTGATCCCTCATGGTCCAAACTGGAGAATGTGGGAAAATGCACCAAGGGTCTTCACCTCAGTAGTACAAACTTTCTTTTAAAGGAAACCAGGGTCAGGCAGGTGTATAAAGGTGGTTCATGCCTGTCTCCTTTGCCAACAGGGAGTGAGGTTGTGGCTTGGATGTGCATCAGCTCTGAGGAGCTGTGAACCTGCCCCATATCCTATAACATTCATATAATGAAGTGTGAACTATTTTGGTAAGTGAGACCAGAGGAGATTCTCTGGCACAGCCTGTCTCTTATCCCCCAGCCACATTTCATGCCATTTTGGTTTTTAAAAGGTTCTGGGAAACCTCAATGTATTGCTTAATTGTGTTAATGATAATGCAAAAATTAAAGCATACCAATTCTAAATTCAGAACCAAAGCAGCCTAATACTTAATGGCTTATAAGCATTGACATTTCATAGGTCTTCTGGGACACTTATGAAATACCCATCTTCTTTTGTGAAACTCAGCTGAATATTTTACTGCTATTCTGTATTAACATTTGGTACTATTTGAAGGTTTCCTCTAAGTATTTCAAAGGATTTCGGGTAGGCTGCACATATAATTCTTCCTCCTCCATCCTTGTGTTTTATAGCTGTAGTTTAGATAGGCTGCTTACAACCAGTGAAAAGTTTACACTAAAGGACATAGTCATCATAAAAAGTAATGAGCCAAAATTCAGAGCTCCTTACTACACAGAATCAAGTGCCTATAGCCTAGTAATTATTCCAGTGCAAGACATTAAGTCAAAGCTTGTAAGAGCTCCTTCTCCTAGCAGCTGCTAAATGATTAATATCACATTGGTAGATTTCACAGGAGAATCTGTTAAATAAAGGAAGTTTCAGTGTATATGCAAAGTTTCAATTCCGCACAATTTGTTTTAGAGTCAACGTGCAATATTGCATATTTCATGGTTCCAAGAGGAGTGCAGCATTCATTAAGAAAATACAGATGGTCTTCAGATAGCTAACAAGATTTCACAGTCATTTCATTTCTCCCTGCTGTGAAACCTGGAGAGAAAATAACAGTAACAGTGAACTCACTATGGCTGAACCTCAAGGCTCATTTCTGCCAAAATATTATCAAAATCCTGAACTGATGTTAGCAGTCAAGTTCTACCAAGTTTAACAGAGCTAAGATATTTACAGGACTTTGAAATGTGTCCCTCTTTTCTGCAGCAGTACTTTTCTCACCTTGAGAAAATCCAACTTTTTAAGGGTGAGACTGTCAATTTATTGTGAGCCCTGAATAGCCAGCAGTGTGTAGTTGTATTGCCCCGGGAGCACAGCAGTCTGAACCTTCAGACTCAGCGAGTGAGAATTCAGTCCTTGGGAGATGCATTGTTTTAGAAGAATACAACCTAATCAGCAGCACACTCTGCCTTCCCCTGCCGTGCACTGCCCTGCACTGATGTGGGGTGCAGGGAGGGAGGGGTGAAGAAATGAGGTCTTGGGCAGCCAAGAGTTGAACCCCCTCTGCCACACTTCTCTGCACAGCAGGACCTAATCGTGCCTGAATCTGCATTCAGCAGGGTAATATCTTATGGAATATGGGGAAAACAACAGATAACAAGCATGGTTTGCTGGTCTGAATCCACTCAGGAGTAGCTGATTTCTCTCACAGTTTTCTTGGCTAAAGCACGAGGATTTCAGGAGTTCTTCCCACATGATTTCTGTCTGCAGGAAGAGAATATTTGACGAATGATGCGAGTATCAACACTGAAAAACAAATGATGGACTACTGGAATTTAGATCAGGAAGTCAGTTTTACCTTCACCTTACACTCTTAAAAATATTATGTCTTCTGCCTCCAGTGTCTGTGTTTGACTTCCCCTCTGTTATTCTAATGCATTCACTATTTTTCTCTTGGAGCATCTAAGAATAAGAACAAATACAAACCTTGAACATGCACACAAAGACAGATATATATTGATGCCATATTACTGCCCCAAAAGACCTTCCACACTAAAATAAAATCGAGATATCTAAAAAATAAGAAAATATTTGAAAAATTATGCTTTTTAAACTAAGCCTCTTCACCACTGTGGTAAGCTGATTTTGACTGGAATTGAGTTAATTTTATTCATAGAAGCTAGTATGAAGCTATATTTTGAATTCATGCTGGAAATAATGTTGATAACACATGGATGCTTTCATTATTGCTGAGCAGTGCTTGCACAGGGTCAAGGCATTTTCTGCTTCTCACCCCACCAGTGAGGAGGCTGAGGGTGCACAAGGAGTTGGGAGGGACACAGCTGGGACAGCTGACCCCAGCTGACCACAGGCATATCCATTGCCATATGGTGTCATGCTCAGCTTACAAATCTGGGGGGAAAAGGAAGCAGTGGGGGACTTTTGGAATGATGGTGGTTTGTCTTTCCAAGTCACTGTTACACTTGACGGAGCCCTGCTTCCCTGGGGATGGCTGAACACCTGCCTGCCGATAGAAAATGTTGAATTGATTCTTTGTTTTCCTTTGCTATTGTGCATGGCTTCTGCTTTACCTGTTAAGCTTTCTTTATCTCAGCTCACGAGTTTTCTCACTTCTACTCTTCCAATTCTCTCTCCCGTTTCACCAGGGGGAGTGAGAGAGCGGCTGCATGGGGCTGAGCTGGCAGCTGAGATCAAACCATGGCAAGCACCCTCAAGTACACCTACGCTGTGCTCACTCTCTAGGATGCAGCACTGGGCCTACATACAAGCACTCCACAATTAAGTGAAAATACTAGCTTAAGGCTACTCTTGCTCAAATACAATTTGGTCTCACGCTCGCTCTCAGAACTGGGGAGTTAGCCATTATTTGAGTTTTCAGTGAAGAGCTTGTAATCTACTTCATTTCAGGATCTGACACATCTTTTGCAGGCAGCCCTGAGCTTGTTCTGCTTGTACTTGGAGCCAAAAGAATGCAAGCAAGGTCTCATCCAGAATTGCCATAGCTTCATTAGGCAGCACTTTGCTCTGAGCAGGGCTTACTGTATTACTCCAAGCATGGGCTTTCAGTTTAAAGCTGGCGAGTATGTTGTTGACTTACAGTACAGGTGAAACAAGTTTCAGTAAAAGTACGAAAATATCCCTCCCTCCAAAAATATATGTTTATAAATATTTATAGTCTGACACTGTTAGCCAGGATGTCAGGCTGCAGGCTCTTACTGATATTTTAAAATCCTACTTGGAGATCAAGCTTAGGGCTATAGCTGTCATATGGAGTCTCACACATGCAAATGCAGAACTTGTACTGCAGACAAGTTTCTCCACAAAAACAAAATCAAAATCACTGTATACTAAGTATTTATTCTATCCGAGTACAATGGCTGTCTCTACATTACCAGGCTGATGCCCACATCTGCATTTATCCATATTGCTTACCTAGGGGAACATCCTTGCAGGGGTTTTGCAGGAGGAATCTCAAGAGACAGAATGATTTTTGAAATATGGAAGATTTATTTAGTGTCTGCATGGACCTTGCAGCTCTGGACCCCACTGACTTAGGCCAGTGGATCAGGTAGAGAGACTGTCACATGATCTTGACAGCTATGTCATCTTCTGTATTCTACTGCAGGTTAACATGTAAACCTAATATTTTTATCATGTATTTCTATTTTGCTATAATATGTCCAGACTGAAAGAGTGAAGGTCTACTGCAGACTCTCTTACAACTGGCTATGCATTAATTATGGTTCTAGTGAAATCTCTATAGAGATGAAAACTTGTCTTGCAAAACCTCTGCTGCAGTATTAATGGAATATTTTATATATAATATTAATTATATATAAAATACTAATGGAATATTTTATATGCAGCATATATATAGCTTATATTTGTGATATGGTTCAAGATTTTAGTGGAATTTTATCATATATCTTTACCTTTAAAGCCTTCCACTTGAAAGCAACTGTATTATACTGGCAGGAAAAAACAAACTTACTCTAACATTTAGATCTAAGTATTCAGAGAAATCTTCTTTGCTTCCAGTGAATCACATTTCTTGGCTCTTTTGTTTACTCTTGCAATCTAACACAAACATGCAAGATTACTTCAGTTAAAAATTCAATGATGAAACATGCAAGGTTATTATATGTCTAAGAGTGTAAGTACTGCTTTCGGTCTTTTTTTTTTTCTCTTATTGCAGTTTCCTTTTGAATTATTAGTTTGTATGGCTTGAATGTGAAGACAGCTGTACAAGTGGCAACCACAAGTCTTCTTAGAACTAAAAATCTTTGAAGCTTTCATTTCTTTGTCTGGTGTATTTTAACTCAGTGTGACCTGAGTGATTGACTTTTAGTCTGATTACTGATGTGGGATTCAAACACCAATGTTGCTAAAACCTTTAGGCCTCATCATGCTAACATGCAGTCTCCTTACACACTTTGTTCTGATCTAGATGTAAGAAAAACCCTTTCAAAGAATAAAAATCCCATCATTTGTGGCCATGTCAAGCAGTCATGTTGTTAAAACTTCTTTCCTCAGCAAACCATGACAGGAATTGTGCCTTTGTAAAAAGGAAATTGAGACTCAGAATGAAGCCAGAACTGCCAGTGGAGATCTGGTGTTTTAAAGTGAACCTGTCATGAATTCTAACTGTGCTGAATGAAATCATCTTCAGCCTCTCTTGCTTATGAAGCACTCCACTTACCTAGAAAAATACTTAACTATGTTCAACATATATGACAAGCTTTTCTATCCATTTCTCTTTCCACCCAAAAAATGCAAGTCATCTTGTTATTGCAGTAAACATTCATCTCAAAGAGGCCCAAATTCTTAAAAAAAAAAAAAAAAGGAGCTCGATCTTAATAAATCCAGATAAAGGAGAATAACCCCACTTTCAACCCAACTCAGCTTTTGGAAATTGCCCAATGAATAATGGCATAGAAGTGGCCTGGAAGAAACCAAGTAAAGTCACATATTTTTCAAGAGTAACTTTGTGTTACTATAATTTTCACTGATATGAAAAAAACCCAAACAAAACAACAAAAAATAACAACACCCACAAACAAACAAATAAACCACAAACCAAAAACAAAACAGTAACAGATGTTGTATTATATCAAACTTTTTGATTTGGGTCTTCCATATTTGGCTAGCTCAATAAGTTCATCTAATATTAGATTTACTCATATTCACTATTCAACAAATTGTGCAAGCACAAATCATTATCAGAAAACCTGAAATAATTGCGATACAGAGTGACTGCAAAAATATATTCCTTGGTTTTGCTTTCCAACTCTATTGAAGTGCAAAATACATTAACCATGTTCTGGAAAGACAATGAGGTTAAAGAACCTGTGTATGTGTGTCAATAAATAATAAAGCAAACTATTAACCTCTTTTGTGTGGGTCAGTTTTTCTGCTGTGATACCATCTGTGCATTTTTATTATGGCAGTTATCATGCTATTGGCACCAGATTTAAAATCCTATATGCCTCATATCATTAATTATTTTTAATGACAATTAAATAATATACATGAAGTTAAAATTACCAGTTTGTACAACCATAGCACTAACAATCCAGATTAAATAAATAACACTGTGACCATGAAATTTTAAGCTTCCAACAAAGGACAAATAATTTATATATCTAATTAATTCTCTCTCATCTTTACATGTGCATGAATACCACATAATATGTGTGCTGTCCTACCTTCACAAGTTGTTTTGTATGCACACACATTGTCCGATGTAAATAGACCGTAGCTTGAAATAATTATGGACAAAAGGCTGTAATAGTAGTCTGTTCATCACTGTGTTATTTTTGTCAAGAGCAAAGAAATGGAAACTGAGCAGTCCTGAAATTGTTCAGAATGACTCATGACAGTGTGAAAGTAAATTATATTCTCCTCATCTATTGAAATGGGGGTAGTGATATTTACAGTGTCTGGTTTTGTTTATGAAGTGATTTGGAGATGAAAGGTTCAGTTTCACACTGACTCCTTCTATTGTGCCAAAAAAGAGTCTTACATTTCCTTTCTGTGGAGCCATATGTCCCACAAGGACAAAGCTTTGAGAGTCAAAGTGCTCTGCAGATACAATCCTTAACATGATTATTAGGTTAATAACTATGTGAAGCTGCTGTTACAAATTAGAGCACAATCTTCGGTAACAATATTATCCTGAGTGTCACTGCATATATACATATTTCCCTAGTATTAATATTACCTTCCTGTCTGATTTAATTTTGTTGCTGTATTTTTGTTTAAACTTTTAAGCATCAGAACAGGGTTCCAAAAATCAGTGTCAGGAACATATCATGAATGTATACAAATTCTGATGTCTTTCAGCTCCAGAAAGAGAAGTCTTCAAAACAATTTTAAGTGAAAAACTTTCTGTAATTGTATGTGAATACTGTCTCTTATCCTTTCTGTGGAAAAAATGCCAGAAGGCTACATAGCATTTTCAACAACATATCCTTAATTGCAACACATTACACAGTGGAAGTACTGGCAGCTGTACCACCTTCTCAGAAATTATGTAGCCTGTGTCTTTGTCTCAGCAGATGGTATTTTTATGACCTGCAGTTCCTATCCTATGCTCAGAAAGTCTAGATGAGAAAATAGAAACCAAGCAAAATTGGGACTATAATTCTTGTTTTGAATTTCAGAAGACAGTAATCAGAGTTCTTCAATCTTAATAATAGCCTTAACATTAAGAATTATAAGACTAAATGTTTTTGTTTCAGAGATAAACAGTAAAAGTAACTGCCCTTTTAGTACAGCTTCATGTGGAAATCCTTTCAGTTTATGTAGGTGCCCTACCAAGTATTAGTAACTTGGGCAGAAGAACTCCAAGGGAACAAGTGTTGTGTGTAAAACAAAGCCTATATAAGATCCTGAAAAAACACACTGCTTCCTGCTGTTCACTTTTCATAAGTCTGGGTTCCAGCAAGGGTTTTCAGCATCCCACATCAATTCCATACAGTATGCTCATTTTAATGTATGAATAACAGATCATATCAGATGTTTCACCTTCACAAGTATGAACTTAATCAAGAATATCAAAAATATATGGCTCTCTTCATTTTTATCTTGTCCCAACCTGTATGGTTAATAAAATTTCATTCTGTGCTCATTATGTCTGTAGTGGAGTCAATTCTCTTCATAGGAGGCAGCATAGGGTACCAGAGGGTGTCATGCTCCACATATAAACCTGAAATGGAAAAAGGAAGAAGGGTGTGACCGCCAGAGTGATGGTGTTTGTCTTCCCAAGTAACTGTTACAAGTGATGGAGTCTTGCTTTCCTGGGGATGGCTGAACAGCTGCCTGCCCATGCAAAGTGATGAATGAATCCCCTGTTTTGATTTGCTTGAATGTGCAGCTTTTGCTTTACATGTTAAACTGTCTTTATCTCATCCCCCAAGTTCTCTTGCTTTTACTCTTCTGATTCTGCCCCCATCCCACTGTTAGAGAAGTGAGAGAGAGCAGCTGTGTGGGACTTGGTTGTTGGCTGCATTAAACCATGACACATTTTGAACTGGTATTTTGAAAATGAAATAGATGATTCAAAATTATTCATTTTTTATACATTCAAAGATGAGCAACTGAACTTTGCTGTGATAAACAGCAAAATGACTTATTTAAAACATCAAAAGACTTAAAAGTAGCTCCATATCTGTTAGTCTATCATTAGTATGTGAATGTTCTAGTCCATACTGTACACCATATGACAAACTCCTTTCCCTAGACATACAAATACAGATGCACCATCACACACTCAGTTCTACTGTAAATCTACCATAACTCCTCATTGGCAATCTCATTAGATTTCTATCAGTACAACTAGAGGACAAATATGACCACCCTAACTGAATATTTTATGTGGTCCTCTAAAACTACACTCAGAAAACAAAGGTGTGGATGGCTTTTATCCCCTTGATCAGCTTTTGAGAAACAGAACAAAGCAAACAAATAATTTCCCAACTGTAAGAACACCTAAAGAAGCTGTCATTCTGATAAATCTACGAGTATTTTTTGTGCAAACAAGTGTTTATATTTAAAAGCCACAATGTCATTTAAAAGAATGCTTTCTATCCCACTCATTGCTCATGGTTAGAGCTAATTGGAAACCATTTCCTAAGTTTCTTGATGATTAATGAGCAGCATTTTGGTTTTTTAAACACAGCATTCTTTCGTCCAATGGAGAAAGGCAGAAGAAATTAGTGGCTTCTTAACTCAGAATTTCAGAGCAGAGAATAATTTAAATGGTGAAAAGGCAAAGGAGAGGACACACAACAAGCGTTATTTAAACAAATCTCCCAATGAGAGCTAAGGGAGTTTGGGACCACAAGCAGTAAGCAAAATCAATTAATTTTGGTCTAACTCAAGTAAAGTTATTGATTTTATATAAGGATTTGATCTTCCATGCTTGTTAGTTGCCAGCATGAAAAATTAATCTCGTTTGACAGGAGAGCATTGAATGAGGAGATTGCAAGACTCTGAGTTTGAAAAGTAGAGGGTAAAAGACACTCTGCATTTATATACTCAGAATTTCTTGGTGGTTTGTGGGCTGTCTTTCATTCTTTCTTTTCTAAAAAACATGAAACTATGAATATCCATACAAAGTTTAGCTTTCTTGTCCAGCACTGTACCTCCTTTCATGCTGGCAGCACAAAAATTATGCCCTATCCATGTATTTGAATAGATGTCTTCATAAGCTCCTCGAAGGATGATGAATAATACCATTCACATTTCTATAATCTACAACCAAACTAGAAAAAAATGGTCTAAAGATGTGTCCGAGAAAAAGAGACAATAAAGAAAAATATAAGTTAAAAAATCAAAATGTTAAGTGAACTCTATCCTGATGGAACTTCAGGGACGATACTACTTCTAGCTAGCTCTGAAAAAGGACAGTCCACTCTAGCCTTTGATTTTGAAGTTACTGAAAATAGCAGATTTCAGATCAAGACCTGGAATTTCAGCTCCCAAAGATCAAGAGAGCTTGGGAGTAGCCAACCATATCACACAGATCCTGGTTTGGATTTTCTTTACATCTTATATTTGCCACCCAGTAGCTCTGGATGATGTAGATTTTGAGGAGAGGTCAGCAACGACCTTGCCTTGAAGGAACAATCAATCAGTGATGAACCTTTGCATTTGTGCTTCAGGATTGTGGAAAGGCACCCTCCTTATTCTCTGCTGCCTTGCATTGTGTGAAGTCCTCCAAATTTCACCTGTGTGGAGCACTATACAAATGTTCATAAATGCCAAGCACTGATGGAACTGCCACTTGTAACTAGGTATGAAAACAGCAAGCAGGAGGAAGCCTCATAAAGTTTCAGAGATAATATTGTAATATTGTTGCAGAATTTGCCACTTCAATTCATTTGTTTTTACTAGATCCAAGTCAATTATTTGCTCTGTGCTGCTATTGTACTAATTTCCGAGGTTTTTTTTCAGGGCAGGCAAAGTCTTTCTGTCTTATCACCCAAAGTGTAGATAAAAGATTATTTATTATCAACTTGAAAATATGAGCGATAGCTGATGGTCTGAGAAATTACTATAGGGCAGATATTCTTATAATAAACACATTCCCACAGCAATTAGATCACAGTGACACCTGAAAACAACAGAGCCTAATTTTCGCTCTCAATCCCAAAAGCAACCTCTGTTTTCCAATGCTAAGACAGGGTAACAGGCCACCACCCAGGACACCATGTACAAAGCAACTGCACTGTTCCAATGTGAAACAAAAATCTCTCTCACTCAAAGCAAACAGAGCAGGCCCAAGACCCAAAGCAGGAAGATGTCCCTGGCAGCACACTGCTGACAGTGAGCTGGATATGGCTCACTGCTCGCTGTAGCTACTCCAGAGCCCTGAAAAAAAGTCGGCTTTCTTTGCTGCTGCCATAGAGGAGAGCTGAGGGGTGAAGGCCACTGCTTATGGTGCTCTGACCCCCATCAGAGCTTCAAACCCTGTGCTCTGCCATTGCCATCCCTCTTGTCTCAACTGAAACAGCAAGCCGGTCTCCCCAGGATTTCTTCCTTGACTCCTCATCCACCTCTGTCCCCTTTCTTCTGTTCCTGGTGCTGCTCTGGCAGGAGTAACACGGGGTCAGTCAAAACCTGAACTGCCTTTTTAGAGCAGGATATTAAATTTTGCTAATAATGCTGAAAATCACTGTATTACCTCTGAAAAAACATAAGCTCAGAGCCATGACTTACTTCTGTGCAACACAGCACTGAGTCCTGCCCTGACCTTAAAGTATGTTCTAAAGCCCCTGTCTTCAAGCAGATTAGCTGGGTTTGAGCATACACTTAATTGCTGTCTTGAGCTAGGCTAGATTAAACCTTTAGGTCTGTCAAAACAGAAATATTCTAAAGAGCACATGAAAAAATAATCCAAAAGAGCGACACTGTGAAATTCCATCAGCCAGAATTAATTTTTTTCCTTCTGCATGTAGAAAGTGAACTGGGTCATTCAGCATTCAGTGCCTTTTTTTTCCTTACATGCTTTACCACACACAGCGATTACTTCTCTAGATTTAGATCACAGTCACAGGAGGTTTAGTAATTTAATATTTTAAAATGAAGTGGCACTTCAAATTAAAGGGGCACAAATACTGTTTGAACATGGCAAATGCTGATCATATAATTACATGGCAATTAATTTTCATGTGGTATCTGTGTGATTATGAGATATATATGTGGCTTTTCTGTCTTCCAAACAGCACAGCAGTTTACCAGTTAATTACTTTTAGATCTGCTTAGTGTAATTACACTGTAATCCATGAAAGTCTGTACATATTTTGTCATTACTTCTTGTTTACTTTTAACAGCACAAAACTGCCTTAGGTCAGATCTCGTCCTCTCCTCTTTAGTATCCTGACACCTTGGCATGGGTGTATTTCTTCTACAGAGGAAACAGAACACAGGAATTTAGGAGGATTTCTTGGGTGCTCCACATCTTATATACCATGTGCAATGTACTCTGATTCTGCCAGGATTTCTTGCTCTGCAATGTAATGATATTTCCAGGATCATTGCTAGAATTTGAATTTTCTTATTTAGGACGTAGGACGAAGAGAAGAGCTGAATAGCTTTGCATCCATTCAACTACATTCTTTTCCTGAGTTGCTTTATTTCAATACAACAATACTTAACGTTCTCTGTGCTTCTTCCAGACTTCGCATATCTCCAGTTCATGAAAGTATCTCAGTGTCTCAGACAAAGGAGTAGTTCAGCTGAAGAAAAAGAATCCAAATCTCATCAAGCAACTTCTCCATATCCAAGAGAAAGATCCTCCCACCTGCAGCTGGAAAAGAAGTGAGGGAAGGGCGAGAATGTGCAGTTGTTCTCTGTTCTTGCTGGCGTTCAAATTTAGCAGGCTGCTGTTCCAGTATGAGAGATTACAATGATGAGTATTATCCCACATAGGATATGAATGGAGAAAAGACATAATAAAACTATAGTAGCTCTATATAACTTGTGCCCTGTGGTTTGAATATCTGCTATGGGCTCAGTGTGCATTGTTCTTATTGTGCAAATGAAACTTTTTGTCAGGGGAAGAGAAAATGCTGCAAGGCATTTACATATACATTTGCATTTACATTTGTTTACTGGATCCTCTAATTCACACTCATGCTTAGATATGTAACTTAAGCTCCCCTCAGCTGTCGACATCTTATCTAGGGCATTGTGTTTGTTACCATGTCTTGATAATGTTCCTTAAACATGATATGGAAAAAAAAATGGGCTGAAAGACAGCATAACTAACAATGGCAATATTTATTATTAAATCAAAGGGGTAGGGTTTAGGAGGTTCCAGATTAAAATTTTGAGGACTAGGAGATACCCTTCCTGATGAAAGCAGGTGCCAAGAGGACTGACTTTGAACAAGCTATGTGAGAGAAATTACTTTCTCTAGAGTCCTGATTCATAAATCATCTTCAAGGCAAATCATTGTGACTTCTGTATGATGGCCGTTTCAACATCATAAGCAATACATCATTCTAAAACAAATGGCAGTTTGAAATATCCTTGTTAATGGCACAATAATTCTAGATTTTTACTCCGATAATGAATTTTCAATGTATCCAAACTTACAGCATCAGACTTCAGCAAATCCTTGTTATTATGTTTCACTTGCTAAAGCCAACAGTGTTTTAAAAAGCCTTTTAAAATGTTAATTTATGCACTGGAAGTAAGACATGATTCACCATCTGTCACAGAAGGTCATTGGTTATATTTGGATCCATTAAGAAACTCGTAGGTTGCAAATGAGTAAAGGTAAGCCACCCCCTGCAGTGGAAGAAGCTGGCCCAAATCTTTGCCTTGTTTTAGGGCCAAACTGTTAAAGTTCATCCTGACTCAGAGAAATTGCATAGTATGGAAAAGGTAAGTTAGTCACTCTGTCTGCAAAACAACCCACTCAGCTGGATTCCTGGATTCCAGATTGCAGGTCTGGCCATGCCAAACAAGCAGGATGACACCTTACCTTCCTCTGCCTATGGAGTTCAACATGAACTTCAGGAGACTCACAAAATTTAAAACCCTCTGAAGGCCTTTTAGCACAACTCTTCTTCTTTTTAAGTTTGAAGTCTGAGCTAAAAGGTTCAAAGGTGGCAGCTTTTCTGATCTTTAGCAAAGAATTGACATCACCTGGGTCTCTCCGTGACTTTACCTGATTGCATGATTGTTAAGCACTTCTGCTTCCATCTGTGTTTCTCGTTGGTTTGTCCGTTGGAGATATTTACACCAAAGGAAACTGCTTTTCAGCCCAGCATTGTCTGAGCAGCACAAGAGATCTCAGAGATTGCATTAGCATTATTTAAGCATCCGTTGTCTGGGTTCTTTTCGATGGCATTCCTGAAGTTTGAAGAGAGGTAATCTGGAGATAAAAGAAATTAGAGAATCTGCTCAAAACCTTATCCATTGTCCTTCATGAGGAAAGTGACAGAAATAAAACTCCAGTGGGAGAAAGGTAAAGAGGGATTTTGGTGGTCTATTTTAGCACTTTAGTTTAAATCAGGAATGTATTTTTTAAACAAATCCCCAGATTGTACCCATTCGCCATACTTTGGTTCACAATGCAAAGCAGGCTCAAAATACAGGAACAGGATTTCTTTCACTATATACCTGAAACAGGGACTTCTAAATTAAAAGGCACAAGCTGACATCAGTCTGAGAAGGACTCGAGACACTTAACAGACCACAAAAGCACACACACACACAAAAGCATTTAGATGTATTTTAGCTTATTCTTTCTTCACCTCATGGACAAGAAAATTCAAAATTTGCTGGAAGCAAATCAGCTTCCATTAGTACATTATTTTGGAGGAATTGTGCCCCAAGGTGAAGGAACCTGAAAGCTGGAGTCCATCAAGTAACTGTAAAAACTCTGGAATATTTCCAGCTGATGGCTATCTGTCAAGAACAGCTCATGAGATCTATCCCACAGTTTCATTAGAACATAAGAGAAGGCATGATACTCAGTAGTGTTACTGATTCCATATGAAGAATAATGTCTGCTAACCTTGTATTGAAAAAGTTATCTTTCTAGTTTATATTAAACTCTTACATTATGAAGCTTTAAAATTTGACTTTTATCTCCCTGGAGTTACAGATACTCATCTGTTTAAGTGTCTGGAGACCTGTTTTTAAGAAAACTTACAGAGAATCTAGAGGAAGGCACCTTGAGGTAAATATGTTATGGATAAGGATTCATCTCACTCTTCAGCTTCCTGTGATCATAAAAGACAAATCAAATCCATTTTTTCAGTGCTAATTTCACATGGTTGGGTGTATTGTAAGAAATAAGGATCTTCAGTTTCATACCATGCCTGACACTATAGTGAGAATATCACTAGGATATCTCATTACATATATACCCGAAAACTTGAATTTAATGTCATTACTAATGAAACATTCAATAAAAAGACAAACTGAAAATTTGCAAAACATCGAGCACTTTAGCTTAAAAGAGAAGGAGCCAACATATTCTTTGTTGCTCTTCATCACCATTTTGCTTTGTCAGTCTCTAATGGCAATCTGTCACTGACAATACCTGGCACACAAAAACATACCACACACGTGTATGTAAGTCTGACTGTGCATGTCCATATCTTGGCATGTGTGGGAAGCTATCTCTTACACCAAAAGCCACTTACACACAGATATATAGGTAATCTGAAGTGATTTGACAAGACTGTAAATAAAGTGGCATTTTCACTTTCTTCACAGGAAAGAAGGAGTGGGAGAGATCCAGCCTCACAAGTCTCTCTCACTACTTTTTGTCTTCCTGCGAAACTCTACCAAAGAATGAAGGAAATACTTTCAGCCACTTTCTCATTTGCCTTCTTCTCACAGAATGCTTTGCAACCTGGACTAGCCCATCCTCAGATTTCTCCTCTTTAGGGAGGTACGATGAGTTCCTTCCTCTTAAAGCTCTCATGATAATTATCACATTGCCATTAGGATTATTCCAGTCTTAATGATCAGTATCTAAGAGTGGGCTTTTCCTTTGCATCAAGGTTCACCCATTTCTCAGCTTCATTTTCAGAAGAAGAGGCTTCTGTGATCTTGTCTCTTTGTGTTCATCTATGTATCTACCCTTGAAAGAATCTCAACTCAGAGGCCAGTTTTCACCAAACTTAACAAAGAGGCAGAAGTTCAAAGATACTCATTACTGACATGCTTGAGGGTCAGGATGAGGACAAGATAAGTAGAGGAGACATCTCCCATTTCCACTGCAATGCAGTTAATCCCTTATCAGATGTCAAAACAAAGAAACAAACCTATAGGAAATTGTGACTCTATTCTTCTGAGGAAAACTTCTGTCACCAGCAAAATATAACTTTTTCTTACAGTGAAGCAGGGATTGTGACAATTTAGCTCTGAGTACATTAAAAAAGAGACAAGAGATTATAGCCTTTCTCTTCATGGTAATAAAACATTTGTTTATCTTGGCCTGCTTCTGCAATGTAAACCTCAGAGCATGAATTCTGCAAAAACCAAGGACCCTACAGTAAAATTAAATTTCATCCAGCTCTAGAGAAAGTGAGATTTTGTTTTATGAAGAAACAGAACATACAATATAAAAAAGTGGCTGGAAGATACACATGTGAGTTCACTGCTTACTTCGAGAGCTAACATTTCCTTCTTGTACTAATCAAACAATGCAAAAACCCTCAATATTTTTGAGTAATTTATTTTAGAAAATAGCAATAAGATTCTATATTGCATTGCATTATAGCTCATTTTTATATATAAGCAAGCATGGCTTAGCTATGAAGTATACAGGTGCAGTGAGAGAACTATGGACTGGAAAAGCCTCGACAGAAAGGCAGGGAGAGGTCAGAGGCAGCTGAAGGAATACAAGACTTGGTTCATTCCTCATACCCACATGCAATGACAGTTTATAAGAAGGAGTGTGACTGGCTTTACATCATGTGTCAACTTTCCTGCCTGCTCAGTCTTTATTGCTGTCAAATTTTATTGTTCAGACTGACATACAACTGAATGCGACTTTAAAGAGTTAGGGCATTGTATTCAGCATTCCAGCTGATTTAAATCAGGAAATTGCAGCACCCCTGATTCTGGGCCTGTTGTCTCCCCAAGCCTTACAGCTTCCCAAGCACCAGAGGCAAACATGGGCATCCCTACTATGGCCAGTTTAAATTCTGGTGGAGTCACTTCCTGAGAGCTAATCCACAGCTAAATGCAACAGAGGAGAAGGACGTACAACACGCAAGGGCAATATTAGGTGCACAAGCAATCATGCTAAGCACTGTTCATGTCCACTGATCATGGTTGTGAAATAATATGCTTTCCACCACAGATTTTTTTCAGGGGTGTCATATTCTTTTCCTGTCATAGTTATGCTCCTGATTGTACAACTGAGATCTTTGTCTAAGAAGCCCCTGCAATAACTAAAATCTCCTTTGTGCTCTATCTTCATAGTCACAAGGTCTGGATGAAGGAGTGGTACACTTTAATTGCCAGTCACACCCAGAGGTGAAGCAAAAGAGATTTTCCTTGTATTTACATAGAACCACCTGTGTTTCAGTTTGTGCCCAGTACCTCCAGTCCTGTCACTGAGCACCACTGAGAAGAGTCTGGCTTTGTTTGCTAACACTGTCCCATCAGGTATTTACACACATTGCCCAAATACATCCCTTCCTCACAGCTGACCAACACTCACTGGAAAGATCCTGCAATCTCAATCCTCTTTGTTACCTTTTTCTGGACTCTCTCCTGCCTGTCTCTTGCACTTCGGAGGCACACCTGGACACAGCACTCCACATGGGTTTCACCAGTGCTAAGTAGAGGGGAAGGATTGCCTCTCTCATCCCTCCTTGGTGCAAGGACACTTTGTTGTCTCATGCTCAAGCTGTTATGCACCAGGATCCTTATCCCTTCCCTGCAGAGCTGATCTCCATCTGGTCAGCCACCAGTGTACACTGGGGCATGGAGCTATTCCTCCCCAGCTGAAGGACTTTACATATCCCATCAAAGGATTAGAATGTAAAAGAATTTTACACATAGAAATCATTTATAAGGCTGCTTTATGTACCTTGTTATATTACGTACTTGAGGGGGCAGATGCTGTCTGACCATGTGCAGGTAATTTTCATACTGCTAAATAAAGTCTCTTATGTCAGGACTCCATCTCACCTCTTACAGAAAGTGCAGAAGTCAGTAGAAAAAGCTAAAATATTGCCTGTCCAGTCTGAGCTCTATTGCTTTCTTAATGTAAACCTGAAGTGAAATAAAAGTGACAAAATCCCAGTTTAGTTACTCAGGTTAAAATGTGAGAATAGGTGCAAATTTAATTTAAAAAATAGATTCTTTTTCAATTTTCAAGATTTCCATTTGAACAGGCCTAAAAGAACTGATTACTAAACAATTTAGCTCTTGCACTTTCCCAGAGCAAAAGGTAGAAGTAGAACCAGAGATATGATTAACTAAGAAGGTGAATGCTCTCAAACCCCACCAAAATGAGCTTCTTACTAGGTGGAGTCCCAAATGCTTTTTGTAAAATACCACAGAGGGAAGCCTAACTCAACTTGCTTTCCACATGGGAAGACACAGACAGGAGACTGACAGAACATGATACACAGGAATTCATGTGGTGGTTTGTTTTCGTTTTTTTAAAATAAGAATATGCTCTCCCACTGCCTCTGGATATCTGCAGGCAGTTTGTTTTTTGGGTTTTTTTCAGGGAAGTTTTAATTTCAACTCTATTTCCATCAATGGTGCTTCATTTAGGAGAGATATACCCACAGCCAAAGAGATGTGCAGTGTAAAAAAGTAAGACAATTTAGATGGAATAAAATACCTTGATGCTTTTGCAATGAGCCTCAGAAACCCAACTCTCAGTGCCTGACACAGCAGCTGCTGAGCAAGTGTCATGCCCTCAGGCAGTTGGTGTGAAAGGTCTTGGGTTTAATCAGCCTTTTAAAATGATAGGCATGAAAAAGCTGTTTGTAACCATGAGGACCTCTTGCAGATTGGTGCTTTTGCCATGCAGACCCCCAGCTCCTTCCCTCCTTCCTTCCCCCATTAATATCCAGCCACTGACCAGGACACACAGCACTTCCTTCCTCACTCCTTGGCCCTGGAGAGTTGCAAAACCTCTAAAGAAAACTGTACAGAAAATTCCTAAGTGTTGTCTCAGAAGCCTGAATAAAACATTTCTGTGTCTTTCCATGGCACGACAAACCTGGAGCCAGAATGGGTAGGGATGAGCCTTGTGGTTTCCCATGGGTCTATAGCCTGTCCTTGGATGACCTAAGGTTCTGAAAATATGAATTCTGATAAAGGACTTTCCTGCAGTCCATTCCTACATGTTTGTCCCATGTAGATCCTTTGGTGTCTTTAATAAAGTTCATCTGTGGCTTTTCTCTTCCCTGTACTAGAGAACTATTCTGTTCACTTTCTTCATCTCTTTCTACTTCACAATGACTATAGGGTATATGTTTCACATCTTTATCTGTCTGTTGAATTTAGTTAAAATTGGCCACAGAGATTATGTGGTTTGTTTGTGGGGGAAGCCAAGAGCAGCTGACAACTAAGCATTTTCTGTATGGAATCTGGATAGAAATATCTAAAAATATATAAAACTCTCAGGAACCATGAAGCTTTACATATGCTAGATGATGGAATTAACTAATTTCTACTTTTTTACAATAACATTAGGGAAAAACCCAAATGCTCCAATTTCCATATGAAAATACAACTTATTTTATTTAATACTTGAAATTTTTGAGTGAAACATCAATGGCAGGTTCGTTTTAAAGGAAGGGTTTTTTCCCTTTCTTATGCTAAACCATAGAAAGCGACCATTGTTAGAAACCTTTGTTCTTTTAGCTTAACAACTGATCCAGCAGTCAAAACTGCAAATTGCAGTCCACTTTCAAAAGCAGAACTGTAGACTGCAAGCGTTAAGCTTTTTAATCTCTGGAATGTCACACTCCAGCTCAAGTTACTATTCATTAAACAGGAGCTGTTAATGTTATTTGTTGACAGCATGAGTTATCATTATTTGACCGTCATTATCTTGCAGCAAGGCTCTTTAGACTTTTTTAGACCCTTACTCTGTGATTATGCTGTATTAATTTTTTCTGCGAGCAATAGCTCATTTATCATTTAAATTGGGAATTACCACAGAAGCCCAGTTTCCCTTTGAGCTATTAGTTAGGAAGTAAGAGGGATGTAGTAGTTTTGGATGAAGTTTGGACCATCTTATCTTTGAAACAGGGAAACAAATTATATTCTCCACCTAGACTGGTAGTTCCCCTTGACAATATTTCAAACATGGTTATGTTACTTTCACTAACCAAAGACTTTTTTGTAAAGGTAAGAAGGAAAGTAAGGCAGGCATGACTCCTAAAGTCTGCAAAATTCATCCCTTAAGTAGTAGGAGGAAGACAATGTTAAAAAAACATTTAGTGGGATGATGGAGAAGGTGGGAATATGATGATCTAAGGTAGTCTGTGAGTCAGGTTGCCTTTTCAGTAAGGTTTTGTAGCCTTTGAAGTATCACATTATACTGCAAAAATAATATAAGCAAAAGTTTGAATTTCTAATCCTTTAGCAAAGCAATTTCTTGTTCCAAATCAATGTCAAAATATTGAGGATTTTTTCTCATCAAAAAGTTCACAAAAACCCTGATTCATAAATAGCTAAATATTGTGTTATGAGTCAGTTTGACATTAAATTGGATTATCTGTCATCCCACATGGTCTCACAGGAGCTGTACCATCACCAGTTCATAATCTACTTCATAAGCAGTGCTCAGTGTCAGGACTTCATCTTTCACAGTGCCCTGACACTCATGATTCTTCACATGTTTCAATCAAAAGGCACCATGGGAGTTATAATCCATCTAGGCAATACAGATTACAGAATGCCTGGAGGCAGGACTCTAACCACCTAATGCACAGATGTTATGAAATTTCATTGACAGGAGGAGACCCATGTTAATGCTGAACTGAAGCTACTATTTCAATTTTGACAAGAATAAGTGTTCAGACATTCCTAATGCATATTTTTTTTTTAATTGTCAACATAAAAATATGGTTTTATAGAAAATTTATGTCGTGTAGAAGGCAGCCTCCTCTAGCTAAAAGAAATGAAACTAAATTTTCCTGTCCATTTCCTGGTGTGATGCAAGTTGATGATTTTAGACTAGTGCAGGAGAATGTGAGATAGTTCTGAAGAATGACAGAATTTTTCCCTTTGATTCTTTGGTTGTGTAAAGACTTTAGACAAAGCACTGCCTCAGAAAGTCAGGACAGGCATAAATAGCTGGACTATTTTAAAACGTCAGATGGCAGGATTTCAGGCAATGTCACTGAAGTATTCTGATGTTTGATAACTCTCTAAGTGGAAAGATCTCTTTCAGGCTAGATTACAAACTGATTGAAAGCAGCTAATTCATCTGAGCAACCCATTTATGTGAGCTACACAGAATCACAACAGCAAAGAACTATTACATATCAAAGCATAATAAAATTGAGGGCATGTTGAGGACCAAAGGTCACTAGGGTGTTGCTTTATGCTTTATCACCACTTAACAAAAAAGGTAAAGGAAAATAATCTTCTAATCAGTCCAATATGAAAATTGGAAATGAGAGGTCTTTTATGCTCTTTGATACATTTCCTATGCAGTTGCTTTTTGAACACTAAATTTCTTTCCCATAAAGGAATATACTTTACAGGATCTTTTTCCTGCTTGTAGTAGGTTCTTGGGGGGATTTTGGGGTTGTCTTGGGTTTTTGTTGTTGTTGTTTTTTGTTTTGTTTGTTTGGGGTTTTTTAAATGTGGATGAGACCAGGAAAGAGTCATCTCTTTCACCACACAGCACTCTGTTCTAAGCTATTTCACCCTCTATTGCATCATGTTTACTATCTCATGTAATAAAGTAGCTCATCATTTCTCAATCACACCCCTTGCCTTTGCTGCTATGAAAAGACACAGATAAGAGAGAATTAAATGGTAAGAGTACACTCAATGTCCCTTGGTGTGGCTAGAATGAAAATAGGCCTTGTCAAACAAATAAGATTTCATTTTTCTTTAAATTACAGGCTTGACTGATGAAGATAACTCCACAAGTATAATTGAATAGCTAAGTATTGACATCTGAAATCCCAATTTAAAAATTAGCTGTATTTATGAGCAATGAATTAATCATCCAACTAATAAACCTCCAAAAGTCAGTGGAGAACATCGCTTAGAGCTTCTACCAAAACAGACTAGGAAACGCTTTCCTGTCCATGACAAATGCAATGCAATGCAATGCAAAAGGCATTAGCATTTTATGGTAAAAACTGCTACAAAATTAGAACATCTCATCACAGAGGACATTGTCCTTCTCCCTCAGTGAATATCTAAGTCTATACATAAAACAAGAAACAGGTATTGAGACCCTTTTAAGAATGACTACAGTAAAGTAAGAGATTTCATTCGGGATATGGGTAATCTGAGTTGAAATCCAGTTCTTAACCAGAGTGAAAAAAAAGAGAGAAGTCTGCACTTAGACTCTCCAAATTCCTAAGAGGTGGATTTCTCAATATTCTGGAATGGAATTCTATTATCTTTAGTTTTCCTGAATTTAAGAAACCTCTCTGTAATACTTATCAAAATCAGCACAATATATGAAGGATTATTAATTTCAACATATGGGTATCATCCAATGAGAAAGATCTTTAAAAATACTGGCCTACAACTATTTTCTATGGAAATTTGGTGGGGTATGACAATACAGCTGAAACTAATCAGTATCTTCTTCAGTGATATGGAAATAACATAAACCTACTGCTGATAAAATTGTATCAACTGATGCAAAGATAAGTGGAACGAGAGAAAAGCTAAATAATGATGATGAAACACCACCACGGTTGGTAAATTGCTCAGTAAACTGAGTCCATTCAGGCAGGATACATTACACCAAAATATGTATGAAGTGCAATATATGTAGTGCAAAAATAGGGACTATTCTGTGGACACAGAACCTGTGAATAGGGTTTAGGATTCCCACTGAGTTAACTACTGCAGTAGAGGACAGATGCAGGCCCTGTTCACACTGCAGATGAGTATTTCAGGCTGCATGTGTGTTTCTGAATAACAATACTTATTAAAATCTCTCAAAACAAACAGAAAAATTGAGTCATTCAAATTGGAAAAAAGTCTTACATTTATAATTATATAAACACCAGGGTAAGAGTGAATTCATCTTCCCTCACCATTTTCAAGTGAGCATTTAACAGCTTCAAGAGAAATAATGTTTCAGTTCAACAATTTTCTGTGTTTTCTTAGTAACGCTCCTTCTGTGTTCTTGTTGCCAGATGAACTGTTTGCACACCTGGTGGGTTAATACAATGCTTGTTCTTCAAAAACCACTGGCCTATGGAACTGCACAATGCTTATTCTCTAGGATCGAGTCAAACATTAACCAAGAAGAAGAATGGAAAGTAACCAGCCCAGTTCTGCCAAATTTTCACCACTTCACCAAGCAGCCAAGTATGGCTTTGGGGTCACCAACCACCAGGGACCACCAAAGAGACCCCCAGGACAGAAGCATGCATTCACAAAGGGAATATATGTTGAAAATTCTGGGCAAATTATCATCAAATGTATGTTTATTCCAGGAAGATCAATGAATATGTATGTAATATAAAGTATAAAAACTGAAGTTTTTCTGTACTCAGTATGCATGGTATTTTGGAGAAGATATCCCCTTGTGCATCCAGCCAAATAAAGAATGCTTGCTTCTTAATGTTACATTGGTTTTAAGGAGTTTTATTTTTACTAATTTTTGGTAACAATCTCATCTTTGATTGCAATCCTGTAGCCTGGGAACAAGTTATTATCCTTCAACACTTGCAGCAAAACGAAATGTAGGCTCTGGCACTAAGAAAGCCTGGCTTCCCATGAACTTTTAAGCTACATCATGGATTTTTGATGTGTAAAAACAAAAAAGCCAACTCCAGCCAGAAATTCAGTCCCCTCCCCATATGGATTGGCCAGTGGCTCCACCGGATGTGCTTCCAGAGGTGACTTATCCTTCAGGTTTTACCCATGCAAAGTGCTTTTCCTACACTTTCCAGCTGTTTCCATGAAACTAGAGAAGTAGCCTGCAGTTTAGTCAAGCAAATTGAAGCCTGTCATTTGAACCTCACTTTTAGATAACTAGTGATGCTGTTTTTTGCACTCTAGCACATTAACCCCTGAATGGAAAGCAGCAGGTGCTTCTGAAGGCCGTCACAGCTTATTGTCCACCTTAGTTCCATGCCTAAACTATGGTCATCAAGATCTTACTTCAGAGATCTTGATCTCTAAAGCACCCACTTCTTGCCTTAACTGTACAGGGAATTTAGCCAGATGCTTTAAGAACACTTCTTTGCTAGGAGTGGAAAGATAAACCCATTATGAATCTTCAGCCGAGGAGACTACTCTAAAGGTAGTCGGCAGCAGCAGCTGTATAAAAGATCATGAGAGAAGAGCAGAACCCCAAAGTCCGTATTAGCATTGAAACATGCATGTATTGTATGATCCCAAGCGTTTCTTTCCATAGAAAGCATAAATAAAATGTTTGATTATTAACTACTTTTTTTATTTTTATCTCTAAAAAACAAGCTTTAGTGTATTTTAAGGTAGCTGACACCCAAATTTTTGGAACAAATGTCTATTGCAAGGAAAATTGTGTCAAAAGGTTTTCCCAAAGTCTAGTAATTTTTGTTTTATTACATGAGATTCCTCCTGATATCTTTATTTTTCTAGAGAGCAGTGCTTTATAAATATCAACACTACTCCATCACACTTTTTAAGCTAATATTACCACTTTCTAGTATTGTTGAGATGCTATTGCCACTCAATGAACTGTCCAGCAAGAATCTAACTGATCACTGAACAGGGCTTAAATATGTCAGAAGAATTGCTGGCAGTGAAGCCTGTGCACTGAGAACATATAGATCTGCTAGACATGCACTTCTGTGCATTATATAGCACACTTTCATTTAGTGTACATAGAGAATTTCTTATCCTTGGGCTACCTGCAGTTTAGGATTTGACTCATATTTGTTTCCCTCTTTCCTCTGTGCAATAGCCCAAAGCACAGTACTTTTTCTTCCTGAATTTTTGATGCTCTTTCTAGCATGCTAGCCTATGAAGGCTATCGTCTCCATTTTTCGATCTTTGTCTTATTTCTTGTCTTCCTTTAGCTTGATACACTTGTTCCAAACTGATGGCTGTTTTACTTCAGTGCTCTCACTGAAATTCAGTAGGAGATATCTTTATAGAGATAAAGCTGTTCCTGTCATAAATCTCCCTAGCAAGCTGGATTCACATACTCCACAAGAGATTCACCTTTTGATTAGGGATTTCTTTCTCTGAAATCATATAGGAATATACAAATTCTTAACTGTGCACATTTTTTGAACATTTTTTTATCACAGTTTTTGTCTCAGAATTCATCAAATTGCTCTCTCGTGTTCATACAGCATTTCTAACAATGGTGTCCCACTTATTTGCTTCCTTTTTTTGTCTCATCAAAACATTTCAGAGGCATTATCTCAATTTTTAAAAATCTTTATCTCAGGGAGCTCTGTATACACACTCAGCTCTTTTATTGCTTCTACACAAAGATATTTGTATCTATGGTTCAGCCTGAAGCGGTGTGATTTTTTTCCTCAGGACTGTACTGTTAAGCAGTTTATCAGAGTGTCTTCCTAAGTATGAACATCAGACAACTGAACATTGCTACTGTTTTTCTTGCATCATCTGTTAAGTAATATATAATAAGATTACTTTTTTCTGATGGCCCATTGCCTCTTTATTAAGACTTAGATATATTCTACAACAGTAGCCAGCATTCTAGGCACGTTGTCTTCTCAGTCCCCCTTCCAACAGCTTGCTTGGTTTCTTTCTCTAATGCCTTTCCAGAATTTGTAATTATTGCAAAGTTTACTAGACGGTAAACAAGCAAGCAGCAGCATTGCCAATGTTAAGTAGCTTTAGTTCTCCTTATGGACCAATAATTTAGTAATTCCCTTTACATTATCAGTACATGACTGCTTTTCTGTAGTAGCAGCTGAATAGCAGCTAATAGGGAAAAAAAAATCATTGAAACTTTCTGGAAATGTCAAAAAGTAATTTGTAAGTGTGAATCTCCAAAAAAATTATATTTATGATACAAGGGTCTGCTATAAATCAGTTTCTCAGTATCATTTAGTGGATCTACAATTTCTCTTGCTATTTCTTTACTTGGAACACAAATAACATGGGCTGATTCATAAAATAAATTGCAAAAATACTAGAAATATAAGAATACAATGATTTATAATTACACCATACACTAGTGAGGTTTTATATGTAAGGTAAATAATTGTTGGAAACTCATATGGCTGTTTGAAACCAACAACGCTTTGAACCTGTACTATCCATAGCATTAACTAACAAGTAAAAAGTACTGCAGGGCACTACAAATAAGTGCAAGTCTTCTTTAGTACTTTCTCAGTTCCTGTCTCAAGCTGAGAAAACAAAGTGTATCTCAGATACCTGAAGAAAATAAATGGCAATCACAAATGATTAATAATATAAAACCAAGCTAGTACCAGAGGGAAGAGAAACAAGGTAAAATATGAAGAATTGACCAGGAACAGTGTTGTTTTTTTCAAAGGTAGGCTCTAACTTGAGTCATTAAATGGTACTCACAGTTAGGAGGAACATAGAATTCCCACTGGCAAGTGATGTTTCATTGAATGCAACAAGCAATCATATGTGCAAATGGCAGCTTCATCACATCAGTACCCATTCTCAGGTTGATGCTGTTCATTTGGGTGTACAGCTGTGAGACAGCAATACACGTCTCTAAGCTGGTCATTGAACTTTGAAAATAGTAATCCAGCACATCAACTCCTCAGCTGGGATAAGACACCGATGGTCCTTCTCTGCAGTTGTTTTCAAACTAGTGGTTGGAAGCCTTGAAACACTTCCATGTCCAGAAGTTAAAAAATACTAGGCTTTTTTTCCCTACCTGAGCTTTACACACTTCCCTGATTGAAGACAGGGAGAGCAGAGAGAAGGCAAAAAAAACCCCTCTTATCTTTCTATCTCTGCTCCCTTTAGGTTTGCTCAATGATATTTTTTGTTCTGTAAGTGAAGCCACAACAGTGACCTTTCTTCAACAAGGACCAGCAAATTATTAGCACTGGTGACAGAAATAGAGCCTGAAATTTAGGTTTTGGAATAAAATCAAGATTTATTGTTTGTTCTGTTTCCCTTTACTCCATTTTTTATCATAAAATTGTCACATCATGTGTCTTTCTTTGAAAATATTGTGTTTTGCCTCCAGCAACCCACAAATTACAAACACAGATTGCTGAGGATGTTTCCATTTTTCTTTCTTTCTTTCTTTCCCTCAGAAGTAAACTTTTTGTCTGATATTCTCTCCCCAAGTGAAATGATCCTCTAGCAATTATGGCATGTATTTATTCTGAGTTAATATAATGCTACCATGCACTTTGCCCATGACTGATTTCCCACATTGATGACTTTGGGTTTTATGTCTTTTTAGGATTCCTGAAAGCTGATGGTAAGCACTAGAATGTTTTCATTAGCACAGATTCTGGTGGTGGAAATGACATTGAAATTCTCCTGCCCCGCATATTCTGTTCCTCAGAGATGAGTGGCTAATAGGAAACACTTTACAATGAAGTGGAATTCAGGTTGTCAGAACTCACATCTCTATGCTTGCAAACCTGAAGTCTCAAGGAGTATCTTCTTTCTGTGTGAATTGAAAGGGCTTTGTACTTAAACACAATAGGTAGCACCCTTCAGAGTTAGCTTTACATGTGCTAGTAACCTTCACCAAACTGTAGCGTTTATATAGCATATAGTTATATGCCTTTTCAAGCTCATGAGGACAGATTAGCAAGGGGCCATAGACAGTTGGCTCTCTTCTGTATTGTCATACACTACTGGATAGCAGAAACAGGAGCTGATCCTTTGCTGGTCCTTTGTTTTGGCCACTATGTGTGGCCTTACTGTGAGCTACCTCTATACTTGGGCATCCTTTTAGCTTTTTAAAGCTTTCAGCACATGAATAATGATAAAGCTGTTACAGTAGTTACTGACTACTGTAATGTTCTGGGCAGGATTTGCTAAGGAAGAGAAACAAGGGGCAAATCTTAATAGAAGAGTGCTATTTCTATCAGCTGTACACAGTGGATGACCAATTCTATTTTTGATAGAAAGCCAGTGACTTGTTGTCAGTATATTTTACTATTCATTCTTGTTTGCTGGAATGGAAGAAAGTAACCAAAAGAGTTTAAATTAACGCAAGGACACAGGATGAATTAATATTTTTGATAATAGTAGTGAAATTAATAGGATCTGCAAGACTTGTCACACATACTGGAAATTCCTTATTTTTTCACACCCAGCCCTCTTCGTAGCCCATCACTGGACTCTCCTGCCTGCCCATGTCTCTCTTCTAGGGGGAAGCCCAGAACTGGAGACAGCACTGTAGATGTAGCCTCACCAGTGCTCAGCAAAGGGAAGGATCACCTCCCTTGACCTGCTGGTAATGCTCAGCCTACTGCAGCACAGGATGCCATCAGCCTTTTTTCATGCCCACACTGGAAAACGTAAGAAGGAAATAAAATCCCTGTATTTTCTCCACGGAATACAAAGTGCTAGGTACTTAAATCTTCTTATAAAAAATGAAGCATTCAGGAAAAACAGCTCATCAGTGGTCATTACAACTGAATTAATCTTCTTTATAGCATCCATAAATATTACTAATGCATTCGTGTTTCACACATTGAACTCAGAGATGAGAAAATATAAATCAGTAATAGGTCCTCTATTTTCCAGTCAGCTCATAACAAAAAAAAAAGCCTGATGTACCTTGCAAAAACTGTGAGACTCTCCACATCCTAGAGAGTTGAGAGACATATGTAAGGTTATTTGCAGCAGGCAGCAGGTGGTAGGAGGAATTGTTAGCAAATTCAGTTCTCAAAGGACAGATTCTTCAGTGTTCATAAGCCACCTGCCATCAAAAGCAGACCAGTTTGCTCCTCCGTACATAGTATGAACTGAAGAAGTGTTCTCAGGTGTGGCACCACATGGGTGAGAAGGGTACACCTGCACTCTGCTTCAGAGGGACACATCTCAATCCCCCAGCAATGTCATACAGCTATCCATTTTTTACTTCATCTGAGGTCTAACACTCTTTCTCCCTGTCACATGCCCCTGATTATTTTCATATTCCCTTCCATATTTCCGTAACATGTCCTAATTGAGAAGTCCTTTCTCCCTTTTCAGTGTTTTTTTGTTCTCTTTGTGCAACTGATGAAGGAGACAGATACAGCAACCAAAGATCAGTCTCTTCACTTTGGCTATAAGCACATAGCAGAGGTCTGGAATTTAAAAGAAATGAAACTTAACTAGAAATTCCTGCATGCATTTCATATATATCCATAGTAACAGGGATCACAGCAGACTTTTTCACTCGGTCAGCCACCCTGACAGTGGTTGCTATGGATGTTTTGATGGTTTCTCTGCAATTAAAAGGTTTTGTAGAACCTGATCTTTCTGACAGTACATTGTTTCTCTGAGGTGAGTTTCACATTTGACTACCTGCTATTCCTGCATTCTACACATGCACACATACATAGGCACAAATCAAACAGCACAAGATGCTTATGTCATTCAGGATGTTCCCAGTGCACAGTTAATGAAAACACTCCACAGGCAGATAATAACAAAAAGTGAATACGGGCAGTCTAGTTCAATGTAATTGCAACCCATCACCACAATCACTGCCTGCATGACAACAAGGCATCACACAGCCTTGCAGCAGGTCAGAACGTAAACCCTGCCTTTGAAGATGAGAAGGAAATAAAACAAAACAAAGCAAGGAAATTTTTAATAGTAACTGATATTTTCACATTGTCATGTAGCACAATGGGAGATTTTGTGGCTTTTGATTCCAGTGCAGGAATTAAACTGGAGAATGCTAGGTTCAAGTGACATGTTTCAGATTTGAAGCACTTACTGATGAAAACCAGCCTATATGGCTTTTGGATAAAATTAATAACTCCAAAGGTGCAGAATACAATCATGAAAAGGTTGGTACACTAACAGATTAAATAAAATTCGACTTTACAGGACAGACATCTTTTATTACTTCAAATCTCACTTGATTTTATTCACCTCTTTCTGTGTAGCCATTTAAAATTACACAAGCAATTAATATTGATCAATTAAAAAATTAGTTATTTAATCAAACAGATCTTCCACATGTTTCTTCCCCCTAATAAGTTTCTTATATTGTATATTTTTCAGCTAAAGAGCATAAGAATCATTTGGAATTCAAGCTTTGTCTCACTTAAATGTCAGGAAAAAAATAGTTTTTAATAATAAATAAAGAAATAAAATTACCATTTACAGATATGCAAAAATCAACAATCATGCATGTTATTATGCAAATCAGAATATTTCCTCCCCATTTATATTTTAATCCTCCATGCATAACTAGAATTATATTATGGATGTTCCAGACACAAAAGATATTTTTAGTACCAGCAATTTCATCATCACTTGTGGTCATAGATTAAAAATTAAGAGAGAATATGGGGAAAAAAATTGCTTTGAGGAATCATTCAAATTGGGTATCAAAAATGGTTATTATGTGGGTTAACAAGTGCTAAACAAGAGTGCAAGGAAATGGCCTACGGATTGGCTTTGGACTCCAGTTAGTGCTGGTTCCAGTCAGCACTTCAGGGTTGACTGAGTAGCTAGAGAGAACAGAAGAGTCATTTGGAAACAGTCCTGTTGAATGAAGCTCTAAAAAGCAATGAGTTAGATGATATGACACAAAGAGATCTGGAAATATTAGAAATCTGTGCCAAAACCAAAAGGAGCAAAATGAGTTTCTTATTCTGAAAAAAAAAAAAAAAAAAGTCAATATAAATGGGGAAATCCAATTAAGAACAGATACAGAAATACTCAGGCTGGTGGAGAGGTGTAGGTCAGACTAATGATATAGAAGTCCTAAAGGTGAAATGTAAAAGTGAACGAGACAGGGGTTGGCAATGTGATATGGCTGCAAAACTGGGGCTACAGAGCTTCTGAAGGGCATTGAGGGGAAGTTGAGTGAGGAGCAGCTGAGGGCACTTGGTCTGTTCAGCCTGGAGAAGAGGAGACTGAGGGGAGACCTCATTGCACTCTACGACTTTCTCATGAGGGGAAAAGGGGGCAGACACTGATCTCTTTCCTGTGGTGACCCAAGGGAATGGCCTGAAATTCTGCCAGGGAAGGTTTAGGTTGGATATCAGGAAAAGTTTTTCACCCAGAGGGTGTTTGGGCACTGGAACAGGCTCCGTAGGAAATGGCCACAGCGTGAAATCTGACAGAGTTCCAGAAGTGTTTGGACAATGATCTCATGCACATGGTGTGACTTTTGGGGAGGTTCTGCCCAAGGCCAGGAGTTGGACTTTGATAATTCTAATGGGTCCTTTCCAGCTCAGAATATTTTGTGATTCTGTGATCTATTTTCTGAAACTCTTTAATAATTGGAGTCATCATATATGTGAACTGTAATTCTACAAATATGATCTAATTAATATTTCAGATCATGAGAAATGAATAGCACAGTATACATTGCTATATGAACACAGTAAGTGCAATGATAGTTTTCCATATTCTTATAGAGATTAAGAATTTACAACAATTTTGGTAACTAATAGTTTTGTATTACCAGAAGAGACAGAATATAGGTATGTCAATTCAAATGTATGAAGTTGTACTGATCTTTGGGAAAAGTTGAGGATCAAAATCAAATGTAGAGAAGGCTAAATCCTCTTTTGCCAGTTTACTTAAAATTATAATAGTAATGTGTGTAAAAAGCATTTCATGAATATTCTCCAACAAGCTTAAATAAAGAAGCAAGCTTTCCTGAGTGAAACACCCGCTAATCAGAAGCAGCCTACGTTTTCATCTCTAGGCACTGCATGAAATTCACTGTATAAATCTTTGATATCAAGTGAATGAATGTACCATGATGATATGGAACTTTCATTACAATGTTGAAACATTCTACAACAGGAAACAATATGTAGTTGTAATTTGCTTCCCTGAACAATGACTCAATACACAGCAAGTTTTCTCTGAGTTATATCTATTTTCTAATGAAATCACAACTAATATTGAAAGTATCACAGCAAATATTCTCTTGATGAAAGCTTCAGATTGTCTGTTTCTGAAGTGCTCAATCCATCTTATAAATAATCTTTGAGACAGTAAAGGGCACAGATATATGTGTCTTCTGTTGTTAGATTTTATTTTCAGTGGAGAATCCTTAGCTAAGATGATTTCAAGATGTAACATGAAGAAAAGATACACAGCATTCCCAGTTTCCAGTTACAAAAGTTCAGGCTTTTCTTGTATTCCTTCAGCTAGCTTTCTCCAGCTAATCATTAAAATATTTTTCCATATTTTCCTGCAGCTGCCCATAAAGAAAAATGAACTTTGTCTCATCATAGCTGAGAAATTGAACAGTGTATAATACTTGCAAGAATCTACATAATTCAGAAAAAAACACCTGCTTGCTCAAAATAATCACCTCTGCCAGGAAGTTTATACCACCTGGGGGGAATAACCTGCATGAAAATATGCAGGCATCTGAACAAGTTATGCAAGCATAGGCATGGGTGAAATGACACCTGATTAATAAGTCACCTCACAATTGCTGAAATGCTGGCTTCCTTATGACTACGGCAGCAGGCTACTGCATTTTCAGACAGGAAGATTGTACTTTGAAGTAATCTGAAGAGATAGAGAAGAGATGAGGAAGAGTGGCAGGAAAAGGTGAAATATTCTTTATTTTAATTACCAATATTCTCATAAGAGTTTTGAATAAAAGAAGTTAAAACATAAATGAAACAATACCCTCCCTTCAGTAAAATCTTAACAGAATTTTATTCCTGCCACTGACCTTATCTAATGGTTAAAAGGAAAATTTCTTCAAATATGCCATCTATCACTTCCAACAGCCACAGTCCACCCCACAATTCTCTTACCAGCTTGAAAGTAGTCAAGCCATTTAAATAAAATATGATATTCTAGTTCATTATGTAGAAAAAAAAATTAAAGTACTATCAATCAGGGCCTAACCAGAGAAGACTGAGTTATATGCCATTATTTCTATGCAATTCAGAAGAGAAAAAAATATTTTTGTGGTTATTTACTCCATCAAAAACTCATCCCCTCAAGTCAAATTGAAAATATCATAGATTCGAGGTCATGGATACTTAATTTTGTTCTGTAGTGGCAGCCCTACAAGAGTGGACTTTCCTATGGACATGCATGCAACTTGATGAGAGTTAAATGAAAAGAAGAACTGGGCTTTTATTGTAAGAAAAATTGTTTTGCATGCTTCTGTATCCACATATCAATGCAGCAAGTAGTGTTAATATTATTCAAAAAGCAGTATCACTTAACTCAAAGATGGTCCTTATAACCAAATGCTGCAACATGATGGGCCTCAAAACTGGCTGATTTAAAGACCTGGCTGGAGCTGTCGAGGGCTCTCAAAACTCTCATGCGAATTATTGTTTTTCTTATAGACTGCAGCCCATTGTGGAATTCAAAGACAGTTTTGCCTGAAGGGCAAACATGCCAAACCTAAACAGAAACCTATGTTTCTCCCTCAAATGTTCCTTTATCAGTCAGTTTTATTATCAACATACAACATAACATACTGCCATAGTGCAACAGAAGTAACATTTAAAAAGGAAGCAACAGCTTCAAAGAAAGAAAAAAATACCAAAAGATAATACAGTAGGATGGTCTGTGACAAAGCTGGAGAAAGAAATTACAAATACATGTAAAATACACACTTAGAGACACTACACACTGGGACAAAGTACAGACACTGGCTAGCTGGTAGGGTAGATTAACAAGTTGGTACACATTAAAAAAGTATAGAGGATACAGAGTTCCAGGTTCAAGGGGCTGAAAAAGAAAAGTGTGATCTGCAAAATGAACTTTGTACTGAGAAAATTTTCTCTGGACAAGGGTTCCATTTCTTTGCCTATAAACTCCCTCTGTTCTTAGGGTTCTATGGTCAGTGTTAAGACAAAAAGAAAACTCAAGGTTTCATTGACAAGGAAAAGATCCTACATTTAAAAGTAAGAGCTGAGACTGGATGGAAGGAATAGTCCTCATACATTAGCACCCATGAGATGAGACAGTGTCTCTATACATAAGAAAAAGGAAAGAGAGAAAGGGAAGCCCCACAGATACAGCCTTGAGGGCTCTGGAACAGCTCCAGCAAACCAAGGATGGGCTGATGCACAAAGTAGTCGAGTCTGGCAGTGGAAACAGTAGCACAAAGTTGGTAATGTGGTAAGATTTTAACCTGTGAGGAGGCTGACAGCACCACCTGCAATGAGTAGGGGTTAGGTCTAAGAAAGAGAGAAAGCATAAAGCTCTGGTTGCAATAGGGCTACAAAGGCAAAGCTAAAACAGAGGTGGTGGAGGTCAGGGATGGGATGGTGAAAGAATTAGTAAATTCCCTGAAAATTTTCTCAGCTTGGTCTTGTCTGGGAATATGGATGTGCCTAGGCTTTGGATTATGATTTCCTTAGACTTAGAGGAAACAGAAAACCTAGACCTCCCATCGGACTGTGGCTGCAAACAGGCTGAAAAAGTGAGGGCGAAGCTGTAAAAATAATTGTCCCCTGAGAACTTGTTCATCTGGGCCAGGACACTGGGTCTCAAACAAAGGTTCAGCTGTGGCCAGGACCAGTATGAAGGGTTAGGGTATTGGTTGGGAAAGGGACAAAATCTACAGCAGTGCTCAGATGGAGGCTGCAAAGGGGCTGAAAAAAAACCAAGGCTGGCAAAAGAATTGTTCCCTCCAGACGTGCTCATCCCTGCTGTGGCACTGCGTGTTGAGCTGGGGTTCAGCCAAGGAGAAGGCTCAGCTAAGGAGAGAGTTAGGGTTAGGAAAGAGAGACCTACAGCTGGAAGTGGGGTGGCATTGCAAAGGGGCTGACCAGAAAGGTGTAGGTTTCTTTCTGCAGCCTATATCTGTCTTGTGGCAGCCTCTTTGAAGCTCTCCTTCAACTGGATTTCTGTGGTTATTTTTTCTTGACTCCTAAGAATCCCAAGTGATAAGGTGACTGCTCCAGCCCCAGTTGCTGCTTCTATCAAAGGCTCCAGGCGCTTGAGAGGAAAATTCAAGTCTCAGTTGCTCCTTTTGTTAGAAGATTTTTCAGGGTCCTAAACACAGCTATCCAACAGTTTATTGCAATTTTATTCCTAAATATAATCCCAAACATAAAATTAGTCTAGGCACTTTCCTTCTTCGTTTTACCCAGAAAAGAATTTACTCCAAGGGGAAATCAAGCCTACAGGTTTTTTTTTTTATCAGACAGCCCTTCTTCTGCACCACTCAAGCTGTAGCTCTAGGCTTTTACTCTCAGTCATTAGAGTTGTAAAAGGAAGTGAGTGGTGCAAAAATAATTGTTTCCTTAGGAATTTTTCATCTTTGCTGGCATTTTTTTTCTGAGGTTTATTTCAGGGTTTGGGTTAAGGTTATTTTTGACTGAAAGTCCACAGCTAAGTTTGATTCCATCTGGACAGCAGCTGACAAAGAAAGCCATGGGCAGGCTCTAATATTCTCCTTGGAAGAGCACTGAATCTTTGTATGGAACACTGTTTTTGGTTTATGCATCAGTCAAGCATTTATGTTAGTGCCAGAGGAGGTTTAAAGACAAAGTGAAATCTGTAATGAAGTTATAGTGAGGCTGCAGTGTATCCTCCATTGTTAAGTAAGAGCCGATACTACAACTGGAGAATTGCATCATATTTATCTAATTATTTATCAGAATGGAGAGGGTTTCCTCTCCTATGCCCAGGCTAGGCTTAGGGCACTCTGTTAATGTTAGGTTTGTTGAGTAGAAGAATTAGCCCAGAACTTCCGGGAGACTAAGTCAGAAAGGGGCTGACAGAGGGAATTGTGAGTTCCAAAAAAAGTATTCTTTTGGCCAGTTTTCAGTATAGACAAAGTCCATCTGGTCTTTCATGACACTCACGTGACACGTAGGATTTGGTGTTAGAGCTTTGGTTACTGTTGTGAGAAAGAGAAATAATCAAATGACACTGTGGAGGTATCTTTTACAGTTAAGTAAAGACTTACATATAAATTATTTTTTTTAGGAATATTGATTCTTTTTGGTTGCAGTATTAGCCCTGTTAAAATACAGTTGGATGCGATGTGAGTGGTGGGGGTGGAAAGAGTGTTGCATCCATCCCGATCATATCCTTCTTGGAGCAGCTCCAGGGGGTGAACACACTCAGACATGCTCTGACACAGCAGAGTTGGTGGATACTCACAGCCACTCACACACACAGAGCTGGACAGCTCCTGCAGCATCGCCGGGGACAAAGAGGCGGGAGGGCTCCTTTGGATGGAGTTCCAAGGGGTTTATTGGGGTCCACGCTCCAAGGGATCCAGGGACAAAGAACACAGAACACTGAGGGGTCTGGGGTTTTATCCAGAGCGGCACCAGGGGCAGACAGAACATTGGAGACCTATCATCTGGGGGCCAAGGGGTGGAGAGGATGAGGAGTGACAGAACAGCGACCAGTGGGGAAGGCAAGGGGTGGAATAAGGGGACCGAGAACCAGTGGGGTATCAAGGAAAGGAGAACTATCTAGAACAGGGACTTAAAAGGGGTAAAAGGGGGTGGTCTTAGGCCTCTGAGCCTGCCCACCAGCAGACCTCCACAGTTTGGAGGGCTCTGTGGCTCCTTGGTCATTCCTGCAGTGGACTCAACCACTGCAACAACAGTTATTGCCTAAGGCAAAAGCTGCAAGAAAAATTTCAGAACTGCACTGGCAGGGGGGCTGGTAATGGATAGCCAAAAAACCTGTAATTCTCCCATGAGGAAATTTTTGTCATGACTGGGCTGGCATGTTTTTTTTCTGAGGTTCCCCTTGCATTAGACTTTTGTTGAAAGAAACATAGGAATCTGTTTGAACATGTAAGACATTTCCATTTTAACTTGCCATAAATAACCAATAGAGTAATGGTGGATTCATGTCCTTTACATGGTACAACAAGTAAGGATTCATTGTGCTAACCACAGACTTGCAGAGTAGGCATATATTCACTTAGGCTAAATGCAAAAATTGGGTTGGAGAAAGTTACAAGGTCCTTTGTAAAGGAATGGCCTTTTTCTTTCCCATTTTCCAGCATACAGCAACAAATACCTTAATCTTGTTAGCATTATTTTGACAGTGAAAAACCTACATGTTCTTGTTTTGTATGATACTGTTTTCTTGAGTATCTGTCGCATTACATGCATGTTCACACACAAGTCTGCTCCAGAGTTTTCTGTCAAGATCTGTAACAGCTGAAAAGCATTAGAATCATGAGTAGTGGTTAGAAGGAACTGAATTTGTTTTCAGTGACTTTCGAGGAAATAAACAAATTCTATATAATTATTCTACATAATTATTTAATGGTATAATTTCACTTAAGCTCAGCATCACAGTATCTATGTTTATGTTTGCTATATGTTAAAGCAAAGCATCAAACCAACAGCTCCATGAATGTAAATCTAGCACACATGACATAGCTTATATTTGAGACAACATAAATATAACTTTTCTGTTGCTTCTGGCTGCATGGATAATTTTCCATAAACAAACTGTGGATGACTGAACAATGCTAGCCTGAACATGCCTGTTTAGGAGATTTTTGTAATAAACTCCTTTTTCAGGGAGATGCTTATGCCTTAGGCTCTCTGCAGTAAGAATCAGAATTTAATTTTCATAACTCGAGGGCGCTCAGATTCTGTTTTTCAGTTTAGTTCACTAAGAGGAAGAGAGACCCGCATCCAAATATGACCATAAATATTTGTGCAACCATATGGGGACCTGATTGAGACCTACCTCATCTTCTTGTCTTGGTATGAGCAAATCAGTGTAAGTGAAACAAAGAGTCTCTCTGAAAAGCTCTGACATAAATAAGAATGGTTATGGCAGCAATGGTTATGGGAATAATCCTAACAGTATTGCAGTGACAGCTCATATTTGGTTTGCTTCTTTAGACGGCTTTCCATGAAGCTGACCCAGTTTATACCTATGTTGCTTCTGCTTTATGGGCAGAGCACCCATTAATCAAGTCAGAATTCAGACCACTGTTTTGCCTTCTGCATCAGGCATTACTCAAAATCCTCTTTCACATTCTGCATTACAATCTTTAGAATTTCAGATCCATATTTTGAATAAAGTATAGGAGCTTGTATACAAAATTAGTGTTGTTTTGTGTGATATTTTCCTGAGTCTCCCCATTTAATCTATTTTCATTACTATTTACTATATACAAAAATATTAACATCCTTATATTCAGTGCTGTATATATTCAAAGAAAGCGTAATCTATATGCCCTGCACTCCATGCATAAAAGAAATCCTATAGAACTGCACAGTATCACTGGTCATATCACTTATTATTACAATGAAATTATTACAGAAAAAGGAAACATGACAGAGCAGCACTGAGCTAGATGATACTGAAAAGATCTTCAGATTGTTTTCTTCCTGTCTGGAGCATAAGACTGAGGCAAATGTACATATGTGGTGATGCCTTAAAGATCTAGAAATAAAACAACACACCTTTGAGACAACATTAGTAGAGGATGCTCTTTAATGGAGGCCTCCAGGGGTAGGTATGGAAGAATGTCCACCCCACACAGGGGGAATACAGTTTTATAAGTTTAGCAAATTAGTATGATTGATAATAATTCACAATTAGAAGCAGAGGTCATGAGGGAATTCCCCCTTCTGCTTAAATCCTTTTTATGGAGCCCTCCCCTTGGTACTAGCTGTACTTTGTTTATGACAAAGTGTCTGGGGACAGTAGGTCATCCTTGCTTCCCAGAGAATTTAGTCTTGGACCTCCAGGGCTTGCAGCCTCTGGAGAATGTATTTTGTCTTTCTGCCTATCAGGGGAGGAAAAGTACAGGAGTTAGCCAGGAACTACATAACTATACAACAATAGTCTACAGAGCTACAAATATATATAAAGAAAATAGAAAAGTAAAAATCATTTCAGCATCAGTGGTACATTCTGTTGTTGTGACTACACAGGAATTCTGAGGATTCTAGTCTGTAAATGTATGCACACCCAGCCAAGTGCTAATCATAGAAGCAAGAATATCACAATGGAAAGTCTAAACATATGTTAACAGCTGGAAAAAGGTATCTGCAACATTTTTTTCAAGTTCTTGTCTGTTTGGTATTAATGAGAAGTACAGATACTTCCTGAGACAAATGACATTTTTAAAGCTAAATAGGAATTTCAACAGCTGCTATATTTCATCTTTTGTTGGTTATAGAGAGTAACTTTCTATTTACATAGATGTGGAGACAGGTGAACAGAAGTGTTAGCTGAGAGCAAACAAAGGTTAATTGATTTTGCTTACGTATCAAGCTCACCCCCTTCTCAGTGCTCATTCTGGAACACATAGCAAGTAAATTTAATCCTCTGTTTTAATTATGTGTCTGTATGTGTGTTTACACATGTAGGTAAGGGCTTTCACTGGTGACCTAGCTACTCATTTTTGGGTTTTTTTTCCCTGAGTAGCAGTAGTGCTGTGCTGTATTGTAACACCACATCGTTACAAAATAAAACTATTTTGGGACTGTGCTCATTGCACTCGGGGATCCAATTGTTCCGGCCTAAGGCAGTACCTGTACAAATGCTCTAAAGAAATGATTTAATCACTATGAAGTATCATGGGAAACAGCTGAAAAGAGATTTGCCCAGGTAGTGAGAGTGGTCAAGCTCATATTAGGGCACAGGCTTGTCCATGTACTTGCCCTATGGCAATGGGGCTATAATTAGAGCTGTGGCTGCTGGATTAAAAGAGATGCTGCTAAACTCCTGTTATGAGCAAAAGGGAACATAACAAATAAATGAAGCTACAAATGTATTTTTATTCCATTTAAAGTCTTACTAGTCTAACAGTCAGAGTTAGATAATTAATTGTCATGGTCCTCAGCACATCAATAAGTTTTAATTGCTTTGACCTCCATCGATGCCCATTGGTCCAGAAGATGCAGTTAAACTCCTTGCCTGAATTATGCTGCAGGTATGTTAGTGCTCAGCTCTGATCCTAGCTTGGTTTTGCTTGCTGTTTTGTGTACCTCAGATCATCATTAGACTGCAGTAATATCCACCATCCCTATGCTTCTGTTGGAATGAATGCTGTCCCTCTGCAGGCTGTTGTTCCCAGCTTGAGTATTATTTTTTTGTGGTGAAAAATACTCAAATAGCTATGCTCCCAGCCTGGGCTTTTATAACCCTGATAAGGCATCATCTGTTACAGCATAAGCAGCTGATGAAGAGCCAAGACACAGAAGCACACCTTACCTTCTATGGCAGCAGCAAAAATGCATATTTTCTACCCAAACATTGTCCTTTGTGTTTCAAACTGTAATGGCTCAGCACCCCATGCTGCTCTCCATCTGTACCTCAAGCTACAGTAAAGAACTGAACTATCATGGAAGCTCTGATAACATTCTGGTACGAATTCTTTCAACACCTGTACATTAAGTAAATTACTAAGTTTTTTAGGAAGAAAATAAAGAGCAAGAAGAAAAAAAAAAAGTTTTCTAAGGAAGACTATTCTACAATGGTTATCAACTGAGACGTTTCAAATCAGCAGTTTAGCAAAAACATCTAATATTCACTCACAGATGCTGCCACCTAGAGTCTAGAATTATGACACTGTGAACACAAGGATTATAGAGTAACTCTCAGGCAGGAATATTCCATTTGTGTGGAGGTGGAGATGTTGGTTTCTGGGAGAGAATGTAGCAGGAAAAGGTGAAAGAGTAGTCAAGCAAGCAGAAGGCAATTTTAAACTTGAATTTTATAAGGAGCTTCCTTCTGAAATGGTCAAAATCAGATCTTACACTGAAAGGTGGAGCAGTGGAATTTAGCATGGGAAAGAAAATTGGAGTTGCTGTTCTGTCCATTTATCAGAATACTTAGAAATTAGATTTATTTCCAGTTCAATTTCCAGGTCTGAAAAATTATGGTCAGCAGAATAAGAGATGTTCTAGTTGAGCAACCTTGCCTTCAATTTTGATGAAAAAGCCTGCTAGCTCTCAAAAAGCCATAAAGAAAGCATATTTAAGCTTCTCTCTCTCTCCATCAGTAAAATTTTGCAGAAGACAAAATATCCCCATGAGGCAGCCTAACTGGAAATCCAAGGCAGCCTGGAAAATGAGCTATCCTGCTATGCTTTAGAAATTGCAAAGAGCAGCAACCCAGTTTCTCAGCTAACCTGAAGGACCTGGCAGCATTTGCTACAAGATGCCTAATTCCATGCCTGGACTCTCACACTGTGTGTAATTTGTTTAGAAATGAGCTACAAACCTGGATCTCAATTTGCTCAACAGGATATGGTTTGATTAAATGTGTCTGGATGCATTTGTAATGGGATTATAGATTTCAATTAGGAGTAAGCAACAATCATTACAAAGCAATACTTTGTCATGCATACTTTAGCAAGCAGAACTGGGACAAGAAATAGGACTATGATGGAAAAGTCTCTCGTGTCTTTCTTCCCTCCACAACAGTTACTGCTCCTTCAAACACCAATATCATTTTTTCTTAAGTTCATGTTATGTTTCTTTCCTTTCTTTTTCCTGGCCTGTTATCAAATTGATGGTCTCTAGTTCCACTGAGCTCTGAACATGGTCATGTTCCCAGTAACAGGCTGATTTTCAATTCTTCTGCCTGCTAGTGAATAGATCTTTACTATATTTGATTGCTGATCCAGAAGGGTTAAGCCAATTGTCTCCATGCTGTTGGTAAGGGTACAGCTTGACTGAACTAAACCAGCACTGCCTTACCGTGTGTCTGTGCTGCATGGTGGAGAACAGGCTTGAGAAGACAGTGTCTGTTCAGTGAGCCCCACGATCCTCCCAGCTGGAGACAGCTGAAAAAGAACCAACACCCAATACCTCCTGCTCAATAGTTGAGTGAGCCTCACTTACACCAGCTTTGTCAGGCTGCATCTGAAAGAGTCCTACTGCAGAATCACACATACAAGGATTCTCTCTTCTCCAAGATGCACTAGACCTAAGACTGGTTTGGCCCCTTTGTGTAAAATTAAGGGTTTACATCGTGGTTTGTGGTCAGTTCTCCTATAATGGGTGGATTCGTACCTCTGCTGCCTACAGCAGAGACTACTGTCATAGAGACATGTAACTAAGTGCAACTTACAACCATGCACCTACATTTTCTTTCCACCAAACAGGATGCCCTCATTCAAAATGGAAGTGCTGCCTTCTCTCCAGACTATGCCCTGGAAGTATGAAAAGCTATTACCTGATTTGGGCTAAAATCATGCTAGAAAGAGAGTTAACAGTGCTGGACTTCACTTGGATCTCTGCCCTGGACTTGAATAGTCTTGTGTCCTCAAAAAGCAGGAACTCAAGACTGTTTGTTAACTATGGTTTAAGGGTCCATATCCTCCTGTGAAAAAATACGAACACTGAATGGCAAAGGTGAAAATAAGACAAAGTAGCTTATTCTCCCTGGCTCCCTCTAAGGGCATTGTTACTGAAATAAAAAATAATCACTTATAATAGGCAACAGAGTAAAGTTCTAATGTGTTTTACAAGCATGCTGTCAGGAAATCCATTCAGTCCCACACGATATCATAGAATCACAGAATCATAGACTGTTTTGAGTTACAACCTCCCTGCCATAGGCAGGGACACCTTCAACTAGACAAGGTTGCTCAGAACGCCATCCAACCTGGCCTTGAACACCTCCAGGGATGGGGCGTCCACAACTTCCCTAGGCAACCTGTTCCAGCACTTCATCACCCTCTCAGTAAAGAATTTTTTCCCCCATATCTAATCTAAACCTACTCTCTTACAATTTGAATCTATTCCCCCTTGTCCTGCCACACTACATGCCCTTTTAAATCTTGCCCCATCTTTCCTTTCTGGATAGAGTTACCTTTTCTCCTTATCTGCCATGGTGGTGGTTTGTGATGTCTATTATTATATAGACATCTGGCCTGTTAATGTTATGATCTGACAATGGATTGCACATGCTCAGATTTTATTCCAGCCTACAGAAGCAGTCTGCATCAGTTTGCACTGTACTGGAAACCCCGTTTGCATACACTGCTGGTGCACTGGCACAAACAGTATGGAAATGACTCACAGGCAATGCACTACTTATAATTTTGCCAAATGGGGCAATGTACTGGCAGTTTTTTTGCATCTGCCATAATATTCAGGCCAACTTTCTCTTCTGCAAGGGAAAGCAAACAGGGTTCCAGACAAGATGAATTTAAAAGGAAATATGACATTCTGCCCATTCATTCCACTCACACATTTCTATTCACTAGTTACTATTTCATTTATATCCTTTAGCATAGCAAAGATCTGGTGCCTCTTTGTACCAGTGTTCTGGATAGCCATAACCAACCCATGGAATTGAGAAGACTATTAAGACCAAATCCTCTTTCTACAAGAACAGCACAAAAATATGCAGTTGCTTAGCCTGGACTGATTACCTAGTTTCTTGCTAATCCTTTATTTGATGCAATTTAATTTAATTCTTTGAAATGTACAGAAAAAAAGTAAGTAAAAAACAAGTTGGAGTTTAGAGTATAGATAGAGAAATGGAAAACAAGCTGGGGAAAGAAAAGGAGAAAGTGAGAAACACAGGTAACAATTGCAAAGTCTCACAGCAGACTCCCATGAGGAACTATCATTAACTGTGGCAGAAAGGAGCTGACAATATCCTACAGACATATCTGATTACTTCAGCAAATGAGAGAATGGGAAGACAAATTGCTGATGAGTGGCAGTGACCTGAGATTAACTTATCCTGAAAATCAGTCCATAGGGGAAATAAATTTTAAAGTTATAGGTATAAATGAAAAAAAGCACCCACCTCAATGCCATTTTCCAGGATCACAAAGCACATGATGTTAGAGGTACATTAGACACAATTGTCAAAGGTCATAAGCAAAACAAGTCTTAGTTAAATATAGGATTATTAGACCAGACAATATCACTGAAGAGATTTCCTTCAGAAGGAATGTCTGAAATTGAAACCTGATCCTCTATTCTGCCCAACTTTCTAACCCCTCTCTGGACCTCTCTGCTTCCTGCTGGTCACCTATGGAAACCCTCCAGGAGAAGGATGTCAAAAGCCATACTGATCAGAAGCCATACTGAGTATCTGATATGCCAATTACTTCAGGGCAAATCAGACAACCAGCAGATTGAAAAAGAATGCCTTAAACGGCCTGTGTGATTCTTCCATTCAATTTCAGCTAAGCTGCCTGACTTAGCACTGCTATACCATCAGGGAAAAATGAGAGGCAGCAGAGCCCATATTCACTTTTCATTCTCTCATGAGCCCCACAAACCCACATTTCCTAAGGTTTTAATTTATATTGTAATACTGTTTATAACAGTCCTTTTCTCCAGAGTTAAAACTAATAAACAGGCAAGTACAAATACGATGGGATTCAGACAGGTATAGGATCAACATGTATAATCCAAAAGGTAGCTGCCTGGGAGAATTAAATGCCAGCACTCATGAGCAGTGATAAATTCTCTTCTCAACACAGAAAAGTATTAATGCTTTAAATTAGAATACATTCAAGTTTTAGGTGAGGGGTTTAGGAGGACCTTAGGGGTTTAGGCTTTTTGTTTGCTTGTTTAGAGAAAATAGAAAGTATTTCCAAGACTGCATATTGGAAGAAATATTAATTTCCCTTCATCTTACAGGATCAGAGAAAAGAGTATCAGGTCTGTGTTCTCAGTAATTCTTGTCTCCTTCCACTGAGCAATGCCAGAGCTGCTGTGTTCCATGTGGCAGTATAATGAAGTTCATTGGAACCTCAGATGGCTCATATTTATTTCAGCACATCATTCTTTAGTGCTGTTCTAGATAACAGTTTTGATCTGTAATTCCCTGGGTGGTTAAAAGTCACTGCTGTTCTCTCCCATATTTTTCACCAGCAGCTGAAATCTACTAAACCAACAGCCACTGTGGGGTGTTTGCTTGATGCACGGCTGGAGTTGTTAGCAGTCAGCCTTTGCAACCTACCCCTGATTCAATGAAGCTGAAAGACATCTGACTTTCAGCTAATAGAGTGAGGCAGAGAGCATTTTTCAAGGGATTGGAAGGCAATCTCAGCAGGACTGCAGGCACACAAATGAAAACATTACTGTGTTTTCTTTGCAAAGACAATGAATACGTTACATAGTGAGGACATTTCATGGGCACACACTCCTCCACCCTACCCTCAAAGGAAGGGCTTCACTGCCCAAATGGCTAGAAAAGCAGAGGCAAATACTATTCTGGGTTTCCTGAGCCGTAATTAGCCCTCCCTTCCTAGCCCTTCCTCAATAAGCTGACACCTACAAGACTGGACATGGACACACATGTTCACATGTAAACTAACTACATAAAGGACTGTTTTCTTAGTGTGTCCTTATTAAAGCATTTTAATTGTTCTTTACCTAACATATCAGCTACTTCCAAACACTACGATATTTCAGCATATTTATTCTTTCCTTATATTCATATCTGTTTCAATTTTTTATTCAACTGAGAGCTGAAGAACAGGAGAACAATGTTAGTGCCTTCTGGGCTTGCCATAAGGAGAACTAAGACGATCAGTAAAAAACTCCCAGTAAGCATTCTGTCAAGAACTCAAGTATATAAAAAAGGATGACCAACTTTCTGCTCTAGGCCAGCTGTGCCTCTTCAACACTCACAGCTCTACTACTGCTGACAATGCAGTCCAAACAGGGAACAAACAGCACTTGCAGGCAAGCATCTCTTGGCTAACAGTAGACTGCATGATCCATAACAATTCAGTCCCGCTGGGAAGTGTTTAGTGTTAAGCTCAGCTACTCAAATCCATTGGCATTTCTTTTACAGATTTCTTCTGTGCAAAATCCAAGAATAAAATAGTGGAACTTATTTGTAAATCATCCAAGATGCTATCAGCTCAATGGTTATAAACATCACTTTGATTTCTGTGCACTCTGCTTTCCAGTCTTTTAAAAGTTATTGCCTCATCTACCTGCAAGCTGCATTTTTGTCATGAAACCTACACACTCATAGCCCATTGCAGAATAATCAGAGGTTTATAAAAGCATATTTAATCCATTGGCACACATATTTTCTTTTGTTAAGTATTTCACACTTCATGCCACAAGTTTCTTTACTATATGGAACTAGAAAGGTCTAGATCCCTGATTTCATTAGATAAAGTTTGCTGCAAGGAGAGGATGAAAGGTTTAAAGAAGTCACAGTTGATTTCTAAGATTGGAAAGCTGTGGCAAATAGATTTGAGTTCATTATATGGCACTTGGATTAAAATATCGGATTCTGGCTGCACAATTAAGATTCTGTGAAATCCATTTCACTTTCTTCTCCATTTTTTAAAACTCCATTCCCACAAGATGATTTTTGCCTCCATATTATGGTGGATTGACCCTGGATGGATGCTGGGTGCCCACTGAGCCACTCTACCACCCTGCTCTGCAGGTGGACAGGGAAATTTAACAAAAGGCTCATAGGTCAAGATAAGGACAGGGAGAGATCACTCAGAAATTACCATCATGGGCAAAACAGTGTTGACTTGGAGAAATTAGTTTAATTTATTACCAAACAAATCAGAGTAGGATAATGAGAAATCAAGACAAATATTAAAACACCTTCCACCTACACATCCCTTTTTCCCAGGCTTAACTTTAATTCCAAATCCTCTTTCTCCTTCCCCCAGTGGCTAGGTAGGACAGGAAATGGAGGCTGTGGTCAGTTCATCACAGGTTGTCTCTGCTGCTTCTTCCTCCTCCAGAGAGAATTCCTCATGCTCTTTCCGTGCTCCAGCAGGGGGTCCCTCCCATGGGAGACAGTCCTTTATGAACTGCCATGAAAACTAGCATATTAGTCAGACTTTAATTCCATGAGTTTGAATTTTTATTCTTGATAGAATATCAGCCTCCATAGCTTCAACCTTCATAGCTCCTGAGAACACATAAGGAGAGAACCAAAAAAGCTTTAAAACAAGAAGGCAAATAAAGAACTCAAAAAACATTCCTTTAATAAAAAATAAATTTTAAAATATAGACAGAAAAGTAAAACTCATCATTTTGAAGTTAAGATCAGGTTCTGCTGAGCATTAGGGACAACCACTGCTCACCCAGTTACCAAGGTAGTTAAGTGCCAAGTCTCTGCGGCTCCTGCTTGCAGCACTCCAGGTCACTGCCCTCCTGAAATGCCAGTTAAAAAGCAAACAGGAGCCAGGCGCAGGCATCTCCCACTCTTGTGCAAGACCTTTCCCCAGCAGGTTCCTTCTTGAAAAATTAAACATGCCCCCCACGAACCTCATGGCCACAGCTCACATAGCTATGTGTAACACCATTACTGCCACATGCTCGTTCTGTCCATGCCAGCCTCACAGTAAACTAAAGTAAATTCGTAAGTAGATAATGGTTGGCAATTAAATAGATATTTCTAAATTTTACCTGGGGCTACAGTCTCAATGACTGCTGAACAATTAAATGCATCACATATTTTCTTTGTCCAAAATGCATTCAAGCTGTTCTGAGCAGCTTTGCTATGGATTCTCATGGCTATGTAATGGACAAACTTGAACAATTTCCTGTGGTACTGTTTTGGAGGCAACACCAAAAGACCAGTAGAAACATCTACCATCTGTGAGCTAAATCTGAGTGTTCACTGTCAGTGCAGTTTTGATGAAAACTCAAGACCTTGTTAGCACATTCACAGCAGTCCACATTCCAATTACAAAAGGGAAGACTAATATCATCAACTCCAGTCAACTCAGAGTTGACTACTTCAAAATGAGTAACCTTAGGCCCTATATGTATGAAGAGAATGAATGAGGCACCTCCAGAGCGTAATTCATCTCACCCTAAATCTGGTGTTTTAGACAAGATGAATCACTCCCTGCAGACAATTCATTTCACTGACTCAAAACTCAGTGTTTAAACTTAAACAGCTTCCAAGATCATAAGTCAGATAGGATAAAGGTTGCATAAAACATTTATTATTTGAACTCTGTTATCAGATATCTGCATAGGCATTTTCTTTGGGAATATATGTCCAGAAACACCTAGAAAAGCAGACTTCATAACGACAGGCAGATTCTGAGTGCAAATCTTTCAGAACTTAAAACACAGTCACTACATAGCCTGCAGTTACTAATATCTAAAGACATGATATAGTGCTACACTATATATATGAGCCTTCAGCAAAAAGATCCAAGACTTTTCAGAATTCTGCTAATAACTTCTCAAATATTTTGTCTGAAATGAACAAACTGAAATTTTCAAGGAGAGGAGCTGCTGACAAGGCTACAGTAGTTAGAAAAACTAAACAAAGCAGAAACTTAATTGAAAGAGCCCAAATTATATGTGGGTTTACTATTTAAAATGTATCATCATGCTTGGAATTCTGCATACACAACATTAGACATGGTAATTCTCCAGTCTTCTTATGCAGCAAATGCCAAAAGTATTTATACCATAAGTATGTATCATGAGAGAGGGAATAAGCACACCACAAAACAAAAGAGCATGGACATGTTACAGAAATAGTGAGGGAGTTGGCTCATGAATACCTCAGACTGAAGTTGTTAACTTCTCATGGTCAATTAACTGGTGTTAGCCTTTCTGCTAAAAGGTTGATCCGCCCCCCCCCCCGTTTGTTTGGTTCTGCAAGAACTGGAAATTTCACCTCTGATCACAGCATTTTGGGGCTATCTTAGGAAATGTTTTTCTTCTTTTTCTCAAATGAAGATAATGGCTGGGATTCCACGAGGTTAACAAAGCTGGAAAGTAAGTGCAGACATCCAGTGCATATAAAATGCTTTCAGCTATTCAAAACACCCACATAGGGCTGGTAAACATGACGCAATGCTTGAGGAAGACACATATTTCTACAGGGGCTATAAGAGAACAGAAGAAATATCCTACAAAACCTAAATGACACTAGAGATCTACACACATGCAGCTGAATCCTTCCCAAAGGTAGGTGCCTACAATCATGCTGCTTCCTTAGGATCTCATTACAACTAATAAAGATCTAACTAGCATAAGCCAAGGAGCCTAGAAAGCAGCATCTTACTGAGTAGATACTGACAGCTTGATTTCATTGCCCATCAGTAGACACCTAGTATTATTTCTGATGTCAGCAGGTATTCAAGACTCATAGCTCCCAAACATGACACAGGACTTGGAGAAGACCAGTGTCCTTCTGGAGTGATGGCTAAAGACCAGCAGAGCAGCTCTTTAGTATCTCAAACAGCACTCAATATCTGCACAACCACCTCTCATAGCTGGTCACCGAAAGCTTCCTCTGGGCTCCACTGACCATATTGACTAGATGCTCATTTTAGTTGACTGAGCATATGAACCCAATACCATCTGAGATGTTTAAAGTCTTCCATATGACTTTCAGAAATGCTGAAGACTCTTTCAGGCCTTTTGTTATACTAATCAGATCCACATAGGTGACAAGCGTTAATCTCAGACTGAATCCCAAGCAAGATTTCTTATCTAATATTTAAAGCCAACTTGAAGGTTGTTAGGAGAGATTAAAAAAACAAACACCAAAAAGCATAAAATGCTCAAGGACTTTCAGTTGAGGGCATTAATCAAGAAGACTATTCTGTTACTAGTAAGACTAAAATTATGGGAGCCAATGTTACGCACAGATGATTACAAATGATTTCAAATGCACATCAATGTGACTGCTGGCTCTTCCTTAGACAACAGTCTAAAAACTAAAATCTCTGAAACCCGTCCTAAAAACTGAGGAACATTGGTTTGCTACTTTGTACTGTCACAGCTGTTTAGGTACTCTTCCCAAACTGAGCCTCCATTTTTTTATGTGATATATATAGCCAAGGAAAGGGCAAACTTCTGCCCTAGGAACCTGCAGTGTAATAACAAGACAAGACATAGCAGATGGAGACCTGCTGCAATAGAGGAAGCACAGTGAAACCATGACACATCTTTATGTGTCAAGCACTCTCTGCATACCAGCAATCTGTTACGTTCTGTAGGAAAACAAAATCTCTATGAAAAGTTCCTATGTGCCAAACTGATACAAAAGCTCTTTCACTATTTGAAAGTAAATTTTAAAATCCCATCTAAGAAACAGAGTTAAACAGATTACTTTTTAAAACTGTAGATTGTATCTCAATTGTACAAGAAAATCCATTAATCTTGACATCACTTCCCAATCCACAGTAAAGGGATAAGTAAAATGAATTCATGAACTCTATGATTTTTCTCCCCTTATACTTTTTGGCTTTTAATTCTCCTACTACTCACCAGCAGCCGTTTCTCTGTGTCCTTTCATTAGACTGACATAAAAAGATGGTGACTTTTGTAGGGAAAGAGTGAATTATTTATCCAAAATATTGAGACAATGTGCCATGTGGAGACAACAGAAGAGGAAAATCTCTACAAACTAATTTTCTGAGATTTAAAGTTTATATCGGTCCTGAAAAAAAGAAATGCAATAATAGATACATTCTGCAGAATGCCAAAAACTAAGGTATATTTTTTCCCCTAAATATTTGACTCCTTAGTTTCAGTGGTTATCATTGGAGCACTTAGGAAGAATTTTTAATCAAACTTAATTTCTGCAGGTGCACAGGAAGATTTTTTTTCCCCCTCAAATATTTGCATTTAGCAGAGATTTTAATATTTTTTTTCCTGTGTTGTTTCCAGTAGAAGGATGAATTTGCTTCCCAGCACGCATTGGTATTTCCTAAAGATCCAACTAAAAGATACTGGATTTTTTTATCCTAGCACATCTGTGCAATTTACAGTGTGTGCAACACAAAGGCATCCTCAAACAAAACAACACAGAACTGAATGAAATAATATGTTGAGCTAAAGTAGAGTTGTTCTGCTTGAGCATGCCTATAATTTCAGAGGTTTGGTGCTGCTCTAAATTGAAACAAACAAGAAAAGAAAAAATTCACTCCTTGAAGTTTTCCTCTGAAAATATTTCTACTTCTTTGAGACTTTTTAATTAGTTTTCTAGAAAGATGTTAACATTAACCTTTTCAAATAATTTTATTGTTCAGTTCACAAAAGAAATGCTGAAGTGTAGGATTATTTATTTCACTTACAAATGGAAATGAATTTTGGTAAGAGCAGTCAGGAAATGGATTAGCAAATAGTATGCAAGAACACAATCAGAAGCATTTGGGTTACTACAACTTGGCAGGTTACCACAGGGTGGTAACCTGTAGTGATCCTATAGTGATCCACACCCTGGGTATTTTAGGCAACTGAGTCCCTTGGAAAACTCCAGTTGAAAACCAGTTCAGATGTTTGCCAATGTCTTGGGGTGACTCTATGATGTGTATCCCCTATCACGGCTCTATGCCAGAAAATTAGTTTTGTGCCTTTAAACTGAGCTTAAGACACTCACATCTTGAAGTAGTTACAGAATTTCATTGTCCTGGGTTTTTGATACAAATTTGCCTCTAACTTAATTATACCTTCTCCCTATATATCAGTTTTTTACCTTCTGACTAAAAGCACAATCATATTTCAGACTTTTTAAATGCAAAGACAGATCTTCCTTGTAAAATAGATCCTCCATTCCCTTGCCCTCATAAACGGTACCTACGGATCTCAATGGGTTTTTTTTTCCTTTTAACTTGGACAGTTAGAATTGTACATGATTCTGATAAGCATTGTCTTTCAACATGGCATTAACACTCCCATCTCTACCAGAAATATCTGACCTCAAGCATCCTTGCATCATAGTAATCCTTCTCACAAATATTACACATTTTTAGGCCACCCTGCTTCTGTGGACTAATTCAACTAAAGTGCTACAGTGACACAAACACTAATGCTCATTAAGTCAATCGGGAAATTAGATTAAATCATCTAGACAGACTGATTCCAAAACAGTTTTCCAGATGGAAGAGAGCATGAGGGAAGAACACAGTTACTACTCGTACTTTGAAATGAGGAACACTTCACTCCTGTGAAGTGACATAAGCAAAGGTAAAGCAGTGATCTGAAGTTTCTATTCTCATTCAGGGCTGAAAGCAGCCCAAGGAAGACGGGAGAGCCAGAGAAACTGCAGTCAAAAGCCTTCTCTGCTGTAAAGTGATGGAAACCACATGGTTCAAAGGGGCAATTTCAGAGGTCATGAGATGAGAGACAGGAAGGCTTGAAATCTGGTTGCTTCCTTTCCACTAAAATTCCCCCTCCTGTGTGAAATACAGAATGCTATGCTTTTATGAAGTTCTCTCCCATTTTACGGCAATGGACTTCCAGCACCTTTAGTACCTGAACCCACGCTGTACTCTGAGCTGGCACCTCTGCTGATGCTTCAGTGCCTGTCAAAAACATGCAAAATCTCAGTTCCATGCTTTAGGATGAGATCACCTCAGCTACAACATAATCCGCATACAAAGAAAGCAGCTCATAAAGATATTTGAAAATATACCATTAGGGAAAAAAGCACTCTGGGAATAAAAAATGTCTGGTTTTCTTCTTATTTGCATAGTTGTCCGCATTGCATTTTAAAATTATATTAACAACAAATCTGTATTTCCCTTCTATCTTTAAGGGCTTTTATTTTCATTCCCTGGTCCTAAGTGCTACTTAAGCTTTTGCTTGCCATTGGATTGTGAGACCTTCTGTTGACAAACCCCTTAAAAGTTTCCCTGTTGCCTTTGATAGTATAAATGCTTGTTTACTTATGCCGCAACACATATTTTGTATTGTTTGCAATATGTCATTCTAGCACACTGTGAGCAAAAATTTTATATACTACTTCAGTGCTCTGTTCCATGATAGCTCAGTATATCAGAGGAAGATATATTTAATGTTTGCAATGTCTCACTATGACATGCTATGCTATTACTGACAAACTGATCCTCTATTTAGCATTAATCAAAATATTCAGCTGAATGACAAAACATGGGTATTTACAGTGGCTTTTGTTCTTTTCAATTTGTTCTACAAACATTTAATTTTTAACTGGGCACATGGCTGAAAACTGCAGGAATACATCTCTTCCCTCAAATCATGTTCACAGATCAGGTCAAACAAATGGTTACTCTAAATTCTGCATATTATGTTTAACCATTCCTCAGAAAAGATCAAAGGCAGTTTTGTCAAACACAATGTGGGAATTTGCTCATTTGAACACTTCAGTACATTTAGTCTTCTAATCCAAACAGAGAAAACTACCTTTCCAAACAAGGATATAAACTGAACTCAGTGCTTCAAAGCTTAGAAAACTTTGTTAGCACTATACATATATTAACATAAAGAACTACTTAAAATAGTAAAAAAAAGTGGTACCTATGTGAATATAATTTTATGAGTAGATGCCTGAACCACGTGAATCAAGTGTATGAATGAGGCAGCTGCGGATGCCTTTAGTACTCGTGAGATTTTCCACATACATGTCCTGTTTAATACCCTGCACATCAAGATTTGTTTTGCCCAGGAAAGACTTTATTACTGACATGAATACTCACTGCAAAGAAAGAACCAAATGAGTACCAAATTTCCCCTACCTACTGTTAGGTAGGTAATCACACTAATTAATTGAAAGTGTGTTGTTTCCTAACCAAACCAATTATGCAGAAAAGGCTGCCTGAGGTTAAGCTAAGTACCCTCCCATTAGCACAGCCACAGTGCAAATGACAGAAAAAGAGTACAGTGAAAAGCAAAACATTATGCTATTTATAACTGTGCATTAAAAAGGGACTGTGACAATGAAAAAAGCCAAAGCTACCCATGGCACAAACAGCCAGGGTGAAAACCCTTCTTCTAATGTAAGTCCAACAGCCAGGAACCATTTTCAAAAAGCTTGTGCTTTATCCTGCCAGCTCTCTCTGATAAAGGAAGGGGTCGTTAGGCACCTGCTCCTTCATCAGAGTAATCCCAATGAATCACTACATCAAAATTGTTACTAATATTTTGTATACCAGCACAATAAAAAACAAGTGAGATGAGACGTAACCTTTTTGACTGCTAAAATCAAAGTAAACACATTAATGAGCAAAACCTGTCAGCTAAAGCATTCAAATTCACAAACTCACCTGTGTAGGAATAGATATCCAGCAAGTTATGAACATAATATCATGACACATGTAGAATGAAAGAACCATTTAAAATTTTCTAATTTATACTCCATCACATTCAGTCTACCAACTCTTTTCAGACATCATATTACATAATTATTTATTCATTTTCACCTGCATAATTTCTAATTTTTCATCAAAAAAGTGGTTACTCTGCTATTTCCTGTCTTTATCTTAATAAATTCCCTATATCAAAAACATATAGTCTGCACACAACCCAACCACCCTGTAAATATCAGGTAAAATTCCATTCCTAGATGAACAAGGTGTGGCACTGCTCTTTCTGAGGGAAAGGAAAATATACTGTGTATATCAGAATTCCCCCAATTCATTTTTTATACCAAGCCAAAAGTTCTGTGATAAACCACATCTCTTAGAAACTTTGTTCTTCTCTGTTTTGCATTATTCATTCTTTCTATGAATTTTCTATATACTCCTAAAAATACCTTATTCAGTCAAAAAAACCACCCACTATATTACTATTATATTGTTACATGAATATTAGAATACAAACTTTCACAATGTACTTTATGTCATACAGACAGCATTGATTCATTTTGACAGGATTAATAACCTCATCATTCGCTTTCATTGTCCCCAATTAAGACAGGGTAATTGATATTCCCAGAGTGAATCAATGCAATACTGTGCATGGCTTTCATAAGAAATTATTTCCTTTGCTTTGTGTTAATGGAATATAGCCATCAATCCATATTATAATAATTATGTAAAAGTTTATTTAAACTTTTGCTATCATTAAAGCTACAAAAAGCTTTGCGCTTATTTTATACACTTGCAACAATGAAACAAAAACATTTCTGCTACTGTTGATGCCTTAAGAGGCTCTGGATAGCTCTGGAATCAATGAACTCAGAAGAACTGTAGTAAAAAAAAAAGGTATCAACTTCATTTTTCAGCATCACACCTACTGCATAAAATAGACGCTAATAACATTAGAGCTCAGTTAACTGCAAGAGGTTTGTGCAAGTATAGTAAAATAAATCAGTTACTCTATTTTTAAAACCAGATTTAACATAACTTATAAGCTGTCTAAAGAAAATGGATTTCTGCAGAAAACATAAATCTGGATTGTTACTAGAATAGCAATAAGGTATAGAAAATGTTAATGCATTTATTGTGCATACATCTCAAAAGAAACAGGTCCTTATAAAATTTCTTTGATTGTGGACTCAGAACCTGCAATTTGGAAATATCAAATGCTTATAACTATTGTCTATTAATATGATCCATCTGCTCCTTCTTTGCGTGCTGGTAGAACATAAAGTCTAAGTTTAAAACAACCCCAAAACCCAATAACTCAGCTCTATTTACAGATTAGTATTTCCAAAAATCTGGCAACTGTGACTTGAATTCATACACACACAAGTGAAGGATTATACATCACTTTTGGATCTTAACTACAATGCCCAATTTGACCAGTCCAGTGATTCAAATTTTAGCTGAAAGGGATTCTCTATAGCCTGGTAGAGTACCCACATAATTGAAGGACTACAAATCCATTTCGGGTTAGGTAGGAGGAATCCAGTTCCAAGTCCCCAGTTCTTTTTCCAGATGTTCCCTCTGGTAGTCTATTTCTATATCATCTTCATAAAAACAGCCCCCAAAACTGCTATCACATTTTTTTTCCCCCCTATTCTTCCACTACACTATTCATTCCACAGAAATATGCCTAAATCAAGGACCTGGCTAAGAATCTCCCTTGCTATCTTCCTTGGCTGCACAGGAGCCCTGCTGTAATTAGTTTAGAGCTTGGTTCAGATCTATGATTTAGGAAGAGCTGCTCTTTGAGGAGCCTGTCTCGCTGCCTACAAAGGCTCCAAGACCAGACGTCAACAGCACACCTCAAGATGCCCAAGCAAAATAAATCCTGCCCCTAATTTTTCACCTCGAAGAGAACGACCAGTAAAACAAAAACTATATATGCTGTTACAACTTTTGTTCACGCTATTTAAACTGCACCCAGCACGACACCAATCGTGCCAGAGACATTTCCGTGGGACTTTTGGAAGGCGGAGTCGCAGAGTGACTGTCAGGGTCAGTGAAAACACCGGCTATGCAGGAAGGAGCAGGAAACCTGGAAGGACAAGGGCAGAGCCTCAGCAGCACAGACACTCTCCCGGTGTTGGGCAGCTCGCAGTGTCCTGCTCCTGTCCCGCCTGGAAGCTGCCAAGCACTGGTGGCTGAGGCTCCCTCTGCTCGTCCCCGGTCGGGAGCACTCCCTGGGCAGTGCTCTCTGCCATTGCCACAGATGAGTCAGCTTCAGGAAAGAGCCAAAAAGGCTCTGTGCAGCTCACCTCTGGACAGCTAAATAAATTCAGCTTGCCCCTCGCTACGTAACAGCGGTCCCATTAAATGGCAGCACTCTTGGTCTCATACCCAACTCGTATTCTAAATTTCATTTCGGGTTTCGGCAGGCGCAGCTCTTTACTAAGGTGGGCTCACGCTGGAAGCTGGGCTCGCAGCCCCGGCCGCCCGGAGCAGCCGCTCTCGGGCCCCCGCCCCGCCGCGCCTCGGCTGACAGCACAGGAGAGCTGCTCCCGTGCCCCCCGCCCCCGCCGGGATCCAGCTGCTGGAGCCAGGCCCGCGTGCGGAAACCGCTTTTTGTTCCTTTTTCCGTAGCTCGCTTCCGTGACGCTTGTTTGTTTCCAGCGGGCGCCTCCGTGCCGCGGGGCGGCGCTGCGGGCGGAGCCGGCCCCGCTCGCTGCTCCGCCGCCCGGCCGGGGCTGACGTGTCGCGGCGCGATGGCGGCGGCCTGGGCGGAGATCCGGCGGCTGGCGGCCGATTTCCAGCGGGCGCAGTTCGCCGAGGTGGCCCACAGGTGAGCAGGGCGGCTCCGGCCCCGCCGCCGAGCCTGCCTGCCGCTCCCATCCCCGCCCCACGCCGGCCGCCCCGCTTCCCCCGCGCCCCCGGCCCGGGCAGCCCGCGGGGCCCAGCCCAGCTCGGCCCCTCCGCAGGTCCCCGGTCAGTGCCGGGAGCCCCGCGGGCCCGTCTGCCGCCCCAGGGCACGGACGGGCCCGCGGAAACGGCTGGGTGTGTAGTCACACCTCAGTTCGAGTTGCTCAGAAATGTCACGGCTCCACAGCGCGGTTTCTCCCTTCACGTCTGCTTGACCAGTTGAGGTAGTTGCCCAGAACTTGCTGTTGTTAAAAATAAATCCGAAATGCGCAGAAGTAGAATAAAAACGCACAGAAGTATCAAAGACACTAATTCTGTAAATACAGGCGTTCCTAAATTCACCAGCGGGTGCGTTCTGCCAGCTGACAGGGCTGACAGCTGTTCAGGAGGAGAGTAGAAGTTTTGGAGAGATGACCCGCCCAAGTGAAGCCATATGGGTGATTTGGTGGGTGATAAGCAGGATACAGACATTAGTGTCTTTGTCTGAAAAAGTATATTCGCAAAAAATTGCAAGTAATCTTCATTGTACTTCCTGTGTCTAGCATGTTTGAAACACCAGTTTAAAGGTAGTTTTAGCACGTACTTCCTTAGAATAACTGCTGACTCCTTCTGCTGTTGATAGATTGTCAGAGCGGAACTGTATAGAAATTGTCACAAAGCTGATAGCGGAAAAGCAGCTGGAAGTAGTGCACACGCTTGATGGCAAGGAGTATGTCACTCCAGCACAGATTAGTAAGGAGATCCACGATGAGCTTCACGTTTGTGGTGGTAAGTGTGGCATTTTCCTTCTTCCTTTGGATTTGGAAGTTAATTTTGAAGGCTACAGAAAGGATTTGAAAGTTTTCAGTACCCTTATTCTTTCAGAAAATGTCAGCTTGCTTCCATTTGTTTCATCTACACAATAATTCACCTACTGCTATTTTATTTTCACTTCAGATCTGTGTCAAGCTTTTAGATTAGCATATCAAGATATGTTACTTGGTTTATTTTCACCCATGCAGAATTTCTGACACAAAAGTTGTATAAAAATCCTTATGACAGAAAATTGGCATTTTAGTGTAGTTAAGTACCTGGCCCAGATGTTTGGCCTTGTCTTGGAATTTCAAGGTCATTTTCCTTTCACACCATCAGTAATAATAATATTTGTAAATTATCATTGACAGGTCTTTTGTTTTACCAGTGTAAAGAGCCATCTGTATTGGAAGATGTGACTTAGATATATGAGGAAGCAAATACTCTTCAGACAGCTTTTTGTTGATGGCTTTAATGAGCAGGCAGTGTATTGTACTTTGAGTTATACTTAAGGATGAGTTTCACAATATCAAATGTTTAGAAAAATTAACTTATTATGTTCATACAGATTACCCATTTTCTGTCTGTTACCACAGGTATGCCTCAGTTTGTGTTATGCTGTTGTGTATCATACCAGTGGGACAGCTTAGACTGAATTAAAATTTGCTGGGTTTTTTGTTAGTAGCATCATGCAAAGGTAGAAAGTTTTTACAATCTCTGGGTACTTGTGGACTAGTTTAATTGGTCTACAGAAAAAGTAATTAAATATTGTGTGCACAATGAGCTGTATTGTATTCTAAATCTGTTCAAATATGTTTCATGTACTAAAAGTGTATTTTAACTTTTCTTGAAGGTCGAGTTAACATTGTCGACTTACAACAGGTAACTTTAGTAATAAAAACTTTATACTTCTTTATTTTCTTCACCATGTATATTGTGAGTATGCAGTTCATTAGTTATACTCCAGCTAAGTTGCTTTTTAAAACAGAACAAGTTTTATGAAGAGCTGTTAGCTCGTGTCAGGGTACTGCAGATTACTTAATCCATCAATTTATTGCTTTGTTGAAAACTCTCTGCTTAGTGATAATCTAGGACTTCTGAAATCATTGCTGATATATACAGTTTTTGTTTATGAACTCTTTCTTTGTAAACTAAGGAGGGCAGACAGAAAAGAAATTTGTTACCCATTTAAAATTAAAGCTGCAGGAGCATGCATAATTAACTTTGCATGCCTCTTTAGATCTTCCCTCTTCCTTCATTATTCTCATCTCCACTAATCTTTGTCCTCCAGTAGTATTCCTTTGCAGTTAATTTTCCCTTCAGGCTTGAGCAAAATTACTTGGAAATAGAAAACCTTTATGAAAAGCAGTTTTCTATTTTCTGGTATTTTTTATCTCTTTCTGGTATTTTTTTTTATTATATAGATTTCTTTTAACCTTGTCACTTCAGCCTTGGAAGTTGCAAAGAGAGATTTTTTTCCCTTAAGCATTGCTGCTTTATTCCAAAACACAGATTAAGTGTGTTTGTATGCTATATTGGAAAAAAATAAAAGCATCTTTCCTCGAGGTATAGGAATGTATAAGTAACATTTCAATGTTTGAGAATGATTTTCAATTTAAAGTTCTGATAAGAGGTGTTTTTTCTAGGTAATAAATGTGGACCTTCTACACATTGAAAACAGAGCTAATGACATTGTTAAATCTGAAAAAGGTATTCAGCTTGTTCTGGGACAGCTTATAAATGAGTGAGTACCTTCAGGAGCAATATGTATAATTCATACCGTATTTATTTTTTAAAACGCAGACTAAAAGTAGTGTCCACCCGTTGTTGCTTCTGAAGTGAAATACTTTTTTCTTGGCTGATTTTAGGGCTGCTTGGTCGTTATCAGAGCTGCTTTAGGCAAGTGAGGCCTATCTCAGCAAAGCATCCAGTGAATCCATGGTGAAAAGGCCTTATGGAATGTTTGTGTTCACTGTCCTGCGTTTCAGAACCCTCATTTCTTACCCAGTGTCTTTGTGTGCAGCAGCCAGATCTCCTTTGCTCTCTGGCTTTGAGGTCTGCCTCAGCTGCTGACAAACCTTTTCACCTCGTGCTTTACATCACAAGCCTAAGATGTTTGAGCTAGTTATCTCATGGCTTTCAGCACACTAACAACCACTGGAGTAATACTCTTACCGGGTTGTGCTTTTTATTGATTGAGCTTCAGGATCTGGTCTTGTCAAAGAATATGAAGTTCTGGCTCTTTTGAAATACTTAAGACCTGTCTTGCTTGCTCAGACTGTTTTCTAATTTTCATTGACGTGGTGTTTCCTCTTTCTTAAAATCTTCATACAAGTAGATAAATGGCCCATCTTAGTGCTAGCTACCTGGTTAGCAGGCTTTTTTTAAAAAATCACACATTTTCACTTACACTGTTCTCCTTCATTCATTTAAAATAACGTTCAGTTTATTTTTGCAAAGATGCAACAGAAAGAGGTATATTAAAATAGGTCTGTTACTCAGTATGTGATCTCAAGGTTGACTTTGAATGTCGCACTTAATGTGCTGTCTTTTCTTTTTCCTATTTTTACAAAAGGAGTTATCTGGATCAATTAGCAGAAGAAATAAATGATAAACTACAGGAAACTGGGCAGGTGACAATATCGGAACTCTGCAAGGCATACGACCTTCCAGGAGACTTCCTGATACAGGTGATGAAAGCCACCAACCTGGCAAATGCAGAATTGGTTGTGGCCACCTTCTTTCTTTATCTTTGCAGTATCCATGGCTTTAAGTCACTGTTTCATACAAAATTAATGCTAAGGTTAAATCTTAGTTTTCATTGTGCATCTGCAAACCATACTTCTGTTTTCTGCAAAGTTTTCTGTCATTAGATACCCATGTATGTGATGGAAGAAGGCATGCTTAGAAAAGCTCAATTGTTCTATTCACAGGCATTATCCAGGCGTTTGGGCAGAATTATTCATGGACAACTGGACCAGGAAAACCGTGGGGTGATTTTTACAGAAGCCTTTGTGTCCCGCCATCGAGCGCGCATTCGTGGGCTCTTCACTGCAATTACTCGGTAAATGGCAAAGCCTGCAACCACACATTAAAATATTTTTGCCATAGGTCTTTATGGGCCAGATTCAGTTGTGATGGAAAAAGAAAAGAAAAACCTATGGATAGATTCCCCTAACTGTAGTTCAGTTGCTGGGACCAATACTCAGTTGTGTTAGACTCACTTGTTAGAAATGGGGACCCCCTTTTGAAGTGAGAACAGGGGAAATATAACAATATACAGTATGAAAAGAACTTTAGTGTTTTGGCTGAAGAAAATGTCAATCTGTAGTTCTTTCGTTTGTAGAGTATCTGTCTTCTTGTCATTCCACTGCTGCCTAGTCGGTTACAATTGATGAGGTCGCTACATGTGATTATAGATAAGTTTTTCTTATTAAATCAATACATTTCTGTGTCAGCTTGTAGGAGGAGGAAAACTTACCAGAGCTGAAGTTTCCTTACAATTAATTACATAGCTTTGTCTTATAACTTCACAGTAATGCAAAATTAAGACTCTGTAAGCTATTTTAAACATCAGTGTAGCACCTTGAGGCTAAGATACTACATAGTTTTGTTCATCTGGAGTAACCTCTCTTATTTCTAGATTCTCCACATCACTTTCATGTCATTAATTATTATTGTTTTGTTTTTCTTTTTCCAAGGCCTACACCTGTAAGTAGCTTGATCACTCGGTATGGATTTCAAGAACATTTACTTTACTGTGAGTTTCATTCAGAATATTTTGTGTGTTTGTTAGGAAATCCATTCTTCATTGCTAGAAGTATGCTTTCAAAGAAGTGTTTTGATATATAGGCTTAATTGTGAAATACGGAACAATGTGTTTCTCTTTAGTGTAGAAAGTATTAAACCCTTTGTGCTGTCCATAACTGAAGGGATGTTCTCTGTATCCAAAGCAATGAAAACATTTGTTGACAAGATGCCTCTGGGGGCAGAATGATGCAAGAAGTACAGTACTTATTTATTCATCTCTTTCATTATTTGCCCTTAGCTGCTAGCAGTTTTATCAGTGAAGCACACAAAAGGGGACAGATTTTATGGGGCCAAATGGCATTAACTGCTCAGGATTTTATTTACTGACTTATTTCCGTGATAATGGAGGCAAACCTTTTGTTATACTCTTAGTTAAATGACTTTATATGCTGAGGGATAAAACATATCCTTAAACTGTTTGCTTTTATTTTCCACAGTCCTTTTCTAAATAGAAATGCATAAAGATTCCCTATTCAGCTGCTGAAATCTTTAAGCACTACTTGTTTGTCACTCTGTGTGCCCTCTCCTATCTCTCCAAAATGCTGCTTCAAGCATCATTAGTCTTCTATGCTGGCTGACCAAGTGCTGCTGGTCTTTAAAATCCTTTAATAGTTTTCTATCTCTACTCATGAACCTTAATGCTTCTCTTGTTTGTTTGGATCTTTTTGCCTTCAGGGCATTGCTCTCTTTAGCTCCACTGTAGTATCTCTCTGCTTACTCTCTGGTTCTCTGCCACAAGCTTATTCATGAAAAATTAACGTCTTAGTACTTAAATAAAATCAAATCAACACTCTACTTCCACATAATAAATTTAAAATTCCCACTTTTTTTTATATGCCATCCAGGTATTCATTGATTAAAGGGAAAGTCTGTTAAATTGCATTATAGTAATTACCAGCTAATTTCAGTATTTGGTTACAGTCTATTTCAGATAAGTCCTTCAAGTACATCATCATGCTTTGATCATGTACAGTGTTAATGTGAATTGAAGTTCTGGTGTTTTCCTGACACCAGTGATCATCACAATATGTATTTCTAGTACTTTCATGGGGCTTCTTTAGTGAGTTTGTTCATCTTTTTCTTTAGTTTTTCTTACTGTCTTTCATTACCTCTCCAGTTTCTTAAGTTTCAAAGAGCTTTTTATCTTTTTATTCACTGCCAGACCACATTTGATTTTATTGTGTCCATTTGCTGAGATACCGTTTCAATTTCACAAATGCTGGAAGCTTGAAAAGTACCTTTTAATGATGCTACATTTTTGCTTTTTGTGTTTGTTACTGTTAGCAATGTATATAAAAGTGGTCTTTGTCAGTTTTCTGTCTCTTCCAGAATAAAAATGTGAGTTCTGTGTAATACTTGTATGATTTACAAACAGCTAATTATTTAATCAACACTTGGGTTTAAACAGGATAAATGTTATTCTTTGCTTCTGTCACACAGATGTGCTGCTATTCATCTTAAGCTCACATAAAGTTATGATAAAAAGCAGTTTTAGAAATGAGAAACTCTTTGGATTAAAACACTAATTACAAAGCATAATGAAATCACAGCTGTTCTTCATTTCTAAGCATTATGTTACTGGGGTAGGACAGACATAGAGGGACACTTACCATCTTTGCCAGACTGTGACAGAGACCTAGTAGGTCACTACAAACTACTTGGTCACCTTTAAAAATAAATGTGACTTTATGGTAGTTCTATAGCGGTCCTGTTGTTTTAAAACAAAATGCTGTCTAGACATAATTGTAGCAGGGTCTGTGAAATCTCTGAGAGTACCTCCTTTGCCCTGGAGTTTTAGAACTGGCACTTGATAAAATACAGAATTTAATTGATACCTTCATTTCACTTCTTTTCTTCTGACGTCTTTTTCCCTAAAGACTCTGGTCCATTAATAGATTCTCAGCCAATTTTGTGGAGCTCTAGCAAAGTCTAATTCTTTTTCCTAAAAACTTTGAATAAAACAAGTTTAAATTTTAATAGAGAACCAATCTATATTTTATGACAATTGCTTAAGTGGAATAGGCACGCTGACTCTATTTTCTACGGTAACTAAAATATTAGGAAGTATAAAAATCTAATTTTATTTCCAGAATTGGTCTTATAAGCTCCATTTTATTCAGTGTAACTGAACCATGGCAGAACATGATTTCTGGCTCTTGTCTTGAATTACATAAAGCTATATCTTGTTTAAATCAGTTTCTCTTTCTTCTGCATTTTTTCAGTGTGTTGTTCAGTTTTGCTAGTGGCAGTTGTGTTCAATAGCTGCTAGCTTATAGAGGCTCATCTACACGATGGGCATATCTGACAAAAGCTATCATGATTTAATATGCACTGTTTTTTTGGAACCAGGTTTTCAGGTAAACTTTCCCGCATAAGTGAGCTAAACCTCTGTGTGCTGTACTGAGCATGTTGTAGTGTTGGCTGCTGCTCGTATTTAATGAGGAAGAAGCCTTGCCATGTGATACCATTTAATGTTTTGTTCCAGAGTAAAACCTGTCTTTTAATGAAATAGACAAGAACATAAACTGAGTGTAAAAATAGCCATCTGGCAAAGCTCTGGAATTCAGCAGAGCTGGCAGTTGATGTCATTGATTTTTTTAAATACGTATCTTGTATGACAAAAAGGCAGAAGCAGAACTTAGGAGGCAAATCAGATATTTCTGTGCAACTTTAATGGATTTAAAAAATCTTATTTAGCATTGAGAAGTGCTTAGTACTTTGGTACTACCAGTTACCAATATGTTCTTTGTCAGCAGTATTTGTGCATTCTCAAGAGTTATTATTGACAAATGTGTTATGCAATTTAGGTAATGACTTTTCATGTCATTCTAGTGTGTTCAGATCTCTCTTTTTACCATCTTGGTTAACATGCAAGCAGTGAATTCAAAGAGAAAATTATTAATAAAATGCTAGTATATTCTACTCTTCTGGCCAGAGAAAGATTCTTCTGTGTCTGTGTTTTTTAAATTAAAAGCTAAAACTGCCCAGGTATATGTTCAATAAAAACCATTTTGATCCTGCCCTTGTGGCTCACTGTTTGGAAACATTGTCTGATTTCCAGAGCTTTTGTGAAGAAATTCTCGTAAGTGTTAAAGTAATTGATAGAGCTTGGCAGTGTTTCACTAGAAGCACAAATTGGTGGGAAGAAAGAAGAAACAAACCGGGGAAAATAATTACTGTCTTTTGATTAATGGATATACTGACTTAGGAAATGTCTCTTCATTTATTTTCCTCTTGTAGCTTTGCTAGAAGAACTTGTTAATGCTGGTCGTCTGAAAGGCACCGTGGTTGGTGGGAGACAGGATAAGGCTGTGTTTGTTCCAGACATCTATTCCAGAACACAGAACAACTGGGTGGATTCCTTTTTCAAGCAAAATGGTTACTTGGGTAAGTAATCTATAGTCTTACTGATAAAATAGCTTTCTAAAACTGATTTAGGTAATTGGTCTTACCTTAATATAGTTAGTGCTTAGTGTGAAGCCTCACAAGGATAAGTGGAAATCAGTACAGTGGCTGATTGATAGTCCTTTGCTGAAAGACCATCTTGATCATAATGCTGTGTGTTACTTTATCACAATGAGCTGTATCCCAGCAGAGGGAACTGTACTGCTAAGCAGTAACTACTTCCCACAAACAGAGTTACAAATGCTACTTTTATTACTGCTCTGAAAACTTTTATTAGCCTGCTCATGGTAGACTTTCCAGATCATCCTGGCTGGAGTTTCAGACCAGGCGTCCCGATTACAACCAGACTTTGGCTGCTAATAGTCCAAATGTGCAGTGCTCAGGAAGAATTTTTTTCCAAAATAGTATTTGTAGAACTGGAGTGAGTAGCCCTAGTGTCCTGATTTGAATCCAAAAAATTGCATCTAATTTCAAGCTGAGTGATGCTGGATGATGGTGTTTTAAAACACCACGAGCTGTGGGAAAACGTGGATCTGAATAAAGAGAGAAATGTACCCTTATGGTCCCAAAGGGTCAGTCCCTAAGTAGCAGTTATTCTTGCAGATTGAAAAGGTTTGCCATAACTTACAATGATAGTATTAAGTGTTCCTGTAATACTTCTTGACTGATGGAGTATGTGTCAGTTTTGAATGTTTTCCACACTAAAACAGCTAAACAGTTGAAAACAAAACACTGGGGCACTGTATGTATTGTAAATATTGTTCGTGCTATATTAGAATACTTCGGAAGGATATGAGTGCAAATATAAACTTTATGGTATATGAATCTGAAAAAAAACAGTTTTCTAAATTCAGACCAAAGTCATGTCCATGATTTAATTTTCATACTTCTATTAACAACATTTAGATGTAGCTTGTCCTGAATGAAGTTTTAGGGCAGCTTTAGCTTTTGGCTGCATTTACTTGTATAAAAACTATGTGTAACTCTTAATTTCCTGCTTTCAAAATAAAGTCATCCTGTAAGATCTTGTATGTATATGAAGGAACTAAATTTTAACAGACATCTAACTATTTTATAGAATTTGATGCATTGCATAGACTTGGCATCCCTGACCCAGCAGGCTACATTAAAAAAAGATACAAGTCCACACAACTCTTATTTCTGAGAGCAGCTTGTGTTGGTCAAGAAATTGTGGATCAAGTTGAAGCCTCTGTGGAGGAAGCCATCAGCTCTGGAAACTGGATAGATGTAGCAGTAAGCAATTCTTTCAGTTGTTGTTGTTGTTGTTGTTGGATTTATTTCTTTTTTCTTATTTTTGTGTCAAATGGTACTTTATTGAAACTAAACATATGTATTGTGAGATTCCATGTTGTCAAAGAAGAAAATTCAGTTTAAGTAAAATGACAGGTAAAAGGGCATTATTTGCATTTGATTTGATCTGAACAAAAACAGGGTAAGGACATACTGGCATTCAGTTTAACTTTCATTTCAAAACTAGTGCAAAAGTACTCTGCTAGAGAGCAACATATTTCTGTTGGGCTTTTTTTTTTTTTTGGAGAAAATGTCTAAACTGAATGCTAACGACACTTTCGGTGAGCAGAGGAGTCTTAGTCAATTTGTCCTGGCTAAGTCCTAATTTTAGGCCAGACAGCACTACCTTGTTACTCTTAAATCCTGCTGCTGTTCTGTGTTTGGTGTTGCTCTGTAGTCATTGAGCTTCATTTTGAAGAAGTTGCAATGCATGTGCCCAGAGGCAACACATATTTCTAAAGCAATGTTTATTTGCAATGCTAGAATATTTAAAATAGTGTTTACTCTTAAATTGCTATAATAATTTGAAAAGTGCAATGTTTTCTAAATAGTTAGCAGATGTGAAATGGTGCATCTGTATTCTGTCTATCCACATACAAGGTTATTGTATTTTGATTTTCTTTACCCTAGACTCTTCTGCCCAGCTCATTGTCAGTGGAAGATGTTGGGATTTTGCTTCAGCAAGTGATGAGATCTTTAAACAAAAGCTCTTCAGGTTTAGTCTTCTGTGACACCATTGCAGTCAGTGAGAAATTTCTAAGCACCTGTGCTGACCTCTTTTCTGATCTGATGCAACAGAAAGCTGAAAAGGTACGGTAGCATTTTTATTGGTCAAAATGCAGTGCACATTGAGTGTTGGGGTAAAGCTGATGTGACTTTCTAGTTGCTGTTACCACTTCTGTACATCTCATCTGAAATTCAACTGGAGAAAAAGCAAAACAAATTAACAACAGGTTTCTACATTTAATGGGTGTAATTCAATGTATATTCTGGTGCACTGAGGAAGCACAGTATCACAAACAGTTTTTCTCTTCGTATGTTGCACTTGGAAAAACATGTTGTTGTATTAGTGGACTTGAAAATGGCAAATGGCTTAAAATGTTTCTGTATGTTTCTTCCATTGCTGTGTATATCTTTTTGCTATGAAGTGCATGTTCTTAATTTTAGGAAATCAAAAACAACCCTGTTAATTTAATCACTGAAGAAGATTTAAAACAGGCTTCTTGTTTAGAGAACTCATATGTTAATAAAAAAGACAAAAAGGATGAAAGAAGAAAGAAAGCAACAGGTAAGTCATCAATATATAGTTTAAGCAAAAAAAACCAAACAAACTTGTTTTGTTTTGGAAATACTAAATATAAAGTTGGTATATTTTGTAGTCTATCAAATGCTTCCAGTCCATTGCTTAAGATTTTTAAGAAATAGTCCAACTACTTACCTTTATACTGTGAGTGTGGATACATCTCAGCTATGCCCAGGAGAACTAATTTCAGACTTAGAAATGCAGAGGTAGTACCATAAAGGTCTCTTGAGTTAGTTCAACAGAAGGTAACTTTTTAAAAGCAAGGAATCCTGTGTTCATTTATTATTTTATACAGTATGATCACATAAGACTGAATAAAACCAGTATTACCCCAGGGACCTCTGTGCCTTGTTTTATTACACAGTATAGATGGACTTCTAGTCTCAAATTTTCAGGGATCCAGGAAAATTAATACATTTCTTATTTTTAGTCTTGAGATGTTGAATCCAAAATAACTTTGTTTAAATTGAGAATGAATTTTTGGAGTTTTTTTTGAAGAAAACTTGACATCTTTTCTGAGAAAACCATGCCATAGAATTTTCTGTTGTTTGCACATGTAACAGTTACTTGGAGATTAAGACAGTTTACTTTGAGGTATATCCTGGATTAAATTAATCTCAAACCTTACTCCATTTGTGTGGTGACTGGGATAGATTGCAACTGAAGGAAGAATAAAAATGTGTGGGTTTAACCCTTTGAAATCTTTCTGACTTTTAAAACAGTATTCGGTCTGAAGATTGCATTTTGAGTCACAAAAACTTTATGTGGCTCTTGTGTTGCTACAACACAGCTGAGCAATCTGTGTTGAACTCACGTGCAGCATGTTACTGTGCTACTGAAAGTAAGAGAATTAGAGCACTGATGCATCTGGCTTAATTCAATATACTCATCTACAAAATAGAACATTCTACTCTTAAAAAAACTAAAGCATGAGTAGGTCTAAGATGACATGGAAATTGAATTTATTCTTGCCAAAAGAGATGGCGGATTTTTCTAGGCTATAGCTGAGGTAGAGAAGGTTGAACTTTAATTGAACTGTCATAATAGAATGACTTCGGTTTCCAGCTCTCTGAGGAGTGAGACTACTGAGCCTGTACTACGTGTATAGACAAATTCATATCCACAGGTAACATGCTGCACCATCAGCAAGCACTACCCTGAAATGTTTTATTAGGGAATGTAAATGTTCGTTACCTAAAAACACCCCAACATAGCAGGTTTATATGACTGTAGTGCAGTCACATTTCAAATAAGCTTGTGAAAAGCCCCAATTTTTTTTTGCTCTTCATACAAAGTAATGCTTAAAAATCCATCCATGACATGTAACAGATGCAGTTAGCTTTATACGTAGTAGCATCTTGTCTTTGTGTTTCCTTTTCTTAAACAATAGTAGTTACATAATGTAGTTACTTGAAATCTTGGACCATATTTAAATGGAAAAATACCTACTTTCTCAAGGCATAGTACATGTAAGGCACCATGGCATTTAAATTTCTTCCAAGTGAAAAAATAACAGAAGAGGCTGTGAAAAAGGGAACAATGAGCAGAACAGCTTGCCTTGTGGAGAGGGACTGTATAGCACATTGAGAATCTGTCTGCAGTTGAATACACTGATTGCAGGACTTCTGAGCAAAGTAATTTGTTGTGTGTGTCAGAACTGGAACATCCCGTTGCTCTGTAGTCATCTAGGAAAAGTCAGAAAAGACTGAGTGCTCTAGTTAATAGAATGTGTGCTTCCAAGAATATTTTGGATAAATGCTTATAGTGTAGAATTCTTCTCTGAAAATTAACGAAGTTACATTGTCTAAAGTATTTTTGACAGGCTCAGTTATTTAGCATCATTGAATTAAAATGCTAAATGCTTACTGAGATGCTATTTTCAGCCAACAGAAAATCCCCCATTACATTATGACCTCATCTGTTTTTAGCTGATGAAAGACACTGGTCTTCTTTTTTTGGGTTTTTTTTTTTTTTAATTATATGTGCATTTCATTTAGTGTCTGTATTTATTAATGACTTAAAAGCTTAAAAAAAGCTTTGCCTCAGTTGCTTTTTTTTCTTAAGAATGAAGCTTAAAGCCCTCAGATTCTGGAATATGTTTTCTAGGTTGTGTTTAGAATCAGATTGTGGTTTTCAATCCAGCATTAACAAATAACACAGATAAATTACCATGGTATTGTAAACTTTTTAAGTGCTACAACTTTCCTGTGTACTAAGCAAGTAATTCCCCACCAGAGGGCAGTGGAAGCGTGAGAGGAGGAGGCGGTGGGAATGCCAGAGAAATAAAAATTAAGAAAACCAAGAAGAAAGGCAGAAAGGATGCTGACAGTGATGAAGAGTCACAAGGGACTACCACAGGTTTGTCATTTTATTTTAGGCACTATCTATTCATATCTATTCAATATAGTTTTACTACTTTCTTTTTTTTCTACGTCTGTTCTTCCCCCACTGTTTAGATAAGGTCAGGTAAAATGTCAAACAAGGTAGGAATCCTGTTTGGTTAAAATTGTGTCAATGGATATGATGTTGCTATTAAAATGAAATGGACATTACATGTTCACTGAAAAGTATAGCTTAGTCTTTAAGAAAGAAATTTAAGTCAAGGAAATAATACCCTTTTATATTTATTCTTTTATTTTACATAGGAAATGCCTTAGATTTTGGGGTGAGTGTTACAATTGATTTTGTAACACCTGCTGCATAGTGTATGATAAATGAATGGCCTAAATTAACAAATTGTAGCAATCAAACAGTTTTTCTTCATAGGGATAAAATACACAGTCAAAACTAGTGTTTTGACAGTTTTAATATGACTTCTTGGTCATATTGTGCCTATTTCTCTACCTTCACTACTAGAAGAAGGAGCATGAATGGCTTGCTAAGAAGCAAAAGCCAACGTTGTTAGATTTAGAGCAAACAGTAGTTGTGAATGAAGCCATTGTGTTCTTTCTTTTATTCGATGGAGGACCAGAAATGTGTGCTTCCACTTTATACGTAGTGTCCAGACTTTCAATACTGACTGAAAAATACTTTTAGACGTGATATTTGAAGTGTGAAGTACAGTATAGTAATTTTGTTTGATACTGCTCTCAGAGTACTGTAATTCACATATAAATGGAATTATTTTTCAGCACTGCTCAATTACTGAGTAAAACAGTGTTCAATCACTTTTTTTTATGTAGACTTTCTGTTTTACCCTTCTTGTTGCTTGTACTGCTGTATTATAATAAATAGCTATAATCACAATCTCAAGGTAAAATCAGATGAAGCCATTCAAATGTAAATAAGATCCTTTTTAAAATCTGATTTGACCTCCCTTTTCACTTGTTTATAATAACCCTGTATGTTCATTACTACTGTGGCACAACAAGGAACATCATTGATCTCCATACATTCAGTTACTTTATGTGCAGAATAAGCCTGGGTTAAGGTGCATCTGGAGCATGTCCTTTTCTGGTTCTCTGTCATCATTCTGATCTCATTCTTATATGTAAAAACTACATTCTACAGCACCCAGGAAAACTTCATGTTTTGTGCAAAACAGAAATGCAGATGCACTAAATCATATGCACATAAGTTGATTTTATTACTGGAACACCTTGTCTGGTTTAAATTATAGTGTGTCAGATTTTATATTGTAACCTCAAGTTTAGGATACTGTGTTACATGATTGCATACCTTACTAAATGGAGTTTAAAAAAATAAAAACAACCTTGTGAAATCTTCAAGTAGGAGCACTATTCAGTTTTAAAATCTATTTGGTCAACATGTTTTCTGTACTACTGGGCCAAGCAGTCTGAAGAAAAGTCCCACCAGAAATGCAGATCATCATACACTACTTAAGTTGTCTATTACAGAAACTGCTAAGTGATCAAAAGAGAAATTTTGTCAGTTTTTCGTATGTGTAAAATTCAACTGTCATGTATAATCATCCCTTTTTTTCCACTTTTGATAATGCATTTCTTCTGTGGTGTTTGGACTTTGAGGTTTTCCAGGTTTTTTCTCATGCCATGGAGTAATTGCAGCAATACTTAATGGAATGTTTTCTCAATGAGTGTTGTTCATGGCCACTACAGGTAGGAATAAGAAGCCAGAGTTCCCTTTCATGTCACAAGAGGAAATTGAGGATGTTTTAAAGACCCGCATGCAAGATTGTCCTGAAGAGCTTATTACAGAAATTGCTGAACATCTAAGAAGGTAATTTCAGTAACTCAGCTGGAGTTAGAAAATCTGTGATTCACTTCAGATGAACTTATGCTTCAGTCTGTTTTCTTGCTTAGGAAAAAGTGCTTTGTTGATAAAAGTGAACCACAGTGTTCTTTTTCTGTACAGCTCCATGTTACACCTGTCTTATGTATTAGAAAGCTGTGCTGACACAGTAATGTGCTTCTGTTTAGCATGGTCCTGCAAGCTTATTTTCAGCTTCATGGGTGTATTTCCACTCCCTTACACTGATCCATGCTGGGGTTTCACCAGTCCCATCTTCTGGACAGCCTTTGGTATATGTTCATGTTTCCTGGCGTCTGTGTCTCTGCTGGTACCCATGAGAACTGGATAGTAAGTTATGTCAGCAAACTGAGCTATGCAAAGATGAGTAACTTCTTTTAAAAGATGTTGCATACCAGAGAGAATGAGAATATGTGTGTTCAGAGCAAAAGGAACATGGTAAGACTGCAGTAGCCAAGCTTGAATAAACTTGGAGTGCAATAGTAACTGCATCTTTAAAAATTTGTCCAGAGACCCCTGAAAGTTTGTGAATTGTATTGCTTGTGGAAATGCTTTTATCTTTCACCTTGTTCCCATTGAGGAGTTGTTAAGAGTTAAAACCTTGGCATACATTTGCTTACCACACATACTATAACATTAGTACATCTACCATTAAGTAAGTTTTCATTTCCTTGTGGGGTTTTTTCTTCTGATTTCCATTATTTGCTTTTTGTTTATCTTGCCATTCTATAGCATTCATGTCCCAGTCATTTACTGCATAATGAGGTAGTTTTCTCTCTTGTTGATACATTTGGAAAAACCTTGTACAGTTTCACACTTTGCTCAGTGTTTTCTCCTTTCTTCTTTCCTGTTCTAAGACCTTTGACAAAAACTTACCAGGAAGTTGTGCGTTCTGTTTTTACGTCTTCAACATCTTCCTCTGGAGCTAGCAGAAGACAGGCCATGAAGGACTTGCAGGAGGAATTCTCAAATTTGTACAACAACATTCGGTTATTTGAAAAGGGAACAAAGCATTTCACAGGTACAAAATACATACTTTGAAAAATGAATATGCTCCTTCAAGGGTGTTACATTTATTCTAGAGTCTACATTAAAGGTCAGACAGGAGCAAGAGTTTAAAAAGGAAAATCTAAAAAGAAAAAACTTGAGATGTGTTTACTATGCTTAACACTGCCCTTACGCAAAGTGCATTGCTTTGCACAGTTATTGAAATACATTTGCTTTATTCCATATCCATATTCTGTTATATCTTATGTCAAGATAACTATGTTCTTGCCTTTCATTCCCAACTATTTGCATTCCTTCCAATTTTTCACTGTCTAGGTAAAAAAGAAAAAAAAAGAGAAAAAAATTAGTAAGCTCACTTTATTCTGTCAGCTACGCCACTAATGAAAGAATTGAGTACCACTTGATTCTAAGAGGCTGCTGTTTAAGCCTCATAGGTTTGATACTGAATGTAGCTGCTGCTTGAGGATATCTGTCAGAAAGTTGTAGATTAGTTTTGCAGAGGATTACTTTGCAAGGGGTGACAGAAAAGTTAGCATCAGGAAAATACTGTAGACATTTCCAAGATTGTCTGCTGTGTTCAGCTTTCTTTTAGAATTTTCCCTGTGTAAAACTTCTAGCTGAAGGAAACAATAGCAAAATGACCTGATACTCCTATATTTTGGAATGTATGGAATTATTTCCCATTAGCCTTCATATTTGGACATGTATTCTGTAGCCTCTTTTTTTTTTTTTAATTCCAGTATTTCAGTCGTAAAGTCACATGCCTGTTCTTCTGTTTAACTGCTTGTCCTGCTGAATTTTCCTTTGCATACTTTTGAGTTGATCAATAGCAGTGGTTCAGGAGGATTGACTGTACAAGAACTGGTTTACTGCTTATACAGATACACCTTTGAAATACTAGCAATGCATTAAAACGTTCTTACAGAGCTGAAAGCTCACATTTTCCAGTAAAGAATGTTCCATAAGAATGTTACAGCAAACAAGGGATGTTAGCTTCATGTATCCACATAACTTTCTCATACTGTGCATGGTTGATGGAGTCCCCAGTTTAGAAAGTGCTGTGATAATATCATAGGAATCAGATAACTATAAGTTACTTTAATCACTTTTTTCTTTCAACAGATGATACTCAGACTAACCTTGCCAAACACCTCTTGAAGACCCTGTGTACAGACATTACAAATCTGGTTTTCAACTTCTTAGCATCCGAGTCAATGATGACAACAGAAAATTACTCTACAATCACAAGTGAGGTACAGATGTAACAGTTCTTTTCTAGGAACAGTCTCAAGTAGACCAGTAATGTTTGTGCAATAAGTAATTGCTTTAGTTGAAATATGTCTAATCTAAAAAGATAATTAATATTACAGATTATTTCCATTCTTGTCCCATACAGGGCAGAATCAAGATTTTAGGTAAACTTCCAGAAGATACCAAAGGTCCTTTAACTAAACTGCATGCATCTCTGAATGGCAAGGTAAAGTGAATCCAAGTTCAGATTTTCTGTTCTGCTGATACAATTCTAATAAATAGCTGACACACTTAGTGTAGTACATAACCACTGCTGCTGTGAAGGATGAAGGCAAAAAAATCTTTTGAATTCGTGTAAGGCAGTGAGAGAGAGTGTCTTTTCATATCTGTGAATTCTCAGAGATGAAAGGCTGATCTTGCATTTTGATACTGATAGTCACCTCTGGCTCTTTGCTGCCAGATGGAATCCAGTGTGCCTTTCATGGGCAGGTGAGAAGAGTGAAAACCAAGAGAGAACCTCCAGTGTAAAGTGGTTGATGTTTCTTGTATTTTGTTCCCAAAGTTCTTGATTATTCTCCCGTGTATTTCTTAACTAATAAAATGACAGATATTTAAAAAAAAAACCCAGACGTTCAGATTACGGTAGTGTAGGCACAAGGACAGCTATTCATTAATTCTTCTATGCAAAAAGCCATACGGAGGTGTTTCTTAATAAAAAATATATCTTTAAATAATTTTAGAATATGTATTCATTTTTTAATTTCATTTCCAAGACAAATGAATTACCGTTTGGGTTAGTATTTAAGTATATGAACTGTTGTAAGATGAACAAAGGTAATTTCTACTAAATACATGTTACTTTCTCTTTTTTTCTATAGTTTATTTCAAGTGTATTCACAGTCATCTTTCGTGTGATTAATTGTGAACAGTAGTTAAACTTTTTTATAATCTGCTAACACAGGTTAAATATTTATATTATTTTTAATAGAGTATAGAAGATTTTCTTTCGTGCCTTGATTCTACAGTGGATATTTGTGGTATTATGGTGAAAAAAGGAGACAAAAAGAAGGAAAGGTACCTTAATTTTATTTATTCTATAAAATGTAGCTATATTGCTGCACAAATGCTGAATGGGAGTATGGGAGCAGTCACACTGACTGTGTAAGAGGCAGTCCTTCCTTCTGAGCTCCTTAACTGAAAAATAGAAAGTCAAGCAGTCCTAAATCCATGGGAGAAGGAGGAGAGGAGAATTCACATTTAGCTAATTTTCTTGACTCACTACTTTCTGCAGTATAGTGTATAAATTCTCTAGGGGTCTTTCAAAATCTGAGCTATGCCAGTGATAGCTTTTTTTTAATTAATATTCTTTAATTTCACATAAATAAATGGTCAGTTAGAGGAGAAAATTAAAATTAATTGATCTTGGATAAGTTTTAGCATCTGTGATCAACTGCTATATAACAAAATCGTATTTTTAATATATTCTTGTTCCTTAGGCAAGTCCTGTTTCAGCATAGACAGGCTCTGATGGAACAGCTCAAAGTCACAGAAGATCCAGCTCTTGTTCTGCACCTGACATCAGTATTGTTATTTCAGTTTTCAACTCACTGTATGCTTCATGCACCAGGAAGATCAGTACCACAGATCATTAATTACCTAAGTGGCAAGATCCCAGAGGTATCCTTTTCTAGCTTTTTAAGGGGAAATTACCTTTTTTCTATGACAGAACATGAAAGTTGTGCCTTACATTATTTCTGCTGCATAAACCTGACACTGTTGGGTTTCATATCTAAATATTACTTTATGTACAGAATATACAATTCCTCTGATCTGTACTGTATTTCAAATCTATCATTTCAGGGATCTGTCATCAAAATTTCTTTTATAAAATTAAAAATGAATCTCTTACTAGTCCTTTGCCTTTATCCATAGAGACAGCCCTATCTTGGGGGATGTTACAATTCTTATAACTGAATGTTTTTACAATCTCTTTACTCTGAGCTAGAGCATTGTTGCTTTTTAAACTCTTCTAATCCAGCTTTAAATAAAGATGTACCTCTTCAGGAGCAAATACGTTGAAATTCTGTATTTTATACTGCCAGAACCGGTGTAGTTTACTAACTGCATTGCTTTTATGCTTCAGTGGTTAATTGTCCTGTTTTTCAGGATGGATGCACATTCAGTTTTCTGCTTCTTTGAATATCTCTCAGAGTTTAGGTTGTCAAATACTTTGTTGGAAATATATTTCTGTATCACTAACTCTCTTTATCCAAGAATGGGAGAATGCTTTTTAAAAAATTAAATCTTTAATTATAGATCTGTCTACCTTCTCTGTAACATTGACATCCCCTGGTTTTGTTCCCATTTTTTGCCCTCAGGATCAGCATTCGCTGTTAGTCAAATACCATGGATTAGTGGTGAAACAGTTGACCAGCCAGACTAAGAAAACTGAACACGGAGACAGTGACACAAAAGATAACATGGAAGAGGAGGAAGGAGCAGAAAGCATTCGAAAAGAGCTCCAGGAAATCACTACCTCTATCAAAGATCTTGTTCTCAGACCTAGGAAATTTTCTGGAACAGAGGAATAAAACTATTATTCAGCACATCCACCTCCATGAGAGTCAGATTTTATTTTCCTTTATGCTGAAAAAAGGGACAACAGAAAATGCTTGACAGACTTTAAAATTTGGCTTGTAGTAGTTTGCAAATCACAGCCAGGGAACACAGTTGCTGGGTGACGGTGGCAAATGGAGTTTTGTTGCTACTACAGTGTGCTTTTAACACATATTAATGTAGATGTGGCAGAACACAGTTGTGGCCACTTTGGGTACGAAACCAGTGGTTTTTAATTGGCATCTTCACATGAGGCCTCAAGAAATTACTCTTCAAATAACAGTGTATTTTGTTCCATACACACGCAGTCTGATAGTTTCACTTCCCTGATTTGGATTTGTAGTGAGGTATGGATTGCCTATAAGTGTCTATAAGCCTGTCTATCTTGATTTCAAATACTGATTTTTAAACATACTCTGATATCTAATAGTGTACCAACAAAGGCCATCTTTTCTCTCTTTTCTCTGGTATCATTCATGGATGTTTTCAGCTTCTGTTCACTGGACTGCAATAGTAAAAACTTTTTGAGTACAATGAATGTTGATAAATTTAAGGGAAGTGACCCACTACTAATGTGAGTTTCAAAATGTACTGATAGTTCATGAACATCAGCACACTCATACTACTGATGTATTCTGCTAATATCTGAAATAGCTGTATGTTTAAAACTTGTAATTCAGACAGAGGAGGTGACATTTTGCATTGGCATTTTGGGAGCAGATAAATACTGTTACACTTGCCATATTGTACATGCCAGGTGTTCATTCAGCAGACCTTCTGAGTGCTTAGTCCAGTTCCCATAGCAGATAGAAGCATTTGTACACTCTGACAGCTCTTGAGAGAACTTACTGTTCTTTATCCTGAGTTTCTTAGAAAGAATTTAGTTCATGATCTCTCTATATAAGCTTCATAGACTTCATGTTGCTTCCCTCAAGTTTTTTGCCAGCCTTATTTTTACATGAGCGGTACTTTATGTCTTCAGGAAAGTGCAAAAATGTGAAAAAAGGAATTTGGTCGCTATTAATGACATAACTCTTGTATGGCAAATATACTAATAACTTACTTTTAAGAGAAGATAAGTTTCAAACTGGAAATATGTAAGTTCTGTTACTTCAGTAATACCCATTGATTTCATGTGTGTAATTTCAGGGGTTTGCATAACATCAAGGTTGAGTAATAAGAGAAAATAGTGTTCTTTTCACTAAAAATGTCATTCACCCATTCTTGCCAAAATTGATGCTGAAAGAGAGCAAATTCTGTGCAAATTCTGCTCCATTCAAGTATTTCTGTTTTGCAACAATTCACATATTCTATGAGCTTAATCATAAACATACCCAAGCCTGAAATTGCAACAAGTGAAAGTTGAAGAGGGCAGGTATGGAAGGAACCCCAGTAACAGAGTAACAAATGTTAAGGTAATTTTGGTGATGTAAACAATAGAATTTTACACACATTTAAAAGGCAGTAATGCCAATGCTGATCTTTTATCAGCCATAAGGCAAAACAATTCGGAGTTGCAAGGCAGAAGCAGAGGAGTTTTTCTTTCCTTGGCTGGAGGTTATAACAGCTGACAGTAAAAGACAGTGAGGAATAAAAGATGGAAAATACTCTGGTTGTTGAACTTTGTTGAAATAGTTCATACACAAGGAATAGGGTTGATTTCGTGTTATTTAGCCACAATAATTAAAAAGTTCCTATAATGAATGTAAACAATTTTATATGAATTGAGCTATTTTGTAAATAATATGCCATATAAAATTCTTTATGCAAATAAATTATTTTAATAACATTAAATTATGAAGTATTTAAAGAGCATTCTGTTGACTTCACCAGTGTTTGATCATCTTGCAACTTGCAGCTTTCAAACAGCAATTGGTAATATGCAGTCTTAGACAGCACACCATTCTGAGTGTCCCTGCATTTTTGTTTGATATAGTTTTATGCTGGTATAATTACGAACTTACTACAGAATTTACTCTATCATGTGTTCAGCTTGCTATATTACAGCCTATTTTGTAAGAAGGATTAAAAAAATGTATTATTTGAAGTGGATACAATGGAAGCACTGCAGTTCAGAGATACCTTCTGGCTACCAACAGAATTCAAGGAGACATGGTTGGAAAACTCTCCCAGGTATTTTTTGTTGATTTGGAAATTCAGTCTTTAGTTTATGGTACAGAAGTATATCTTTTGAAAGAGAAAGAAAAGGAATTTTGCTAATTCATGGGTTTTTTCCTCTCCCTAGGAGGAACGTATGTGGGAGGAAGAGTAATCTTGTCTTACAAATCGGAGGTGCAGTTCACAAAACAAAAATGCCCTTTGGAGTATCTAGGGAAATGAAAGGCACTACAAAGTATACAAATTAACACTTTTACTCTGGTTTCAAGTGTTAGTGTTAGCCTGTCATGCCCTTCACTTACGGTGTCTAAACACCACCATTCTATTTAGACTCATAAACTGACATGTATAGATGCATGTATGTTCTATACACAAGCACTTACAAATGTTCTTTTCATAACCTTGTTTGCTGCTGCTCCCAGGTGGGAGTGGGTGCATTAGCCATAGGTAGAGTAATACCTGTCTCAGCAACAGCCTTGCCTTTCCTTCTTTTTAAGCGGCAAAAGATGACTTTTGTAGTTGGTTATTTGCAGATCTACTGGAAATAAGCAAATTGTTGCTCTCTTAGAACTTTCAACTCTTGTTTCACAGCTTCTTAGAAAAATTTGGCACAGGTTTCTAAATAATATCACTGGGTTTTGTTGTCTGCACAAATCCATCTAAGAGCTTTTTCAGATAAAACTACAGTAGCTCTGTTCTCTCTGTAGGCTCATGAGTAAGGCTACTCAAGCAGGGCTTGTCGTTGAATGTTTTTCCTAGTAAGTAACAGTATGCCAAGAAAATGGAGATTTCTACCGATCTGGGTAGATTGGGGTTTCTTGTTTAACAGGAAGTTTAGTACCCTTGGAGATGACAGAAGAGTGACTGTAGTGGGTCAGACTGAAGGTCAGTGTAGCCCAGTATTGTGTCTCCAGCAGAGGCCAAAAGTGGATGCTTGGAGAGGACTGTAACAAGGCATACAGTATTCCTCCTTTGAGTGCTTTCTGAGCCTCCAAATCCATGTTGCCTAAACTTTTTGAACAATGATTGTACTTTATTATAGATACTCTTGCTAGCCCAAATAACAGTACATATTCAGTAAATGCCAAAGATATTTCGTCAGGAAAACAAGGTCTTTAGGAATTGTTAAGGAATGCCATCTCTTTGAGGTTTTTATGGGGTTTTTTATATGAATATTCTAAATTGGAAAGAGTAACTTGAGTAGTTTAAAGAGAACCACCATTTGCTTGATGAATTTCCTAAACCCTCAAAGTGAAGGGGAAGGTAGGTCAAGACAGGTCATATTGGGAGACAGATAAAATAAGCTGCTTTATATTTCAGGAAGTGCTGGAAGAAATGCAAGAGCTGCAAGAGACATCATCAAACTGATTGTCTGAAGAAACAACAGAACTTTTGTTGACCTCCTCATTTGTACCTAATTTGTACTTGTTGGGAAAAACCCTAATTCTGTTTTAACTGTTTCTCTGGGCCTGTCTTCTGCTAATGCAGTTATTATCTCTGTCTACTGTTGAGACAAATTTGAGGGTAGTCTTTGAAGCATAAGGAAAGTGATGTGCTGTAGGACGTGTCTGAACTTCTCATCCTTCATGGAAAGAACATACTGTATTAGAATTATTTTTAAGTGTCATTAGCTCTTTCAACAAATATGCTTGGAAAATATTTCTGTCTTAAAGATCTGATTTATGAACTTGAAAAGGTACTTGCTTAAGAACTATGCTATCAGTTTTTTCTTTCTGGAAGTAAAGATGAGAAAACTATTCACTACTCTCATTCTAGACTCAAATTCACACCTAACTGTGCTCTCTCTCCTCAGTCTGCTAAAATCACAGGTTTGAAATGAAAGGTGCTTGGTATAAATAAAGCTTATAGCACAAATAAAAATAGGAGGAAAGAGATCAATCTTGTTTAAGCAATGATTAAGTGTCTGGACAGGTTTAACCAGACCACAAGCAGAGATAATCAGTTCTTGGCAATAGTAGTCAGAGGATCAGTCTTAACTGTGAGACGCTATCTAGACACAGATAACCTCCAGAACATGTCCAGATTTGGCAATTTTACCAAAGTACTCAGATAACGTAATACATATTTAAACCATTCAGACATTTCCTTCTTTCGTCTAGCTGTGATACAAAACAGCTCCCACCCACCTGACGTTATAGACCGAGTGATTCAGATCTATTGGCTCTTGGTTGTGGAAAAATCTGCCTGGAGGTCAGTCGTGGTTCATACCACAAGCAGCCATCCTTTCTTCATTCTGCCTCACTGCAGCCTGCTTTTCTAAGTGAACACAATATCCTTACTTTCAGCTGCATTTGATTCAGGGTCTGCATAGAGTCTTGTGCAAAGTATAAGCACCTCTGAATGCTCTGTGCGTGCAGGAGCCTGTCTGTGAAAGCTGGCCCCTCCTGGGTCCCAGCAGAAGGTAAAGGTGGCTGTGATTCAAAGGCCAGAACTGGGAAATACTAGCCTAGAGAGAGCCTAGAGGAGCCCATTGCTGCCACTCTGATGATGGTAATCCTGCATGAACACCTTCCCACCTGCTGGAAGAGCAGCAAATTGTCACAGCCCAGAAACTGCTTAAGAAGCATTAGAACTTCTGAGTTCTATGTCCCTGAACATCTTTCCTTAAACTGGAGGAGGTTTTTCGCTGCCCTCCCATTTCCTGTACACAACAATCAGACTTTAGTAGTTGCAATTTTTATTTTTCTTTTCCGATTTACAAGCCCACATGAGGTCTTCTGAATTCATTATTTATGAACCAGTATGTATCTGGGGACGAAAAGTGTTCCATCTTACTTTCTTTTTTACTTTGCACTGAACAGTTTTGTTTTTTAACAGAAATGCCTTTTTCCTTTTGAAAACTCTCAGAAATATATTCCTTTAAGAACCTCCTACATGATATGCATTTGCAATTTGTAAACACAGTATGTCAAAGAATGATTTGATTCAGTGGTGAGGCAGCCAGATATTTGCATGTCATGAGGTCTAAGGGAAACAAACTGACCCTCAGCCTTCCCTGATCCAGGCAAATTCTGATGGGACCCTCAAATAGCTCTGGCAAAGTGTTCTGTTTCTTTTGGACTTCATGAATGCTTGTTTCTGTGAAGACGTATCATTATTTCTTCCTTTATTTTGCTGTGCAAGTTACCAAGAGAAGCAGCTTAAAACCAAATGTGAGTATTGAGGCTCTTTTCTGTTATTCCTTTATCTGATAATCTTTAAACATGTTAGATAAAAGGTACTTAATTTAATATTTTGAGCAAGTATGCAGGAAGTTTTTCCTCACACACAAAACTGCTAAATAAATTAAATGCAGAATTCCAAATATATAATACTTTTTAAATTTTGTGTTCCCAAACAGATACTACACTTAAATAATTAAAAGTAATTTTTTATTAATTCTTTTCATTGTACTAATTGGCTCACCCACTAATTTGTGGAAAGATTGTTTGAGGTTTTCTTTGTAAAGAGATGAGGATGAGTTTTGTTTACTCCAAAGAACCATCCAACAAAAAATGCGTATGCTGTTTCCCGTGACATTTTTATCTCCTAGAAAGCTTTCACAGCTATTTGCTTTTGCAAGAAGAATTTCTAGATAGTACCTTTTCTGTTAAGTCACTTGTTTCTAGCATAAGTGATTTTAACAGCTAATGTGGATTGTTCTTGATTTTGGAAGTAAAACCGGTTTCCAAGCTGATTTTTATAAGTAGTCAAAATATTGCTGTAAACAGCAAGTATCATCTCCAGATTCTCCCTCCATAAGACACTTTGTGTTATCTTTCAGCTGTCATATTTTTAGGATCATAATTTTGTTTGGAATTTACATTTAGAAAGCAAGTTTCAGATGCCTTTTTTTTATTTGTGTTAATATTTTTTCTTCTCTTTGTGCAACAACTTGTTATTTCTACAGTAACAGAAAAAAATGTAGTGGATTTAACAGATTTAATATATTAATTGTTAATATGTCAATATACTAACATTATAGCAAATTGCTGATGTAATCTCCCATGTAATTTTACTGCAGGATCAGGAGTCACTTTGACTCAAAGGTGTTTCATTGGTAGAAACTTGAGATGATACTAACTTGCAGGGTAAGAGAAAAATTAATTCAAAAGCTGCTTGAAATAGATTCTGATGTATGGTGTCTCCAAATTACTTGCAAGCAGTCATAATTTATAAAGCATGTATTTTTTGGCTGAGATGGTAAGATATCTGTTCCATCGGTTCTGTACCAATAATCCCGGCTTTCTTCATTTATTTTCCCTACTGGAGTTTTATTTCTCTAAAGAACCAGTTAAAAACTTTTAGTATTGCCTAACCATGGACAGACAGAAAGAAATATTTTAACCAGCATCCTTCCAAATGTCAAGCCCAAAATCAGAGGGTGAAATTCCAAACCTATTGGAAGGAGTAGCCCTCCTGCCAACTCAAGCTCTAGGTGTCATCAAGGCTTGTAGATCGCCTGGGGAGTAAATCCGAGCTGAGTTTTTCTGACACTTCCCTGCCAATTTAGGGCAAAATTTTGCTCATAAATTAATCATTTCTAGTTCAACTGTTCTATTAAAATCTCTAGAGCCCTAAGTTTGGAAGCTGGCACAGTGAAATGCTGCTGATGCTCCACTTGGACTTCTGGGAACGGGACATGCAGCTCTTATGAGAAAGGAGGCTGTGAGCTCCGTGTTTCATACATTTGTGTTTTCCTGTAAAATGTCAGAGGAATCAAATAAGGATAGTTTTGTGGAAATATGCAAACAAGACTCCAAGAAAACAAGTTAATAAAACCCCATGACAGAAAATTCTGTAGTAGAGATAAAGTGAAGGACAAGATTTACAAAGGGAAGCTATGCTGCCTTAGTTCCTCCATAATGATGGCTAAATTTAATTTCTGCTAGATCACCCTGGAGAGGAATTTATATCTGCCCTTTAGCCAAAAAAAGTGCCTTGCTCATTAGCCTCAGCAGGTTTAGGTTAATTTCTCTGAATATTCCCATTCTCTGTTGCCATGTAGTACATATCAGCCATCGTCCCTTATTGTTCCCCTTTCTTAGACTAAGAGTTTTCTTTGATTCTACTTCATCCATGCTAGTATGCTACTTTTCTTCCCAGCTATGGCTGCCTTTGGATTTGAATTTGTTTAAGGTCCATGTAAAAGAACTGGCTAATTCTTACACATCTCAGCACAGCATAGATAATGAATCTGAACAGGCTGTCCTATCTGGTTGCTGGCCTCACACTTAAGAGGCTTTATCAGTCAGAAAAATATTAATCTTCCTGTTATGTGTCTTTATGCATAGGTAGCAGTTGATAGCAAGAATGTCCAAGTGCCAGAGCATGGTGTAGTTGTTGACAGAACATTTTGCATAAGAATATTAATCATAACCTCAGAGTCCTAAAGGACAATTGCAAAGTATGCAACTGGAACATTCTATTACTTTGGCTAAATTTGGAAGTGCTTTCTACCTCTAGCACTGGGAGTTGACCAGTGGGAAACCTTTGTACATTGCTTTTAACAACCCCGGGCCAGTGCTGTGGATACAGCCTGATGAGCAGACCCCTCAAATGGCAAAGGTGCAGTGAATGGCTTCTTTTGTTCCCACTCCCACAGGTTTGCTCTCTGACCTTGAGGGAGTCAATTACTTTGCTTTGACAAGTATTAACCTTTTCTGTGGCCAAGTATCTCACTAGTGTTTTAGGATTACTTTATTACTGTTGTTAGAAAAGCATTCTGAAACCTTTGAAAGGAAGGCTGTAAAATACCTCAGAGATTTAGGTTGTAATTCTATCAAAAGCACGTAACAATATTAGGCTTAAACATGCTTATCGAGCTCAGTCTTGCTCAAGAGAGCTCTTCAAGTTTCAAATTCAGCCATATCATGATTCATTTATGTATTAAAACATGCAAAACTGTGGCATAATTAGAGTTCTAAAAGTCTAATTTGCATGGGAAAAAGTGTTTAGAGTAAAAACTGTTTCATGCTGGTCTTCTAATTGTCAATCTTTGTTTAGTTTGGTGTTTCAACATTGAAGAGCATTAAGAAACATTTCAAATTAAAAGCTCAAAACAGTTTGAGTTTGTTGGATTTTTTAAAATACAGTAGCAGAATTCTTAATTTGTTTAATTACTTGCTTAGACTTTTTACTGAAAACTTTTAATAAATTTTATATAAATTAGCAAAAAAGGCTTGGATTGTATTTGTTCCTTGGTGCAGTTTCTGCTGCTGAGTTCAACTCTCCCCCTCCTCAGACCAACCTTTTTCACCACAGCTGGTCAGAGTTTTGGTCTCTGAGCACCATCCTCTACCAAAACCAGTCAATTCCATTCTAGGTTTGCAAAGATGGTTGTTGCTACAATCTTCACGTCATCACTTGAATAAGTCCACATCACCAGACTTTACTGGTATCAGTGGACTCATTGTTCCACAATATCCTTGAGTTAAATTACAACTTCCTAAAATGTTCTTAAATGTTAGAAAATAATTTCTTCATTCTTACCAAATTTCATCCAGCATTCTAAGATTTAGTGATGGGTTTTATTTGTCTGAATCAGATGTTGACTGTCTTGGGTGTTCAAATAAACTTTAGCCTTAATTTTCCATCAATCAGAAAAGGTCAACCCTACACTGGAACCAATTTTTAGATAGTGTGTATTTATAATCAGAGAAAGAAATTCACTCTCAAAGTCATAATGCCACAAAAAAATAAAAAAAGAAGAAGAGACTTTGATATCACAGCATTACAAAAATCCCAGTGGGGCAGTTACTGAAGGGTCAGTAACCTCACATCACAATAAAGAAAGACAGAATACCATGGTCTACTAATTTTAAATCACAGCCACTTTCAGACTATTTTAAATAGAAAGAAAAAGTTTAATGTGTGGTGCAGAGATTTTGGGCTTAAGGGAAGTGTTAGGATACCCAGTCACATAATTTTTCTGCAGATTTCATTTCCCAAGTAGGCAGAACAGGTAGTAAGAGTCACGAAGGCTTCAAGTAGGTGGCAAATGTCACTGGCAGGGACCCAGGACTGAATTTCTATAAGGACTGGTCAATGTTGCTGCCACAGGATGTGAGGATTCAAAAACCGAGTCAATGCCCAGTTATCCCCGATCTTGTTTGGCAGCACATTAACTACTCAACTGCTCAGGACTCAAGAGGTTTTTAATTAACATTTTTTGCCTGCTTAATGGATGATGCACAAAGCCACATATTTAAAGAAAAGAGCAAAAAAAGGAAAACCACCAGAATTTCTTTCTATATTTGTCCTAGTGACACTGTTATTTTTCCACCCTGGTGGAGGACAAACAAAGAGCCAAAGACCTCCACTCCCTGCTCTTTCTACAAGCCCCACGCCTAAATGGGTTCTCCTAAAAAGGTTCAGTGCCTTCAAAACTCCTTTTGTGAGATGTCTTCTAAAAGTGTTTTTACACTGTGAGTCCATATATCCTTTGGCTGAGCTAGAACAATATGTGCTGGATAACTACCAACAGCTAATATAGGACATGATATAAAAGAATGTGTATATCTGAATATTTTATCTTATTTTTTTCCCCAGCCCAAAAGCCAGCAGCCAGTCCTTAATGCACCTACCTAGTTAAACTAATACGGTTTTCCTGTTTACAATCTGTTTAAAGCACCCAGGGCAGAAAATGAAAGCAAAGGAAACCCTGCTATAATTCCACAGCAGTGGTGATATGCACACACAGCTGAATTGTTCTATTTTGTAACTGCAGTCTTGGTGCAGATGCTGGGACTTCATAAACAAATTGTGCACAGCACTCCCCAATAGGTCAGAGCACACCAACCCTAAAATCCAGAATTAAACCCTAATCCAGAAAACATTAAATCACCTAATTTGACATCCATGAATTGAGATAAATTATTTAACTACACTAATTTGCATACAGATGCCAGTGCTCTAAGTGATCTGTTCTAAGAGAAAACATAGCAGGTGGCCAGGTAGCACTTGGAGGGAAGCAGAAGGAAGTCAAATCTGTTGAAGAATACCCACAGTATATTTTCATGTTGCTTGTTTGCTGTGAGGTCTCCTAGAAACCTTTCTTGCCATCTGTCTCAGTTATATCACATAACAAGTTCATTACTGTAAAAATGGTTGAATACCAAGAGTGACACTTCTTTCAGATTTCTTCACCTAATTAGATGCTTCATGGTCTGTCTACCTAGCAGATGCAATGTATCCATATGTATTTTAATATGTTTCTGTTGGTATAATTGGATCTCTCTATTCCAAAAACAGGGCAGCTGTAGAGGAACGTTAATGCTAAATATCATACCCATACCTACTGTGTTAACTGTCATCAAAAATCTGGAGTCCAGAGGCAGAGATCAGGCTGTTTCTAGCTCTGCTCAGTTTCTGCTTACTCCTTCTCTCCTTGTTGCTCAGAGAACTTGTGGATGTTCCATCCCTGATAGTGTTTAAGGCCAGGCTGGATGGGGCTCTGAGCAGCCTGGTCTAGTGGGAGGTGTCCCTCCTCATGGCAGGGGGGTTGGAAGTAGGTGATCTTTAAGGTCCCTTCCAACCCAAACCATACTTGATCCTGCCTCTTGGAATTGCCCATCTTGAAGCTTGTTTTCCCTTGGGAAGGATTGAAGAGTGACACAGCAGTGGTGACCCCAAACATCTCACATATAATGCAAAGACATTTGCAGTGCTACATTTGCAGCGGGCAGCATTTCTTAGACTGGAGAGCAGTGGCTTTACAAACAATGATTCCTGTTGGTGGAATAAGCAGCCATGGGCCTGTCTGCAGAGCCACATCATCCCTGTTTCCAGAGATGAGCTTGATAAGGAGGTGGTAGCCAAGCCTGATGGAGCACTGCAAGCAGCAAAACTGGCCTACAGAACAGTTGGCCTACAAATCAAAATACCTGGGAACAATTGCATACCAGTACTACTGACAGTAGCCTTTGCTTTTATTAAGCTGTTAATGCCATCTAACTCATCACAATCTCTTAACAAGGCTGAGATCAGAAAATTTTAGGTTTTGTTCATTTTAATAAGGTGTCATACTTTTATTAAAAGAGTTGCTGCGGTTTGGTTTATATTTTTCCTCAGAAAACTAGGTCAGGCTGGCACAGCACAGCTGGAGAGAAGAGGAAAAGCCACTGCCACAGATGCTTTATGATCACTTGGGGGATTTACGTTTGGGTTTGGGGGGAGCACGTATTTTTTTTTTAAATAGGGTAATGAAAATCCTTTCCAATTTTAGCTTGTTGCTAACAATGCTGCTGATGATGATCTTTTTATTTTTGCTCATTTTGTTTCTTAAAGCAGTTCTAAGTAGGTCACAGGCTTTTAAATAACCCATCTAGAAAAAGTTGCGCTGTATAGCCACTTGTAGTTTTGGGCGTTTTTTTAAGGATTGTAATTCATGTGATGCACTCATTCTCACACAACAGAGTACTCTTCGTTCACCTTGCTGTTCCTGAAATAAAATTTATGGGTAGGGAAATCTGGTCTCTACAGCTGAAGCATCTGCAAAAACAGGAAATGGTGTATTTTTTCATTACAACCTTAAAGATTACAGTCAGAATCAGCTTTCCCTATTGAAGTTCTGTTACTTCTTGTTAGTGGCAAGATGGTTTTGTTTCTTGACCTGTTAGCACTTCACTCACAGGTATCATTTCTTACTGCTGCTGTTTTTCCCGGGAAAGCTTTCAGACCCAAAGGCAGGCTTGTGCCACTTTCAGGGAGGTGTGTCCCTGCCCAGTGGTGTCAGTGAATGGCTGAGATGCTGCTGTTTCCTTGGGGGACTTCTGCCCAGCTGTGCAGGCATTTTGTGCAGATGCTGTTCTAGCAGAGATGGTTCCAAAGTGCTCCTCTGATGCTGCTCCCTACCAATATCCAAAGGGGGCCTACAGGGAAGCTGGAGAGGGACTCCGCATCAGGATCTGCAGTGACAGGACAAGGGGCAAAGGGTACAAACTGAAAGAGGGGAAATTTATGTTAGACATGAGGAAGAAATTCTTAACTGTGAGGGTGGTGAGGTACTGGAACAGATTGAACAGAGAAATTACGGATGCATCATACCTGGAAGTTTTCACAGCCAGATTGGATGGGGCACTGAGCAACCTGGTCCTGTGGGATGTGTCCCAGCCCATGGCACTGGAGTTGGAACCAGATGATCTTTAAGGTCCCTTCCAACCCCTGAAATTCTGTGAGTCTATGATTTGCACAATAGGGATGAACTTTTTGGTGGAAGTCTCAGATCAGGACTTCAGTGCATGTCTTCATTTGTAACTTCCATTTTCTGTTTATTTAAATGCTTTTTGAAGTATCATTCATGACTCCCTAATCATGGATTGAAGGTCAGTGTGGAGGCAGGAAAGGGGACTAGAAAAAATAAGCGTAAAGAATAATGGAGAAGACTTTGCATTCACTGCAAATACAACTGAAGAACCTAATTGCTTACATACTTTTTAAAATCACACTTTTATATTATCTTTGAAAGGATCTTTCAAATTCTGTGCTCCAAAGTTATAGATAGCAAAGCTCTAAAGCACACCTTCAGCTTCAAGAATGTGAATATTTCAGCTGACAGCAATAGCATTTCTCACATGTTTAGACTAAGTGCATGTCCAGCTTTCATGGGGACTCACAACAAGGCATCTACAGGTGATGCCTTTCCTGGTCTTAAAAATCAAGAAGCGAACACAGTTAGAAGGGGGAAAAGGGTTTTACCTTGGTTTTTATTGTAAGGATCCTTAGGTGCACCACGAACAGGTCAAATACACTTCTGTGCACCCTCACCATCCCCCCGCAAAGTCCCTCTCTTCTAGATCTGGTCTTACTAATTAGCATATCTATCAAATATTCTCCAATGAGAGGCTCAAATGAGCCCCCCCTCCCAAGGAACCTTCCCCTGGATGGTTCTATCTTAGTTTACAAAATGTGTTCTGGAGAGGACCTTGGGGTCAGGGCACCCTGGCACCCTAACTAGGAAGCCTCTAAAATGTTTAGTCTCTTAGCTTAACAAACAAGTCCAAGAATGTAGGCAAAAAGCACCAAGAATACAGAAGTTGCAAAAAGATATAACAGGGGTATAAAAGAAAAGACAAAATTCATCATGGCATCAAAGGAGACCTGTTTTGTTGTTATGAGAATGTCCCCACTCCTGCTCTAATGCCCATAAGAGAATACTGAGGTTTTGTGGAGACTTTTACCCTCCCTCTTTTGTCTTTCAGCAGCGATAAACTTTTCTGTGGTCCATCACAGAATGACTTTGCCACTCCCCTTGCTGAACCTCATGAGCCCCCTCTCACCCCACTTCTCCCGTTCCAGTGAGGTCCCTCTGGATAACTGCACACCCAGGTGGTGTATCAGCCTCTCCTCCTGGTGTGGTGTCATCTGCCAGTTTGCTGTGGGTGCTACTCTGACCCATCTGACTCACCAGTGAATTTGAGTATTCTTCATCACATGAGCCTTTTGTAACAGATGCAATCCTCAAACCTGTTTTATGGTTCATTGTGGGAAATACAACTAAGAATACTGACAGGATTTTACATTAAAAGTTACAAAAATGCACAGCTGAATTATTTCATCACTTCATTTTATTTGATACATTTGACAGTAGTCAGAAGGAATGAGCTCCATAATGACACAGGAGGAAACTCTGGCTCTCCCAGACTATGTGAAAACTTGTAAAAAATGTGGGTAAGAATTATTTAAGAAAAAAAAAAGGGAAGAATTTAGATGACTACACCATTTGAGTTTGCATGGTGTAAACAAAGCAGACAGCATTACCAATTAAGGAAAAAATTACAGAATTCCTGAGATGCTTGATCCCCTAGTTAAGCCACAACTCTTGTCCTTTTTGCTTGTAGTCATGGGGTGTGTGAACACAGTACAGTTCAGTATGAATCACCAGATCAACCTCTAAAATACCTGCCTTGCCATGACACCTCACCAAAACAGTGTGACTTGTGCACCATGAAGCAGGATAGTCGCATTGTTACAGCTGCATCCCAGCTGGCATCCATCCTGGCTGCTGAAAGGAGAATTTCATCAGTGAGAGCTCTGCATTCACTCAGGTGCTTCCAGGACCTGACGCTGTGTTACTGTACTGTGAAACAGAGATTAGACAGTTCAAAGTTAACATCTGAACCTTCTTTCCTGTAGGTACTTGGTTTGACTTGGTCTGTAATATATACCCCTAGTTCCTATTGCTTCTCTACCCATTTTTAAAAAAGCAAACATTACAGACCCCTTAATGTATGTAAATGCATGAGACAAAAATAGAAATAGGGAAAATGAAGTCAGCAAATTCATGCAAATAAGCCAAATCATGTTAGAAGGTAAAGACATCCACTTACGTGAAAATTAACAAGTGCCTAGGGCACCTTGCAGGGGTGTCCTCCTCATAATAGATCAAATTGTTTTTCTTATCCTTCAGTGTTGTTCCAAGGAATTTTTTTCCCACCATTTTTCTTTCTTTATGTCTCTCTGAGAAAGAGCCTTATTCCAATAAATGCATGTTCTTAAAAAAAGAGATGATGAAGTTCAAAGGCAGGTATATTTAGATTGGGAAAGAGTCCATTAGAATATTTTTACCTGTATGTACATATCTGCATTCATATGCATATACTAATTCCTTTACAAGTAGTATGAATGTTTCTGGGCTTTTTATTCTTATATGATGTGAGGGAGATTAACATACATTTTTATAAAACATCAAGATAAATTAGAGATGTATTAACCTTGTGGCAGTGCTTTTTAGCTCCAGAGAGAAAACAAGCACTCTTTTCCTGATGGTTCCATATTTATCAGGATTCACAACTTCACAACCATGTTCTTATGGCTTTCTTCATTGGAAGTCTTCTAGTGCTCTGCATTCTATAGGAAATCATTTGACTCTCCAGAAAGTCCCTGTCTTAATTTGTTGTAGCTAAATTCTATCTTAATCTGCTTTAACATCAGGCTGACTAGCCAGATCTGTTGTTTTATTTTCACCTATTTTATCATTCAGTCCATGAAACTGCTGCATTCTCCAGTGTGACCCCAGGGACTCCAGTTACAATATCCTCACATCCTTGGCAACATCTCTCTGCACCTCCTTGGAATATTCTTAACACTACAAATGATACCACGTATCCCTGCCTACTAGGTACATAAAAAATCAACAGTATTTAGCTTCCAATTTAAAATGTTCCCATTTAAATAGTAAAATCATCTTTTCCCAAGGAATGGCAGTCTTTCCCTGTGCCTAGGACCCAAGTTAGCAGCTGGAATGCTGGAGTCAGCGTTTCATTCCATGAGAGTGAATAACATCAGATCTCCAGAGGTTTCTTAACTGACCTTCAAAACACCAAGTCCAGCTTCCAGCAAACTTAAAGTAAACATATTTCTCTAGAGATTAGGATCAAAGCACAAGAAAAACATTCTACTTAACTGCGTGGTGCTCGTACCATTACTTATTTATTAGAGCAAGGATAAGTGGTGCTGGGAGAGATGAGATTCACCTTTTTTGTTGCATTTTCTAATTGTAAAAGTAGTTCTCAAAGGTTACCCAGACCTTTGTCAAAAGATTTGCAAAAAATCTTTCTTTTGCATACCATTGCTGCTTTATTCCCAAACATGGGCCTTTATGATGATGGTCAAACTCCGAAGAATTTCTGAAGAAAACCCTTGGGCAAATTGAGCATTTTACTAGAGGAGCAGCCCAAGGACACCCTCAGGCTTTGACTGTTCTTGGGGCCACTTTTTTAAAGTTCTCAAGCAACAACTCTCTTCTGTAGAACAGGATTAATTGCACTTCACTCCCATATCCATATAGGGCTTTAGGAGGATAATTACGTTACAAATTCAGAAGTTCTGAGGCATTACAGTAATGAGTCTTGTTCGTGCACACAACCTGGACTTCCTGGAACAGACTGACTTCCTAGGGAAAAAAAGCAATAATCAAGAGAACCACATTTTATAGAAAATTACTTGGTATGCAGAGTTTTTGATAACATAAAAACATGATCGGCATTCATTAGAACGAAAAATCAGAGATGTTTCTGCAGATATGGGAAGATATTTGTTGGTGAGTTTTGTGCAACAAGCACTATAAGTAACAAAACTCTTCATGCATGCCCTGTTTGGATTTTGCTGTTGCCACTTTTAGGCTGAGATGAAACACTTTCAGGAAGCAGTAGTGCTGATCCAGCAAGGAGGAGATAAGAAAGGTGGTTCACTCAGGGTTATCCTCCAAGGCAGTTCATAACTTTAATTCCCACTAAAAAAAAAGAAAAGAAAATTCCTCTGAAAGCCAGTTTCAAGCCTGTCCTGTGACCTTGAATATAGAGCACAGTTAACCACAAACACTCCTTGATTGTGTCCTTAGACACCAGTTTTTACTTCTTCCCCTGATATAGAACAAAATGCGCAAAACTTAACCTTGACTTTGGTCATGACTGTGATTGTGCATTAAATGCACTGAGCTCTGTCTGGTTTTTATAAGTCATGTTCTGTAAATGTACAAGCTGATGGATGTAATTTTCTCATATAAATGGGTTTATTTCTTACACATTCAAATCTCTGTTAGATCTTAAGGAAATGGAAGTCCAGATTTAAGCCCTGTTGTATTATTTTTCCAAGGATATCACATAAAACACATCAGAAATATTTTTAAGAAAGAATGTTTCCCACTGATCTGAGTTCCAGATTTGATTTCCTTACTACACCCTGTCTTGGCTGACACAAATATTAAGGGCAGTAAGAAATACAGTAAATCAATTCAACTCTAAAGATTTTCAATTTACAGAAGCAACAAGTTTTCCAATCAAGTCATTACTTTTGGTCTGAAATAAGTATGACCGCCTCTCTCCCTGCCCTCCTTCCACTGTTTTACTACTACACCTCCCAGAACAGATTAATAAATGCCTGACCGTATGCATTGGTGCCAGTGGAAACCTGCAGTAATTGCTTTTTTCTCACAGTTCAAACAAACATTTTGGTTTAGAGCTTATGAAGCAGAAATCCAGAAAAAGATTATATGTCTTTTTAAAACTGAGCCATGGATATAAGACAGGTAGTGAGTGCATAAAAACAAATTATGAGGGCATAACTCTAAGTGAACTAGATGTGGGCTTAGCCACGGCTAAGCACTGCCTTGAATCTTGCCTTCTGTATGCTCTTCCTTACTCTTAGGCTCTGCATCTGGTTAAGATAAACTAATTTACCCTGTTATTCAAAGTGCAAAAATTTCAGCTGCCCAAAGTCACTGACATGCAAATATTTTAGGAGACCTTCCCTGGTTGTTTTCAGCTCCTCTGAGTTCAATGAAGAGTGCAATCCAATGAGCCCAGCAGATGTTTTTGGGGTTGCTTCACTGTGAACTTTCTGGTTTCTTCTTCCTTCATTTCCAAGAATCAAGTTCCAATTTTAGCAAAGTGATGATGATCCAACCAGCAACAAGAAGACTGAAATAAGTCTTCATCTCCACAATCCTTAAAACATTCAGTATTTCAGATCTATAAGCAGCTGAGGTTTGGATGCTTGTCCAAGAGTCTTTAGACTGAAAAACTGAAGGATGGGAAATTCATACAACTGGCTCTCAATATATTTGTGGTATTTCCTGCACTTGTCTGGCACAGGAATATAAACTACTCGCATTATTTTGGTACTGCCAACATAGAATCCAGCAATAAAGAAATATGTAAGAAAAAACAATATTTTCCAGTAACAACAAGGGAAATTTCTTTGAGTTATGATTTTGTTTGACTTATGATTTTGTTTATTTTTCTTTATATTTTACTCTTTTGCTATCCGGGGGTATTTGTGTGACCTTACATTGCCACCAAATATTAGCAGCACAGTCGGAATAATGCAAAAACCAGTCATATATCCTGGAGTCCCTTGAGCCCCTTGTCTTCCTTCTGTTTGGTCAGGTAGATGTGGGGGCATTTTGAAAAAAGAGGAAAAAGCAGAAAGACAGGAGTATCAAGAGAAAGTCAGGAACACACTACAAAGTGCCTGCCCCTTCTCTTTGGCCTCTCAACTCTGCAGTTGGTTTCATTTTTGAATTATTGCTTCCATCTCCATTACATGATTTCTGGATGAACCATGTCTTAGAATCCAGTACATAATGCTCATAATGCCAGCAGTTGTGTGTAGAAAATGTGAAGATGGCTGCATTTTCAGGAGTCTGACCTGAAACAGTGTTAGAATAAGCTGAAGCAGACCTCTTGCTCCCCATCATGCAAGTAATACAATACACAGTGTATGATGTTAAAGGCTACCTTTTCATTGTAGAAGAGCCCAGCATTAAGAAATCCAGGGCACAGCAAATGACCAGGAAATGCCTATCTAACTTTCACAGGTAATGCAGCATTACTTATTATTTGAGCAAGCAAATGGTCATGCACTGAATTACCCGATTTTTCCATCTTTGCAGATCACCTGGGGGGGCCCCAGCAGGATGACCAGCAGTCACACAGACTGTCATTTCTGCCTGCAGTCTCTCCGTGGCAGGAAATACGCACTGAGAGAGGAAAATGCTTACTGTGTTCCGTGTTATGACAGCCTGTACGCCAACCCCTGCGAGGAGTGCAAGCAACCCATTGAGTGCAACTCCAAGGTAAAGACACAGCTTGCACTTTTTGTTCTTTGTTACATTATACACAAATCCAATTTCTTTAATGGCAGATTCCGTATCCACCCCTCTGCATATCCCTGTATTGCTGAAGAGACCTAAGCATGGCTGTTGTACATCCACACATACAGCAGAGTGAAACAGTGCTATTTTCCCAGAAGAGGAAAGCTCTGGGGCCAAAGACCAAGATTTCCAAGAGGAAATCAGCACATGCATATACCCCAAGCATACAGCAAGGCTGTGGTGTACGTGTGGACATCAGCTAGGCTCCATCCTTCACCTCCAGTCACTCACTGGCTGCAGAGGCTGCACGGTGCTGGAGGGGTGATAGGGTGGCTGGAGTAATTCAGTGTATCAGGTTGAATGACACCTTGGAATTTCTGAGAGGTTTTCACTGAGAAAATATTTGAGCATTGAATAAATTGCTGCTACTGTAGGTGTTGACAAGCAGATGTCAAGCTGAGAAGACAACATGTTTATAATTTGCATATTATCTCTCTCTCTTGGAAATGAAGTATTTTTAAATTTCTACTTAACACCATGCTTACCTTGCTCATCTCACAGATGGAGTATTAGTGGCAGTGTTTTTGACCTTGTCTTTCCTTTCACCTCTCCATTTTTTACAATATTAATTAATAATTCAAGTTCCTCTGTGGTCTTTGACAGAGTTGCTAATACCCCATACTTCAATTTAGAGCACATACACTTGACTTTGAATTTTAAGTTCAATTGAAACCCATCAAAAAGCATTTGTTTTGCCAAGTTCAGTGTGCAGTGCTCACCTTCTCCCCATGTTCTCTTTGCCTATGTTCCATAGAAATAAAAGGACAGAAAGTTATTAAAATAAACCTCTTGGAAAGCTTTCCCAGCCCAAGCACTTCAAAGCACATTGTCTGAGTACAGGAATCATCCAAGGAAAATGCCGATTTGGATGAAGACACTCCTCAAACTCTCATTAACATTTTACCCACAGCAACACTGACCACCAGTCAGATTCACCAGGAGAACACATGCTTTTGAGTTCACTTCATTTCACTTTTAAAATAAAAAATTAAATAAGTGACAGGATTACCATTGTTGAAGACTGTAAACAAAAAGCCCTGTCTTTGGACTGAGTGGAAGGAAAAAAATGGGAGAAAAAAGCAGAGGTGATAAGAAAAGAGTGGACCCAGCTAGACACATCTAGAAAAGTGGCACAAAGAGATCTACAGCTGATTGTCTCACCTCTGCCAAGGAGCTAGAGGTTGGTTTTCTTCCTCTCCTCCTCACCCATTCTTTGCCTCAGGCTGCTGTGGGCTGACAGCCTAGCTCCTGCAAAGTTCAGAGTGCTAACTAATGGAAATTAAAGTGGTAAGTGCTCAGCAGTTCTCAAAATGAAGCCCGGTATTTCTTTCTTTTTTAGCACTTTTAAAGGCGGGGATTTGATAAAGGAGAACAATGTGATTGCATTTGTGCCCTTTTGTGCTTCTTATAAAAAGAGACCTGGAAGGCTCTGGTTTATTTTTTAAGGTGGGATGGTTTTTTGGAGTTGCATTTTTCCCTTGCTTTTGTAACTGTGGAAAAATTAAATCTGCTGTTTGGTCTTTTTTTGAATTCTTAGCCAAGATCTCATACATACACTGTTAGTTCTTTCATCCCCTAATCCCGTTGAGTCTTAAACAAACGTTATTTCTGAGAAGTTTTCAGGGGGATTTATATCAGATGTAAACAAAAGCAATTTATTTTTTAATCTTCCTAATAATCATTTTGTTCTCGATGAGATTTTAATTGCTTGTTTTCTGCAATAACTTAGTATTATGTCATGCCAGCTGGAAGAAGAAGTAGTAACATTGAAAATACATTTCAAATTCTATAGAGTATGGGCTTCCTCTCCAGTGATCTGCGCACATTAAAAATGTTGATCACCTGTTTCCCCTTGAAAGACAACTGTAATACAGAACATGATTCTTCCAATAAAAAACATATCTCTTATGTTACATAAGGAAGGCTCACTGCATCTGCCAAAGCTCCTCCGAAATGCCTCGGCAAGAGATCTACACAACAGTGTTGCAGTGGGTTGATCTTAAATTGACAGACAGCCTTTTAGACCAATCACGCTTCCCTATTTTTACATATTTAAACCCTGTGGGAAGGTGGGATTTTGGCCTACACTACAAGTGTGACGTTGAGTACCCACACTTTTCCTGAGCACATCTGTGGGTGGACCCACCACTGCAATGCTCTCCATTTTTCATTTTAATTCTGGAAGCACCTGAAGGATTAAAACACAGTAAAGAAATGTTTTCATTAACATGAACTTACTTTCTCCAAGGATCTGGCCTACAAAGGCCGCCACTGGCATGAGGGGTGCTTCAGGTGTGCCAAGTGCAGTCGCTCACTTGTGGAGAAACCATTTGCTGCCAAGGACGAGGTCTTGCTGTGTACCGAATGCTACTCTGATGAGTATTCATCCAAGTGTTTTCACTGCCAAAAGACCATTATGCCAGGTAAGACAACAGGGACCCTTTGGTGAAAAATGGAACCTCATTTTTAATTATGACCACCTCCTCGAATAACCAAGCCACAAGGTCCTTGACTTTCAGAACATCCTTGAGGTGACTACTCTGCCTTTGTGTTGTGTGTAGCACTCTCCCAGCAGTGAGGAGAGGGCAAGCACACTTCTGATCTACCACTGACAGGTCTTATGAATCCTTATAAAAATATTAAGAGTTCAGTGCAGGGTAAAATGTGTTCATGTGATGTCATTGATTCTGTTGCCGTTCTTAGGAAGCGTATCCAGCTGTGAGCATAGGTGGACCAACTGAGCTGTTGTGAGCAGGAGTGCCAGATTAGACAAGTCATCTTCATGATTTCCACACTGACCAGACCCTGTGCTTGTGTTCTTTGTAGTATTGCTTTGGCTCAGAAATATTTTTTATTTAAATTTTCAAAACATGACAGTTTGCCTTCAAATCATTAGCAGTGTTTTTACTAAAATGAATAACAGTTCATTGTACAATATTTTACATGTTTACAATAGGCTTACTTCCTGCCATTAGCAACCTTTATAATTCTGCACTTTCCACTATAGTGCTTCTCAGCTGTTCAGGACACCCTCTAGACCTTCCATTGCCACCACATCAGTAAAGCTCATACAGCAGAGTGATTATGCGAAAGCTGCCTCTTCATAGGCATCTGAGAGAAACCACAGCACCATTTGTGGCAAAAGGAAGCTGCTTGCTTAGGAAAGTGGGTCCCTAACTTTTGGAACAGAGAATATCAGTAAATTCAGCAGTAACATTGGAATTTATTTTTCAGTATATCTTAATGCCAAACAGTAAGGTCCAGGCTTTGCAAAACCATTGTCTCACTATTGTCTTACTATTAATCTAGTAATACTAGATTACTCACATCATATTCAAGCTATAACACTGATTTGTATTTTTACAGTTTGTTTCCTTTTTATTACAAGTAAAATCTGCATTAGTGGAAAAAAATATTGTAAAAATATAGTTGTGCTCATTTTAAGGATTATAAACTGCTTAAACTGTATATAGTTAACAAAAATGTTGTCAAATAGGCACACTTGACTAGATGTGATCAAAAAAGTACCAGAATACACTCAGGTTTGCATTATTACCTTCTGATGTATATCCATGCTACATTTTGACAGTCTAAATCCTTGCAGCAAGTGCCTGAAGGTGTGAGAAACAGTGCAACAGTGGTGTGGGAATGCCAGCCAGTCTCTATATGATTAAATTCCTTCTCATCAGCTTGCTAGCTCTGTGTTGGTAAGACCCAGTTGTGAAAGACAGTGAAGTTAGCCTTCTGATCACTGGGAAGAAGCTGCAAACTTTTTGTGTCTAAATACAACCAGTAGTTTCTCCACTGACCCCACAGTTCAGGAAACAGGTACAGTGGGATTAATCAGTTCTAGCAGCAATCCTCTTCTTCATGTGGAAAGGATGGTAAAGAACCTTGCACTCCTCTGTGCAGTCTGATGCTACCTACAGGTAGGAAGTTGTGATGGAGATCCGCTGGAAAAATTGTTCTCAGACATATGTGCATATCTTAGACTTATGCTTCTACATCAAGATTGAACACCTGTACACAGAGATAAAAGCTCTGAAACTCCTCTGACAAACATTTAACTGAGCAACTTTCTGTCCTTGTGCTGTATGAAAAGCATCTAGTTAAACATGATAGAAAGAATTGTTGATCTAGGTCAGAAATGATGAGCTATAAGAGAAGGCAGTGTAATATGCTGTATCACAGAAAAAAAAAATTTACTTCTAGGAAGTTGCCAATTTAAGCTGATTAAGATAAATAATGTGTTTATAAGTGAAGGAGCCTTAGTTTAAGGAAGACAGAAGACAGAACAATAATAAATGTACTAAACCTCCAATAAATTAATCTCTAATTTATAAAAGTGCTGTGTACCTGAACATTATCACCGAGTTGGCTGGCTTGAGAGAAACTGTGCAATTGAAGCATAATCACAAAGCAGAAACCCCAAAAGATTAATATAAGAACAGACTCTAAAAATAACAGCTTAGGCAACTCAGCACATCTTTTGCCAGATGATTATATGGCACTGAATGTGTTCTTGAAATTTCAGGTGCATCCTTAGAAGCTCTATTAAATGGAAGTGTTTTCTTGGGTAATCCAATACTGAGATAGAAGGCTCAAAACAAGAGCATTCCCAGCATTTAAAACTTATATTACAAGGCCATATCTGAGGGGATTGTTCACTTTGGTTTTTTTCAGGTTCACGTAAAATGGAATTTAAGGGAAGTTCCTGGCATGAATCCTGTTTCGTTTGCCAGTATTGTCGGCAACCATTGGGAACAAAACCATTAATCACCAAAGACAATGAGAATTACTGTGTGCCCTGTTTTGAGAAGCAATTCGCCCACCATTGCTATGCTTGCAAAAAGGTAATTAAACATACAATGCAAAAATTGCCCTAATGAGGCAATATTGCTCATGGGGAAAAGGCCTGGATCATGTGAAATGTCTGCCAGAGTAAGAAAAAGAGCAGAGTCTTCCTTTTGGAATTGGACACTGAAAGCAAACTGCAGCAGTGTCTGCTGTCCACTCTAGTTAATATTAATCTAAGACTGATTATATCTGAAATACACTTATTTACCAAAACAAATGCTTTGGGCTTCTTTAGTTATTGATTGTGATTTTTAGCAAAGGTTAAATGGAAAGTTATGCAAAACCCTTTTTTCCTGAAAATCTCTAATTTTGCCTTGGTAAACATGGCTTTCTTTCCATCATTTTTCAGATATATTCATATGCATAATTAGCCACCTGAGCAAATAATCCACAATCTTGGCTATTTTTTCTTGAAATGTATCAGGCAATTAGTAGATGAAGTAACATTCAATTGTGATAACACTAGTCAAGAGTCCCACTGCTTCAATATATGATAGTACCCTTGTGGGTACCAGAAAGCTTGGTTTGATTTCTTTTTTCCCCCCAAGTACTGATAAATCAGTTCTTCCCTCCCTCGGTTTCTCATGTTCTAAAATTGCCTCTGGTTGGTGAAAATGCTCAAAGCTATTTCATACTATTCTATCATAATATTCTAGTGTGATACTGTACTCTAGGGAAATGTTTTAAGCTGGTTTTTTTTGGCAGAATTTTACTTATTGTTTAATACCTGCATCACTCTGAAAGGATTTTTTTTCACTTCATCAAATAACTTATAATTTCCTGTAGTTATTCAATGTTTACCTGTAATCCTCTACCTCTAACAAAAAGTTTTAATTTAAGGAAAATATGCTGCCTATTTTGTTCTTCAGTAGTTAAACTTTAGAAAGTACTTTTATATATTCCCATGTCTCTACATCTAGCCTTTTATTTGTATTAAATGAGCACATGGCAATTATAGTAATTATGCTCGATGTTTATTAGAGGCATTGATGTTAGCAGCACCTACATGAACTAATCAGGATTTGCTTCTTAAAAATTCTAGGGATGCGGAGTCGCTCTATATTATAGCTAAAACACTTTTACTTCTGAAACTTGCGTCAATTCCCATACATGAGAATTGAGCCCAAAGTGATTAAATTGCCAAACTGAACCTTGAGTTTTGTACCAGCGATTTTTAGATTTTAATGGAAAAGCAAACGTAACTATAAAGTAGCCCAAAACTGGAAAGTTACAGGGATCAGGAGCTATTTAAATCTTTATTGCTTGACATGACCCAGTATTGTTTTTTATTTTCCTGAAACTATTCCCCAGGGAAATTTGATGATACCCCTATTTTTACTTAAGTTTGTCCAACTTTTTCTCCTCCTGCTCCAGCAGCATTCATCCATTCATTCATTCATTCCCTGTCATGCATGTGACTTGATAGTAGCAACACTATCTAACAGCTCATCTTTATAGAAATTTCTCTGTACAGTCTCTTACAACTTCTGTGAAACCAGCTCTCTACCACGTGTATGGGAGCCACAGAACAACTGGAAATTTCCCTCTTCAGAAATCTACTGAAATTTACTTCGAAGTGCAGAGCTGTGAGTGTATAGCTGGCAAAGAGAAGTTGATGACACTGATAAACATGCTTTTTTTTCTTCTTCTGACCATGTAGATTTCCTTTCTGTTTTACTTCTGTTTCTTTACTGTCTTTCTTCGTATTTAAAATACTGTTGCAGTTGAGAGCCAGCAAAATACTTGTTGGAGATTAACTATTATCTCAACATCTGTTCTCTCACCCACTGCTTATCACTGAGAATTTCTCTTCTCGGAGCATGTCTGACTCTAAACACTTATCTACAGTATAATAGAAAAATTTCATTAAAAGATAACATGTTTATTACAAATTATGAGGTTTTATTGTGATAGAAAACTGAGAATAACAAACCAGCAGCATGTTGATCTCAACTCCAGGTAGTTGAATGGATAATCCAGATGAAAAAAAGTTGATGTGACCACCCTCTTGCGCATATGGGGAGAGAAAGCAAGTGGAAGTACTTATGAAGGATTGGACGATCCTTCGTGATTCACATCTTTGTTCCTTTGCTCTGTCCTTTTTTGTCAATACATCAGGTTATAACTTCAGGAGGAGTGACCTACCATGACCAGCCTTGGCACAAAGAGTGCTTTGTGTGTGCTGGGTGTAAAACCCAGCTGTCTGGACAAAGATTCATTTCCAAAGATGAGTACCCATACTGTGTAGACTGTTTCAGCAGATTTTATGCTAAGAAATGTGCTGCTTGCAAGAAACCTATTACAGGTGAGTCTCATCTTCTAGAGGGGTCCAGACAGCCATGAATCATCATTCTCCTCTCAAAGAAGATTTTCACTTTAGAAAAAAAGCATTTAAAATACACACATCATAATGAAAGACTTAAGGAATTAACTACCAAAGAGACTCTCTCTGTGCCACATGCCCTGTATCTGTCTGGAACATACTGATCACAGATGTTCCTAACTGATGAGGAGTTATTTCATGTGCCCAAAGGAGTTTCTCCATTGTTTGATTTAGACCTTTCCGTAGTGAAATTCCTCCTTAAGAATATAAAAAAGGGCATTTTTTTGCTCTTCCCATGACAGTAAACACAAGTCCCTCTGAGATTTCTTCAGTTTTGTTTTTGAATGCAAATGTGATCAAACTGAACACAGATTAGCTGCCTGCTGGTAAGGCACACCTGTCAAATTAGAAAGCTTGCCAAATGCAACATAGCTCTATTGAATGCATGCTTGTATACTTGTATGTGACTTCTAATTAGACATGTATGCCACTGGTCTATGATAGTTGAAGTTTTCTCAGAGCATTTGTTGGTGTTCTGCATTTTAATCCTATTACGTGTGGAGTCAACTGTTGAAAAGTACTGCCTGATTCTTACAGGTGCATGCTGCATATGTCAGCGGACAAAGAAATTGATGAATACCCAGTCACGTGTGCATGATTTAAAAAAAAACACAAGCTACGAAACAACAACAAAAAACCAACACCAAAATTATCCAAATCTCCCTAAATCTCAAGATTGTATTTCTGATTCTTCTGCTAGGAGTCCCATGATCTAGTAATTTCCAAAAGAATGCATTTGAAGAAACCTAGATGGAAATCATTACATTTCATTCAGTGTTGTATAAAACTATATGTTTCAACATATTGCAAATAAATTTCATGACAGTTTGTTGTCCATTATCTGAATGGACATTCTGATAAATCCACTGTGTTCAGATCTTAATGAGATATGCAAGCCAGCGACTTGTGTCTTTGCTTGAAGTATTTCTCACTGCATTAAAGTTATTTTTCAATTCAGCCAACAAAGAACATTTCCGAATCCGAATATGGATTTTTGTTCATTTGCCTGTTTGCTGTATGAATGACAACCTGATCACACACCAAAAAGTCATCTGTTGCATTACTGAACCATGTCCAGAAATACTGGATTCAGATCTTCTTTTATTTTCGTGCTCTCTTTCAGCTCTTGGAGGTGCCAAATACGTCTCATTTGAGGAGCGTCAGTGGCATGGGGAATGCTTTAACTGCGCGAAATGCTCCATCTCCCTGGTGGGCCAGGAATTCCTCACTCGGCAGGATGACATCCTTTGCCACAAATGTGGCTCTGCTTCGTAGTTCCGAGGAAGGATGTGCATCTGCATTATTCTCACTCTGTAGCAATGTAGTTCACTGCTCTGCTGTAAGAAAACCATATATATCACAGTTATTTAGTCATTCAAGTAACTTTGCTTCAGCAGTTTTAAACTCTGTCATAGTTCTCAGCTGCTTATAAGCAAAAATTAAACAACCGCCCCATACTGGTTAATAAAATGATGCAGAAAAAGTTTGTATATATTTTAAGTCTAACTCCAGTATGGTTTCCTTGTAACACACTGCACTCTGCAGTTAGAAGCTTAAAAATTCATCTTTTATCATCTCTGAACCAAGGAGGATTGTGAAAAGTCTGTTTGGCATATGAATAATGATGAGGCATTAGCACTGATTCACAGATTCAGATCTTGGCATGGAAAGCTGAGCGCAAGCATTTTTCTATTGGATCATAACATTGAAGAGAATACCTTGTAAATATTATATTCTTCATACTTTAGGCAAAAAGTATGCTGAAAAACGAGGCAGAAATTGTGAGTAGGAGGTGCTTTCATACTGAGGACCACGGAGTCAGAGAGCCCCATTCCAATGGCCAATTAAAGGGAAAAACGTCACTTTCCTCTCCTTACTGGGATTGCTACCCAAAGAAGTCATCCAAAACACCATGGCACAGGTCCTTTCCCAAAACTGGCTAACTGTACTTAATTTTTTAGGCATAGCTGCTCTAGAACATCAATAAACCCATATTTTCAGCTATTGCAAGAGGTAAGGATAACCTAAGATTGAGTAGTGCTGATGTACATTTTCCCATAACTAATATGCCTTAAGACTGTTTCCATTGTCTTTGCTATACCTTCAAATACAGGCCTAAAATACACCTTTTAATAGTTACGCAAGAGCCGACTCACACTGGTCCCTTTAAGCTTGCACTTTCCTCCATTCAAAACCCCTTTGCCAGCAATTGAAGCCCTGTTAAGGGCCTCACCTGCTTGGTCTTTGATTCACAGTTCATCCCTCTGCTTGTCAATTCCTGCTTGTGGACAGAAGGCTGTAAACTCTCCAGGACCAATTCCCAGTTCATTTCACCATTAGCCACACGTGTTTGTTAACAGTATGCCAAGAATTAGTAACGTTGTCATTGCAGCCTAGGCAGCTTTTGCTTGCAGTACAAGCTCTTAGTTTCTAGGTAGCCAGCCTTTCTATCTGCTTGCTGAGCTCCAGCACCTAAATGTCTACTATTAAAGGTCATCTAGAGCTGAGTTACAAACATCTGTCTTCTTCCTTCTTCCGCACTGTGTGTTACCGTGGCCTGGTTCGTGTGCTGGGCCACTGTGGATGGAGCAGTGATCTTAGGAATGGCGGGTTCTGCTCTGTTCAGCAGAGTTTGAGTCCTCATCTTGCATGTCTTAAAGTCATTCTTCTTTAGACTCTGAGTCTAAAGTGCATAGAGTTATTTAGCTGACTTGAGTAGCCTTTATTCATATTGAAGACAGACATTACTTTAGGCAGGAAAGGGAAAAAAGGAAGAATATGTGTGCATGGCTAAGCCAGGGCTAAAGTGCAGTGGCATAAAATCAATACGGATGATGACTGACCAATGAGTACATGGAAGTCTGTTGTCCAGTCAATAAAATATTGATCTTTTGCTCTATGTGGTGTTAATTTTTGGTTTTCATTTTCTTCTTTCATGGCAGCTTTTATTGCAGTCTCGAGTTTGATTAGTTTATGTTTTTCATTTTATGCCAGCTGCTTTCTTTTCTATTTACACATCTCCCATGGCTGATACAGGTTCTTGGTAAGGCTTAGATTCCAATAAATAGAAATATGTTTCATTTCCTTATATGTATAAATATATATATAAATACATACAAACACACAGACAGTGGTTCACAGTTATGTATGATGTTTTAAAAATTTGTACTGAGCTATCAGAAACTAGTAAATGTTAATGGTCTTAAAATTCACAATTAAATGATGAATCATCATATTCAAGCTTGTCTGTAGGGTGTACCTTTTGTTTGTGTGAAATAACATTTCACACACAGAAACAAGCACATTGCAAGAATGTGGTTTGGGCCCTTTATTCAGTCTCCTCTGCAGAATCTTCCAGCTTAATTACAAATTGACGCAGGAATTACCAGATAGCCTCCTAAGACATGACAGAGGCACAGGTCAAGACACACTGATCATGATAATCCCAGTCTTCCAGCCTTAACATTTATGAAAATGAAATTCTTCTCTGACTCATCAACTAATTATATTTTTAGAAATACCAACTGAATTATTTATTTCTTCTGCAGTAAATACACTACAGTCAAATCTGAAACTGAGCATTTTCACTTCAGAATAATTGTAAGAAATAAATGTGATTTCTGTAAATAGTCTGAATAAAAGTTACATTAGATACCAAATTGCTATTTTCTATTATAGTCTCTGTCACTAGCTACCAATGCCTGAATATAAATACAGTGATACTCCCGTGGTGGGCTGACCCTGGCTGGATACCAGGTGCCCACAAAGCGCCTCTATCACTCTCCTCTGCAGCTGGACAGGGGAGAAGAAACACTACAAAGGGCTTGTGGGTGTAGATAAGGGGAGAGAGACATCACTCAGCAATTACTGTGACAGGGAAAACAGTCTTGACTCGGGGGAAAAATAATTTATGACCAATCAAATCAGAGTGAATAATGAGAAATAAAACAAAATTTTAAAATCGCATTTTCCCCACCCCTTCTTTCTTCTTGGGCTTAACTTTACTCCTGAATTCTCTGCCTGCTTCTGCCACAGTGATGCAGGAGGACAGGAAATGGGGGCTGTGGTCATTGTCCACGTTGAGAGACCCATTGTCTCTGTTGTTCCTTTCTCCTCAGCAGGAGGACTCCTCACACTCTTCCCCTGCTCCAGCATGGGGTCCCTCCCACCAGGAGAGAGTCCTCCATGAACTTCTCCAATTTGAGTGTCTCCCACAGGCTATAGTTTTTCAAAAACTGCTCCTGTGTGGGATCCCTTACATGGAGTGCATCCCTTCAGGAACAGGCTGCTCCAGCAGGTCCCCCCACAGGGCTGCAAGTGCTGCCAGCAAACCTGCTCCAGTGTGGGCTCCTCTCTCCATGGGTTCACAGGTCCTGCCAGGAGCCTGCTCCAGCACAGGCTTCCCACAGGGTCACAGTCTCCTTTGGGCGCCCTGTCTCTGGCATGGGCAGAAAGGAGATATCAGCTCCACCATGAACGTCTGTGTGTCACAGGGGAATCTGCTCTGGCCCCTGGAACACCTCCTCCCCCTCCATCTTCACTGACCTTGGTCTCTGCAGAGCTGTTTCTCTCACACCTTCTCACTCCTCTTTGGCTGCTGTTTCCAAAGCTGTTCTCCTTCCTCCCCTCCCCACTCTTCTCAAATTTGTTATCACAGAGGCTCTACCACCATTGCTGGTGGGCTCAGCTGTGGCCAGCAGTGGGTCCATCCTGGAGCCAGCTGGCATTGGCTCTGTCAGACACAGGGGAAGCTTCTGGAGACTTCTCAGAGAGGGCCCTCCTGGAGCCCCTTGCTACCAAAACCTGGTCACACAAACCCAAGGGAACTCTACACAGTTTGGATCATCTATTCTTTTTGTAGATGAAACCAGCTTGAATAGGTGCAGAGAAGGGCGGCAGAACAGGAACAGTGTGTCTCTGGGGAGGACTGTAGATCATGAAGGGGATAGATGGCTACTATAAGCAAGGACACTATATTTGTTTTAAGAACAAAGGCAACTAAACTCAGCACTGGAAACCGGAAATCAGAAGGCGACAGCTGCTGCTGAGCAGTGATGTTCCAGGACAGCCTCTTTCCAGAACAAAGAGGGGAACAGCCATGTGAGCACTTTTAAAGCGATGCCTGCTCTGTGTGTTAAATGTCATATAGAACATGATTGCCTGGTAAAGAAAAACAATTGGAAAAAATTACCCTGATGATCAGCTTCAGCCTGTGTTGCTAACATTGGGTTTGCTGCAGGATGACCGGACTCCGGTACAATTCAGTTTTCTTTAATAAATCTTCAGAGGACAGAAAATCTGAGAGATTTATTTTTAAATAAATTTTTAATATCATGTGTTTAACATTGTACTGTTTATTTTAAAATTTATCTAGTTCTTCCCTGTGTATGTAACAGCCCAGCTCTAAGATAATCACATTGCTTTTGTTACAATCAAGCTAAATTGCCCTGAGGTCAAGTGATGTCTCTAATGCCCTGGTCAAATCTCTGTTGTACTCATAGTTATCCCAGGGGACCAGGAGGGAGGCTGTCCTTTGGGACTAACTAAGAGTGAATAGGTGCCCTATTACCTCCCTCAGTATTTCAGACTAAGGTTTAAGTTCCTCAGCCATTGCCTAATTGTCAGAGAACTCCCAGAGACAAACATGCTTAAAATACAAAGACAAGCCCTGAGGTATTGCTGTCGAGTGGCCCTTATTTATCCATAATTCTGAATGTCACATTTTTTACTCTGAGGCAGGGTCATATTGTGAGAGCAAGATACCAGGCTTTTCCTTGACATATACTTTTAAAATCCAGGCAAGTTTTTGGTAGATGTTGTAGCAGCAACACAGAGCAGTATTAATGTTGAAACCCAGAAGCACTTCTGCATTTCCCAAGAAAAGGCATGCACTCCAGAGTCATGTTTTATGTCTGTGATAAAACCCAGACATTTTTCATTCTCTCTCCTTATGCCCTAGTTCTCCAGAGAGAAAATCTGTGGGCCTAGGCTGGGGAAGAGCTAGGGTATAGCCTGGCCATGTCAGTGAAGTGGATGTCACACCACAGTTTTTCTGGAGTCTCTCAGCACATGCAAGTCCAGCTGGTTCTTGTACTCTACCAGTGGGCAGGTACCCGGTTTTCTTCATGCTAACCATAGCTCAATGCTACCAGACAAAGTTTAGGAAGGGAATAGTAAGGTTTTGGAACTCATTCTGAACTTGTGGTTTCAAACATTTCCTGGGCCAGACCTGTCACAAGAAGGGCTGACAGGGTGTGTGTGTGTATGTGTACACGTCCACACTGCAGTGAATTGATCAGCAATTTCAGCATCTGCTCCAAAGTTTTATTAGTCTTCCTTGATTCCATAGAATGGGTGTAGAGCAGTGTATTGTGTTTTAGGAAGACAAGTAAAAACACAGTGATTTTTATACAATGACAGATAGCAATAGGTGAAGGAAAATAATGTTAAATGACTGCCTAAAGGGAAGCTGAGAGACCATTTCTGTAAACAAAAAAAAGTTGGATGGGATCCAAATGTATAGCCAGAACAAACTTGTTTACCAATCAAGCAGAAAAACTGCAATAAATCCTCTACATTCTTGTTAATAATATCTCAAAGAAAACATGTATATGTGCATGTATGTTTGTTCACCTTAGAAGTGCCAAAGCTTGAATGGACTGAAATCATGGGAAACTTGGAATTTAAACCAAAGTACAAAACACCCAGTGTAGTTATAGACTGCTATAACCACAAAGTTTCATTTAATCATATTCAAAAGTACCATTATCTTAGTCAGAAGTACTAGGTACAAGTAGTTCAATACAAGAGATAAAAGTACCAGGTACAAGTAGTTCAATACAAGAGGTAAGTGGTTTGGAGGACAGACATGGTAGCACTCAGACATAACACAGGTATGTTATCCAAATGGCAATACATAGATGCAGTGGAGGATCTAGAGATATCAGCTTTGCCCTGGATCATTAGGCTTCTCTTAGTTTCTCAGCAAGAACATTTGTCCAATAGACTCCTCTTAAACATTTCTGTCAGCTTTCATCCTGCATTTTACACCCAAATTCTTACTGGGGCTTCTTGAAGATGAGGCCAGACACAAGCACAGTCACACAGATCTGCACAAGCCCATAAGAACCTAGATTTTCTTAGTGAAAACTAATTCCATGTCAGAAGAACCATAGCACAACACGATATCCAAGCTAATAAATCTTATCTCTGTCTTGAATATAATTTAATATCTGGTTTTATTAACTTGAGCCTCTGCTGTACATTTTTTACTGTCTTCTCCAGTAAGATATTCAAGATTGTAGGCACTCACCTGATTCACTGCAAATTTTTCATAGCACCAACTGAATTGTGAGTTATTGAATACAAGAAGCTTCACTTACCACCACATCCCTGAAAAACAGGAGCCATGAATCCCTTTCATGCATAGTGTGTGTAAGGCTTTGAGAACAAATCACATTAAAACAACAAAAAAAAACTGAGCTCCTTTCTGTAGCCTGGGCCCAGATACAAAGGTACCAAAACACTCAGATAAGACCACTTATAGAGCAAGCAAAGGAGCATGGCCTCGGATGTTTCAGGAAGTTTCAGGCAGAAGATTGCCTATCAAAATCAAGAAACAACTGAGCAAGTTTAGGGGTTGAGATGTTTCACTCCAGTGTCTCAGCGCTCTCTCATGTCACTTGTTAGGCTCACACCCAACACCTCATATCCTAACTGTCCTAAGGGCATTCTCATAGTTTCCACTTGTGATGAGGACAACAGACCACTACAAAAGGATCTCAGTCTGGCACAATGACTCAACCTCAGGAATCTCCTGGGTGACTTATTCAATAGAGGATAGGCCCAGCTGGAGGTAACAAAAATCCCAGCAGCCTTAGATAATTGCTCATGTTTAAACCCCAGTGCTCAGCTTAGAGTACTTTATAGCAAAGACATACTTCAGGTGGGTATATCCACATTGTTCCTGGATGAAAGTCCTCATTTAACATCTCTGTTTTCACCTTGGATTTTGGAATAGCTTTTGCTAGACTAAGTATCAAATAAATAAATAAATAAAATCTCTTCCATCCAAGCCCATCTTGCCTAGATTAAGAAAAATAAGAATACAGTGTAAAGTAACGCAAACAGTTTAGCCAGTTCTGCTGAGTAATTTTTTGTTGTTCTTGTTTCCCAAAGGAAAAAATAAATGGAGTAGTTATTTCTTGAGAACAGGCTCTTTACTTATAAAAAAAGCAAATCAAGCTCTTAGTCAAACATTTTCATTGGAAGGACAGCAATCTGAGTAGAAATTTATGGCTATGAATGCAGACAACCGTAAAAGGCTACTAATATGAAGAATTTCTCACAATAGCCATCTTATTCCCTGTTAGCTTGATTCTCTTTTAATTGCTACAGAATTCTTATGGTAATGTTAACTCTTAACTCCCTGGAAAGTAAACTTCCCCTGATTGACAGGGGTGCAATGTCATTTATTGGTTACCAAGATCTTTGATTCAGGGTATCTTTTCACATGCCCATAAGACACTGTCAAAGTTAAACACTTTGTGCTGAGCCCTGTGCCAGACTTTCTCAGGCCAGTCCCTGCTTTCTTCATATTTTTCCTTTTCATTCTCAGAAAATTTCAGTCAAAATCACTTCACCTTTCACAAAACAAAACAAGGAAAAATGTAATGTTTGACCTATGCTAAAGAACCCTGAAACTTTTCTTTGAAGAGTTCAAGTGCTTCACTTGATTTTGGCTCAGGAATCTAATTGATGACATAAAAGAAAAATTTATTTCATGGAGATGTCTCCTGCCAAAAAATCCAGTTATCCCAATTAGATCTCTTCTGCATTAAGGAACTGCATATCCCAGTTTTCCACAGGGCAAATATGTGGGCCAGTTACTATGTGCTCAGTGGCAGTCACTTGCAAGCGTTTTAGGTTGGGTACATGTCTCAGTTCCCATCTTGAAGAAATCTAGTTAGACAACTGTGAGAAGTGATCCATCTAAAGCACTGCCACAGCAGACTGCTGGTGACCAATCTGATGAGGTCAACCTCTGAGCAGAGCTCCCAGTTCTGTCATTAAAATAGTCTTCAGCATGGAGCCACACAGAAGGCAGTGCTGAGAGACACAGAAAGCGTGGTCACCAGGAATGAGAAAATTCCCTTCTTTGTCCAATACGAATTAAGGATTTGAACTTCCTCAAGAAACTGTCCTGAGCCCTGGTTATTTGTGCTTTATGGAATCAAGACAAGCACCACATTTCTTGCTGGAGAAAATTTCATATTGCATAGATTAATTAAACATCCATTGGTCCAAATGTGAGAAGACCTCTGTCATGCATAATCATGTTTCTTAGCTGGGAAATCTGGAGTGTCCAATTCCAGCTGCAGCAGATGACAAGTCTCTATGTGACTGTATCTACCAGCCCCAAGATCAGACATGGATTAGTTGGGATGCAGTTTTCCAGAGGAAAGGCTGCTTCTGCAGACATTCATACAACAGGGTGAGGGCATTTTTAGCTTCTCTCCTCTCAAGGCTGCACTGTGGACATCATGGATTTAGCTGAGAAATCCTCTCCAAAAAGAGCATAGAAGCAGTTTCAGCATGGTGGTACACAGCCATGGTTATCTGTTGGAACCCTGGGTTTAGATAATTTCAATCTTTCAGTGTTGACAGGTAATGATTTTCAAAACCACACTTCATCCATCCTGGGGCCTTGGGAAAGGCTTCCAAAAAAAATGGGATAACACTAAGATTGTTGCTGAGTAATTAAAGTTACAGTTATGTCACTGGATGGAATATATAAAGATGTAGAGAATTTGGGTTTACTAGATACAGTAATATATATGTATGTAACAATATGGAGGATTTTGGGTGTGGGTTTTTACTTCTTCTTTCTTCTTCACAAATCTGGGTGTTCTATTATTGGGCCAAAAATCCTGCAATGCGGATTATACATAGTTAGTTTTTGGGTTATAAGTAAAAACAATTTACTTGGTATTTCATAATTGGGTAGATTGGACTTCAAATGGCCTTGAAAGGGCCATTTTCCACCTTTTTAACAAAGAAGCATACTCCATGCAGCTGTACCATACATAAGAGAATAATAAACATCAAATTAAAAGGAAAGCCTGGCATCTCCTGTGTCATAATCCGAACTCTGAGCAAAAGAACTCAAGAAAAAAACCACAGAGATATTAATAGTTATCCAGTATTATTTGCTGTAATACTCTGAGCAATTAACTTTATTTTCTCAGAACAATAAACATGGGAAGCAAGAAATTTAGCTCATTCGTAGCTACTAGCAATAACACCATGATTTCAAATACTGGTCCTGATGGGTACTGTCCCTCTCCTGAGCAGCAGCAGAGAAGTGGGTTTGCAGAGATGCTGCTGGACTCCCAGAGGCTGGGACAACGACAAGACAAGGGGTGGTGTGTCCCTTGACAGGGGTGGAAGTGTGACATGATCTACCTGTGACAAAATGACCTGAGAGCTCCTTTTAGACCAAGTTCCCATGTGCACTCTGGAGACGGAGAATCACGCATTTTATCACGCAATTGGGAAACCTTTCAAATGTATGTACTTCCTGCTTCTTGTTCTACGTGGCCAGATGGGAATTTTAAAATTATATAGAGTGAAAACTGTCAATAATAACTCTCAATTGGTCTGTTCCAGGAGGAATTGATGGGTTAAAAATGATTATTTTTACTCTGTTGAATGATTGGATAAAAGATAATAAAGTCCCTGATGGATACTAAAGGGGATAGAACTAGTAATAGTTGGATGAAAACTTCCCAGATACAAGGGTGTGGTGTAAGCAACAAAAGAAGGGTGTATTAATGAAAAATAAATGCAGCAATAGCTATCAGAATGAGACAGAAAATGAATAAATAAGTTTGTTGCAGCTAGCTACAGGTTTATTTATGAGAATAATGCTTTCAAGTACTGAACCAAAACATATGTGCAATTCCTCTGAATATTAAATATTAAACATGCAGAACATGTTCTAAGAGTGACAAGCATAGTAACAGAAATGTGAAAGGAAGCAAATGAATTACAGGAAAATACTAATAATGCATCAATCAGTATTGACAGCAGAACTTTCTTATTTTAAAATTATGTAGCAATTTAGTCATGGAAAGATGATGTCAAATCTAGAGACTTTCCACATGAATCAGTTTTCTCTAGCAAAAAAACCAAACAAACCAAAAAATAAAAAAAAACGCAAGCAAAATCTATTGAATTGTCATCACAACAGTCCCTACTGGAGTGAAAAGTTAATAAAGTGCCATGACAATTTTAAATGCATTACTCCTTATAAATAATTTATATATTTTCAGCATACTTAGTATTTCCATCACTTAGGCCACATACAGTAGAGTCTGTGTAAAAGCCTATTATTATAATCCACGCTCCCTGAGATTATTTTCTCTTGATGAAAACATTTTGTGTTACCACACAGATTTCCTTACCTTGTTAACTGGAGAAACAGGTAAATGTGTGTGCATATTTATTTCTCACTTGTCCCATAGCCTTCATAAACAAAGAAGGAAGTTTTCTTTGTTCAAGTGAATCTATGAAAAGCAAGTTCTGCAATTGTTTTTGGTCCTGTCCAGCACAAATCGGATAAAATTTAAAGACAGTTTGGCTACCCTACCTTATGGCCACACTCACAGCTACAAACTCAGTCCTATGCAACATGGAAAACATCAGAAAAGTTGGTTTTGCACTCACACAATTTAGAAGAGCTGTTTTCTTCTTTCCCATATGGAAGACCTCAGTCAGATAGCAGCAAGCCTGCCTTACCTCACTGCAATAAGAAAGGCTTGTCAGGACACAAGCAGCTTGCACAGCTCCTCTGCTGTTGCACAGCACCCAGAGAAGCATGAAAGCTAGTAGGACAGCTAAAAAAGGCTACTTCTAATGCACCTTTGCAATCCATCCTCTACTGTGTTCAAATGAGTTTGCAATAAATTATTTACCACTGTGGTGACAGAAGTAGTCTGTCACACAGCATGTGCCAGCTACACGAGATGGCTCAGAGATAAGCACACCCACCCTGACCTGGTCAGATGAAGCTCATACAGCAGTCCCCCACTGTCCTGCACATCAGACTGGTGCTGAACGAGCCTTCCAGAGTGCATTCTCCAGTGAACTCAAAAGCCTGTGCTGTCAGGCCATGAAAGAGAGGTGGCAGTTCTGACAGGTTTAATGAAAAACCAGAGCAAGCACCTTTTACACTCAGCCCTCTGGAATGACCGGAAACTCAACTTTCAGCATGAAGAAGCAGAAATGCAGCTCATTTGCCATTATCCTTTACAAATGCAAAACTTTCTAAAGAAAGTTGTTGAAAGGATGGTCTATCAGAATTGGTTAAACATCACCTGCAGTGCAGTACATTTCTTTCCCACCACAGGAATCTGTCATTCATGTGTCAGTCAGGTCAGCTATGGCACTTCTCACAAAGGGCCCTTCATAGAGCCCATCATTTAAACCCAGACAACTGCAAGAAACTCTCACTAAGTTCATCATTAAGTTCACCATAAAACACACTCCACTTCCTTGGAAACAAGAGGTTCGATGTGACATACTTTTGCCATTTCTACATTTGGTTGAAAGTCGCCTCTCGTGAAACGTAGTTGCTAAGTGTTGCTACATGTTCCTTGGCAAAAAGCCTGTCAGAGAAAGTCCATCACCCCGAGACCGTCTGTAATTAGTACAATGCCATGACAGGTTTACTGCATGACATTGTGTGAAGGAGAAAAACTACAGTATTTTTCAGTTCCCTACCAATTGTCAGTCAAGCCAGTGGTTCATCATAGGTATCAATAATACTCATCTCTAACGACAAAATCAAAGATAAATCTATCCTGAGTCAGGAGCTCTGGATTTGCCTGGCTGTAAGGTCTTGCTAATACTGACTAGGAGTACATCTCTTCAAGGATGAACCCTCACTGACAGTCTGTCAAGATCTAGTTGTGTGTTCTTCTTGTAAAGGAAAAAATACAGTTTGAGACTGTCTTCAAAAGCTACAGATTTGTGGCCATGTGATGAGAACTACTCAAGATCAAGAGAATTTATCCATTAGGCCTGTCAGTATTGGCTAGCTGGTCTGAGATTGTTTTTGAAGATCACCAGGAGCAATCAGTTTAACACCCAGGATAGGAGAGAAAATGCTTTATTAAGACTGTCATAAGAGAGAAGATGGAGGCTTTTCTGACATTGATGCATTTATAATTGGAGTTACACTCATAAAATTATTTAACTCTGATTTTCCTTTTTTTCATATCTGAAACATTAGGCTTCTATTTTTAAATTCCAGAAGCACAAATCTTTATTTAATGATATTTGGCAGTTTTTCACTACAGCACTTCACAGTGCTTTAGAAATATTAACCACATTTTAAAGGTGCAGAATAGCAGCTAAATAAAATGATTGATGTATTTATAGTCATGGGCAGTTGGGAAGCAGGGGAAAACGGGCACATAACTGCAATTCTTTATTCTGTGGTGAACAGAAGTCTCACCTTCATAAAACCTCAGCAAGCAAGATAAACAAAACCAAGACCTTTAGAAGCACAGTGGGAAAAAAGCAACACATAAAAATACAGTTCATTTAACCATGTAGACACTTATTAGTATTAATTAGTATTAATTTTGAGACACTTATTAGAACTGGTATTGCTTAACTTTGCTAATGACCCAAGTAACAGGAGACAAAGTGCCCCAGGAAGCCCTGGACCGCATCCAGTTGTAGAAGTAATTCCCATGCTAGAGGGCTGGATTGCAATTCAGAGAGCCCATAGGAGCTGGGGATGTGGGCCAACAGGAACCTTATGAAATCAAATAATGGCAATGCAGAATAGACCAGAACAACCCCATGTACCAGTATGGGCTGGAATCCAAACTGTGGTTTGTAGAAAAAGATCTGGGGGCCTCGTAAATATCAAGCTGAACATGAGGCATCAATACACACTTGCATAATAGAAGGCCAAGCACATCTTGGCCTGCATTTGGAAGACTACTGCTAGCAGGTCAAGGAATGTGATGTTTGCCCTCGCTTCAAGCACTGGGGATGCTTCATCCACAGCCCTGTGCCCAGTTTTGGGCTTCCCAGTACAAGAAAGACCATGCTAATCTGGAATGAATGGGTGTCTATCCCATTCTTATTTCTGAAACAGACACTAGAAATTAAGACACTTGAAACAGCATGGAAAAATTCCTTTAATTCCTTCCCTCTATATAAAGAAAAAAAATTACTATGTCACATAATGGAATTAATAATCTAAGGGAGAAAGCATAGAATAAAATGTAGTTTTAACCAATGGTCTCCAGAACCTTCCCTTTATGTCCTCTGCTGTGTCTCAAACTCAAGTTGCTATAGGAAAGCTTTGACAAACCAATGACTGTCACACAACATTCTGCTTACAGACAGGATTAATCATTTCCTCCAGTAGCTCATTCCAGATACATATCAGAGGCAGCAGCCTCCCACCATTGACATTTAATTAGGTCAGCTTGGGGCTGAATCTTTCATGAGAATCCACTGAGACAGGCAGGTGCACTACATGGCCCTCCACAAGATGAGAACAAGGCCCAGGTTTAGAGGAATGGCTTCTGTGTGATCAGCCCTGCTGCATTCAGTTTACTGCCAGACAGACTCTGACCCAGATTAATCCTTGTACACGTGCACGTGGTCATACACAGCAAGTGTGAATGTGCAGCAGCTGTCTGATGACCCTCTTTGGCAGATGATATTAGACCTCCCAGGCTGATGCATTGCATTCCCATATTTTTTTAAATACATTGCTCCCATAGATGTTGATGGAGCTCGTCAGGTGCCGTTCGGTACAGGCATACATTGAAATTCACAGGGTTAAAACTGCTTGTATATCTGTGACCTCTAAACAAGGCCATGAAAACTGCTTCTGTGCTGAACATAATCCACAGTCTCTCATCTACAAAATGCTTTAATGCACATATATATACACATATGTACAATGTAGAGTTCCTGTGTTTTCAAGAGCCACTGCTGCAAAGCTAAATCAGCCAACATCATCTAGCACCCTATTTGCACCCTTTTATGATAAAAATTTCCTTAACATCATTGATAAAGCTGAAGCGATGACATTTGGTGTCCATTAATATGGATATTCCTTTCTTCCATGGTTAAACTTTTCTAGTTAATTTCTGCTGATGCATAAGGGTTATCCTTGCCATTCATCCATATATTGGAAAACTTACTCTGAATGGGAGCTTGTGTTCCAACATCTTTAAAATAACCTTTCAGACAGTGATTCAGCATCTAACTTTCTGGATTTATTTGATCTGTATCTTTAGAGCAAACTGTTAAGCTGCCTGTCTCAGGAAGAAAATAAAGCACTTGAACTCTTGCCTTGGTCCTATTTTAGAGCTCTGTTTGCATGTTTGTTTTAGCATCTTCTGGGAACATTCTGTCTCCTCGAGGGCTATTCTACCAACATAGAAACACAATTTGATTGAGTTTTTTTTCCATTGGCTTTGTCAACTTGATTTTGTCTTAAATAAGCAAAAGTCAAGGATATAAATTATGCTTAGCATGATAAACATATATGGCCAAAAATAGAAAATCTCAGCAACTGTTATGCTAGCACTATATGTGAATACAGTCTTTGGCTGCCAAATAGAATGTCAGCTAGAGATTTTTTTAGGAAAGCTGAAAGATGTCCAGTTTCTGCCTCACAAATAACTTTCTCCAAACCACCTAAATACCTGTAAGACGTAATAACTAAGTGCAAGATCACATTTTTATGGACTTCTCACTTCTGTGTGTTTGCGTGTTAATCATGCCTCATTGAACTTAATGGTATTTTGCCTTCTTAAATTGCTGCTACAGGAAAGCAAAGGGAGCAGTTCTTTGGGTTTTGATAATCTGATTGGTAGACTGAGAGTCAATTTAAAGCAAGTTCAGTGAGCCATAGCACTTTAGACATGTAAGAGTACTTTATAGCATGAAAAGAATTTCTTTATTGATTATGTGAGCACAGCAAATGTCTGCCAGAACTAGCATCATTGTTCTGCATACATTAACATATTTGTCACATTGTAGAATAATATAAAACCTCACTGTAGAGTGAGTCAGTTGTACAAACACATGGGAGAAATAAATTCATTACCAAAGGCTTAAACTTCAGTCAAGAGGCTGCTTACGACAACCAAAACGGGATGGAAGTACAATAGGATTGACTGAAGAATGGGGCAAGCTACAAAATAAATAATTTTAGTCCACTGTACCATGTTTACATTGGATGTTCTCAGCTGCCATCCTCGGGGTAATCTCAGTCGCAGCCAGTCTGTCAATACGAGATGTTTGCTTTGCAGCTCTGCCAGCCTTGGAGGCTGATCTTCTGCTCCAGCCCAGAATGTCAATACTGCACTCACATCACTGCACCAGAAATTATGGAGTTTTAACCACTTGTTTTCTCATTGCTGAACAGAACTTACAGTGCTAATTCTGGAGTAATAAAAAATTTAAAAAGGAGAAAATAGTTCATAGATTCATAGAATCACAGAATATCCTGAATTGGATGGGACTCACAGGGATTATCAAAGTCCAGCTCTTGGCCCTGCACAAGACAGAGACAAGAATCACGCCATGTGCCTGTGAGCATTGTCCAAATGCTTCTTGAGCTCTGTCAGGCTTGGTGCTGTGACCACTGCCCTGGGGAGTCTGTTCCAGTGCCCAACCACCCTCTGAGAGAAGAAGCTTTTCCTGATATCCAGCTTAAACCTCCCCTGACAGAACTTCAGGCCATTCCCTTGGATCCTGTCACTGGTCACATTGGAGAAGTGACCACTGCCTGCCCTCCTCCTGCCGATATGAGGATTTTGAAAACTGCAATGAGGACTCCCCTCAGTCTCCTCTTCTCCAGGCTGAACAGACCAAGTGACCTTAGCTGCTCCTCATATGGCTTCTCCTCAGTTTAGCCATTTCCTTCCTACTGTGGTGGAGGAACTGGCTGAAGGAAACTCAGCATACAATGTCCTCCTTTGGGTGACAAAGAACACTCATGTGTGAGGTAATGGTACATTAGAATGGGACAGAAAGCTGTAATATTTCACAGGTGACAAATTGCCTTTGAGACAAAGCCCAGCTGGCTCTCAGCTGGTGATCCTCTGGCTCACACAACATCACAAACCTGATCAGCACAACATACCAAGAACCAAATGACAGCTATCCATGCAGGGGGTGGCAGTGACTATGTGTAACCATGGAAAAAGCAAGTCCAAGTGGCAGCTGCCATTGTAAGTTCTGGGGAAGAAGAGGAAAGGGAAGTTCGAAACATAAACAGCTCTTTTAAACAGTCATCAAGATCTAAATGTAGTAAAAATATGTAAAGTAGAAGTAGCAAGAAATGAGCATCCCAGAATACAATGCATCTTAGGCCTGTATGAACAGCAACAACAATAGCAACTATACCACAAACAATAAAAACCTATTTAGTAAATATATTTGTCTTAAGTAATTTTATTTTAAAAATAAGCGTCCTAGACATAGGAGAAATTCTGTGGCAAGAAATCTGTTCGTAAAATAACATTGCAAGCGATTTAGATCCAGCACAGGAGCTTCAATTTGGCTTACCAGCAAATAGGCTTGTCTTCCCTCCTGTTTTACTAGATAAGATAACTTGAATGAAAGACCTATGCTTGTTCACCTATTTACTCTCTTGGTGGAAATAAGCCAGTCACACTTCTCTTACCTTTGTAGGTCCGAGGACTGAAGCAGATGACAAAAACAGCTGTTCCCCATTCCTCTCTTCTCATAGTTTTTTCCTGGCAGAGCATCTAATTAAGTTTTGCTTGGATGCAGTTTATGTGGTAATGTGTAAACAAACCCATGTATTTACTAAAGCAAAAGAAAATTCCCATTGTCTGGCTGGATCCTACTGCTTAAACCACAGCCTGGAGCCACTGCTATATCCCATGTAAAACTGCAGAGAAATAAACATCTGAGGCCTGGGGGCAGTAACGCTAAGAAGCACCTATACTTAGCCAAGGAAACACAATATATTGGAAAAGTGGATGAGAAAAATGGATTCTCATTGGACCTGAGTACTCACTAAAGGGAAGTTGATGACATCATCACCAAAATATGGGTCCTGTGGTTAATTCTGTGTTTGATAGGACAGTTAAGTCCAGTGTCTCTCTCATTAAACCAATAGCCCAGATGTCTTGAAAAAAAGCAGAAAAGCTCAAAGCAGGGCATAGAGCGTGCTCTAGCTGAAAGCTGTCAGTTTATTGCTAATACAGTGGAAAAAAGGCCTTTTCTAGACCCAATACAACCATCCCACAATTTGGTATCTAGAAATCCGCCACCTCATCAAGAAGAAGAAAGATTAAGTAAAGAAAAAAAACCTGTTGCAATCCAATAGTATATTTATCTTAAAAATTGAGATCTATGTTTTTCCCCTTCGAAGTCTAATGTAATTAGGTCTTTTCCAGCATGCAGAGAAACAACAACAAAGTAAAAAAATACCAGATAATTGTTAAAATAAGAAAATAATAACAACTGGAAAAACAGTGACTATGGTCTGGAAATTGTAAAGTAAGTTTAATACAATCAAGGAGAAAATGTGTAAGACAAGAATAACCAAACATCAGGCAAAACTTGCAGAAGCAATTGATGTTCAGTTCACATTAAAATTAATGAAAACCATTTTCAAGCCACTTAATCAAGGAATTGTACCTTTTAACCTACAATGACATTTCTCCTAATTTAATAAAGGAGTTCTATTATAAAGTTCCTGATAAAAAATGCAACAAAATGCTATAATAAAAATATATTTCAGATATACCTGAAATAAAAATAAAAATAATTCTTCATGTTCTTTTCTAAATGAGAACATTTGTTCCTATGAGTGTTTCCAGGCTTCTTAACTGGATTCTAATTCTGGAGTGGGGACAATATTGTTACAACCCGTTTCCAAACACTATTAGTTTGGGAAAAAAAATGAGGCCTTCGCTGTCACCACTTTTCTAGGGAGAGGTCTGACTAGAACATAAAATCTCATTTCAGTCAAACAAGATATTCTGTAACTTATTCAACTCTGCTGAACAAATGCACAACCTTCCAGGGCTTCCTAAAACATTCAGACAAATCGAAGAGCAATACAGTTCAATTATACCAAATGCAGCAGACTACACTGGATACTTTCATCCTAAAGCCTTGACAGTTACAGAATCACAGAATCACAGAATTACCAGGTTGGAAGAGACCTTCAAGATCATCGAGTCCAACCTCTGCCCTAACACCTTAACTAAACTAAACCATGGCACTGAGTGCCACATCCAATCTCTTTTTAAACACATCCAGGGATGGTGATTCCACCACCTCCCCGGGTAAACCATTCCAATACTTTATCACTCTTTCTGTAAAAAAGTTTCTCCTAATATCCAACCTATATTTCCCTTGGCGCAACTTAAGACTGTGTCCTCTTGTTCTGTCAGTTGTTGCCCGGAAAAAGAGACCAACCCCCACCTCACTACAACCACCTTTCAAGAAGTTGTAGAGAGTGATAAGGTCGCCTCTGAGTCTCCTTTTCTCCAGGCTAAACAACCCCAGCTCCCTCAGCCGTTCCTCATAGGGCTTGTGTTCCAAGCCCCTCACCAGCCTTGTCGCCCTCCTCTGGACACGCTCAAGTGTCTCCACGTCCTTCCTGAACTGAGGGGCCCAGAACTGGACACAGTACTCGAGGTGCAGCCTCACCAGTGCCGAGTATAGGGGAAGGATGACTTCCCTGCTCCTGCTGGCCACACTATTCCTGATACAGGCCAGGATACCATTGGCCTTTTTGGCCACCTGGGCACACTGCTGACTCATGTTGAGTCGGCTGTCAACGAGTACTCCCAAGTCTCTTTCTGCCTGGGCACTCTCCAGCCACTCTGTCCCCAGCCTATAGCGTTGCAGGGGGTTATTGCGGCCAAAATGCAGGACTCGGCACTTGGACTGGTTAAACTTCATCCTATTGGACTCAGCCCATCTATCCAACCATTCCAGGTCTCTCTGCAGAGCCCTCCTACCCTCCAGCAGATCAACACACGCTCCCAGCTTAGTGTCATCTGCAAATTTACTAATGAAAGACTCAATGCCCTCATCCATGTCATCAATAAAAATATTAAACAGAGCAGGTCCCAGCACAGACCCCTGAGGGACACCACTGGTGACTGGCTGCCAGCTGGATGCAGCACCATTCACCACCACTCTCTGGGCCCGGCCATCCAGCCAGTTCTTAACCCAGCAAAGAGTGCTCCTGTCCAAGCCCTGAGCTGCCAGCTTTTCCAGGAGGATGCTGTGGGAGACAGTGTCAAAGGCCTTACTGAGGTCTAAATAGACAACATCTACAGCCTTTCCTGCACCTACCAGGCGGGTTACCTGGTCATAAAAGGAGACCAGGTTGGTCAAACATGACCTACCCCTTCTAAACCCATGCTGGCTGGGTCTAATCCCCTGTCTGGTTCTGATTATCCACAGAAGTTTTCTGTCCCTCCTCCTTCATCTTCCTCCAGCCTCAGCTGAATTGCTCCCAGCTGTTCTTAAGCTTCCTATATCTTTCAATAACTAACCATCCCTCATACCTCCTGTGTTTTGCAGTGCTCTCCAAGCCATGTAGAACCCGGCTTCCAAATAGGTGTTAAGAATCTTCAGAATAAGCTGAATCCAACACATGTGAAGCATTCAGTTGCCAAAATGGGTTTCTCTTTTAAACAGGCTATGCAACAAGAAATCACATTTTGGAAGTTGGTTTGTAAAGGTGCGTTGCTTTTCAAGTTCAGTGTTGTGAGTGACTGAGTGTTTAATAACTGTGTCTGATTACAGAGTTCTATTTCCCCACACTTCAGCTTTTCTCAAGAAATTTACTAGGGCTGCAGGCAGCTTTGTGTACACACACAAGTAATTTTAAAAGAGGATTAAAGTTTTTGGGGGAAGGAGTGAACTGCAGCCAGCTCTGACAACAGAGGTTTCAAAATGCCTTTTCCCTCACTGATCTTCCTGTAATTTGCAAGGAACTTAAAAATATGTAAACCTGTGAAGTGTGGTCAATGTCATAGAGTCCAAAATTGTAAGAACTTATTCATGAGATTAAAGTGTTAAAAACAAGAAGAACTAAAAGATCTTCTTGTTACTACTGTGGCTTTTGTTATTATTCAGCTTTCAGTCTCCAATAGTTTGATTCCAGTTGGGATGACACTTGTCTATAGCACAGAGAAACTGAAATGTGTCTTATCTTTAGTAAAATATCTGACGTTCTCACAGAATCAATAAAAAAATTGGTTATTAAGGAAAAAATATACATGACAATCCAAGTAAGAAAATGGAGAATTGTGGCAGTGCTGTTTGCTATTTCTCTCCTCCCTCCTAGAAGGGCATGGAAACACTAACAGTTTAGTTGACAATGAAAAGATAAAAGGAAAGGACCAACAGCTGCAAAGAGCTTCTCCTTTTTAATTCTTCTGTAAGTTACATTTGTGAGAGCAAAAATGGCCCAAAGACTTGATTTGGCACCAAAGTGCGACCTTTTTGGTACTTACGATTTTTGTTGTCCTCAGAGTATCAAGGCAACTCCCCTTGAGCTGTAGGAGGCTTTGACCTGGTTTGTCTGGGCTGACAAATGAACAGTTGTTATTAGGGTGGCAGCTTCAGCAGTCACCCACCAGCCTCACAACCACCTGTCTTTGGAGTGCCGAGATCAATCCAATATCCAGGCTGGGCGGCCTCATTAAAAGCATCCTGGGATTCCTCCCCATGTTTGTGTGCTGACTACCTGTGCCAGCATTAAGGTATTGTGTCTAATCCTCAGAACTAATGAGGTCTATCTCCAGATCCAAGGCAGGCTCATCATTCTCAGTCTTCCTGAACTGACAAATCTCACAGGGACATAGCATGCTGGAATAACTAACAAAGGTGCTAAACATTACTATAGCAACTGGGGAAAAACTGAGGCTCAGAATATAATTCAGCTATATTTTTTACTTCTTTTATCATTCATACTCAATCTTTAAACAATTGTAACACAGTCTTTTGGCATTATAAACCTTCATATTTATTACAAATAAAGTAAACCTGTGTTACTCAGCATGATGGCATTTGTTTGCCTGGAGATTCACCTTGCACATTCATTGACAGGCTAGCTCTCTTTCTGTGTCAATAGAGAAAATTAAACCTTTCTGGCCTTAAATGAACTGAAGAAGAGTAGGAAGCAGCATGACAGAATGTATAATGAAAACATTATTTGAATGTAAACCATATAGCTTTTTTTTTTAAATGAAGTGTTTCATAGTATTTAACTATAACCCTCATCACACTTCAAGAGGCATGAGGGAGATCTGAATGCTGAATTTTTCTGGTTTTCCAGCTTTAGTATTTCCCTGGTAGGTGTTTGAAGGAGCACAGGATATGGAGTTTTACTTGACTGCATAACAATTTTTATATGTTAAAATTTTTCTTCTTTCATTCTTTTATCCGTTTAAATATATAATGTTCAATGAAGAGAATTTAGTCTTTCAAAGAGTGTGCTAAAGGGTGGTCCAATACCAGGACTCCACAACTGCCTGGGACCAGGCACCAGACTCTAGATTACCCCTTTATGTGACAAAGATTGTGCAAAAGAATAGCACTATCTATCTGAAGAAAAACATCTCCCTTTTCCCCCATTATTAATGTGTGGGTTTCAGGACTGGATTCCACTCACTATTCTGGCAATTCCCTCTAGCTTCATAACACTCTGCTGAACTTTGCCATAAAAAAGCCAGAAAGAAAATTCATTTGCTTTCCCGCAATATGAGCTACATCCTTGTTTTGTTCTGTTGGCCTTTAGATCTCAGTAGAAGATGGTGATGTAAGTTCCACATGTGTACTCTGCAATGACTTCTTCTTGTGTAAAAATAAAACCCTTTTAAGGTTGCTTTTATTAACTCTATATATAGATTATGTTTCATGGAGGTGGGTGTATTTATCTCAGATGGCCTTTGATGAAATAATTCCCATTTTTAATCATGCATTTTATCTGTGTTTTCGGATACTTCTAACAATTTTTGGACAGCTCAGATTAGGTGTATATTCTAAAGAGATTTTGAAAATTTATCTTTAAAATTAATAATCTCGTAATCTCATATTTGGAGTAATCAGCATTTGCTCCACTGCACAGGATTTTTTTTCACTTTTGTTTAAAGTGGTCATTTTAATATTAATCCTAATAATATGTTACCCCACTTGATAGCTCTCATATTTGAGTGATTAGTTGAATCAAACACAATCAAGGCTTTGATTTGCATAAATTTTGATTATTTTTAATTAATGGCTGGCAAGATATGACTAATTTATTTGACAAAAACAATGTTACAATTCATATTCATTGGCTAAAGTACAAATCTGGAAAAAAGACATAATAGGTTCAGGAAAATTTTGGAAAAAACCTTAGCAACTGGAAATGGGTCATAAAAACGAATATACCTTGACTATTTGTAAAAAGCTTTTCTCTTTTATAGGTGTATGTGTGGCATATGTCAGGTAAAACTAATTCATAAAGCACTAAGGATAACTATGGTATTACTTAGAAAAACTCCAAGTTTGCCTTCATAATCAAGTAGTTGCTGCATCATCTGCATTTTCTGAGATTAGATTTACATTTTAGATCATTGAAAACATTCACTGTTTATAAGTAAATACAGTGTAATCAGAGAGAGAGAAAATTTATGAGCAAACACGAGAGTAATTGCTGAAGCGATAACAAAAGAAAATGCTGCAAGAACAGAGAGACAGAAGAGGTCTGGAAACATCAATCTGTATTGTCTCTTACCTCTGTCCTGCTTCTCACCCCAGCTCATCCACACGCTCTGGGAAACAGATAGCAGTTAATATGACTCATCTGGAGCAGGGTCCGTGTGGAGAGGCCAACCTGCTATGTGCATGCCTTATTAGCCAGGAGGTTGCTATGAAAGAGGAGTACAATGACTGAGCTGTGCCTTCCTCAGAGGAATCATAAATTTCTCCTTTATCCTGATATTTGTTTCCATTAGACTAGTAGGGAAACATCTTTGAGTACTCTACCATTTTTTCAAAGCTGGTTAAAACTATCCAACATCAAAAATAATGGGGGAAATAGACTTGGCAAATGGATCAATGTGAAAATTATATAACAGGGTTTTTTTATTGGGTTTTTTTTTTTAATTTTTTTAGGAATTCATGTCTAAAAGGATTCTAAGTTGAAGCATCCATGCTCTGTTTTATTTTTGGTTTTTTACCCATCCCAAATGCAGGAAAATGAAATGTTGATTAATTTCTAAAGCAAACAAGTTTTTCACTGCTCATAACTTGAGCCCTGACTTGCAGTGAGTGCTGAGTCTGTTGCAAGCCCACTGGGATTCAGTGGCGTTGAAACGTGTTGGATAGAAATGTGGAGCTGCCTACCTAGGTTGTTCTAATGCCAATATTTACTCAGCTAACATTTCTTTGGTAGTTAAGCACCTCATAAACTGCAAGTTATTTATTTTCTTCTCTGTGAAGTACAGAGGCTCCTAGTTTCCACATAAGATACTTGCTAAAGTTACCTCCACCAAGGGAGATGACTGAAAAACCATTTAGCACAGTTGCAATAAAATTTCAGATGCCCGATAAAGAGATTCTTCATCGGGTCCTCAATTTTTTTGTTCTGCAAAGCTGAGCAATTAAAAGCGCCCATACTGGTGCAGAGAGTGTTCATTTAAATGTGTTAGGGTGCCCTACCTTGTCTCCAGATGCCACTCCAGGAAGACACACACCTCCAAACCTACTGTGCTGTATCTGTCTGCTCCACATTAATGACTTGGTAATCAAGGGCATCTCCACTGGCACTTGACACCTATGTTTATGTATCTAAGTCCCACCACAGATGGGGGAAATCACAAGAACCAGGACTCTCTGCATAGATGAGATCGAAACATCTTTTAAAAAAATTAAGTCCAGAATCAGCAGGAGCATTAAAGAAGTACTGAAGGACTCCAAAATTGTGAATTTTTTCAGTGTTTGGGTATGAATTCATCTAGTGTTCACCAGGAAGACACTGCCCACACTGAGAGCTCTAGACATGAATAATTTTATAAGACTTTGCTGTCACTGACAGGCTAAGAAAGATCTGTATACTTGAGCCAAAATTATTTGATTTGTCATAAAGAATGTCTGGAGGAAAGGAAGAAATTGGACCTCTCTCTCCCATCACCTAAAGCACTTATCCGTCCAACCTTACAGCACATTAGCCTGAAAAACAGTATCGTAACAATACCAACCCAATCCCTGCTTGTTTGATTCTTTATTTTGATTTTATATTTTCGGTCTTGTAAATGATTCTCAGAGAAGTCTAACATGATACTAAAGAGGTTTAGAGAGAACAAAAGGGATACAGACTTTCTGGGAAGTGAAAGGCAAAGCTTGAAAAGAAGATTGGAGGAGGCTAAATAGGAGTCATTTGTGCAATTGGGAAGTACCACTCAAGAAAGGTCTTACTTCCTTTAGTTTTAGCACCAGAACTGAGTGTTAAATGCACTGGCACTACAGAATGATTGGTAAAAGAATTGAAAAGCAAAATAAATGGCAGCCCTTACTTTCGTTAATTAAAACAGTTTAGTTACAGCAAATTACTGTCACGACTAATGCAGCAGCAGCCAGGCAGATGTGATCTATTAAATAGCTTTCCATTTGCCAAAAGGAATTAATTCAATACAACTGGATTTTATAAAATCTTCATTGCATCTAAGCATCTGCATCTAAATCTTCACAACTTTATGGCATTTTTCACATTCTCTTTTCTAAATGTTTTATTACCAGGGCATATTCTAGGCTTTAAGATATTTATAAATATGCATTCCTTTGTCTGTGTCCTCTATTGAGAACACAGATACACTGTAAAGCTTTCTCTAGATCATGGCAGCAATTGTTTCAATCTCACCAAGAACAGGAAGAATCAAGAAAGCTGTGGTTTAAAAGGCACTGGGCCTCCATCTAGTGAGAAGAAGAATAGTGCATGTTCCGATGTTAAAAAATATTTTTGTAAGGGGAATTACAAAATTCTGGTGCTTAGCTGCTAGAAGAGGTGTGGACATATTTACATAAAATACAAAGGAAAATGTTATATTTTATGTGAAAAGCTTCACAAAATTCATAATTTTAGTTTAAGTGTCAGTGATTGATCAGAAATCTTAGTGAAGGAAACAGACATTGATAAAAACCTGCTGTAGTCAGACACACATGAGAGCTGATCTTGTATTGCAATGTCATGCTCCACTGTCTATCCAGTTTAAAGACTGAAAAGGCCTCTTAAGCCCTTCTTCTGAGGTGGCACAGATATGGGTGAAACACACCAACCAAGGGCTGGATTTTAAAGGTTTGAAGATGTAGAGATAGGCACCTACTGAGCTTTTCAGATATGCCCAGGTCTGTATTTTTAAATCAGGGTGTTAAGTGCCTCACTCCTCTTAAGCATTGTGGCAGATGGCTGTCTGCACCTATTGCCACATAAATGCCTATAAAACTTGTCCTGATGTGCCAGACTGATGGCCTGCTCTTCTTCCCATCTGGAGGGGAACAGAACTGCAGAGTTGGTATCTGCTCACTGATGCACCTGCCGTAATGACAGCCCAATATTCCCGAGGGGGTTGCATCAAGGAAATCTTCCAAGCAAGCCTCATGAGATCACCGTAAAATTTTCTTCATTTGATTCAATAGCCTGGACCTCATTTCACTTTAAAAATTTTGGACATCATCATAAAATCTAAGGCAAGACATGCCCATATTCAAAGCAATGCTCAGTTCTTGTTTTAAAGGTGATACCACTTCACGAAAAGGAGCTCTGGATAAAGCCAAAGTAAACCCCAGGTAAGTTCTATAAAGAGAAAAACAACTCCTTTCTCAAAAAAAAAAAAAAAAAAAAAAAAAAAAGGCACATATCATTTGACAATGTTCATGACTTGCAAATTTTAGATCACTGAGATATGCATATCCAGACTGAACCTCTCTAAATAAAAGATAAAGACACCAGGTGTTCAATGAATTACATCTAGACAGCTACCAAGGCAGCTTAAAATACCCTCTAATGTGTTGAGCTGTTAAATTGCAGGATCTGTATTTGGCACACAAATCTAAGCATCCAGCTTAGCCCACATGGACGCCTATTGCAAAATCCTGTCTAATAATTGTGTCCCTTTTTTCCGTGTTAGAAAAGGAGAGTCTGACAGACTAGACATTGTTTCTATGTATTAAGACACTCCAGACTGTTTTTAAGAGGACTGGTAAATTCATTTTCCTTTTTCTGTGGAATTGCCTCAGGATACCAAAGGAGTACTGGCATTCTATTGAACCTGTCTTATAACCTTACTACAGAATAAATGTATCTGTCCAAAGATAATATACATCGGCTATTTTAATCCATGTCTTAAACCATGTAAAGAAGATTGGTTTAAACAGTTAAGAAGACCATGTCTGGGGAGGATACCCAAGAATGCTATGGGAGTTGACAGAAATTCATACAGACTGGGATGGTTTCCCTGTAGCTGTAATTACAAACATACCATGATGAACTCTAATAATTTACTGTTGCTAATCAGAGAAATCTATCAATCATTTGAGATATGTTCCTCAAACAACACAACATCTGAAAAATAGAAGACAGGGAACTATTGTAGAAATAATTGAGAAGAAAAGAAGGAAAATGTAGTACATGCCTCCTGAACACTGCATGTAGTTTTTTGTCACTTCATCTTGAAGATAACAGGCAAGGGTAGAAGAAAGGATGACAGAAATGATGGAAGATAGGAAATAGTTTCCTAAGAGCTTTGGAATAGATTCCTGACAAGGAAATACTGACTAAATTAGGATAATTTGGTTGAAAGGACACAACTGAGAGAGGATACAAACAACTCTACCCAACACAGTGCCAATAGAAAAGGGAAACACCATTCAGGATCATGAAAGCTTGGTCCCGCCTTTGCTCCCTCTTTTTCTTGAGCCATTTTTGTGTTGGAGGAAAGCCTTCCTGTGTCCTTAGGGGTCACAGGTGCCTGGGCAAGGAATCCACTGAGTGGGTTGTTTTTATAAAGACCTAAAACAGCAGCCAGTTCCTTTGACAACAGGCTGAAACTTTAACAGGAGGGACATTGAACAAAACCAAGGTTCCAGGCTGTGCGCCAATGGGCAAGGCTTTCCTGGAGCTTGGCCAGGCTCGCCACATCTCCAGACAATAGCTGTGTTTCCCCCACTGTGCTCTCACCCTAATGCCACCTGGCTTTAGATTGTGCTCATTTCATAAGCCCTGAAAGTGCTTTTCCAGGGCAATAGTATTTGTTCTGCCTCACCCTCATCTTCCCGATGTAGAAATAATGTCCAGGTGCAATTCATTAGCTCCTGGTTAGTATTATTTTCCATTTGAAGACCAGTATTACAATAAAAAGATGTAAAATTTTAATTTTCGCAGAAAACAAGGTGGCACTTTCTTTCTGACTCCCTAAGGTTTCCTTGCTTATCTTGGGACTTCAAGAGCTTTTGCAAACCTGCTGAAGTTCAGGATGAAAACACAAACACACAGGATGAATAGAGCAGTTTCAGCCAGCTCTATTCAGCTCCTATAGGTGTTAAAATTTCAAGAATTTATAAAACATATAAGAGAAGTTTATATAATTTCCTTATGTACAGTAAAAATATATATGTATGTATATGTCATTAAAATTGAATGAATGCAATAAATGAAGAGCTATTTAATGAATATTAAGTTTTGCTGCATGCAAACTGGGCATAGGAATGCATAAACAAATGTCAGATGCATCATTAATGACATGGCATTTTTTCTTCCTCTCTCTTAACTCCCTGAATACTATGAAGCCCACAAAAGCCTTAGGAAACTTCCTATATTATTGTCAGCCACAGACTTGACACCTCACTCAGAATAAAAATATCAAAGCAGTGTGCTTATTTTAGTTGAAAAGATTCTCTGTATTAGCAGGAGATTTGTGGTGCCAGATGCAATTTATAGTTTCCCTCCTTCCCTATCCTAATTTAAAACATTACTTTCCAAGGCTGTGCAGAGGTAATGGATTGAGAACAGCTTATTAACTGGCATAACACAAAAGAAATCCAAGACTGGAAATGAAACACAAATGTTGCAAGAACACAAAAATTGTGTACATGAAACCACTGATTTCCTGAGGCTCATTGCACCTTGCTGTCATTCCCTTTTAAAAGCCTTACCACCCCTACTAGCACATAAAAATATTCTTGTACACTCAATAGAAGAAAAACGTGCTAAATTCTAAGGGCTTTATGTAAAAAAAAATCCATCCAAAGTTCCTCTGGAAACTCAAAAGCCTATGACTGCAAAGAATCACTTCTCCTGGATAAGGTATCTGAAACATGGTCATAAGATTACCAGGTTCTGCAGCCACAGGTACAGTTATATTCTGCCTTCCTCTAGGTATGTTTGGTATTCAGAGTTACCTCACTGTTTTGTTGTCTTGTGAGGAAGTAAGGCAGGATTGTACATTCCTACACACATAAACACTCACACAGAAACTTACCATCATTGGTGTATATAAACCCTGGTTATTCTCTGGTGCTTGCCCTCTTCTAGTACAGTTGTCATACTTCATTACTTCTTAAATTCAAAATAGAGTAAATTTTTATTCCTTTTTTCTGGTTGAATACTTGTTTATTTGTTTGCATTTATTATATATTAATGTATTATACCACTCTGCAGTTATCATTAACTTTTTTAATTTAAATTCCTCAAATATTATGCATCTGTGGATTTACTTAGGAGATAAAAATGGAGGGGGGATGTTCTGAATATGCAATTACTTTGTTCCCAGAATATGCAGTAATTTTTTGTCATTTTAATTTCTCGTGTTTTTTAATTCCTCACTACATTTCCTTTTGTCCAGTTCAGAAAAGACACTCTTACATACAGCAGGCTCAGGTGTGGATTCTTCACACCTATTTTTAGGATGTGCTTGCACTAAGATTTATACCATTCTCTGGAGGCGTCTGTCTCTCTCACTGATTAAATTGGCAGGCTATGTGATTAAGCTTCTAATTTGGGCTTCTCGATGCTGGGTTTAGGCACAGGCTGTTCTCAAGGGTCCTGGCCACATCACCTGCATATCTGGCATCATTAAGAAAAACACTTCCCTTTTTACAAAAAGTCTTCACTGCACAGTCAGACAGAAGCAATTTATTAAGTCCTTGGCCACGAGAACAGCAAAATTCAGCAAGGCCTGCCCTTCATGAGGAGACTTTGGCCAATTCAAATGGATATCTCAAGCCAGCTGCCTGTGATTTCCTAAGTCCCAGATCAGCATCTCAGCACACAACTTGAGTTCAGCTGATGAAGACTGCATGTGTGAAGAGTGAACACGTACAAAGCCCACCATGCAATGCAACGCTCCCATTCAGGCATTATGAGTCAAGAGGATGCTACTGTCAGTACTGCCAGGAGCTAGTCTCTGTTCCTGTTCCCTCTTTTTACCCCAGATCTTGACATAAGAGCCATCCATCATTTTTCCCAGTTTTACTCTCCGTAACTGAAATATGTCATGTATTTTCATCCTGGATTTCTTAGATGATTGTCAAATATTGCAGAACTTTATAATTCAGATAGGGATGGAGAATTTTAAATATTTTCCTGTTTCAAACATGAAAACAAAAACATTTCTGACCCCTTGATTCTTAACCATCCATCGATAAAATCACCTAATTTTTTAGGTTTGAAAAAGCCTCTTAGATTATTGAATCTAATATTAACCCAGCACTGCCATATCCACCACTAAACAATGTCCCAAAGTGCCACATCCACAGTCTTTTAAATATCTCCAGGAGTGGTGACTCAACCATTTCTCTGGGAAGCCCATTGCAGTGCTTGACAACCCCCTTTTGTGAAGAAATTTTGCCTAATATCCAATCTACACCTACCCTGGAGCATCTTGCAACTCTCTTGTCCTTTTGCTTGTTACCTGAACAATAAGGTCTCTCCTGAGCCTCCTTTCACCCCTCAGCTGCTCCTCAAAAGACGTTTGCTCCAGACCCTTCACCAGCTTTGTTGTCTTTCTGTGGATACGCTCCAGCACCTCAATGTCTTTCTTGTAGTGAGGGGTCCAAAACTGAACACAGGATTCAAAGTGCAGTCTCCCAGCTCAGTGGGGCTGGATATCCAGAGAACTGGTCTTGCTGTTAAAGACTGAGGCAAAGAAAATGTTAAGTAGCCCAGTCTCTTCATCATCCTTTGACACTGTATTTCCCTCCACACCCAGTAAAGGAGGGAGGGTCTCCTTAACCCTCAATGTGTTGCTAAGTTATTTATAGAAACATTCCTTATTGTGTTTTACAGCAGTAGCCAGATTAAGTTCTAGTTTGGCTTTTCTCCCTGCATAACCTCACATCATCTTTTTAGTCCTCCTGAGTTGCTGCCCCATCTTCCAAAGGTCATAAAATCTTGTTTTTTCCCTAAGCTCCAGACAAAGCTCTTTTCGGCCAGGCTGGTCTTCCCTGCTGGCTCATCTTTCAGCACATGTGAATGGCCTGCTCCTATGCTTTTAAGATACCCTTCCTGAAGAATGTCCAGTCTTCCTGAACTCCTTTGCCTTCCAGGACTATCTTCTGACTCTGTCATCCAGGTTCCTAAGGAGGCCATGCCTGGTCCACAGAAGTCCAAGCCTGCAGTTCAGCTGGAACCCCTCCTTACTTCTCTGGGAATTGAAAACTATCATTTTGTCCTTGCTGTGCCCAGCATCACCCACCGGTCCTTCTCTGTTCATGAACAGCAGGGATAGCAGGGAGCCTTCCCTAGTTGACTCCCTCACCAGCTGTGTTCAGTCTTTTTTTTTTCCTCTTCAGAAATGGGGCTTTTGCCAGTCACTGGACTGCCACAGCTTCTCAAATATGATGGATACTGCATTAGCCCCTTCATCTGCTAGTTCCCTCAGGACCTGTTGAGTGCATCTCATCAGTGCCATGGACTTCTGCATCTCCAGGTTCCTTAGATGATCTCAGATCTGATCTTCTCCTACAACAGGCAGTTCTTCATTCTCACAGACCCTGACTTTGCCCTCTGCAACTTAGGTGGTGTGGCTGGAGCACTTTGGTGAAGACTGAGGCAAGAATACTGTTGAGTACCTCAGCCTTCTCTATGTCCCAGGTAACCAGTTCTCCTCTTTCCTTACAGAGAGGGCTCAAGTTTCCCCTAGTCTACCTTTTATCGCTGACACATCTATAGAAGCTTTTCTGGTTGCCCTTGACAGCCCTGGCCAGAATTAATTCTATTACAGTTTTAGCTTTCCTGTCCTGATCCCTGTCTGCTCAGATAATTTCTCTGTATTCCTCCCAAGCTGCCTGCCCTTGCTTCCATCCCCTGTGAGCTTCCTTTTAGTATTTGAGGTTGTCCAGAAGCTCTTTGTTCTTCTTTTTGGGATGCATCGATCCTGAGCTTGGAGGCGGTGACCATTGAATACTGACCAGATTTCTTGGGCCCTTCTTCTTCCAGGGCTTCTACCCAGCAGATCCCTGAGGAGGCCAAAGTCTGCTCATATTATAAGTGAAAATGAAGCCACTATATGCTTATCCTCTTTTATTTTTAAAAGTATGAATCCAGGAGATAAGATGTCATTTGGAGAGAAAGGCAACATTTTTCTTCCAAGAGGTTCTCTTTAAATGTATCTTTGTTTGGTGTGTGGGATGGGGTTGTGCTGTAACTATTGCACAGTAAGAAATGAGCAGACAAAGTTCATGAAATGAGCAGAGAAAATAAACATCAGTCAACTTGATCTATTTCAATTTAGTATTAGAAGTCCACAGAAATGAGGGCCTCAGGAAAGTAAATATGGGGATTTCTCTGACAGAAAGAACAGTTGCAAACTGTAACAAACGTAATAAGAAAAAAAAAAAAGTGTCACATGGTGAATTTGAATGAATCACACACAACAGTACATAGACAGCATGTTCATAGCCAGGAAAGGCATTTGTCTTAATATAGCCCCTTGCTAACTCCTTTAAACACTGTTATTATTCCCGCAACTCAAAGGTACAAAAAACTAACACAAACTGAATATGGCTATATCCTTCTCCTCCCCCATCAAAGTTTAAAGTTATCTAAATTTGGATAGTCTTTACATTTACATTATGTTAGATTACAGCATATTTTGGAAACTAAAGCTTTAGGATAAAAACAATGGCTGTGAAGGCTAAAAAAGCCTTGAAATAATAAACCCAGCTCCTGCTGGAACACAGATTCAGCACTGCAACAGTGAGAAAGCAAATCAAATAATCAGTTTGGATTGCCAGAAGATCAGGACTCCCCAGCAGCTGCCTTTTTAGTTTCTTAATGGACACCAACAGATGGAAAAAGCCTGAAGAGAGCAGGCTTGTTTTCTCTGCCCACTGAATTATTTCCTTCCTATGTCTTTTTGTCTATCTATAGCTTACAGCTCTATTTGCCCAAAATGATTAGAGCTTTCTGTGAAACAAAAACTTGGAGGAAAAACAACAGAAGTTCAGGTATATGGTCAGGTATATTCTTGCTGATACAGCCACCTGTTTTCTTGCCACATACTCCATTTATTTACTATGGACTTGCGCAACCTTCCTCCCCAAGCCCAGCAATGCTGTCGTGATTTGAAGATGGAAAATGGGATCTCAATTTCTTCTTTTCACTTTTGATGTAGCAAGGCAACAAAATGACAAAAACTGTCTGGCCAATTTTGTAACCTTTTTCTAGTGACATTTGTCCTGCTTTACCAAAAATTGTCATGGTCTTACCTCCTGACACCCATTCAACCATACATGGGAGGTGATGGTGCCATGAGTTTCCAGACATGAGAAATAATTTTGAGTCAAGCGCACAACCAGAAAGGCATGAGAGGGGAGCAAGGCAGATTATTCATACTGAAGAAGCTTCACAATGGCAAATCAACTAAGCCCCTGGCTTATTTTCCAAAGCAACTTGGCTCTGCTAGAGATTAATTTTCTCTGCAGGACTTTTGGCAATGCTGTTATAGCCTGCTGAGACACTCTGGACTGCCAAAATCCACACTAGTAAGCATCTCCAATATACTGTCATTTCTAGGTCAAGCTGGTTCTGAGATAAGATTTTTATAGAATATATCACAAGGCATTTCAAAAAATGAAACACCTACTTTTTTTTATTTGCCCTGCTCTTCAAAATAGGCATTCTTCAATTATGTTGAAACTTTCCCAGAAAAAATGTACCTCTGGCTATGGCTCCACACTACCTGGCAATTTTAGATGCAAAATGCTTTAAAAAAAGAACAAGAAAAGGGGTAATCATTTGTTGATTGGATGAAGATGAAGCAGCCAGAATTAGACTTACAACATAAGGTAATTCCCGTTTTATCTTTGGGTTTACTGTACAGCATCTGTAATTTCACCTGTTCTCATTTTGCAGGAAGACAAGGAGCAGAAAAACATGTAAAAGACAGGGCTGGAGCTAAGTTGAAGGAGGCCATGGGCACATCTCCGACTTTCAGGAGCGCCCAGAGGGAATGCATATAACTACTTTGGTGGCCTTTTGTCACAAGCACTGTCTTCTGCTCTCTGAGAAGCTAGATGAACTGAGGCACATATTTAAGAGGTTTTCCCAATTGCTTTCAAACTTTAATTGACTAATCCTTTGGACAGGTCATCTATCTATCAGGCTTCTTCCATGAAGAAGAAATGTTAGTTTTTATTTCCAATCACAAAGGTGTTAATTCAGTGTTTCTAAATGGTTTTGGGAAGATACAGTGTTTAAGCTGCCAGTGTTCTTCTGTTACTGAGATTCTTTGGTTTCTAATGAAACCAGTTAACTTCCTTGCACTGAAAAATCAACAGGGCAAGCACCATTTGTTTGGGGTAAACCTTGTTAATAGTACTTGCACTGGTAAGTATTAGGCTGCTTTAGTCAGCATCACCATTTTATTTCAGAAATTCTGTTATATGACCTGTTAGATTATATTCACTGTTTGAGTTTTTTTAGGAAGAAGCACACAAATTAGACTTGGAAATATTGCAAAGCAATGAGATACGCTAGAGAAAAACCCAGGAAAAAGAAAGGACCCCACTGAAAAGAGAATGAGAAGAGGTCAGATGTGGTGTGTTATACGGGCTGGTGGCAGCCAATAACCACCTGTCCAAACAACACATACATGCTCGAGGTTAGTTCTGGCTGTCATTTAGATGGGGGCTCTCCATGTTCTCTGGCTGTCATTTAGATCCTATCCTAAGGCGAGGCTTCAGCATCCAAATATCTTGAGCTGGCTCCAGCAAGCTTCAGAGTTCCACACATGCTTGGTCTCAGCTCCCTGCTACTTGGGGAGAGCCATTTCTTTTCCAGTACTATACCAGCTGCCAAGAAGAAACCCATCAAGAACACTTTTTTTTTTCTACTCAGAAAGTGTCTGGAAACGAGTATGAAGTTACATCTTGGAAAAATTGAAGTAGGGCACACTAGGATAGAGTGACAAAGGAGATTTAAGTTGGAAAAAACCAATAGCTCCTATCTCAAGAGCTAGGATTAGATTTCTCATTCTGAGTTTGGACACTATCCTACTCTCCCAGTGAAACCACTTGTGAAGTCTGAGAGGAAATCTGCTTATCGAAGTTACAAGAGCAGAGAATGTTAAGGATTGGAAGGGACATTAAAGGTCACCTTGTTCCAACCCCCACTAGAACAGGTTGCTCAAGGTCTTATCCTGGCCTTGAACACTGCCAGGTATGAAACATCCACACCTTCCTCAGGCAACCTGTTCCACCCTCAAAAATTTCTTCCTTATATCTAACCTAAATTTCCCCTCTTTCAGTTTGCACCCATTCATCCTTGTCCTATTCCTACAGTTTCCAGTGAAAAGTCCCTCTACAGCTTCCCAGTAGGCCACTTCAGATACTGGAAGGTTGCCATGAGGTCTCCACGCAACCTTCTCTTCTCCAGGCTGAACAGCCCCAACTTGCTCAGCCTGTCTTTTTAGGGAAATGCTCCAGCCCTCTTGTCAACTTCGTGGCCTCCTCTGGCCTTGCTCCAACTGTTCCATGTCCTTCTCGTACTGGGGACACCAGAATTGTACAGAGAACTCTACGTGGGATCTCATGAGAGCAGAGTGGAGGGGGAGAATCACCTCCCTTGAGCTGCTGGCCACACTGCTTTGGATGCAGCCCGGGATTCTGTTGACTTTCTGGGCTGCAAGCTCACAATGCTGCTTTATGCTGAGGGGTTTTTTTTAAAGATCCCTGTAAAATTTTAACTATAAAGCCATTTTTTAGTCACTGTAGCCCTTCTGGAGACCACCAAAGCTCCCTCTCCTAACCAGACCTGAAACTGATAAAAGGTGACAGCAAGAGATATTTAGGTGCTTGTTTCCACCAGCCTCCTGCACAGACAGATTTCTGCAGTGGCCCAAACTATAGGTCCTGAAAGGACATTTTTGTGGGTATATGTAGGAGTCAGGGAGCAAAGAAGTGAAAAGGCTGGCTCTGCCCCAGGATAAAACTGGCAGTGATAAGGAGGCAAGGACAAGGTTCTTACTGTCGTCTTGCCCTTGGGTGATACAGACAATGGACACTCATGGGATAGTGACCCCATAGGTGCTGGTTCTGTGGTGTTCAGTGACCAGTCGCGCTCACTCTGCCGGACCTCGATAGCCCGTTGGGGGCTCAGGAGAGCGGCCGAGGTCAATGCACTGGACTGCAGACCGGGAGGTTGCCCGAGTGTATCTGCGGGCTGGCAGCTCCCTAGGCGTGGGAGGCTTAGTCCGGGAGTACCCACCAGGTGGGCAGCTGAGACCCAGGGCGAAGGGAGACGAAGGAAGGAGAGAGCCAGCTGTAGAGCAACAGGGATTTATTGATGGGAGGAGAAGGACGAGGGAAGCTGGGGAGCTCTCCGAGCTCCAAGCTGCCGAGCTCAGGGTTTTAAGGGGGACAAAATTTGGGCAGAGAAAGGGGAGACAACCAATGGGAGTGGGTCAGAGGGGCATGAACAGACTTGGATGGCAAATGGAGTACAACTTCGGGTGACATACAGAAACAGGAACCAATCAATAACCGAACATAAAAGAACTTTCTAGAACTGAGGGTGGTGCGCTCAGACAGCCTCCTCCCCTACTGACGCCCCTTCAGATTCTGATTCGTCCAGCCACTTGATGGCCAGTGCTTGATGGACAGGGGCAGGCCAGAGGTCGTCAGCAGGCTCAGGCTGGCGCACCACCACAGTTCAGTGTAATGTTCAGGCTGTCCAGGAATCTGGGACATTTAGAAAAATCCATCAAATGTCAGGTAAGCATCCAAATGCATGTTCTACGCAGACAGAGAACATGGAGAGCCCCTATTGTTACAACAGGAAACCAGGGAAAAAGGACATAGTAGTATGTGTCATTTGACACATCACAAGCTGATAGCCTGGCTTTATCGGTGTTACTCCACTAGAAGGAAGAGGCCGTGAGTCTGGCAGTGAATCTGCAAAGATTGGACTCTTGTGTTTAGCCAAGGGATGCTAGTGCTCATAAGCAAGCTGATCCTGATGCTCCTGCTTGCCTAACTGAGGCATCCATCCACCGGAGGAGACTGGTCTGTGGCTCTTGGTCCTCTACAAAAACCCTGAAGAACTCTCTCTCTTGCCCTGAGGGGATAGACACTGAGCTCCAGAAAAGGAGGGCAGGCTGCTAGAAGTTTGAACAGATGTGCCAAGTTTAGGTATAGCCGTTCTCCATTGCAGATGGGTGCCAGCCCCTTGAACAGTAAGTCAAAGATGAGAGAATTCTGCAACCCTCGAACCCTTTCCAGTAAAAAATAGGCAGAGCTGATACAAGTGATGCTGGAGAAGTGGTGCAGACAAACTGAGGAAGAAGTATAGGTAGAGATGTGGAAAGTCCATGAAACAGTGAGATGGGATTTACTTCTGCCAAGCTTTGCACTCAACTGAAGCACACTGGAGATAAATGGCAGTGTCTAAAGCAAGTGGAGACCAGAGCAAAAGCCAGGCAACCTGTAGTGCTCCCTTCAAGGAAAGAAGGCTTTTTAAGGTTTATGTCTAATTCCACTCCTAGAATAGCAAAGCATTCAGGCTTCCCAGAAGCAAGAGAAAGGAAATTGAAGAATTCAAGCTGTAGTGTAATGAAATGCGCTTTCCACCCACTTGGATTTAAGACTGTGATTCAGTACTGCATTTATGCAGTTTCTGGAATGGAAGGGTATTGTGATGCATCTAAATCAGGTTTCTGAGCCAGTGCTAGCAGATGGACCTCAAGAAAAAAACCCCACACAGTCAGATAGCTAAAATAAGGAGATATATTACACCACCGCTATTTCAGTGATGGTGTCACCCTCTGTCATTGCCAATTCCAACAAAACTAATAACCTCTTCGAAAATAGCAACACATGGGAGATAAAAATATCAAAAGCAGAGGTTAGTTAATTTAGTAACTTCACCATCTTTTGCACAATTTGCATCATCTACATCATCTGTCTGACACTGACACACAGTGACACACAGAGCCTTTACTGGCAACCCAGGACAACAACTATTAAAGGTTATTCCATTATTGTTACTGTAAAAGATTACATTAAAAGACATCTTTAGAAACTGATGGCAGCCATACTTGATAATTAACTGAATTTTAAGGAAAAACTATAACAGACTGTAAATTTGCATGGTTTTATTTTGTCATTCATTTGCTTTATTAAAATACAGCTCTAAAATTAAATAAGACAATGAGGCATTGGAAAATATTTTATGCCTAACCTTCATCTTAACAGAGAAAAGTTTCAACTTTAAAGTTGCACAGCCATCCTGAAAATTTTACTTAATGTTTCCCTATCAAAGCAGAATTTGTATTTCTTATTCCTGCATTGGGAAGTTCTATGCTCTCACTTGCTCTTTAAAAAAACCAACAAACAAACAATGAAAAATCAACCAACCAAAACAAACAAAAAAACACAAACAAAACAAACAAAAACAACACAACCCCTCACCAAATGTCAGGACAACATGACTGCTTCTTATTTGATTTGGCCAGTCCAGTGTTCACCAAAAATAATCAGTTTAATCTGAGGGAGATAAATAACTCCAGCATAATGCCAAACACTGCCTGTGGTTTCAAGCAGTGGAATAATTATTGCTTTCCAAGTCTAACCTAGGTGGGGATATTAATAACAAGTAAATTTAGACTAGCATGTAAAGCAGAAAAGTTCAGTCATCATGAGGCAAACCAGAATAGCTTTTAAATTAGGAAGACATATGCACCAATTTAACATTTTTTGCTTTTGAGACTTCCAGTTATAGAAATTGTCGTACTCAAATACGTCATTACCATTTCATTCACTTTTTAAGATAAATGTGGCCAAAAGCATCCATCTGTTCATCTTTAGCACCCACCCAGACAGAATCTATAGTGCCAATTTCTACTCAGAAGTACACTGAGGTAAACCAGTAATAACTACTTTGACAGTAATGTATTCAGGTTTAATATAGAATAAAATTTGTTTCCTGTTTGGCAGCTCTCAGAAAGACTAGAAAATCTCCTTGGAGCCCTACCTAATATTTCTTCTGAAAAAGTCTCCCTAGAGACCTACCTAATACTTCTGGAAATAATAATGCTCCTTATCTACAACAGTGTTTAAGTCATTGTTTGGCAGATCAGTGTAAACACTCTGACCACTGTTTAACTGCTGAGCAATCTGTTCTAAGGCACCATATTTTAGAAAGCATCACATAATGCCACGGTCTATTGAATATGTATAAAAAGACCTCCAAACAACATTCTTTCTCTAATATCAGGTTCTCTAATTAGAAAATAAGATATCTGTGCGATATCATAGGAAGTTTTGAATGTTTTTCTTCAGACATCCAGTTTCACCCTGCATGGAGCAAAGCTACAGAGGGTTAAGGTTATCTTTGAATCAATCCATGCTGTGTCTCAAACGGCTTCATAAGCATATGAAACCTCACATCAGACTCTGCATTCTCGTGCTCAGTGGACACCACAAGTGAAATAAAGTTGAGAGACCTTAAAGTACGACTAAAGAATCTGTCATCATTCTCACTCTCCAGCAAAAGCCTGTGATAAGTACGTTTCTTAATAGAAACATATTAAAGGGTGGAAAGAGGATGAGTTGATTCTGTTGCCCATATCAAGGTCTGGGAAAAACCCTATGAAAATTCCATTTTAGGATTTTTCTCCTAAGACTAGTAACTTACTATCAATTTCTGAGAACACTAGTGGTTGCTGAAAGTCCTCCTAATCTTGGTCTTTGATGTCTCTAATCTAAATTATTCATATGGGTTTAAATCTATAATCCTAATTAGAGTTTTGTTTCATCGTTGCAACTTTCAAGCTCTCTCAAAGGCAATGGCATTTTTAAATGTTAAAAAATAAAATTATTGTGTTTGTAGAAAATAAGTGAATCTCAAGTTCACTGGTGCACTATCTACTTGGCTACAGAAGCTATATATGAAATGAATATTAGAAATAAATGGATGTTAAGTTTGGAAGGACCACCTGTTATTTGATAGCTTCAGAAATCAACTTTGAAACCATGAAACATATCCAACCCAATTCATTACAAATTTATTAAACTCTCTTCAGCCCAAGCATTAGAAGCACATTCACCACTTCCTGATGAAACTATGACCAATGAAAATGTATGCCATGACACAGGGTAATAATGGCAATGTCTGGAATTTAGAAACTTTCCTCGCTGCATTCTTGCAGTGGGGGAATGAATTCAGCTGTGTGACTTTGTTGGCTTTAGTGGGAGTCATGCAGCAATATCTGGCAAATGGATTTGTCTACACATTCCCATGGCTGATGTTCACTAATAGGATTGTGCCCACAGAAACATGGATTATCCTATTCTATTATGATTCTCCCATATAGCAGTGTAACCATAATATAACCTATATTTCTGTCCATTTTCACCTTTACCTTTGCTCAGACAGTAAAGCTACATTGACACATCAGAATGCGTGAGTAGCTTTCCAAAAATTGACTTTTTGCTGCTCCCACAGTTTTCAAATAAATGTACCAGTTCTTGCAGGGGCTAAAACCAGTTAGACCTTTACCATCTCTAGCAAGGAAGAAGTTCCTGCCTAGTTACTGACCCCCATTTCGACCTCTAATCAACAGAAGAAGAACTACTCGCTGCCCTGGACAGACCTTCCAGAAAACCCTTCTGATGAGTCTGCAAACGTGTTGATGTCAGCTTATTAAAGATTAGAAGGAGTTCTTGGAAATTCATCTTTCTTACCCCACATGCTCACTGAGAGTAACACTACTTGCTGTGACACTGGACAGTCTTTCTTCCTCCTGTTTAAGACAGCACTAGGTTAAAGCAACCTGGCCTGTGCACCATGATCCCAGAGTACATTACAGCAACTATTACAGTGCTCTTGTGCCACAGCACATCACAAGCTGTGTTGTGGCTAAATTTAGGTCCCACATTGTGAGGACAACTCTCTGTAGGTGGAATTGAAAGACTGATTTGCTGAAGGTATTAAAAATATCATTGGAGAGGGTGGATGAAAGAGAGAAATGCTGCTGGACACAGCTTGGAGCTAAGAGAGAAATGTTTAGACAAGTTTTCCTCTGTGCCATATTTTATATTAATAATTTAAAAAAGATATTTTAAATAATATCATATACCTGTACCATAACAGGGAGTGGTACAAAACAGTCCAACTAAATGTCACTAACAATACAAGTATTAGATACAGAATGTGATGGTAGCAACATCTCTATTTTTATTATTATTTTTATTATTGTTATTATTATTATTATCATTATTATCATCATTATCATTATTAGTATTATTATTATTATGCTGGAATGTTAGCCATAACAAAAGATTTTATTTATTTTTTTAGCAACCGAAAGTCAAAATCTTAAGGTGATGATGCAAAGCTACAGTAAGTTAGCTACAGGTAAAATTAATGTATTGAGTTACTGTGAGAAACTAAAATTTGATGAGTCCTGAAAAAGGCTGAGGTTGAGTGCCTGCAGGGCCTGTCATAAAAATCACACTGGAGAGTCTGAGAACTCTCACCTAAAAACTTGAGGGGTCATTTGCAATCTTTAAGTAATGTCTTACTGGAGAAAAACCAGGTGCTCATTATTTCTGCTGCTGACACAGAAGCAAGAAAAAAAACAACTGAGACATTGGCCAGTCAAAATTAGAACTAAAGCAATGTACTGCCTCTCTATACCTCTGAGTGGAGGGGACCCTTGTACATGGGAATGCTGTATCAGGTACCTCATTTGCCTGCTCACATAGGACTTGATTCAGTAAAACTATTAAATAAGTACCATGGGATAATCACGGTGTAATTCTGTGCTTCTCTCTTTTTGAAACAAACATGACCACAGTAATAAATAAGTCACAGATGAAAAGAGAAGCAAACTCTTAACTGCATCTTTCCACACTTTAGAGATGCAAAAATTAACCCCTGCATCTTAAGCTTACCCCCCTCAAGAGTCACTGGAAGCAGGTGGACATCTCTGAATAATGACTCATCCCCATAAAATAAGTTTCTTGGATAGAAGGGCTGATTCACCACCTGAAGAAACCTAGAGAGCACATGGGAGTAGTTTAGACTAGATGCCTAATTTTTTAGTGCTGAAAGTTAGGTAAAATGAATCCTTAATACAATAACTATCTGGTATTTCCCAGAATCCAGAAATTTAAAAAAAAAAAATACAAAAGAAGATCCATGAATTTTCCTCACACTGCTAAACTTACATTGCCTTTCAAAGCTGACAAATAGTCACAGCTTATTCTTGAAAGAATTCAAAGCAAATGCCATTAAAAGACATGTACCAAGCAGGTAAATGCAGTAACAAAGTAACATTTCACTGTTCCTTTTATTTCTCACACTGCTATTATAGAAAGGAGACACAAAGTGATGCTCAGGAAACCATAATGAGTCCCATTATCACCTTTCAAATACAAACCTGTTAAAGCAATGTGTGTTTCACTGTAAGACATAAAAAACCAGAACAAAATCCTGCTGATCCAAGACACTGGCACCAAGAACTTTAAGAAATATCCAGCCTGTCTCCTTTAAAACCCACCCCCCTATATTGACTGAAATTTAAAAAAAATCCAAGTTCAAGTCACTGCCTTGTCAAAGGAATGTTTCAAAGAGCTAGAACTGGATATATGCCCCCTTCAGGTTTAACAATGGTGGATGTTTCCCAGCTCCTAATCCCTACTGGAGCTAGAGTGCCTTTTTTAAATAAAATATCACAGCACATAATATATAGAAACTGGAAGTAATATGCCCTTATTCTCAAAATGAAGCATCTTCTGTTTTAGTTTCACACAAGGATATTTCATAGAATGTATGTCTTCAATTATTTCTTCAGCTGGACGAGGTTTCATTCCATGTGCAACCCTTTTCATGGGACAGGAGTGAACTGGCACCAAGAGACTGCCACAGTCCTTGTGCTTTACTAGTCCTGGTGGCAAGGAAAGATTAGAGACATAAAAAGCCATGCATTTGTTATTTTCAATATATTATATAAATATATAATATTAATATTATATATTTAATATAGTGTTCTATTATATTTAATAGAATAAAATAATCCCAATTTCTGGCAAATATGTTTAAACTAATTCTTCAGATGCAGGGAAATATCAGGGAACAGCAGGAATCTCTGGCAAGAGCATGTTCTGACAGGCATATCTAGAAAAAATTTCTTTTTCTGGAAGTTTAAGCACATTACTGTCTAGGGCGTACTTGCACTTCCTCTGCATCTGCCATGAATGGCTGCATTACTACAACTGAATGACAGGGTCAAAATAGCAATAAAAAACAGATTTTACTATGCACATGCACACACTTGTTTTGAGTCAATTAAACCAAAGTTTTCTATTGTGCTCTGAGCTCAGCAGGGTATCTTACTGTTTGAGGCAGAGTTCATATGGTAAACTATGATTAAATATCCCTGACTGGAAATAAGTTAAGTTAAAATACCACTGGCTGGGTAAGTTCATTGGGAAAAAAAAGTCAAAATTTGATTCTTTGAGACTTGTTTGCTAAGAAATTTTTATGAAGTCTGGATAAGAAAAGCGATATATAGGTCATCAACACATTACAAATACCAGGGTTTGTTGCTCTACAAAAGCCATTATACTTCCATGTCAGAAATATTTACTCAGGTTTATATTTTCATCATGCCTGCTTTTAGTCCCTCTGTCTAGGGCAGCCCTCAATGAGAGGAATGGCTCTAGGGGCTCAAAGTGTAGTGCCTGTACCAAACTATGTGATAGTGATTGATATGATATGATGATTAAGACTCTTTACCTTCCACCCCAAAATAACTTGAGTTTGCAAACCAGGTCATTTGAAAATGGTACCACGTTCCTTGGGCAAGACATATATTTTCCATCACCATCAACGATAGCTTTGTCATTTTCCACTCCAAGAGGGAAGAAGGCCAGTACAAAGGACTATAGTAATCTCATCATTTTTGTAAATTCAAAATGCAGTAAAAAATGTGTAGCAGTAGAGCCTTCCCTTTTCCACTGTGGTTATATCTATCTTTGAAGACCAATTCCAAATTATAGGATTCATTTTATGGATCTTAGTGTGGGCAAGTCTGCAAACATAAATGACAGTGATGACATTGATGACAACAATATGTAAGTACACATACACACACGATCACAGATCACAGAATAGTCTGATTTGAAAGGGATCCACAAGCATCATCAAGTCCAACTCTTAAGCGAATGGCTCATATAGGGATCAAGTCCACAACCTTGGTGTTGTTAGCACCACGCTCTAAGTACACTCATCCAAAAAATTATTTAGTTCTGAAGAGTGTCATACCTTTTATACTGGCGTCTGCCTAAGTTCAGAAAAGTAGGACCTACTGTAGAAAGTTAACCTGAAATTTTCCAAGTCAAATTATTCTTGAGAATAATTACACCAGCAGCAGCAGAACTAAAGAATTCTGACTTTCCAGTTTACAGATTATGTATATTTATGCACCTTCCCTCACATTAACTACATATTTCTCTTTGTTCAGCTTATCTTTGTTCCTTATAGTTTAGGATGTAACAAAATGTACTCAAGCCAGTACAAACAATAACTGTTCTATGCCAATCTAACACCAATTTTAATGTAGTGCTAGTGTCAAAATTTTGAAAACCAGTAATTTTCTCAAGGTTTTTATAAAATGTAAGTATTGTTCAGGATATACAATTGACCTGTAGCAACATTGCAAAATCTTTACTGCTGTAAGACTGAAAGCTATACTTACTGTAATTAATTAATCAGACTTCCCGCAACTTACTTATTCCAAACGCTTTCTTAAATGATTTACAGCCTACAACATAAAATGAAGATACAATTAAAGAAGAGGACCTTTTTCTAATAGCATATTCATTTTAAAAAGCCATCCAGTCACTTGATACACATAATAGAAGCAGAGATAGTGGTGATCTTTAAACTGAGCTGCCAACTTTCTACACAAATATGGGTGGGAGAAATATTATGGGTTCAGATTCCCAGGCATTTTGTCCCTGGTTATTTTTATTTTATATACTCTCACAGAGAAGTCATGGGGAAACAGATTGCCCTTTCTAAAATCTCAATCCCTTTAAACTGGGTAAGGTTTAACACTCAGAATCAGTCATCCAGAAAAAATCCATCACGCAGAAGTTATGCACGTACAAGATATAGAATGCTCTGGAAAAGGTGTGAGCCTTTTCAGGTCTGAAAGGAAAATAGACCTAAGTTGAACATAACCCTTATCTGCAGCTTCAGGTCAGTCCAACTCTATTTTCAATTTATTTATTATTGAGATAGTGCTTCATAGTGGCATCATCATTCTCATGTGCTAAGGCATCTCCCAGAACAGCCACCCAAACATGAGCTGCAGAGTATTCCTGGGACAATACTAGACTGTGTTGAGATACTCATTAAGCCCAAAATCAGTTATTGCTACAAGTTGTGATGGCTGCAGGGGCTTTCTGTAGAAGAGAGACCTGAATTTAAATCCTTGTGTAACGAACACATCTTTCATTAAAGTCCTACGTTCTTGAGGAAAAAGAGTGGGCATGGGATAACTGTATCACCTCTGTAGGCAGGAGTTGCATTAAATGCCTGGACACTGGCAGGACTTTGGTGTGACTTAAGCACCTCCATCACAGCCAGATGAGGACACGGCCGCCCCTAGACATGTCCAAAGAACCTACTTCACATAATTTGGAAGAGTAGACACCTGCTGACCTGCCGTACCTCCAGGGACAAGGAAGCACCTAACTAGAGATTATGTTTACTTCATTTCTCTAAAACTAGTGTCTCTTGTGCCTCACTGGTCACTTTGTAAAACTTTGAATAATTTTTTCTTTTATGAAGACAGAAGATATATTTTAAAAGAAACTGTGAAAGTAATTATCAGAGCAGTTAGAAAATATTTGGATTTCTATGCTAACAACTGCTTTGTATATTCTGTTCTTACCTTCGTGAGTTTGACATTCAAGAGATATTTTAAACTCAAATATTTAGAATATTTTACTTATTTCCAGATTGTGCATATCCTACATGTACCATGATTAGTGAGTTAAGTTGTATGATATTGATGTTTTTATTATTGTAGAATTTATGAATTCTATTAAATAAATATTGAAATTCACCTCACGCAAATTCTATGTTAGAGAACTACACCACTTACAGAATCACCCAAACTGAACATAAAGAAAAGAACAAGACCAAGGAGCTTACTCAAACATTTAAAAGGTTATTGGAAGTATTTGAGGGGTGTGGGGTTTTTCCCTCCTTTATCATTTGTACCTTGTACTTAGCAAAGCCAGTGGATAAAGGCAAATTAAGAGGATAGAATGAAATTCAAAAAGCTGAATATCCAGGTGTGCTTTTTTACTTAAGTGACATGCAAATATATATTCCTACTCTGACACAAAGCTGCATAGAAGATGACACCATCTTTTGTGACTCAAGAAAGCACTCCTGTACTTTAGTTTCCCTCAGCTCTCACAACTGGAATAACCATTCTTCTTTTAATATCACTAAAATATATTACAGGGGATAGATTTTCTCAGAAGAATTACATATGCTGAAATATATTTGGGACTTGGTTTTTTTTCCCTTGCTCATGCTCTGATGTACCTCTCTATTTGAGTAGAGGCTGAACCTTGTTTGACATTCACCATAGATGGTGATATGGTTAGTGCTGATCTTTTGCTCCTGCGGGAACCTTCCCATTGGTCAAAAACCAGCTTTCAAGGAAGGAGACTCCCGAACAGGCCCTGGACATAGTACTATTTGTGGCCTCTCTGTCTGGGGATAATATTTCATCATTTTTTTGCACTGTGTTTTGCTTTACTCTTTGTACATACTACAGTTTCCGCCCCCCAGGAGACATTCTGCAGAATCTGTTGCTTAGTAATAGTAACCTTCATGGAAATTAGCTTGAACTTCAAATTAGCTTGAACTTCAAAAGAACAAAACATCTTTCATTAGTCACAGGTTTTCAGTTAATGAATTCCTCTGAGAAAGTTGATTAGAACAGCAAACTTTCCAGAATCAAGTGCCACCAATGTTGACCTAGGATGAATTGCCCTCTTGAAAGTGCCATTTCTTTGTCCTCTTTAAATTATGTTTGAGATTGTTTCTATCAAGTCAGGCTTACCTTGACAATGGCACTAAAAAAATTAAGGTTTGTGTAATTGCAATCAATATCTCATACAGAATACAGCCAGAAAAATTACTACAGTTATGTAGTCTAGGCTCTTGTGTAATATAAATCACATGAATTAATTATTGTGCTAACAACAGCACCACTTAAATTATCTCAATATAAAAAACTTTCAGAATTGTTTTTTCCTAAATATCTGCTTTAGTTAAAAAAAACTGTTGTGTGTTAAAGGTGAGGCGTTAAGGACCAGAAGGGCACCAGAATTGCTGCAGACTCCTAATGAGAGGGTCAGAGGTAGGGACCTACCTCTGCTGCCCTGTGAGTGAAGAAGTCAGCCACCTCTGCGGCCTGCCTCAGGTCATCCAGGTGACAGAAAAACATCTGCTCAGTAGAAATGCTTGCCAGGACTCACACCTTGCTGCTGAAGTCCTGGTTTCCATCCCCCACAGCACCTACCTGAAATCCTACATTTCCAGTTCATGTGGAGGAAGGCAGGGATCTAACGATAAAGAACTCACCTCCTTTAAAACACAGCTGCATGGAAAAGGACTTCATCTCAGCAGGATGGTTCAGCATGGGCTGCTGAAGAGGCAGTGAGGTCTGAGTGCCTCTCCCACCACTTACCTGGGAGGCACAGCACAGTGCAACAGGCAACAAAACCTTTGTGGGGACAGAATGAGGGGAACAGGAATGAATGAGAGGCTGGTGCCTAGAGACCAGGATACATAAAGCTTCAGCTCCCACCAACATTTCCAGGATTGCTTCTGCATTTCACATCAGGGAATCCCTGAACAAAAACTGAAATCAAATGGGCACTTAGGGCTGTCTTCTAGGATTCTGACCTGCCCAAATTAGTAGGCTGAAAAGTCAGGTCCCCTCAGGAGAGTCTCTTGGCTTCCTTCTTACTTAGACTTACAAATCTTGCATTGCTCCCTCTATCTAGTCTAACAAAATAGATACGAGAGCAGCTCAACCTATGCAGTGATGTCTTCTGGATTTCTAAATTTGACATAACAAAAATGGAGTAAAACTTTAAAAATCTCATGCTGGAAGGCTAGGTAATTTTAGAAGTGACTTCACAAAGTCTTGTCTGCATTGGAACATGAGATATCGAAGACCAAGTAATTAAAGTGACAAGGGCAATGTGTTCTAGTTTAACAATCCTAACTCTCATTGTAGGTGTTCTCACACAGAAGCAAAATGCTCTAATTCCTTCAGACAAACTGGACCAAACTGAGCCCAATTTAACTTTGCAGGAGAAAATCCTAGTTAGAAGATAATCGTGGTTAGAAGTGCAGGAATTTTGCATCTTATCTACAAAGAAGCACTAGAGGAAGTGAATCAAGTTCTACAACGCTCCATCTTTTCTCTGGTGGAGTTATCACCAGAAATAAAAAAAAAGTTGTTTAGGACCTTTTTATGCTGTTTCTCTCACTCCTTTTGGAAGGTAAGCTTCTAAAGGAGTTCCTAAAAACTTGAAAGCATCCACTCTTCTCCACTGACTGCAAAGAGCCTCATGTGAGTGGTGGAGCTGCCTGTGCTATAGATAGCTAAAGCATCAGAAATGTATCTCATCATATACATCTGCTTCTGCATATGTCCGGAAGTGCTGCAGCACTGATGGCACTAAGCCATGCCCATCCCAAACTAGAATTTACAAAACAGGCTTTACATTATCTATGCCACAGAGAAGATCCAGTCATAGGCATTTTCAGAGCTCAACCAACAGCTTAGGCTGCAAGAAAAAGCCCATAAATGAAAACAGAAAGTCTTGGCAGACCACTTCCTTAATCTAATAATTCAGTAGTGAAAATATTAGGAAGGAGATGTGGTTTCAGTTGTTCTCAGGATCCCAGGGGATTTTAAACACTCTCTCCTCACCTCTTTAATTGGTGGATTATTACCTAATCTGAGTGAGGAACAAATAGGGCATCCTCCCTCCCCTCTGTAAAAGCTGTGTCACTTTTAAAGACTAATTAAATATTAAGCAGAAGGGAGACACACCAGCGCCAGGGTAGTTACTGCATTGATGGAGAGAGCCTGGCTTCCACTGCTGCTCTCCCAACAGCCAAACTGTGAAACTCTACATCATCTGGTACCAAACAGTGGCTGGAGCACATCCTCCCACTTTCTCCCCGCACTCACCCTTTCTCTCCAGCCCAAGTGTTAAGTGTGAAAGAGTTCACAGGAGGGGCCGATGGTACCGCTCATCTCCTGTAGATCAGACCACAGAACACAGGCTGATAAATGACAGCTTCAATTCCCCTTCAGAAGGGAAAGAAATCCAAGTCCAGAGAACCACATTCAGAATTAGTATTCTCACAGTTAAAGTGTCAATAAAGAAGCAAGAGATGATGGAAGAGATGCCATTTCATCTCTCTTCCTTTGAAAGGAATTACTTTTACAGAAAAAGGCAGCACTGACACATGAAAGAAGAGCAGAGTTCAAACTATAGCACTGAGATTTTCACGGAGGATTCAGTGGCTCCCTCTTGCCATCCTGGTTGTTCAGGCAATACCCTCAGCCACCAAAAGCTCCCCTCTGACACAGAGCCCAAGCACAGTAAATCGAAGGAAGATATTGTTAAATTCATCACAACTGTGATCACATCCCCTCTGGAGATCAGATTAACTGACCCTTGGAGGAACTATCATTCATTTCACTAGACCTTCTCTTTTAACAGGGCAGTGTTAGCAGAATTTCTACTCATGATGGTGAAGAGGATTAATTTTATTTCAGGTCAGCCACAGAGGTTTGGACTGCAGTAACCTATTTAAGGCAGAGCACCGATTAAACGAGGAGTATGTCTCATTATTGCTATGTTCTGTGCCTGCACATTGGAAAAGCTGGTTATGTGGACAGGATAATAATATAAACCAGGAACAAGTTCTACCTTGGTATTTATGAACACTGTGTCACTTAGCAGCAGTACTATTAATGATTTGGTATCGAGCTGCATCCACTGTCACACAGTAAGATAGAACAACACAACCCAAAAGTCTGTGCATAAGTATCCATACTTCAATTTTAAAAACGAACGCTGTCTCTCTAACAGGCACTTTAGAAGTCCCATTACAACTCATGTTTTCCTCACAAATGCAGTCACTGACTTATGGCTGTTTTACCCTGTACATCTGAATAGAGTTGTGGTGGTCTCCATGAATGCCATTTTGTTTTGAGAGGAAGCTGTAGGAAATTTTGTTATGCTAGAAGCTCACTGTAAGATCCTGTGGCCAGAACACTCAGAGAGACACACAAGTCAGCTCAGGGATTTTTATTCAGTCATGAATTGGCTATAGATGAATGAAGCTCAGTTGCTGAAAGATGAGGTAGAATAAAACTTGTAACACTGCTGGGGATAAAAGAAGGATCCTGCACTAGCACTAGAGGCAAACAGAGGTGCTCCTGTAACACCTCTCCCATGATGGCACTAATGTTAAAACCAGAGGTGGTAAAACGTCCTCAGCCTGTCATTAATGGTCCAATCTGAACTCAAGACAGGAAAGAGAGGCACAGGGTGAGAGGTTTGCTGCCTCCACGGTTTGTCCAGGCACCTCCACCTCCTCCTGCCACCATTGTACCTGCTGCAAGACATCAGTGCAGAAGGAGCTGCTTTGGGGAGATGGGAACAGGGGGGGACCGGGAGAGGATGAGGAAAAAGTGGCTGATGCAGAAGTATAGAGTCTCACAATGAGGCACTTCAGCAGCAGAGCACAGCCATTTTCAAGCAACCTGAAATACCCATCCCCTCCCAGTCACTCTTTAGGGACATGTCCTTATCACTTAGAGAAATTACTCCAGCAGAATTTCAGCTAAATCATTGTCAAGCTGAAAGTTTTCCCCAAAGCAGCCAAGATGCTGACCTTTTTTCACTCTACTAATATGGGGAATAATCCATCACATACAAACATGCAGCACTTGAATCATAAAGGTCACTGTCTTGTGTGGATATGAATCATGCCCTGCAGCACCACTGTCTGCTTTAAGTATTGCACAGTAAGATGATCTTAATTACTCAGTGCAAGCTAAAAGGTGCTATACCCAGTTCAGGTAGTATTTTAGGAAAGTTAATGTCTTATTAGGCTCTCTCTCTGCTTGCTGGATACTATTTCAATTGTTTTAGATATCTTGACACACCCCAGAGTCTCAGAAAAGAGCATTCTGCAAAGGCTTTTTACAAAAAAACTTTTGGCTTAAACAAAACCACCTAAATCAGGCAATCCTGGTTATTTAATAGACAGATAAAAGAAATGCTTGAAACTATGGAGGTGGACATTAAATACAAGAAACCAGTGTGCGTACAAACAAGAGTCAATTCTAAAGACTTTTGCTACATTTCTGGAGAATGTTTGTGTTTATTTTCTTTTTTTGTTGTTTCTCAGGTATTTTCATGGGTGTAATATGTACAGAAAAGACAATGCGAATCTTCTTAACATCTGGTTTTAAAATATTAATTTAAGGTTTCTCCACATCAGAAAATGACTAGTCCTCATTAAAAAAAAAGAAAAAAAGAAGAAAAAAAAAACCAAACCAGTTCATACTGGCAAAGTAGTGGCTCCTGGAAAACTGGACTTAATATATTCCTCACCATTTCAACCACAACAAACTTGTGCTCTGAATTTTTCATTTTCACACAAAAATAAATTATAATCTCTTTCAAGGAGGGCATTGTTGAATGATTTAAGAATTAAAAATCTTAAATGGTTTCAGAAAGATCACTGAAATCTTACAGTTATTTATGCATATGCCCAAAATAAAATATGAAAGCGTTAAGCATACAAGTGAAAAAAATTGTGACAGAAAGCAATAAGAGGCAAAACAATTTTCTTCTCTATATACAGAAATATTTTTACATAAGTAACAAGAAATGTCAAAAATACACCATTTTGAGTACAAAAGAATCATTTCAGCAATAGATTTTTACAATTGAGAACTGTGTAAGCAGCATGCTTTGACTGAATGAATTGAACTGCAACATATTTCAAAATACATTCATTTAAATCCTCCATACTAAAGATGCCTGAAAATGGAACATGACGGAATACAGATTAGTAATGACTATCATCTCTGGAGAGGAAGAAAATTATAATTCCCCAGTAAAGTCAAGAAGGATCAGTCTGAGTTTTTAAAATCCTTGGTCTTGGTCAAGACCATTAAATTGCCTCAGGAGACCCAATTCTGCCAATACGTTTATGTTTTAACATTACAAATCTCAGCAAGGTTGTGCAGGATTATTGGCAGGATCACAGACAGCAAGACTGAGCAGTTTAGAGGTCTTCAACTTGGTCCTAGGACTTCAGCTGTAATTATCAAGGCACTGCTCTCAAGACAGTACATAGACACAATAGCTCAAATGATTCTGTAAACACATAATTACCCTGGGGATACTTCTACACCACTTTGTTTCTTTTTTTGAACACCCTTTTGTTCACTACATGCTTTGATCACCTCAAAAAACCTGGTAAGTGTGAATACTGTATCACTATGGAAATCACCCCTGAATTTGGGCCACACAGTTTGGGTTTCTTTTCTCCAAGGATCAGCAGATGCACTTTTGACCAGAAACCTTGTTACAGTCAGTGTAAACAAACACTTAATTATCAAGACAAAGTAACTTTGATGTTTGCAATTTATAGTTCACAGCCAGTACGTATCAGAGACCACAAAAACCCCACAAAATGTTTTTCCCTCATCCTTCAGGAAAGCAATTTCATTAACTTTCCTGTATTACTCATCTTCTGTCCTTCTTGAATTACCATGTTTTACGACATTCAAATCTCTTGCATCATAGAGCTGGAAGACAGCAAAAATACCTGTTCCTGCCATTCAGACAATGTACACTCTCACTCTGTTACATTAACTCTAAGGACAATTTTGCTGCTTTCAGAGATAAACAGGTATGACAGCTTTGAAACAGAAAATCCATACTAACCACGTAACAAACTTGTGCTATCAATGTAAATGTAATTGAAAAATAAAACCCTTATTGCAGACACACTAAAATGCTCTGTTTTATAATGAAACTCCTTTAGATCAGAAGAACCTATACCATTGTCAGTAAAAGTGACAAGGAAGGGCATGGACATTGATAACATCACCACTGCCAGGTGCCTTTACATGTAACCCACGGTCTCAGTTGGAAGCTTTTTTTTAAAAAAATTAAATACTAAGTTCAAAATTGTTCCTTTCATACTCCTAAAATTTAAATAATGACAAGTTTTACCAGTAGCTGTTAATGAGAAGAACAGAGATAACTTAAATTAGTTCTTTATTGAAGACCTTTAAAAAAAAATCTAGGGTGTGAGTGCTTTGTTGCCCCCAGGAAGAAATCAGTCCCTGGACACCCACCTAGAACAAGGAATTTCCTTCATACACACATGTACTGTGTGGATAGATGGATAGACAGATAAAATGGCTATTATTTTTGCTCCTCTGATACAAGAACAATGAAGAGGTCCCCATGCTTTGGGGCACTGAAAGACAGATGGAAGCAAGAGAAGCCCAAACCCTAGCTCTAGTTGTTGTTTGTTGTAAATCAATCCCTCTGTTTTCGGTCACGGCCCCAAAAAGCTTATTCTGCAGGCATTCTTTCCAGCCTCAGAGCAACTGGGGATCTGGCTCCAAAGCCCAAACCTAACTCTTAATTTTATTTGTCTCACAATAAATATTTATTTAGCTGATTAGGAAAAAAAAAAAAGGATCTGAGCTTAGTTTGCTATCATCAAGGAAAACCTTTGTCTTTCTGCATTCCAGGAGGATACCAACACAGCCTGACATTAATCAGAAAGGTAGTTTGGCATTTTAGGGAGAGAAGCTGATGCCTAATAGATGAGAACAGAGAGCAAACCCTTAAGGCAGCAGCCACTACAGAGACAAAGGGGTAATGAAAAAATCAACGTGAAGTGTTATCAGAGAGAAATGGGGAACTTAACTTACATCCCCAGCAAACTCTGCTGGCTGTTATAAGGGGTAATGCCTGAAAGAAAGTAGATTTAGAAAAGATATAGGAAGAAATTCTTCCATGTGAGGGTGGTGAGGCACTGGAACATGTTGCCCAAAGAAGCTGTGGATGTTCCATCCCTGGAAGAGTTCAAGGCCAGGCTGGATGGGGCTCTGAGCAACCTGGTCTAGTGGAAGGTGTCCCTGCCCATGTCAGGGGGGTTGGAGCAGGATCATATTTATGGTTCCTTCCAAATCAAGCCATTTTGATTCTGCGACTGTTCATGGTTTTGATCCAATACTTAAATCGTAAAACAAGAAAGTTCAGGATTCTTTTTTTCCCTGTAATTATTACATAGGCTAAATCCTAACCTCAATTATGGTTCATTTGCTAACTGTTTGCTGGTTTACCCTACCATTTCTAATCCTATCCCAAAAAATGCCTGACAGCATGATTTCAGCAGTGTAGAGCAACACCTAGACTTATATGAGTTCCAAGCAGAAACAGCATTATACCAACACAATATAAATTGCAGGCCCAAAAATCACAATTTCAGATAGGTTTTCAGGCATAGCATAGGTTTGGATAACTTGTAACAGCCTCAAGTAACAACTACTGTAACAATTTTAACATTAACACTATTCTTCTAAACCGTGTGTTAGCCTAAATCCCAGGTCATGGTAATTTTGTTGCTTTCTCTTTCATTCCTCTGTTTTCTCTTTCTAACTCTCCTGATAACAGAGCAGGTAATTTTGATCAGTTGTTAGAAAAACAGAAAATCTATGACTGTACATGTAGCTATACCAACATAAATTGCCCTCCTAGAGCTTACATGGGTGTTTCATTGAAATTCACCAATATAACAAATAGTATTAACAGCAAAAATAATACACCTTCAATACAGAACAAAATATTCAAACGAACAAACTATATAGTAAATTTTGTAAAGTGCACAAAAATATTAATGGAAATATTAAAAAAAAGTTTTTAATGTTACCATGAAAACTTCTGAAATATCGTTAAATTAGATAGAAATAATCTAATGAAACTTTTTGGCTCTAACATATTGGCAGACAGCAGCAACATTTTTCAAAAAAATTATACCAACTAAATACACTGTATCTTAGCAGCATAAAAAAAGTCCCTACAATTAGATAAAATTGCAGGCCTAATAAGCATAAACCTGACAAAATGTTCCAAATGTAGTTTTCATTAAAAGAATGGATTTCCATGGAATCCTAGAGGTAACATTTGTTATTTTGTTTACATTGTATTCTGGTAGTAAACCCAACTACAGCCAATCACCTTCCCTCCCTCTATCTTCCCAAAATTGCACAAGAGTACTGAAAATTTAATCAAGTTATAAGATATGGCCACACTGAAAAAGCCATATGAAACAAGACAAAATTCAACCTAAAGCCTAAAAACAAATAACCCAAGCAAACAACAATCATTGACAAACAACTGCAGTTTCAAACCACTGACCGATGCTCCCCACACACGTAGATGGCACTGGGCCGGATGCGCCGCCTTGTATGGCCAGGGAGCTGTGGCAAGAACTTGAAGAATCTGGGCATCAAGTCTAAGCATGCATCATGAAACTTCTTAATCCTCCAGTAGTAAATCAGTGGGTTCAGTGCAGACTTGAGGTAGCAGAGCCAGAGGAGCCAAGTGCTTATCTCAAAAAAGTTGTGCTTGTAGTAGAAGTGGCTGTTGAACGTGGCAATAAGGCTGTAAGTGGTGAATGGTGCCCAACAGACTATGAAGACAAGGAACAAAATCAAGATGGTTGTGAAGGCACGAGTTTTAAAGCTCATATCAATATTCATCTGAAAAGGTCTCTGTAAGCTCATGAGACCAAGTTTGCTGGCCTGGCTGAGACATATGCTATCAGGGTGGCTATGGATACGAACTGCGTTGTGGCGGACGGTGTTGAGTATGCCCATAAAAGAATACAGCATTACCAGGAATGGAATAAAAAAAGAAATCAGCAAGATAACTATCACATAAGCTCGGTAACCTGGGCTTGTAGAGTAGCCAAAAACACACTGAGGTGCTCTCGAGGGTATCTGCAGATTAGGATTCCCTACTGATAACGGAAAAGCAACAACAAAGGATGCTGCCCAGGAAATCGCAATAAGAATCTTTGCACGGTAGGGGTTCAGTTTATCTTGCCTCTGAACTATGATAAGAAATCGGTCAATACTAATAATAAGAAGAATAGCTACCCCCTCTATGACAAAAAGCCAGAAGAACATGGCAGAAACTCTGCAAAATACATCCCCAAAAATCCACTGAGTGGTAATGATCGTTATCAGAGCAAATGGCATGTTCAGCACTGCCAGCAGCAGGTCTGCAAAAGCCAGGCTTGCTAAGAGGATATTAATTGCAGATCGCATAGCTGCCTTCTGGTAGACCATCAGGCAGACAACAAAGTTTCCAAGGAAAGAAACCAACAGGATAAATATCATAGCAGCAGAAAGAATGATCTGGAGTGGCAAACTCAAGCTCCTGAAAACTTCTTGCGATGGCAGGATAGCTGTAGTGTTTACCAGGAAAGTACTTCTCTCAGTGGTGAGCACGGCACCCGAATTATATCTCAGTGGCTGTGTTGTGCCACTGCGAAGCAAGAACTGGGGAGTGGTAAAATTCGTATAGGCATTTTCATAAACAATGAAAGTAGCATTTGAGGTCCCAGAGTGGGCCAGCGTCAACATTGCTGAGAAAACCATTGCTTCAGGAAAAATGAAAGCAGAACCAAAGGTCTTCAAGGCATTTCATCTTGTTCAGGCAGTATTTTTAACTAGTCATTTAACAATCAAAATTCGAAGTTTGAAAGCATCAAAGTTCTTAAGTTCATGTCAGTATTTCCATCTGAAAAATAAAGAAAGAAATGTAAATCAACAAAGTAAAACTCTCTGAAACCAGTGAGAACCTAATGATTGCTCAGCTTTCCTTAACAATAGAAGCCTTAATATGTTGAAATTTCAGGTTGACACAATTTACACGGAAGTCTCTTAATATTTGGCCTTCCTCTCATAGATCCTGCTCCTGTGGTCCCACCGATACTGTACAGTACTCTCAGCTCACCACACTTTTTTCTACCATAACCAAAACTGGGAACTTTTGTGCTTGAAAACAAACTTTACTGAATAAGTATCAAATCAAATCAAGTAAGTATTTTTATTTAAACCTCGTACTTTTTGAACTAACTTTGTTATTTTATTTTGAAATTGCCTACGGGTGGAAACTTCAATAACATTTTTAAATAGCTTAAATAGTATCAGTATATTGCCTATCTCCCTGTTTGGTAAGCACTGAAAAGCCTATTTATCCAAGTCACTGTACCTAATACAGAATTCTGGGTTCCATGTCAGTCATCCACATCAGATGTCTCAGGAAAAACATGCAAAACATCCTAACCTGTTATTATGAAATAACTTGTCCATAGGATAAAGGAACCAATTTCTCAATTTCTTTCATTTACGGACTGACTCATATTAAGGTGCAGGAAACCATCACTTCTTTGGTCACTACAACCCTTCCCCTGGCAGTAAGTTTTCCTGCTTTCACTGATCTAGGCATGTTTTTGTTAATTAATCTCGGTATCCCATACAATTTAACCAAGTGCACTCTCTTTTTCCTTGGAAGTCTAATCCTTAGACATCCCTTCCCTTGTCATTATAGAGTCATAGAACAGTTTGGGCTGGAAGGCTGGACAGGGTCACCTTCCACTAGACCAGGCTGCTCAGTGCCCCATCCAACCTGGCCTTGAACACTTCCAGGGACAGGGCATCTACAACATCCCTGGGCAACCTGTACCGTGCCTCACCAGTCTCACAGTAAAGAACTTCTTCCTAATATCTAGTGTAAATCTCTCATCCTTCAGCTTAAGACCATTGCCCTGTTCCTGTAAAAAGTCCCTCTCCAGCCCTCCTGCAGGCCCCCTTTAGGTACTGACACAATGCAAGATTTTCTTTTATAGGTTACAAGCACTGTCTTGTTGCACTATTACTACTAGTATTGTACTGTTACATATATGTACCTATTCTTAACAAATAAAATGCGAAAGAGTTGAGAGCCCTCTCCTCTTTTCAGTGCTAGCTCCTCCCCTCTCTCTTGGACTACTAAATTAAACACTCTCAGAGCACACTAGCATCTGATCAAGCTGGAAACCAGAAGGATTCTATGCCCTTTTCAAAAAACAATCACTACAGCCAGAAACATAAAATGGGCTTCACACCTCATTCATTCTGGATGACAGCAATAGTCCCTTCTGGCTGTTCTCATGTTTATCATCAGAAGAGGGATAAATGCATTTCAGAGGGCAATCTCTCTCCTCCATCTCTGCACCTGATGACAAGCTTTTGCTACTAACACAAGCAGCTTATGCTTGGTAGCACAAACCCTGCCCACAGTATTTGTGCAGGTTCTGTTTAGTATCAATGTCAAGCAAAAATAAAGGGAGGAGGGAATGTTTTCTATGAATTTACACAAGGACCACATGCTTTGTGTAGGATCAAAAGTTTACCCTTTGCTGGATAATCCTCCACCGACAAAGAAATTAATTGTAAGACAACAAAGTCTGATCTGTCCCCAGTTTGGACTTCTAGCAATCTGAAAGCAAGCCTGCTGAGGCTGCTGTCAAGAATTCATCAAGTAACATCAGCACTATGACCTGTTCCTTTCATTTCCTGACTATCCGCAAGCCCTATCACGAGATGATTTCCAGAGCCAGACTATCATCAGCATTTCTAACACAAATAATTAACCTCTCTGTGTCCTTTAAATTTCAAAATTAAAATTTCAAAAGTATCATGAACAGATATTATTATAAACATTCTAATTTAATTGACTCTAGTGATGGGCTGATGCTGGCTGGACACCAGGCACCCACAAGAGCTGCTCCTTCACTCCCCTCCTCCTAGCCAGGGGAGAAGAAATATTACAAAAGGCTTGTGTGTTGAAATAAGAACAGGGAAAGATCACTCACCTGTTACCATCACAGCCAAAACCTCAACTTGGGGAAATTTGATTAAATTATTACCAATTAAATCAGAGTAGGGTAACGAGAAAATAAAGCTAAATCTTAAAAACACCTTCACCCCATCCCTCCCTTCTTCCTGAGTTTAACATTCTGCCTAATTTTCTGTATCTCCTCCCCACCAGCAACACAGAGGGACAGGGAACAGGGGTTGCAGTCAGTTTATCACATGTTGTCTCTGCTGCTCCTTCATTGTCAGGTGGAAGACTCCTCAAAGTCTTCCCCTCCTCCAGAGTAGGTTCCTCCCATGGGAGACAGTCCTCCATGAACTTCTCCAATGAGTCCTTCCCACAGGCCACAGTTTTTCTTGAAAACTCAAGCATGGGTCCCTTCCACTGGCATTGCTCCTATCGATCCCAGAGGAAGCTTCTGGCAGCTTCTCATAGAAACCACCCCTGCAGTCCTCCTATTACCAAAACCTTGTCTCACAAACCCAATAAAGAGTCATAAAAATTCCACTTTCTAGAGGTCTTACTGCTCGAATGAGAATCATAATTTTCTATATTATCCTATTATAGTTCAAAGATTGTAAAACTCAGCAAAAGTATATAAAGCTATGTACATTGACATTTTGCAAAAATGACCAATTCCATTTACTTTATTATAGTTTTTTCTTTCCCTCCATTCTTTCTCTTTAGTTTTATTTTTACACTAACTCCTTTAGAGAAAACCTCAATGTTCATTACAGGTTAAAGTATATACAATAGCCAAAGCTCTGCTTTCTCTGATCTATTGAAACTTTTCCTTTACTTGTCTTCTTTAACATTTTTTAGAATAAAATATACAGCCAACAGGAAAAAGGTTAACAGAACTTTCCAGAATAAATAAGAAATATTTTAGCAATGAACAAGAAAATCTCACCCAAGGTTCCACTGAGGTTTATGACTCCACAAGTTGAGAACACTATGAAGGAAAGGAAGCAGTAGCATTCTGCAGGGACTGCAAAAGAACATAAATTCAACAAATAATTCTGAATTTAAAGTCTTGGAGCAAGAAAATTAGATCCCCAGAGCAGTATCTTTTAGAGCTAGGGTAGCAATATATCAGCAAAGGTAACTTCAGCATTTCTGATTGGCTTTGAATAGATCTTTCCACCAAGGCTCTAAAAGGAACTAATCTGCCATTAGGTAAATGTAAAACCCTCCTACAGACAATAATCAGTTTCAAATAGGAAACGAAAAAAAAGGAGTGGTTAGTTTTGCACAGAAAAAAGGTCACCAGAATGATCCTACAAAGAAAATCTTTACTGGGGTTCAAGCTCTTTAATCTATAGAGCAGAAGAGGGAAATGCAAAACCACGACATTTGCTGATGATGAACATGAACTGTTTTTCAGGTCAATTTAATAAAAACAAAGGTCAACTATAAAAAAGTACAAAGGGATCTCTCAAGAGTTAGTGGCAAGTTAAAAGTCTGCCCTATAAAATTCTGTGCTAGAAGTAAAGCTATGCCTGTACTGAAAAAAGTTTTCTTCACACTAACAGATGCTAAACCAATAATTACCATGCAGAAGAAAAGCAGATCTTCAAATTTTCATAGTCTGCTCTAAGAAAACATCAGCCAAGTGTTCAGAATTGTTAGCAAAGGAACTGAGAAGAAAACTTAGATACACCACCTGCTACAACACACATCTATGGCACCTCTTGAGTACTGTGTTCTGTTCTGCACCACCTGATCTCTATTCAAAAGCACTGAAAAAAGGTATCATAGAGGTCTACCGAGGTTTTTAGTGGCACAGGTTAAGTGAATGATTGCTGTCTCTCATAACATAAGAATAGGACAAGTGAATGATTGCTGTCTCTCATAGTGTAAGAATAGGAAAAGTTGAAAAGTCACAAAACACCTCTGGAGGCCATCTTCTCCAACTTCTCTGCTCAAGCAGGGCCACCTAGTAGAAGGCCACAGTAGAGAAAAATTGTCTCCTGATGCTCAGGGAGAATTTCCTGTTTCAGTTTCTGCCCACTGCCTCTGTCACCTGGCACCACTGAAAAGATCCTGGCTCTGTCCTGTTTGTACCCTCCCTTCAGGTATTTATATACATTGATAAGATCCCCCTGAGCCTTCTCTGCTCCATGCTGAACAGCCCCACCTCTCTCAGCCTTTTCTCATGGAAGGGATGCTCTAGCTTCTTCATCATCTTTGTAACCCTTCACTCTACTCTCTTCAGTATGCCCATGTCTCTCAAACTGAGGAGCCCACATCCAGAAATTACTATTTCACATGTAATTATGAAAACACTTGCTACAGAATGTTGTGGATGTCACAGAGCTTCTGGGAATTCAGACAGCAATTTAGGACATATTTCATATTATCCAGATGTCCATGTCGGAAAGAGGTGAATCACCCATCTCTCTCTGCTGACTGCAAAGGATACTTGGCCATCTGATTTAAATACAGACATCTGAGCACATACATGCAGTTATTTGACTATCTTTAAATACACATAACAGAATTTGCTCACTCAGGTTAAGTTTACATCCTTTATGCCACACAACCTCACACTCTGAAGTATGAAGTTCAGCAGAGGCTTAGATGAAAATATGTATCATAAAAGCTTTAAAAATGAAAAAAATCAAACAAACACCAAACAAACAACAACTAATGTTCCATAGTCAACAATCAAAGTTTCAGAAAATACTGTTTTATCCTAAATTTTCCTTCTAAACAGAAGAAACCAGACAAGGGGAGAAGGAACAGAAGTGCTCTGCACCCTTAACTCACTTGAAAAGACTGTGCTACCCCACTCTTCTCAAGTATAAAGTAAAGGACAAAGGACTCAAAAGTGTCTATAATTTATTCCTAAGAAACCCAGAAAAAGTGCCTAAGAAAAATAATCTCACGTATGTTCTCTCACCATCCCAGCTCTCTATGCAAATATCTACATCCTCTTTTGTGCTTTCTCCCCTCTGTGTGATGTTCCCATGTTTCTCTGTGCAGCATTAAGAGAAGAGGAGGAGAATGACCTCACCCAAGCTGCTGCCTGGACCCAGCCAAGTGTTTAAGTGGAAAGAGAGATGGTCATCAGCCATGTCTTTTCAAGAAGGACAAGGGAGTAAGCAGTGACGAGCTGCTGCAAAGAAGACACCTAACCTAGTAAGAGAACTGCAGGCTTTGGATTGCATGCAGAAATTAATTCTTGAGTGTTGTTCCTGTGCTCATTGCTTCCCGATGGTTTCCAGCTCTGGGCTCTGTTTATCACTCTGGGTATGAAATCTCTGTGTGCAATGCATACAGAATCTGCATGCCCAGATGTGGTTTGGATTTACACTTATCTAACCTGCAGGCAATGCTCTCTTTCTTGGCTATCATTCTTCATGAAAGTTACTGACAATTCAGCCAATAAATTCAAGAGGTTCCCTTCTGTTGCAGTCATATATAAATTTTTCTCCTTTTTTTTTTTCTCCCTACTTAAAGGCCTTCTTCCATGAGCATGCACATGATCATTAAACATGTGCCTCCCACCCTTCTTCCTACCTTCTTTTCCCACTTCCACAAAATTATGTAAAGATAGCAATTTAAGATGAAAGAAACGAATAAGAAAATTTCACAGCAACAGAATTTCAGTCCTCACTTGCTCTTTGAGAAAGGCAGATCTTGTAATTGCAAAGCCCCAGTCCTCGCTGAATGGTAATCACACAGCTTGTAAAAGACAACCATGCTTTGATAATTTAAATGGGTAAGCCTACTGATGGTCAGGTACTCAAGCAAGAGACAGATAGGTACCTTTCTGTCACAGCATTCTCACTTTTGGAACGTGTACTCTCACAGATTCTCTTCAGATGCAGAAAAGCTTCATGCAATCACTTTTTTCAATTTCAGTGCTGAAATTTACTGTGTATGCACATTTTCTCTCAAGCAAGGTTCTCACTCATATTCAACCTTCTTTTTATGGAACATAATAGAGACAATTATTTCAATGAAGTACATACTTAAAGCTAAACAACACACAAATTCCATTCATCAGATATAATTATTGCTAGAACTATGGTGTCTGTTTTTAACAGCTTTAGAAGCTAAAAGGTTCCTGTTCAAAATTTGGATAGCATGCTCAACTGGAAATAAAAGATTATGTCTTACATGCAAAGCTGACATCAGTCAAAGCCAGGAACTCCAAAAAAGCCAAAGGAGGGAACATAACAGCACCATAACAGTTAACTCAGATCAGAACACACTATGAAGAGCTGCCAAAATGTTCAATGACTTAATAAATTTTTCTGCTGAAAGCAAGCATATTTTCAATACTGACCAGCACCAAGATTTCATCCAGCATACAAAAATCATTCTTACTTAGAAACCTGAAGGCAGCACTGCCTGGTATAGTGATCCTAGTTCTTGGGGATGTTTTAAGTGGTCCCAGAAGATTCTGCATGTCTTATAGCTTCTATCAATGGTTTTATTTTACAGGCAAACTTTGGCAGAAAAAGATTTTTTGCAACATAAAAAACATTTAAAAAGCAAAATATTCTTAGGGGAAAAACAATAAAAAGAAGCATAAAAGCCATGGGCTTATTTTGTTTTCAAAAGAATTTATGTGCCACAAGGAAATATTCAAGTATGTGCTCTCTGACACCCCATTATTGCACAAAGCAGCCCAGGACATACACCCCTCTCAATACGAATTGAGCATTGTTTCCTATGCAATTAAGCAGAGGCAGGAACATGTAGCAATGGAATCCTTTCTGCTAACCAGTGAAAAGAATGAGTCAGAGCACAAAGCAGCACGGGCAATGTTCTTACTCACCTAAAAGGAACCAGCAGTTTTCAGTTTTAACATCTATTTACATATAACCTAAATTGAAAGTAATCAACTACACTGCATGAGTAGATGACCCATAAAACTATTCACAAGAGGCATTACTTTAATTTAGGAAATTGTTCTTTTTTCCACTCTATAAACACTACTGTGGCAATTTTCATAGAAAAGCATTGTGGGAAACAGTCACCTCTGCTTTGGGTCATTGAGTACAACTAATTGCCCTCTCGATGATATTTCCTTATGACCTTAATGCAGAGAGCCATTAACTGTCAAGAAATGTCAGTCATGGTAGTAATTATTACTACTGTAAACCACAAATATTCAAAATGTAAAAAATAATTTTATTTTCTTAGCTCTTGGGAAAAATCATGTCCTCAATTTGCAGATCATGTAAAAGGACTTGAGCAGTTCTAGGTTCATTTCTAGCACTGCCACATTTTCCCTGAATTCTAACTTTCCCTCTAGCTCAGTGGTCACATTAACCATATTCATGATGAAGAGCTGAGTGAATATTGTAGTACATAGAAAAAGAGCATTACTGAATACATACTATTTTAATTCATAGTCTCGGCCTAGCTATTAACATGCAACTAACAAGTTGAAAGCTTCCTATATGATTGGATTCTTAAATTTTAAGTGGACCTTTAGATTATACATGCAGTCACTATATGTCAGCGTGGCAACAAAAAAACCAACACACAAAACCCAAAGCATACCAATCCAGACAGGCTCCCATGAAGAGCAGGAATCATAAGTCATCTTGTGCTGTTTTGTTCAGCAAATTATTCTCTTCCCAAATAACCTGCCAAAAAAAGAGAAAAAGTAAAATGCGACATATTTACATTCAAGGCAGGACAAGAGAAGAATAGCAAAATTTTCCCTGTAATAAAACTTTATTTTTATTGGGAGACACAGAACATGCTGTGTCTCCTGACAGAGATCGCATGCCCCTTTCTGGCAGAAGGTATACAAAGGACTAAGGCATCAAAGTTTCACCAAAACAAAGAGATCCTCAGCTATGTCACCTGTGGATCACAAAAATATCACCATTTAACACTAGTATCTGCCAGGGTTGGAGTAACACATTGTTTCAGGTCTCACTCAGCTATGTTTATTTCACTTGCAGACAAGCACACAGCAGTCAGCTGCCCTAAGTCTTACTGGATCTATCAAAAGAAATTCTTAGTCTTAACCATCAGGATCCTGATCTTGATACTCTCAAAGACTCTCAAAACAATAACATTCAAATTTACAGGGTACTACTGAGCATCATAAAGAAGACGAATAAATTTTTCCCAAACAGCAAAGATAACAGCATAACAGCATTGGAAAAACAAAGGACAAGAAAACAGGTCTAGAGAAGAAGCATATATCATTAAAGTTGCAATGCAGGATCTCAGCACCTCCTTCACACATGCTTGTACCAATCAATCATCATCACACTGATAATATACCTCGGATAGTTAAAATTATTTCTGCCAACTGGGCCTAACATAGCTAAAAAGCTGCAGATTGTATCATGACCTGTTCTTAACTGAGAAGATCAATTTTCAATGAAGCTTTTCCATATACTCTTGGAAGGAAGCCATAAATTTCAGTGAGCCTTGAAAACCGTGTCTATGTCACGGATTTAAGTGACCTAATTAATTTACAAATAATGTTTATATATATAAAGCAAGAGGACAAATACACGAGACACTTCACATGCTTGTTTTTAAAAGGCTACGTAACTTTTAATTTCTGCAAGAATAAGCTTTAGGAACATCTGTAAGTCACCTTCACACTGGAACAAAAGGTGTCAGGATCCTTCAGGAACAGGTTTCTAAATAAATTATGTACACAGGGGTTGAAGGACAAACCAGTCAACGAGTTTACAACAGCCTCCAGCAAGGGAAGCAGTAAGAACAAGCTGCACTCTAAGATTGCACAAAATGCACTGACCCCTCCAATCATCCAAGCGCTGAGTTTCTGTAGCTGCAGCCAACCTAACACGGACTCCAAACACCCAAAGCATAAGGCTTGATTTGCTAGACTGGAGTCTGCTGACACATCTGTCCTCTGCAGAACACATTATCTAGCCACAACAGAAGTTGGTGTCTGCAAGATTTTTCAGATAATCTAGCGATTCAAGTTGTTTCCCATTAGCACAAAAATTTGGTCTTTACATTTATTCCACAGAACAAGGAGAGATGGAAAACACAATTCTCATTTACCTATGGATAAAAGAGATAAAATGTAGCCACTGGATTATAATAGACTTTCTCCACTTGGTTTGTTCCCTCTTCAGTGAGGCAAGTAATATAAACTGTTAATCTTCCCTCTTCTGCTTTCTGAAGTGTCAAAGAAGTGAACAGGTTTGCAAGGAGGCAGAAAACTGCTGGAAGCCTGGACAGATTAAATACCTCAACAACCTGTAAGATCTTCCCACCAGACAAGCACATCCTCTGATACAAAAGCTGTTTCCAATCTCTCCTTACATGATCATAGAAAACACTCCCTACTCTCATTAAAATGAAAATATCTTTAAAATCAATTTACACAAGCATCCAAAACATCACGATGAAATATGAAATTCTTTCACTTCAAGCCTCCAAGAAGGAAAAAAATAAAAGTACTTTTTCAAAGTAAATCTGGAAGATTTTATTAAATTGGAATGCCTTGCAGAGCTTGCTGGGCAAGATTGCTTTGGGTAGTTTTCTGTTGACAGTTTGGGGTTAACACTGTTTCATAATGAAATTCCTTTTTTCCACTCCATTATAAATGATTAGTCAGGCTTTTCTCTAAGAACAGAGAGGAAAAGCTCTGTAACCCTTCATGAACTTTGAGTGCAAGGATTCCTTTTCATGCAAGGAGCTCTACTTGTGGAATTACAACCTTGATGATATCAGCATTCAGACCTGGCAGAGCCACTGAAAGGGTAGTCCTGACCTTTTCCTCCTTCATTCACTCATTCCTGAACCCAGCTCCACCGTCCCAAAGCAGAAGGAATAACCTGGACTAAAACAGATCTTGGCAAGCAAATTTAAAAGCTTCACATTTCTGGCCTGAAGCTGTGAGATGCTGGGGAACACACATCAAGGCTTAAGATGTAGATTTAGCTTCTACATACTAAGAGGTATTTTAATTCAAGACAGTCCTGTGCCACAAGCAAAGATGGTGCAACAACTTTACTTACTGATGATCATAGGGAAATTTGCATCTTATTAGGTCTATTTTGATTCCCCAAAACAGGAGCTGTCATTTACACAGAACTGAAACAGTGGAACTAAAATCACAAAGATCTTAATCAAACTTAAAGCTGTTTCCCGCAAGTATTCAGATGACATTAAAAACTTAGCAAGAGGCTAAAGAAGGTCAGAAACATTATGAAACTGCTTTTCAAATGAGTTGTAACTTTGTTACTTACTTTACTGGCAATTCTCTATGTCTCCTTGTGCCTAGTCTATAGCTATATTTTATCAAGTTTTCCTAACATTTTCTTGGGATACTAAGTCAAACCACAGGCAACAATGAAGTGAAATACTGAAAGCTTACTTCCTTCACAAAAAAGTCAGTCCATCAATAAGCAAGTAAAAAACCGAGCTTCAAGTAAGAAAGCTTTAAGAGAGTTGTCCTAAGGCTATTTTGGCTTTTCAACTACAGAAATTTCTCCAGTATATTCTCTGAATGAAAGACTGAACTCTGTGAAAATGTTTCACCTTCATATACCTTAAGGTAAAGATCTAAAGGCTCCTTGCATTACATCATACTTACTTCCTCTGTAGTGCCCCAGTGTACCCAACATACACTACAGCATTGCCTTCTGCTAAAAACAGGGGAAGATGAATTTTTTTATTTGCCAGTAGTTTCAACAACAGCTGTTAACACACTGTCTTCTTTTGCAAGGGAGGGCTTACAAAATTCAGCTTGTAAAAGTGCTAATGCCAGCATCAGCACTCTACACCAGTGGAATTGAAGCTGTCTCTCCCATGAAACCAAACCTGTTTCTTGAAACAAAATTTATTTTAACAAAAAAATCCTATTTTTATAAAAAGATTCAGGGATGCTAATGAAAAGGTGATTAAAATGACCAAATGTGTACTCTCTTCACACACTGTGCTGCCCACAAGTTCCTGGGATTTGATTTAACTCCCAGAGCAAAGCAATCAGCCCTGCTTCTGCTTTTCCTACAGGGATTCAGGTGATGCTAGAGCCAAGTTCTGTGCCTGCCCAGGAGTCTTGCTGCTGCAATACAGGTGTTACAGGTCTTGCTTCTTGGCGCTTGGCTCACTTGGAAGAGCTGCTGGTAGCAAGCCAAAGGTGACTCCTGCTCACAGCATCCTGCTCTGAGAGTGCTCAGGGGCTGCAATGGTAAGATTTAGCTGAGAACTAAGCAAAGATTTACTTTATATGCCTATTTATAACTTTTCTTCTCATACATACACATGTGTGCAGATGTGCATATATTTCCAATATTTATTATCATCATCTCTGTTCAGACAAACATAAAATGCTTAATACAAAAAAATAATCTAACAGTTAGTTATAAGTGTTTCTTTGATTTTTTCCTCCAGATTTACCCAAGACTTTGATTTTAGTCTATATTAGTCTATTAAAAATCAGCTACATGTTACAAGAGTAACTTACTTTTCCTAATACAGAAACACAAATTATTTTTGGGTCATGCCAGCCAACGGGAATAACAATTTTAAGACAACTACTATTTTGGAGAAATAATCCTCCTAGGAATCTATTCACATTAGAGATTTTAAAAGGCAGTTAAATTAAGAGTTCCCATCTGGACAACTCTCAGGGTGAGATGATGTATTACAGACACTCAGACCCCATGCGATACAGGCACTAACAATTTCAGTACAGACCCAACAAGCAGGGCTTGGAACATGTATCCCAAAGAGAAAAAAATCCATTGATTACATTTGCAAGCCAAAAATATTTAAATGAGCCGGGATGATTTTTAAAGCACACTTTTTTTTTTTCACGTAATACAAGAGAACAGTACTTCAATGTTTTTCGGGGTTTTTAATTATAAAAGTGCAAAGCAGACAAATATGTGCATCGACTGAAGAATTCAAATCCTTTTTAAGAACAACCTTTCTAAGTACCTTGTAATTCCTTTTTACAGATAAATTAACAGTTAATCAAAGGGATTTTGTACTACTCATTAATTCTGTGCTACTTGGGAACTGTTAAGAAAACAGTAGACCAAATTAAATGCCTTACACAGATAGTTACAGCAGTTCTGAGTTCACAAACTTCATATTTAAGAAAGGCTTCTTTCCAAGGAAAAGCTCCTTCAGTAATAAATTAGGGATTTTCATACTATTTTTAAAAAGCAATAAATACAAAAAAGTAACCCTAAAAACCTGAAAAAACACACACCCCCAAAAAGAACAACCAACCAATATCACCAAAAAATAAAAACATCCCAAATCCCTCAAACCTACAAAGAGAAGTATTACCTTACCAGAAGGGTGTAATCCATTAATTCCTGTTGTCTTCCACTTCGGTAGCTAAAGATCATATTTCCCTACTCAACCAAAGGCTGTTTAAGTACACTCAACTAACGAATTTTGCAAATAATAACAGTGTTTCTTCAGTAACAGAGAAGTTTATTCAGTCTCATTTTATATATGAAACTGATCCTGAGAAAATACTGTACGGAATTTATCATCCTGCACCCAGAATAACTCTAAATAGCATAATAAATGTAACATATAACTTCTAATTCAATTGCAGCTACTGAGTAACAGCTGAAAAATTCAGACCAAGAGACTCATATCAACTTTTTAAACACTGAAACACACAAAAGTTAGAAACAACTCAAAGTTATGGGCATGATTTATAGGAAAACAAGTGCAATGACATCCACCATGAGATCAGAAAATTAAACCCTTGCCTCTATGTTCTGTCTAAATCTCTTTATAAACCTAAATGATACTGCTGAAATTAACATTATTTCAGCATAACACATCAAAAACCAACACACATAAAATCAGAAGTGATGCTTCTGCTGTATTTCCAACTCAGGAGAAAAAAAGAAAAAAGCTCTTTATTGACAGCTTTCTCATGGGTCCTACTGCTCCTTCCACCACACAATGAGCCCACAGACAGTGACTTACAGGAAAGATTCAAGGCATCAGCAGCAAACAGCCACCAAGACAACTGAACATGCTCAGTTCCAAAGCCCCTCAGCAAAGGAGCAATTAAAGAGGACAAGTCATGTTTTATATGCTATGAAGTTCTAGTCTGTGCCTAGTTACTGTTCCAATGAAAAGACAGTGGCAGATCTGGATCCATATCCAAACTGACGGTACTCATATAAATACAGCAAATCCAGGCATTTGACAATCATGGAGGGAAAAGTTATGGTGCACTTAATGCCATCTCCACAGAGACCTCTGTTGCCTACCTGGTTGAAAAGACCAGAAGCAGTTCTCTCAAACATACTCTAAACAATTGTTCAAACACTGCATATTGGGAAGGTTTAACACTGCTGGAACAATGACACATTTTCCAGAATGTGTTTTACTGAACACAGTTTAATTTCAATTCACAACACATAGAATGGCAATTCTACCAACAACCTGTACACACTTGAAAACCTTCCTTAGCCTTCCACTTTATATTTAGCTCACAAACTACCTTTGCTTGGCAAGTTCTTACCATTTTCAGTCTTACCAAGCGCTCTCCAGACTTCCTTCTTGTTATAGAATTAGCTAAGGCAAGTTTCTGAAGCTCCACAGACTGAACCATTGCCTGTTCTCCTCCCAGTTCACCTTGCCAACAAGAGAGGTTGCTGTCTGTCCTGCAGGCTCAGCTTACTTAAGTCAAGTCTTTATCCCTATTAGCTGCATGCTAGAATGGCTCAGGTATGCTTGCCCTTCTCACTAGTAAGAAAAAAAAAACACCTCTGCTCTATCAGTCAATAACCCTGGTCTGGGAACTTGATACATTTTCAGCAAAAGCACCAGGAAAAAAGAGCCAGGTATCTTCTTGGGCAGAGCGAGTATCAAAACCACAATTCAAATCCCTTGCTCGAGCAGCTTCATGTACGTATATCAAAAAGCTATAATATAGATGTTTATACATGAAGTTCAAAACCTGTAACTTCACCAGGTCTGTAGAAGCTCTGTTCTTTGCTAAGTACTCCAAAGCAACTCAGATCACTTCCTCATCCCAGTCTCTCAGTCAGACCATACTGCTGCCAGGTCTTTAAATACTGTTATCTATCCACTGGTCAGTAGTTTGAATGATTATTTTAGAACCTGTTTCACTGTACAGCTTCTGCCCATTTTCTAATTTCCATAGGAAATTTTTGTTCAGTGACCCACACGCCAGGTAGTTTGAGTGGGAAGTTAAGGTACCTTTTATAAATACTAATAAAGCAATGAAAATTAATGAACCATAAAATACAGGAAATTAACTCCTCATCACATCATCTAGCTACCCACCTAAATGAGTTTAAAATACCAGCTTCAAGCAGTCTGATATTCTAGGGACACCCAGTTGCCACTTCATTTATAGTCGGTTTCCTTAGCAACACTATAATCCATCTGGCTGCAGAAAGCTAAATTCTCAAACCATATCCTCCTGTACACCGGAAATAGGCTCAAAACCATTTATATTTTAAACAGCATACAGTCATCGTGATTACTGAGCGTATAAATGAATCTGGAAAGGCAATAATGTCCTTAAAACACACACGCAAATTCTCACTGCTCTACTTTGAAAAACTGGTTCCCACACTAAGAATATCTTCCACCAAGGGTTCCAGAAATGAAAACACTTCATTTTTGTTCCACCATGCCCAGCTGAAGAGGCCTTCAGAACTGCACATGGTCAATCAGTTCTCTTAAGATTTTTCTAAGAGAAGTAATTTGCAAGATCTAGGATGCAATGCCATTAATGGCAGCCAAAAAAACCCTGATGAAAGTTGATCACATTACAAAGTAGAGCCATTTGTCTTAAAAGTACTTACTCTTTAGCTTTTTACATCTAAAACTATAAAGATCATCTACACAAACTAAACTAAAAATCTAGTCTACAACAGTAACTTTTAAACATTAAGAGTGTAAAAATCACAGGTTCAAATATTCAGGAAAGCCAGGTGAAGAACTGCAGGGTAACTTGCAATTTCCCAATGAAACTGGGTAACATCAGACCTTTTATCACCAGGATACAACTTAAAATCACAGAATGCATCTTAAGCATACAGTGTTTTGCATGAATTCAGCAACTTCAACCTTGCAAAGGATATTCTACATATCTGCTTATGCAGAATAGAACCACCACTGCCTATATCTCAAAGATTCATCAACAGCAAGCCAGTCTTTAATCTACAGAATAACCCTGGCATGCAATTAACCATTTCAGCTCAGCACAACTTTGTGTGACTCTGCTGCCCAGTGGTGGCACACAAGTACACATTGCCTGACCTGCTGACAGCAACTGAAGAGAGATTTGAGCAGACTGAGCAGTGAACCGGGTGGGCCTTTTGGCAATGTCTGGCAACTTTGGTCGGTGCTTATCAATATGAAGCCGCAACCTCAGACCTTAGGGAAGTCTGTTTCCTTACCAGCATCTGGTTTTACACACATCCACCCCCCCTCATTTTCTTCCTACTAGGGCTGAGACTGATCTCACCTAATTTCAACACAGCTTTGAGGTAACCACATAAGCTTACTCAGCAGTCAGACAGAACATGCATTTCTGGAAAGTGAATTCACCTAAATCATTTCATGCATCTATTGTATTTCTCTTGTTTCGTAACAGTACTGTATAGGAACACCTCTAGGTATCTACAATGGTCTGCATAGGTCTGCCTGAAAATCCCACTCATGCTTCTATGTAAGAGCTACATAATGCTTAACAGGTACATTCCACAATTCTGTAGTTTCAGCAAACTACAGAAACTGCCCTGTCAACAGCTGTCACCAGCCTCCCCAAGAAGTGATTCACCAGGGCCCCCCTTCCTGGACTTAGGATACTGGGATCCTCAGTGTGCTCTGGAGCTTGCCAGGATCCCATGGAACACCGTAACAGACCCAAGATAACCCATCCCTCCCATCATTTCAGAAGTGTGACATCTGGGAAGATCAATAAAGTGACTGGTCAGTCTCTGACCTGATGCCTAATTCACACTCATTTATACTGGCATCAAGAAACAAAGACTGATTATTTATTCAAATAACTGCATATCCAAGAACAGACAGTGCAAAAAACAGAGGGAATATTCCAGGACTATTACATTTTCGGCCTTGCTGATAATAGCTTGAAGTATATCACCGTATTGTCAGTGCACCATGAAGATACTTTTCCAAGTCTATCATTTGTGGTGGCCTTGAAAACACACATCTTATCCAGGTTCATTTGGATCTAGCAGCTTAACAGCATAAGTGCTATAACCTGGCATTTCATGCTTTGATTTGATATCTCCAGAAAAGATGAATGCAGTTGGAAATCGCCTTTTTATCAAAATGAAGGGAATGGGGAGGGAAAACACTCCTAACTTCAGCCAGCAAATGCACTCAGCCCCATCCCTATCCTCATAATAAACGCAATGGAAATTTCTGACAGCAGATGCAGATGTCCCAGTATCAGTAAGGCATAGTACAACTTCTCCCTGTTAGAAATACTCTCAACACGTCTTTATGAGTCATTATTAAATATTGCCAAATTTCTTTTAAATGTCACCTCCTTATCATAAGTGACACACTTGGAGCTTGAGCAGACCTGCTGAATGAATTCAGCCGTGTAAAGGATGGAATTAGCTTTTCTCAGCTCTACCAACTCATGAACCCTTCAAATCAGAAATAAGGCATGTGGTGGGAGGCCTTACTGCAAGTCAGTTGATTTTGCTTCAAAAATAACGAGGAAGTTCCTTTCCAGGCCACATAATTTTTCCAGAGTACTCAGTGCAAGCATATGAAGGTCTGGGGTATTAGTGGGCATGTGTGCACTGTTGAGAGAATGGAAGCACAGACAGAGCACACACATTTCTTCAACATTTCATAACATGTCTTTGGCTAGCCGTGGGAAGTTTGGATCTTTGTTTGGAGATTTACTTTGGTTCTTAAAGCCATTTTGGTACTAGGACAAAGCACTAGAAATTTGGATATGAATAAAATTTATAATCATTATCTACACTTTGGAATTTATACATGCAAAAGCATATACACATACACTTAGTAATATCAAAATATCATGTGTATATTATGTTCAATGCTTTTAAACACATCCACAAGTCTCATGTAAGACTCAAGAAAACAGTCTAGAGAAAATTCAAAAGTGACAACTGACAGAAGAGTCAAAATAAAAATGATCAAGTAATAAAAGGCTTGTTGGAGTATTATCTACTGAAAATAAGAACTTAATCAACATATATAATGTGTTTTCAAATTACGTTTCAAGTCAGGCAAAAAGAAAGTCATCTCTATTTTTCACAAGATATCAGTCTCTTTCTATCATTACACACAATGAACCTTGTACAATCCTTTGAAAGCGATAATTTTATGAATTACACTACTGATGTGGAAAACTTGCAGCAATAACCACTTCTAAGTAGTACAAGGTTTTGAAGTTCTAAGACAGCTTTAGAAAGACAGGATTATTATTTTACAATTTGCATTAAAACACACGCTTTTTCTTCTGCTTTGCTGCACAGTTTTCCTCTTGTGCCCAAAGCAATCAAAACTGAACACCTCTTGTTTGTGAAATTTTTCCTATCACTTTTTTCTGCCCCCGCCCCATCACTTTCTTGCCTTTTTAAAAGGGAAGATAACTTGCAAAATACAGCAGGGTAATGAAGATCATTTAACTTTTCCTGAAGAACTGAGATACAGAGATGAACATCACCATAAAAGAAACATGCATTGAAGTTAATTATTAAGCATTCAGAATAGGCTGCAAGTAAGACATGTGATCATATATGGAGCAATGACAAGAAAACAAAGGACTGGAAGAGTGCTCACTAAGGATTAACCTTGCCTAAATGTAGCTGTCCTGAAAGCTGGATAGAACAGCTAAAAGAGCCATTGGGACTCTAATGATACGAAGCAGAGAGACACCGAGAACATAATACAGCCATAGGTAGAATAAACTGCTTTCTGAACAGGCTTATTTTTCTCTCCACTGACTGTGCCTGAAAGGCTAGTTGAGACTACCTCAGTGTCAGCGTAGTACTCTGCAGATCACTTCTAACAGAGCCCTCAAAAGTAGATTGTAGTCAGTGGGTTTAAATTTGCTATGTGGGGGGTCCATACACCTAACAAGGTGAAAAAAAAATCACTGGATGACATAGCTGGCTTTCAGAAGCCCACCTTGAAGACTTAGATTTACCTCCTAAACCACCACCATCTATTCACTACACACAATGAGGCAGTCACCTAATGGAAAATACAATGCATGATCATGTGTGAAAAAGGAAAAATTTCAAACATCTAATCTGTTTCAAAAAGCAAGGCTAGCAGAAGACCTTTATTTTGCCCCCTTAAACAAAAAAGTAATTCAACTGATTTGATCAGCCTGTTATTGAATAAAGTGTGCAACCATGGCTGGAACAGAGTTGTTTTTTATGTGCTTGGCAAAAGTCATCTATATTCCTAGCAGAAAGTGTATTATTAAGCATTAGAAAAATATCTGTCACTTTTAAGAGCTCAAGAACCTCATCCTTCTTGGGGTTTCACAGCAAAGGACAAGGACAATGGACACAAAGCTACAGTATGGTAACTTCAATTAGGCCTTAGGAAAAAACCTTCAAAGTGACAGTGGTCAAACACTGGAACAGGTTACTCACAGAGGCTGTGGAATCTCCATCCTTCGTGATATTCAAAACTCAAGTGGACATGGCCCTGAGCAATCTCATCCAACTTTAAACCAGACTCAGCACTGAGCAGCGTGGTGGCCTATGTGACCTCCTGAGGTCTCTTCCAGTCTCAATGATTCTGTAGTTCTGTGCCCCAGACTCAGTTCACTTAGGTTATAACAGCAATTACTTCCTCACTACAGCCTGTAAAATCCAAGCACTGGATCTGAAAGCCAGTTTCCCCTTCGCTTTCTAGACCTGATCTGCTTGGCCAGCTGACCTGACCCCATGCAACTATAGGGCTGCACGCTAGATTAGGATAAAATATTCTAACTGGCCAAATGAAGTGACTAGCAACTACAAATTATATATTAAATCAACAAAGAAAAGGATGTGGCAGAAAAATGTAGAAAGCAGCTGGGCAATAAGATAGACCAGAAAGAAACAGGTAAGTAGAATACTGCAGGGAAAACAATAGTAAAGTCGCCAGAGAGCATCGCCTTGTGGCCAACAGAATGGAAACTGTGCTTCCAAGTTTCCCCATCCTCTTCAAGTCAGTTATATTATATTACATAAAAATTACGAGGTAACGTGGGTTATGTCAGCACATTTTATACATCTGTTATATCTCCCTTCATTGTCAATCCACCTACGAATCACGACCTACCGCTACATTTTAGACAGTTACAGCCTGAGTTGGCATTTAGAGGTTCTCATTCTGCTAACAACATCAGAAATGATCAAAGATACCCCGGAAAAAAATACACATTTTGCTTCTATTCCTTTTAGGGGTAAAAAAAAGCACTGGGAAAATTATACACTCACAAACTATGTTAAAAAACTAAGGTTCGAAAGTCAAGCTCTGAAGACTTGAGAAGTAGCAGTAAAACCCTCTGACTTCAATTAAACCCTGTGACATTGGCTTTAACTACATGACTAAACACTACCTATCCACAGAGAATTCATCTTCTTTCAGAAGGTGCATTGCTCATCAACATGAACGAGTGCTCAAAACCTTGCTTTCTCCAAAATTATTGTATGACACCATGCCATATTTAATTAACACAATTCAAGCCTTGTTTTAGTAACTCCAAGGAGGAGAAAATCCAGGAAGAGATGCAGAAGTCATAACCAGTCACTAATTTTGGTTGTCTGATTTGAGATGCAGAGCGTTCTGAAAAAAACTGGGTCCTAGATAGTATAAAGCACAGTTCCCAGAGGCCATATCATCACTACTTAAAAGCTTTAAATTTCCAAACACTTCTGTGCTTATGTGGTCTTGATAATATTCTTTTAAACACAGCTTGTGTATAATAAACATCTAGATTGAGGTAAATTAGGTTACAGTTATGCAAGAGATTTCTCCAAGTGCCATTCAAACCAGTGGGACTCTTCAGACACCTCCAACATATATTTAAGTGTAAATACACCTTACCAAACCACTCCTTTAACACAGGCAGAGGAAAATAAAAAAAGGATAGCTCACCTTTCTCCTAAACTACACATGGCAATAGCTCAATATAAGGAGGTTTTTTATGAGGAGGTATTTTATGAGGTTTCATTCAAATGAAATCAACAGGAATTTCACTGAGCCAAGCTGCCTGTTCAGAAAAGTACTTTAGAGCATTAACCCTATGCTCCAAAGCCACGTAAGTCCCACCACATACTTCAGGTTTACCTAAGTATCTAAGCATTATCCTCAGCTGGAAATGAGATGGTTACACAACTTTCCTATTCAAGTTCAAACTGTGCTACTAGCTAGGTTAGCAAAATAAAGGCTGCCAGCAAATTACAGAGATAAATGTACACCATTCTATTAAAGTATTTTATATGCCTATGAGAGGCAGCAGGACCTGACAATTTTTGACCTGAAACTCTACTTCTGGATACTACAAGTAGGTTTCCTTAGATAATAGTTACACTTCCTCTTGCCTCATTCTCCTAATTTTTAACAACTAAGTTTGACATCCTTTAGAGCATTAAAAAAAAACCCCAAACCCAACTTGCTCTGCCCAACTTGCTCCCGTAACAAAATAATTACGGAAGTTCGATGTGACTGCAGGCCATGGACCATCACATTGAGCCATCAGGACTGCTTAGGGACATGCATTGCCCTGGGAGCACATTCCCAGGCAGCCAGAACAAGTCACATAAGCCTCCTCCTGATCCTCTTTACCTCTCCCTTATGGGCAAGTGGGAAAACCACCAAACCTTCACCTACTCCCTCTTCACATACACACACAAGCAGAGAAAAAAGGAGGAAAGCAGCCCTGGCACTTCTAAGCAGCTGACTATGAAAAGCAGCATTTAATAGTGTCAGAGATCCTCAATGCAGGAAAATTAGAACACTACCATTGAGCACAGAGTTAAGGGAGGTTACCTGCAGGTAGACTATGTTACAGATAAACTATGTCCACACTACTGAACCAAGAAATGCCAGGAATCATTCCCTGGAAATTGAATTCACTGTCACACAGACTGCTGAGCTGCCACACACCAGCACAGCATCCTTCTAACACAGGCCAGCTACAGGTCTCCCATGCAAATTTCCTGTTCTGGAAGGCAAGAGAGTTAAGCAGCATTGACAAGGGCTAACCCACAGCACTTGGCTTCAGAACCAGAATATGGTCTTGGGTGCATTTAATTAACCGCAGGGAAGTGATCACAGCCTCTCCAAGCTCTATCTGCTGTTATTCCTAGAGAAATATTTTAAAAGTGGCAAATGCAATGATGGAGCACACAAGCAATGCCTGTTCAGCGGCACCTGACAAAAGTCACCTACGCATTGTAGCACACAAGAAGAAAATGAGAAACTCGTAGAGTTCATCTTGCCTTCTTCCTGTTTCCTCTGAGTAGGCAGACATTGCATATGAACTACTAATTTCCAGAGTCTCATTTATTTTCTCACTTTAAAAAAAAAGTTTTCTACATTTAGAACACATTCTAACAGTAAGGCTACTCTCTAATAAAGAAGTAAAGTAGAATAGCTAAGAGAATATACTTTTGAGTGCTGATCAATTGGCAGTAAATACTCCAAAGCAAAGTTACTTAAAAATTATTCTTCTTTTAATTACCAGGCATTACCAAATTTGCTTCTGTAGACTAAGAATGTAATTACCAATGATTATTTTGTGATGCTGGAGCTACAGCAATGTTGGCAAATACACTTTCACAACAGATAACTGCAAAACCAACAAAAAACCACATTTGACAACTGACAATATGCAGCTATTCTTTGTTACCAATCTTGAAACAAATCTCTCTGACATTTCTTTACGTTTTCAGTTATCTAGAAATGGTCTATTTAAAACTGCCCTTTTCATAATCCGATGCCTCTGACGCCTTTGCTCTAATGTTAGAATGTGCAATATATTCCACAGAAAATGCATTATGCAAAACCCATTTCCCACTGCTTAAGCATTCATTATCCATTTCAGTAAGGACAAACAATTTTGTTTAACAACCCTCTTGGGCACGGATCTAACTTTCCAGCCATGCCTAGCTCTGACCATTGAAAATTCCTATGTTACCTGTATCTTTCAGGCACAGTTCATCAGTAAATGACCTGTTTTCTTGGAAAAGTGTTTTTGTTGATTTACAAGAAAAACTTTATCGTACGCGTTGTTATATATGTACATAAAATATATATACATTAAGCTGCGCTGTATCACTTGACTTTTACAAAGCAAGTGATGAAAACTATGTGGCACACCTAAACAAAAATTACATACTCTTTTAAGTAGATGAAAAACAATCAAAACCAAGCCAGACGTTTCTATTGCTTTTTTCCAGGAGCGGCACGCACACACCGTACCGACACGGGCAGGTTCAAGAGTTGAGCACAAGCAGCAGCCGGATGAGCAGGTGACAGCAAGCAGACAGCTCCCCCGTGCCTCCAGGCAGCGTCCCGGAGCGCCCGTCCCGGGGAGCCGGCGGGAGCCAGGCCACCTCTCGGGATGGATCCCGGCCGGAAGCGCGGCCCCCACCCGCCGCCCCCGGGCCCGGCCCCACCGCCGCTGGAGGAGGAGGAGGAAGCCCCTCACAGGCGGCTCCGCGGGCCCCGGGACGCGGCCGAGCGCGCCCACCCGGCTCCGACAGCGCTGCCGCCCCCGCTCTGCCCCCGCTGCCCGCCAGCAGCCCCGCGGGAGAAGGGGCGCCCGGCTGCCGCTGCCCACGCACGCTCCTCGGGCACCGACCCCCGAGAGGTCCTGGCTCACGGGCACGGATCCCCGGGACTGGAACGCCTTCCCGCCGGTGGGACCGCGGCCGGGGGAAGCGGCACAGCCGTGGGCGCTCCCCGCGGTCCCCAGCGCAACTCCGTGCCCGCTCCCGCCGCCCGTCCCGCCGCCCGCTCGGCCGGGCAGAGCAGCAGCCGGTCCCGCGGAGCTGCCGCGGCCGCGCCGCCGCCGCTCGCCTCGCCTCACCTCACGGCGTGGCCGGAGCCCTGCGGAGCCCGGCGCAGCACAAGCCCGGCCTGAGCCCATCCCTCCGGGAAGTTTCCTGCCATCGCAGCGGCCGGGGAAAACAAAAGCTTCAGAGCCGGGAGCGGGAGGAGGAGGAGGAAGGGCAGCGCAAGCAGAGAAGCGAGGGGCATTGCTCGCCCACCGCGCCGCTGCCCTCGGCTGCCGACTCCCGCGGAGGGCAGCCCGCTCAGCGCCGCCTCCCCATTTGCTTCGGCGGCGGCTCCGCTTCCCGGGCAGAGCCGCGGAACCGGCGGACCGAGGAGCCGGCCGGCGAGCCAGTGCCTCCTTCCCTTCCTTCCTTCCCTCCGTCGGTCCGTGCCCGCCCGCCGGCAGCGCTCCCCACGCCGCCCGTCCCGCCCGCAGCCGCCGCAGAGCCCCGCCCGCGCCGCGGCTCCGCCTCCCGGGGGCGCGCGCAGGCTCCGGCCCAGCGGCTCCGCCGCCCCCGGTGGCCGTGGGCGCTTCCCGGTGGCCGTGGGCGCTTCCCGGCGGAGCCGCCGCGCCACCCCCGGGGCCCGCTCCCGCTCCCGCGGGCGGCGCGGGCTGGGATCAGCAGATCCGCAACCCCCCTGGTGTCATTTCTCACCACCCAGCGCCGGGCAGGCTGTTCCTGTAGAGTTGGAGGTGTCTGCTTAAAAATCCAGGTAAAAGATGCTGAAGGGCAGGATTAACAAATGCGAAGGGGCGCCAAGCCTCCTGCCAGGCAGAGACATAAATACGGTGTGCTCTTGGTACTGCAGCCCTTGTGCACGTAAAGGGAAAATTAATATATCTCCAAGAGTCACTTTATTACATAGAGTTGTGCCAGCTGATTTTTAAGGACTGTAACAAACCTTTATGTCACCTCGCTGCCTACACTGCAAACTTCGTAATGAGGATCTTCCAAATAGGATATAGTTGCAATGCTAAGGTTGCATAGTGTGTGGCATTGGCAGCTATATCGCTTCCAAACTGGGATAGGGTGACTTACTGATGCCGAGAAGTGCAAGGCCATAGATTATAATTTCACGCCAAAGTCTACATGGTTCAGGGTAGCTAGTGTAGTTTTAAGTAATTGTTTTAATATATAGGTATGTATTATTGCCAAGACTCACTATATCATATTGAATGGCTATAAAAGGATGTAAACTGATATGAAAAATACATTCTCTTACAAAGCTTGGTGTCTGAAGGAAGAGACTTTCATGATCCCTATTCTTATTCAAAGTGCATTTACTTGATTGCCAGCTAACAAGTCTCTCTCTACATCAGATCACAACTGTGCAAAGTGAACTCAGACCATTAAAGAAGAGAATAAGGAAGCTTCTCGTTCTCCAAAATGGATCTCTTAAGCCCACAGCTGATGGGATGCCAACAGAATGCTAGCAGCTACATCCAATCAAAGCACTGATACTGCTTTGATTTTTGAGAAGTTCAGCTCTTGATTGAGTTTGGCAGGCCTGCACCCCCAAGGCTATGGCTGGGAACTGCAAGGCGGATACAGAGAAAAATCAATTCTTTCTGTCTGCTTTACAAAATTCTTGGGTGCTTAAAATTATTTCTTTATTATTGAATTTTCTTTTACAAGTGGGTGTGAGCACTATTTTTTGGTTGCAATTTCCTGTCAGAGTTAAGGTCAGTTCTCATCACTCTTAAGTTCTGCTGCTCACTTTGAATGCAAAAGAAAAGACCTAAAAGAACGTGTGGGCTTTGATTTTGGGATACACTCTGAACTCCTCCCATCTAAAATAGGTACAACTAACCAGCCCCACAGGCAGCTTCTGATTTGTCTTGCTGTGGTTGGATAAAGTATTTAAAGGGTTTTTCTAGCATAGGGGAGACATGATATATTGATTCAATTTGAAAATCCTCAGATATTATCACTGCACTCCATCTTGTGGAAGAGACAATAACATGTTTTAAAATGATCCTGTAGTGGTTTGAGTAATTAAATCTAACAATGTTTGGTTTTTACTGCCAAAGCAAAGAACTACATATAGCAATGGATACAAGAAATTGCTTAAGTCTTAATTTGCCTAATTGTACTCAGTGGATTTGTGTAAATGTCCCTTGGTTTTACAGATGGTTTCGCATCTTCTTTGTTTTGGAAAGGAGCTTTAGGAAAGCATTCGAAGAGCTTAATTGGAAAAGCGAAACTAAAGAAGAAAATCTGCTTTCCAGGTGAGGTTGCCAGTGAGCACTCCAGATTTGAGGGAGATTTGGGGATGGTGATCTGTTGGAAATATGTGGCTGGGGTAAAGACTCTGCTAAGCAAGATTGCTCTGTAGGAAACTTACTGGGTCTGGGGTTTGGTCTGTGTGGTTTTGGTGTTTTTTTGTTACCCCTGTATTAAGTACAATAATCCAGTTGTATCTGGACAGTGTCTAAAGGATCACTGTCTTACCAAAAAAAAAGGAAAAGAAATTATGAGATTCTCTCATGTCTTTCTGAAACTGCCTTTCATGGCTTGTGACCTTTTCCCCCTTGATGTTCAGTGCTGCTTTGGGAAATCAAAATAGGTATTGAGGCAACAACTGTGAACCATAGCAAGTCATAGTCATACATATTTGTGTCTGGCAAGATTCAGAGAAAATTGAGAAACTTACCTGAATTCACTGCTATAAAAAGGTTAACCTTATAATAGTTGCCCTAGGACAAGCTTGAAGATAAAGCCATTTAACTTTAATGAATAACTTAAAATACAAAGGGCTAGTTATTCTAACTGTTCCTTGGGCGGAAGCAAAAAGGTTTTATTGAAAAAAGAGTGTAGAAAAGCTTAGTCATTCAGACCCAAAGAAGCAGGAAAAAACAGGTCTTGCATGGGAAGGAGTTAGGAGAAAATTCTATTGTACAGATGAGGATCCTCTGAATTACCTCACCCCAGAAGTAGGTTCCACAAGGAGACTGAACTAATTAGCAGCCATGAACTATGCTTTTCTTTTTCCTTTTTTTTCCTTGTTTTTCCCCCATAAGTCCCCCCTCTCTTGCAGTACCAGTAATGTCTGTGCCTCTCCCTGTGATGTGGCATGGAACAGCAGTGCTGAATGAAGCACTGGCCTTTTCTGTTCCATTTACCAGGGAGGGGGTTGGACAACAACTTGCTGATGGCTATTGTGCTTTACTGCTCCAAACAGAGCTGTCTGGTAAGGTAGAAGGGATCTAACTAATGCCTCAGTGCAAAAAAGGCCTTGGAGGTGGAGTGTCTCTGTCTACTATTCTAATAGTGGAGACAGATCTCATGAATTCCTGGTGTATACTTAAGGCAGGCAATCTTCACTGACTACAGTGTTTGTTAGCCTTTTCTAGACTCCTTGGTCATTTTCCTAAAGCAATGACTGATTACTCCATCACTGCACTGATTACGTTAAATTGTTACTATTATTACAATGAAAGTAACATCATGTTTATGTTAATTCACTTCATGCACTGTCAGAAATTGTCAGAATTCTTGAAACAGTCCTCAACTGAAAGAAAACTACACGAGCATTTTGGCATTATTTAGACTTTCTGATTATGCTTTTTGATATTGTATGTAAAAACTTGGAGCAAATGACCAGACCATTTTGTGAAACCATTAGTATTGTGTGAGGGAAAATCAGGACATTATTGCTCTTGACTATTTACTCCTGTTCAGCCTCACAGACTTTTTTTCTTTCTTACAGAACAGTCCAAAGAGTAATGTTGGGGCAGGGGTAACAGGAAAGATTCCCCAAAATGAAGTCTGGTTTTTCAAAGCATTGAACATGGATGATAAAATAATGCAGTTAGGTTTGGGGTTTTTTCTAACAGTAGCAAGAAAACATGCAGATGAACAGAACAAAAGTCAAATGTTAAGAGAATTTATATTTGCATTTATTTTATTAAGCAGTGAGTTGTATACAATCCCAATAGTCTTGAGTTTCAAGGCTGCCTCTGAACTTTGTGCCCTGGAGAAAAGAGACTTCAAAATGTAGTTTCTGCTATATGCAACATAAAAAAACCCCTTATCATCCTTTTTGCCTGCTTTTTTCTTTGTAATAGAATGAATTTGAAGACATGAAAAAACACGGTATAATGCAACAACGAAGGGACAGTACTGAGGTCTGACCTTGGTGGATTATTCATGTGCTTGAAGTTACACAAGTATTTTGTTCTGCTTACCACAGTAACTGGAGCGAGGGAAGAAAGACTAGGTAAGGATTGCAGTGGAAAAACAGGCTGCTATTTTGAAATGGAAATTTATGACATTGACCTGAGAATTGGTGCAGAAGGCTGGTGAATTTGAGCTGAGTTTGAAATGTAGCATGAAAATGCTTTCGCACCTTTTCTCTAGGAAAATGAAATGCTCTGGAGCTGTGTTTGCAGTGGAACAAATATCAGCTAATCATTTCATCATAGCTTTATTACTTTGTTTTCTATCCTGTTTTCACTCTGAGAGGAAGAGAGAAAGAGAAAGCATGTCAGCAAATTTTTTCTCTTTGCTAAGCAAATATGAGATACTCTAGTATACAATTTCAGGTATTGCCACTCATTCAGTGTCTGTTGTCCTCTTTTGGCCCTCTGACTTCTATTGAAGTAATTCCTCTTTTATTTCTTATAGCAGAGATGAAAAGATGATCAACAAACCTCACAAATTCACCTGCCTCTCAAAGGCCATTTGCTGCTTCAGTTGCTACTGTTTGCCTTTGAAGCAAGATAAACCAAAGCTCTATTGCATCTGTGCACTATCCACATCAGCACGAAAAAAAACTGTTTTGGGAAAATTCAGAGTTCAATTTCCATTCTACAAGACCCTGTAGTGTCTGGGCTGTAACTTAAATCCTTCAGCAATTATAATAATTTTGGCAGCTTGTGGAAGTGGGGGACGTGGAACAGAATAGTCTCCAATGTGATATTTTGTTCCTCAAGCTCAATTCTGAGGACATATATCTTCATCCTATGTCCCAGTTTTAAGAAAGGAATGAGTCTTACAACACTTCTCTTCATTTGGCCACTCCCATGATAGAACCAGCCAATCTCCCCTTGTAGTTCATGTGCTGGACACTTCCTGGTGTTTCTGATTTGGCAGGGAGGCTATGTCCTGTATTACTGAAACTGATAAACTCTTTAATATGACATTTTTTTCATCTTGTTCTGTAATCCAGGAACTGGGGCAAAAATATATTTCCTAGATTTCCTAGAGAACTATAAACTTCTTTCCCCACTCTCTGCCCTCCCCTCCTCCCAGTTCAGTGTTTCCCATGCTTCCATGCATAGGGTGTAATAAAAGAAGTGCACTCTTTCCCCCAATCCAATCCCATCTGTGACTATATTTGGAAATTTGCTATTGTGTCATGTTCAGCCTAGATTTATATCCGCTTCAGTTACTTGATACAATTTTCAGTAGGATCTCTATGATACATGTTGGTATCTCTTTCAAAACAGTTATTTTTACTGATAACATAGGAATTAAAATTAGCAGTCTTTGTTTTCAGCAAATCCTTGGGCGTCCTTACATTACAGTCTAGTGAAACTGGCTGGAATGACTTTCCAATGTCTTAGTACAGGAAACTATCTACAGTGTAGTGTCTGAACGTGTCCAGTGTTCTGTGCAAATACACTCTAAGAAAAGAGTAACAAAACAGGACTTCTGCCATAAGCACCTTTCTTTTGTGATATCACAAGTTTGGTAACCTAATTCTGTGCATTGTGTTAGAATTGTTGCCATTCATTCATCAGCAAATTTGACTTTTAGAAGATGCTAGAAGTGAAGACGGACAACATAGATGATATTTATTAGAAACATTTTCATTTCTTTTTATTCAGAACCAAAAGCAATGCCCCAAGAAATTAATTTTATGAAGCTACCTCTATAATAAAAGAAGTTTCTGAACTCCTAACCAATGAAAAATGCTTCACAGATCCTCCAGTTAAATAAAAATAATGGTGAAAAACTCGTTTATCATTGAAAGAGAGCATTACATTAAGTAAGGTATACCATTTACCACTGGGAAATACCTGTGTTGGAATCCCCTTCTCTGAACTGGTAAGTAACTTCAGCAAAGAATGAACATGAAATAGTACTTTAAAACAAAATTTTCTGTTCAGTTAGTTTAATGAAAATATTAGAATTATTGATATGTTGCACATAATTTTTAGTTCTCGCTTTAAAATAGTTACTACTCTATTTTGATTGCACCTGGGATTAGCTAAGTTTTCAAATTCTCTGTAAGTTTCCTTTATTCTAAATATGTCATACCATTTTTTGAAAAGCACTAGTAACTCAAGAGTGACTTTAACCTTTGGAGGCCTTTACAATTCACACCCCTCAGAGGGGAAAAAGATGTCCTAAGGACCTACATGAATGGGGAAAATGCCCCACTGAGTTGGACTGTGGATCTTTTCTTTTCTCAGACAAAGAGAGAAAAGAGACCCTAGCACACATCAGGTACTTTGAGTGTACATCAAATGCCATCTCTCCTCCAGACATGCTCATTGAAGTTCCAGCTGTGCTTTTCCCTCTGAACATTTTGTTTATACAGTCCCTAACCAAGACCCTTTCAAGTTGCAGGATCTCCTCATCAGCAGCTTCCAAGCCTTGTTGGTTGTTCATGTCACCAGAAGAAGGAAGCTGGATGGGGGGGATCCTGATGACAGTGGAACCTGTGTCCATTCATTTCATCATCCTCCCACATCTCCAAGCAGAGCATCACTGGGCAGCATCCACCTGCTCCTTGGTTAACCTTCAAGAAGTGATGGGTGATGTCAGGGTGTCTCTGCTTCATGTCCTCCTCCAGTTCCCCTAGCTCTGTGTTTTCAGTCCTGTAACTATTCCCTTTCTATCATTTGTTGTTTGTTGTTGTCCACTTCTTTGTCCTTGTTTTCATTACCTATAGCCCTCTCCCTCCCTTGGGGGTCTTCAAGGTTTTGCTAATACAAAATTCTGTTTTCTAAACAGAAAAGCAAATAGAAACAGCAGCAGTAGGAAAAACTGTTTACAGAGTGCATGTAAGCTTGGCCACCTTCTTGAAACTTTTTCTTTGTACTCCCCTAGCTTCTGTGGCTCTTACAAAGGTAAATCCTTGACTAGTCCTTTCACTGTCCTTTTTTTGGATTTGTTGTACATGAACTTACCAAATTCCTGTCTGAACCTATTGTTGGGATCTGCTTCCCCAACCTCTTTTGGCAGCAAGTCCAGAAATACATTAGCCACTGTAAAGTAATGTGTTCTGTTACCTGTTTTAATTTAATTCCACTGAATGAGCCAAACTCTGCAATTTGATGAAAAATGGTTCTATATTCATCCTTTCAGCCACCTTCATGATTTCATAAAGCTTGGGCAAGTGTCACCACTGCATTCTCCCAGTTGGAATCTTTTTTAGTCTGATCTCCTAAGACAGCCTCTCCCTTTAATCCCTTTATTAATTTCAGTTGTCTTGTATGTATCTTCGCTAAATTTTCATGTCCTATTCCAGATATTAAGACCAATTTCATTCTGAGTCCCATGAACAATTACTTTTACCATTTTTTGTATAATGCTTGAATATGTCTGTTGGTCCCAGTGCTGTAGGTCTTCCAAAGGAACAGCTCTACTTGAAGTGAAGTGGAATTCTTATTTAAATAAGCTCAAACATATCTTTGTTATAAGGTAGATGAGGTGAAAGCACTGTAGATCCCAGCTAGGAAGACAACAGAGAGAACAAAGTAGAGTTGTCTTTGGATCTGTACCTGAGACCTGAGATTGAAAAGCCAGCTGATTCTTTTGGTGCTGGGGATCTCCATGCTGAGTATGGAAAGAGGAGAGGACGGGGCGTTCCTTAAGCATCATTGAAATCTTTGTAGGTTTTGGTTCCTTTTCTTAATCTAGTTTCCAATTTTTAGATGCATAAATGCCAAAAGTGAGAAATTAGGAGGTTTTTATCAGAGACTTCATGACATTGAGCTGTTTGTGTGGGTATATGTGGAGATACCCCTTATATGATGCACTCTTTGACTTGAAAGCTTTGCATTAGAGTTCAAACAAACAGATACAGGCTCAGGAAAGAAATTTTTTAAAAATATGTTTTCCTTAAAGAAGTAATGGCTTTCTAAAAATCAGACATTTCGCCTATTACATTTTTCTTGGCACAATAGTTCTTGTCTATTCAGTATTCAAATGGAATAATAATGTAGGACACCTGTAGAGGCAATAGCACAAACAGCAGACTATTCTTTTATAAGGTTCTTTGCTGCTTTAGCTTTGTATTTTAAAAATCCAGACATTTTAAATCCCATTTTATAGCAAATTAAAGAAGGTGCTAGCTTTTGGGGTTTTTTAGGGAATATTGTAAAATATCCAAAGAATATGTAAAATACTTGTTTAAAAATTAATATTTTCACACTGCTCTATTATGAATGCTGATTAATGGGGAGGAAAAGATTGTTAATGTGAAAGCCATATGTCCTTTTAAAGCAACTCTGTGTTATTAAAAATAAACAAGATTGAAGAATGAACCTTTTACTAATGATCAGCATACCCTTTCCATTTTTGTGTTCAAATAGACCAGCTGACACCAGATATGATTTTATTTTTTCTTTACGCAGGGAGGAGGTGATTACAGGAAAGTTGTGTTTTGACCAAAAAAACTTGATAAGACCATCCTTTTTTCAATTTCAGATCATGTTTACTGAAGCATATTTCTCCTGATTGCTCTACATGAAGTCCTTTCTAACTTTATGATTGATGTCTGTAAATATACAGGCAGTGAGATCACAATCACCAAAGAGGAAGAAGAGCTATGAATAAATTTAGGGTTGAAGTAGAGAATGTTTCTAATAATCAGAAGAATCGGGTTCTGGAATAGTTTTTCAATAGAAGTCCTGGTGAGATGATCTTTCAGTACAAAGATGACATCTGTGATTTCTAGCTCTGCCAATTTGATCACAAGACTGTAACACAGCCTGCAGTCTTTATTTCTTGTGCAGCACTGAAAAATAAAAAACCCAGCCCTGAATTCCACAGTCTAACCATCCTACTGTCTATGTGTGTCATAGCTACATTTCTAATTTAGGGATTGAAAGGAAAAAAATCCACATTCTTCTCCACTACACCTTGCCTGTGCAAGCAGTGAACTCTTACTGAGCTGTGGAGTTATTTAACATAACTTTTGTGAAAGCATCGGTGGACGTTTTAGACATGACTTTTTCTGCTGGAGGGCACTGCCGTCAGAGCAGAGCTAGCAGAAAGGCTTGTGCAAGTGTTTCTCATTTTCTTCAGCAAAAGGTCAGCCAAGATTAGCTCAAAATACATCAAGCAATAGGTTAAACAATGCCAGCTGACTTTGTGCAGAAGTAGATTAGGAGTGCCCGCAAAGGCCATTCCACAACTGAGCTCCAGAGGCAAGTGAACTCGGAAAGAAAGGACAGCAACAGCTTCTGCCATTTCTGTGGTGACTGACACAGCTCAGTAGCTGTATCTATGCAACCAGTTATTTCTGCTTCAATCTGAATTACAGTCTCCTTGCTGAGAGGACCATTGAAATATTAGGCTTGTAACAATTCTGGACAGGTTGAAAACACTGTGCTTCCAGATATATGCATTCTCAGATGCTTTCCTGTGGTGCACTGAGAAATGCCTGACAGATGGAAGGAAAAATCAATGGGCAATACAGACTTGTGCTTGTTTTCATGCTGCCCTGATGCCCATTTCTTCTTGGCCTGTTTGGATGGCTCTGTACCACACTGCTGGTCCTTGCAAGTGCTGAAATGCTGGTGAATGGGCGTTTGACACCTTGACCAATAAATGTCAGTAGATGTTTACAGGAGAAAGAAGTAAGAAACATATACTAAATTATTACATCTGCTTTTCAGCAGTGAGTGACTTATGACCTTGCTAAATCACTTGTTCTTCCTAGGAGTTACATCCCAACTACTGTGTTTATAAACTACACATGAACTTTTACCTCAGTGTGATTTTTGGGATGTTTTTCTACTTTGTTTTTAATCTACTTCTGCTTTTGACCTCCATAACATCTCATGGCAATGAGTTCCACAATTACACATTAAAACAAGAACTGGTTTGCAGGACTTGCAATGCACTGTAGCTACACATTCTTCAAAGCCCATTTGCCATTTTAGTGCCCTCGTTGCAAAGTTCCAGCCTACAGTGACACATACAGAAGCTAGAAATGGAAAAGATCTGTTGTATCATAGTGTTAGCTCCAGCCTTAATAGAAAATGTTTCAGTCACAGCTTGACATGATAACATCAGTGTACTTAAAAGATACAGCAGGTCTCAGAACAGTCTGCAGGGTGCAAAAACAAAGACTTCTACAGCCCCCAGGGTGTTTTTCTTCAACAGAATGAACAGGGCAGGATTCATGCTAGAGCTACTGTGAACATCTCTATTGGAATAGTTGAAAATTAGAGTTGGCTTGTCATTTCCCTGACAATTGTAGTTCTAGAAATATTTCCTGTCCTTCTTCAACAGTTGCTAGACTAACACTGTGCATTTCCTTGTATAGGTATTACAGAGATTAAATTGTTTTATTAATGAACCACATTGTAAGTATCTTCATGGGGAATACAGCTGATTTTCCATACCATAAACATTGGTTAAAGAAGAGGTAATAAACTGGTGACAGTTTACCACAAACAATCAGCCTGGAAGTAGAGCTCAGTCTTGAAACATTAAGGTAGTAACTCACTGTAGTAATTTTCTAAGGACTATGCAGGATTGTTTCTCACTGGAAATTACTTGATCAATAGTGGGTTTCTTATTTTTCCCCTAAGCTCTTCTGTATTTCAAAGAAATAGGAAATTAAGGAAGCATTGCATCACTTTATTTTGGATCACATTAAAGCATCATAGTGGTCATGTCTAAGATTATATAAACTATGAAATAAGAACAAAAGAAGAACCATAAACCATTGAAAACCACAATTTCCTTTGTAATAATTCAGGATAAATAAAGGTCAGTTATTTTAAACAATAACTCCTTTAGTAACCTACTGAGGGCTTTCCCTAACAAACAACAACACCACTGCAGATTTATATAATACATTTATTCAGTGGCAATCCAAAGTGGTATACAGATGGTTTATGGGAATATTTCATGCATCTCTAAAAAGCAATCTCTTCTCAAGTAGAAAAATTGTAATTATCAACCACAATACACTGTATTCTGGATCAGCAGTGTGATTTCTGGATATCTGGATTATTCCATCTATAGGCAAAATAGATAAGCTGCTGTCCATTTTCCTCTTCTCAGAAAATAGTAAGAAACAAATGCTGAAGAAAAAGCCTAACTATGTGCTAAAAACCATTCCTCTAAATCAATCCTCAATGTGATTAAGATATCACAGATTTTACATTAACCCAGATTTTTTTTTCTCAAAGACAAAAACTATATTATGGTTTTTTTTTTTTTACTCAGGAAGTTTTAAATCCTTCAGACCTGTTACTGGATGAAAAGTTTTATTCCCATCTTTTTTTAAATGGAAGCTTCTAAGTCTTATGATTATGGAGAAAATACTACGAATCTCTAGCAGAAGTTCAGTAATTGTAAACCAAATAAACCCTATGAACCCCATACTTCTTTTAAAATTCTTTGATGCTTGAGAGCAGTAATACAACTCTTGACAACTGGGACGAAAGACTTTACCATGCTTGGGACTGAATAATATTGTAATTCCTACCTCTTTTTAACCATCTGTTGTAATGAGAAATTATTTTGATTGTTTTGTAGCCTCACTTTGCATTCCAACAAACTCATACAGATTCGGTGACTCCACAGTGAAGGTGTTACTTATTTTCAAATGTACGTCCTTTGTTCCAAAGTGCCCTCAGTTAATGGGAACATTCAGTGATATGCTGAACAAGGACACCAAGCTTTTGTAATAGATAAAATTTTGAAAAATGCACTAATTCATCACATCACCTGCCTGAGTTTATTTTACCTAGATAGACTTGAAATGTCATACACACATTTTAATTAGCACAGTATCTACTATTGCTAGGTTTTAAACCAGGTACATGTTTTAAATATCTGATAATGTATGTAGCAAGAAGAATAAATTGCCAGTTTGGAGTTAGCTGAACACAACATTGGCAGAATTTGGTACAGGGCAGTTACATAAAAGAGTTCAATTCTGTCGACCCAGATCTCAAAGCTCATCTTAACCTTTTTATATACTTTTAACCATTATAAGTGGCTCTGATTTACATGCATTTCTAACTGAAGCAAGCCTTCCAGACTGCACAGGCATGAAATCCACCTACCAGGCATATGGGGACTGTGGAGCAAAAAAGATACAAGCAGCTCTGCAGTTGTGCATTGACTTTGAGGAAAAAAGGGATGCCTACTGAACCATTAGCATCACTGCAATAAGTTTTGGAAGTCTGTTCAAAGCTGCCCTTCTCCATCCCCACTGAGAATTCACATAGTTAAAAATAGTATAATGGCTTTATTCAATATTCCTATTCCACTTTTTTTTTTTTTTGGATACTCAACATTAATTTTCAGCGTAATTCTGTTCCAGGTGTTTGTGCTCTACAAAAGGTTTTTGTTTCTAAGTACATGTTCTGCTCTGGTAATTATCCCTCCTGCACTGTAATTCAAGCCTGAAAGTGATTTATTCTCCATGTGTTCTTTGTAGAATTAAATGTGTCGCCTTTGTAACTGACTTATGTCTGACAAAGCTGATCTAAACAGTTGCAGAAATGTCTCATTGCCTTCGCAGTTATGAGCCCAATTAACTTGTCAACATTTTCCAATGGTTATTTACTACAGATTCACCACAGCTCTAATCAGCTACAGAGGCAGGAGAAAGAAGGACAATTGGGGTAGGGAGTGTCTTTCCTTGCAGTTTTTTCGTAACAAGTGGAGCCTCATTATGTGAGTATTTTAGGATGTGTAGGAAACAGAAATGGTGATGGGTCAGAAAATCACAAAGAGGTTTGTTCAGTGGTTTTGATCTGACTCTGAAGCCTACTGAAATTAGTTTTCATACAAATAATTACTTCATTCTTGGTTGTTTCTACAGCCGTATCTGAAAAAGAGATTATCCCATCTGTCTTAGCATACTTCATATGTCATTGGCATGCAATTTGCTACCTGAAGACCAGCTTCTGCTATCTTTGTTCATCATATGCTGAGAACATCATAGCTGCATGGAAAAGGTGAAAGCAGAACAAAATGAGAACATAAGCTATTGTTCTGATAGCATTAATCCCTTTCATGATTTGCTTTTTGCATGCATGCTGTATCACCCAAACTAAATTACTGTAGATTCTCTTAGGGAAGTATCACAATGAAAGTTGTGTGATTTAAATATAGTTAGAGACAGCAAGGCACCTTGCTAGAGAGGAGGTCAGTGCACATTGCACTTTCTGGAGCTGTTGAAAAGAGCAAAGATCAGAAGCTGTTGATCTAGCCTGACATCTTTATCATAAATACTGTATTTAAAATGCCTTCATTCTTTTTTGGGACAGCGAGCAACTACTCCCTTTGAGAGGGCTCTGCTCTCACACTGCAGATCTGTTTTCTTCACCTCAACCATTGGAGCAGCAGAGCATTCCCTCCTGGCAGGGTGGCAGGAGCAGCAACAGCACTGGCACTGCCAGAGGTTCTCAGCAGCCTCTTCCAACTCTTAAGTCCATCACTGCCTGCTAGTGACGTGATGGCACCATGGTGTTGGTGGTGCCAGGTGGATTGGAAAACCAATTTGTTGTCAGGGTTCATCAAAACCTGTGATGTTCAGAAGGTTTGGCACTGTTTGACAAAAGGCATCTCTGTGAGTGTGTTTATTTTCAAACCATGCTGGGGTGAGAGGAGATGCTTTGTATCTGGGAAAGTATGTATTGTGTTCAAACACAAAATCATGTTGATCTGTCCATAGATAGGTCAAGTTGTAATTCTGGTTTTAATACAATTCAAGTTGCAATTTTGGTTTTAAAATACCTAGGGGTTATATGTAATGAATATAAAACTAAAGTTGTTTCTTTTCCAAGAGGGCGCTGTGGCTGAATGGAAAGCATGGTAACTAGGGTGGCATAATGCTGCTACCTTGCTCCTGTGTGATAAAAATGCACGTAGAGTAGGTTTTGTGCTTAGCTACAAAAAAGTTGGGTTTTCAGATAGCTCCCTCTAGCCCTCCATTACAGCTGCCACCCTTGTCCTATGCAGTATGTATCCCAGGCTTCATACTTCATGTTCATTAATCCTTTAGGCATTCAATAAGTAGCAGAAAATACATTTCACACAAAAGAAAGTAATTTAATTTTTTTGGCCATTGCTTTAGAAGAATACACAACTCAGATCTCTTCCCTGTAGAGCTGTTGTGAAGTATGACTCATCCTTGCCCAACATGTTGGATGTTCACTTTAATTAGAATATGTGCTTCTAAAGATTGTTGTAAACACTTGCTGTTTATAGCATATTATTCCCTGTTTTACAGTGGGTAGTATAAGCAATCTTAATACATTTAACACATTAAGCTGTACATTTTAATTCATGTTGGGGCAGCACAGAAATTCATTAGAAAAATTCTCTAATCAGCATATGTTGGCTGCCTTACAAATCATGTTGGCATGAAAAATTGGAATAATGCAAATTTTATTCTACAGTAATGTTTAAATGTTTTCTAAACACTAAATATCATTACACAAATCTTTGCTATCTACCTGTATGGTAAATCTGGATGGAGATCCAGTTTATTTATAATAATGAATGAAAAGAGATAAAGTATTGCTACTTTCTTGTTGGCGATGGTACATGTGAAATAGGCTAACCTTTATAGAATCACAGAATAGTTTGGTTTGGAAGGGACATTTAAAGGTCATTTAGTCCAACCCCTCTGCAATGAGCAGGGACATCTTCAATTAGATCAGGTTGCTCAGAGCCCCATCCAACCTGATCTTCAATGTTTCCAGGGATGGGGCAGCCTCCACCTCTCTGAGCAACCTGTTCCAGGATTTTACCACCCATATCATAAAAAAAAAAAATTCCTTATATCTAGTCTATATCAACCCTCTTTTAATTGAAAGCCATTCCCTCTTGTTTTATCACTATCTGCCTGTGTAAAAAGTCTGTCCCTTTCTTTCTTGCAGGCCCTCATTAAGTACTGAAAGGCACCTATAAGGTTTGCTCAGAGCCCTCTCCAGGCTGAACAACCCTCTCTCAGTGCTTACTCGTTAGGAGAGGTGCTCCAGCTCTCTGATCATCTTCATGGCCCTTCTCTGGACCCATTCTAACAGGTCCATTTCCTTCATCTGCTGAGGACCCCAGGCTGGATGCAGCACTCCAGGTGGGGTCTCACTAGATTGGAGTAGAGGACCAGAATCTCCTCCCTTGACTTGCTGGCCACGCTTCTCTTTCATTTCACATACACATATTTTCCTCAGTGCAAGCAGGTGAAATGCCTTTATACTTATCCAGGATCTAAACAACCCACACACCAGTGCCAGCATATGACACAGCACAAATTGATGATCCAGAGATTTTACAATCTCTCTCCTGGGAGATCATAAAAAAGAACAGGATTATTATGTCTTTGCAAATGTGGCTTAGCATACTTGAGTAAGCTTAGACTGCTCTCAAAATCTAACACAAGAATGATAATACCATGTGTGTACATGTCTTTCTCTGTTGTGCAGAAATGAATCATAATTGTCTGTAAGCAACATATCTTTTTTCTCTTTTTAAAGTTCACTGACATTTACTGACTCAGGATGCCCAGTATTTCATAACCGTAATGCTGTATCACTATGTGTTAAAAGGAAGGCTCTGGGGTGTTAGTCTAACTGACTTTATTAACATCACCTGTACTTTAAGAGTGCTCTCACATGGTCAGATCAATAGCACATGATTTAAACATTATTGTGCCTTTTACTGCTCAGAAATCTTCGCAGGGTGCCACTTCACACTTTCATGGAAGAGTATATTTCAATGTTTTTATCTGTCAGCAAAAAATCCATGAGTAATAGAATCTGAACCGGTCTTATTTCTGAGACATTTATAGACACCTTAGTGTTAATCTGAAGACATAATTGTGCATATTTCTGATCACATGCATCATTTCTTTTGGTGGAAACCTGACCATTTATGTAAATAAAGACTCATATCTAAGCTGCAGGATCAGGACTCGAGGGTTGTTCCATTCACTTGATGAGGATAATGGTGCACCCCTGCACTGGCACAGGCTGGACTTCACCAGTTCTCCCACAGTCCTCTTGTGGCAGGTCAGAATTTTTTGGCTTTCTTTTACCTTTGATTTGAACTGAAGACAAGCACCTGCCTGAAAGACAAGTGCATATATGACACAGGACTATCAGAGTGTCTTCCTGGAGTAATTTAAGTGACATGACAGCAATTTGGTGTATGCTTCTAAAGCAATGATCAAAAAAATAGCGACCACATTTCTTCATGTGTCTGGTGTAGACCTGAGCCATTAAAAGACTGTGGAAGTTTTTGTGTGGTGTCATTAAGAAAATATGGGAGAACTTGAAAGTAAAATGTCACCTCACTTGTGCCTATGTATCAATATCATTAAAACATAGAATCAAGGCATCATAAGTCTTTAACAGATTTGTTTTCCATTATTTCATAAAGTTTGATGCCTTAGAAAATGAATAACAACTATGGATCTTTTAAATGTGCAATAAATGGAAACAATTTTCAGAAAGTGTTCGGACTGTAATGTGGATCCTGTAACCTTATTACTGGGAAATGTTACTACAGAGGAGTTGCTAAGGGAAGAGGAGCAGTTGTGAGCTTATGTATAATTTTTCTACATTACCATTGATTAAATAAAATAAGGCAATATTATTTCCACTGGTAAACCACAGAGAAAAAAAACAGGGATAAGCTTTGCTTGGATTTTTGCTTGTTTCCTTGTTCACCCACCCACAGCCCTGGCTGCAGCTTTCCAGAGACAAATGCATTGCCTGGTACTAAGTATATACAGAGAAAACACGCAAGCTGACAGAAAAGTGATGGTGTTACTATTGCAGGAATAATCCTTAAATTGTATATTTGTATTCTGTTGAATGATTTCTTTTTCTTTTAAGCTATATTATAGTGCCTTTTCCCTCTACTCATGTTTTATAGATGAGGTGGTACAGTTATCTCCCAGTAGAAACAGGAATTGGTAGGATGACATTCCAAGCAAAGGAGTAAAGCATAGATGGATGGAACCAAGTTTCTTTCCTGGTAATTTTGAATGTTCTGGTGATGCTGAAAGACATTTGGCCAGGCATAAGCAACATGGAGTCACTCTTCCATCTTCCAGTCTTCCAGCAGAACAACAATGGGCAACAGTCACAAGCTGCACCAGGAAATTTTGCCCAACTGTAAAGATTACATGGGTAAATTACTTTACCCATAAAGCACTGTAATTGGTTGCCCACGTTGTAGAATCTCCAGCCTTGGAAGTATTCAGAACTTGACTGCACAAGGTAAATTATTCCCTTATGATCTAAATTACTCTGTGATCCTGTGAATTCAAAAATGCTTACAACATGGTGCCCAATGTTTTGATGTAGCAAGTGGTCTGCCTCTTTCCCAAATGAAATGCTCAGTTCTTCTCCCAAGATCATTCCTCCTGCCATTAGGTCCCAAGTGTCTAGATGGCTGCCTGCAGCTGACTTGGAGGCTGCCCAGTCTCTCATCTAGGTCCTGCAGGTCCATAAGACCCCAGTGCTCATTATTCCAGTGCTGTTGCCTTTGTATAACCTTGATGGAACAAGGACAAGCTCTGAAAGTATTACAGACCTTATAGATGCTACTAATGATCTGCAACTTTACGAGCAAAATTAAAACGTGAAATAGAAATATTTTTGTAGCATGGCAAGAGATGCATAAATAAAAAGCATGCCTAGGAAAAGTCAAGATTAATTTCTCATACCTATAATTTTTATTCCTACTCTGCTGCTAGCAGGCCCCAGAAAAAAAAATTAGATAATATAATTCCTAATAGGAAAACAGAGAAAAACATAGCAGTAAATCAAGTAATGTTTTGTGTAATGACTTATCCAAGAGCTATGGAGTAAAGCGTCCTTGCAGAACACAGAGAAAACAAATATTATTCTTGTTCTCATAGTTTACATTTAGTAGGTGGCCCTGCTAAGCCACCTTCCCAAATGATGCAAACAGGCCCCTTCAGATGTCCCTGCATAAATTTAATGATGTTCTGATAAAACTCTCCAGCCACCTGCAGCATATATAGATTTGCCAAGGCTTTGGGGAAAAGTTTAATTTGCAGAGAAGGGTTATTTGCAAGGGTGCAGCAACAAAACCATCTGTCTGTACCTCCTCCACAGCCTGAAACTCTATTTTTGTCTAGTGTATGTAGTGAAGGGATGCAACAGATAAGCTGTTTTCTCATCTATAAGCCACACTTTTTCAGCAGCATCTTTAGATAACCACTCTGCAACTACAGAAGCAGTCTGACCAATTGGAATGCACACTGGATTTTTATCTTTTAAATAATCATTTTTTCTTATCATAAAAATAGCTTGAAAACCAACAGAATGTGAAGTTAGTTCAGATTCAAGTTGCCTTCCATTTGAAACAATCCTTTGATCACGACTGGAAAAATGCAGCGTACCCATGTCTAGTGCCAGGTGTAGAAAGGACATAATATTTGAAAATCCTTCATGACACATTCTTCATCTTGGTATTTGAATATTTATATACCATTTCCCTCTCATTCAGGAAGCCAAGATGATCTGTGCAGGAGAAGGCAAAGGAGATGCTATCATTTCACCAAGGACAAAAGATTGTGTTAGAAAAGGCATTTCATGTTGTTAAAAACTAAGAACAAGTGAAACTGTCACAGAGTGTGGGTTAAATTCAAGACAGAAAGGAGTAGTAGCACATCAAGAGCCCTATGTAATTTATATCTATATGTTCCGCACTTCAACTGCATTTAGGTTTTCATCTTTCATTTTCAGGAGTATTGAGCAGCTAAGACAGAGGAAGCAGTTCATTTTTCACAAAGTATGTTTTAGGTTGCAGCAAACTCAAGAGGATTTGAATAAATATGGCTTACACTCAGTTCAGCTTTTGCTCTTAACTGAGAACTAATTACACTTTTTTGGCAACATTAAACATGTTATGCTAGAATGCAATGTTGTAGCAAGGGGTGAGTTCTGTGACAAATTCCCTTACAGCAGAATGATAGAAAGCACAAATTTTTGAGCCTAAAAATCTAACAAGGGTTTCTTATAGTGCTCTGTCAGTGAAACTATGTTTTTTACTCAGCATGTCTCCAAAACACTGTGGTTTCACTGCTTTCTGAAGGCTAGAGAATTATGTACATATGTATAGGGTCATGGGCCCTATGCATCACAAGCAGGTATTTATGCTGTTGAAAGAACAGACTTGCTTTTAGTTGCATCTTTTCAGCTTTTAATCACAGCTATATGTCCATGGTAAAAGTCAAGTAATTTTTATTCAAAATGTAGTTAACAGTACATTTGTTTCAAAAGGGTTTAAGAAGCCATGATTAAATGTCAACCTATTAAGAGAGTCACAAGAAAAACGGCTCCATTTCTCAAATTGCTACATTAATGAAAACTTTTCAATATAAAAAGGGTTTAATATTGAAGAATTGCATGTGCCGAAGTGAGCTGATAGAATTTATCTTTGTTAAATGACGACAACTGTGAATTTGTTCCCACAAAGGAAATCTTTAACTGGTGACAGCTAATTGAGAAAGGCAGAACACAGTATGAAATTTATTTCCACTTTCCTCCACTGCAGAGAAGCGAAGCCAAGAGTCTGGCATTATTTCTTCCTGAAGACATCTTCAGTAGCCTGTTTTACATTGATTCATTGCTATTCAATGCACTTGCTTTCTATTTATTCCAGTTTCACTGTAGCTTTCGGTAGACAGTAAATCAACCTCACTCATTGTACACATTTAATTGCCTATCTGTGAAACAGGACTAGAAACTTGACAGATGCTACTCATCAACAAAGTAGCAGGGTATGAGGAGGACTGGATTTAGGTAAGGGTGGGAATGGTAGTAACTAGAATGGGACAAACTTTGTTTAACACAAGGCTTAGTATTTATTTTTGAGATTGACCAAAGGAAAAAAAGATCCTCATTATTTTTTAAAATAAAAGGGTGTCTGAACAAAATATTTTGTATTCAGTTTGAACTGTTCTTAGAGATAAATGTCATCTTATACCACCACACATAAATATGCTTTTAAAATTAAAAAAAAAGGTTTTAATAGTATGCTTTTCCAATCCCACATCAAATAACCTGGTGGTAATGCATTTCAAAAAATTCATAGCAGCATTTTGATATATATCTGCATGTTCAGCTTTTTGCCCCTAAATTTTGTGCAAGAAAAACATACCCAATTTTAATAACTTGTTTCCCCTTGTAGACATGTCTGGTAATACAAGTAAGCTGAATATATTCTGGCTCCAACCAAAGCATAGACACTGATGCTGACAATGGTAAAGACTGTTTCTCCTTCTCAGTTTAAAAAATACCAGTTTTGGTTTGTTTTCTGCCATGTTAGTGAATTAAAGTGGTTCATAAAGTGGTCTGACAATTGCCTGAGCTAGCAAAAAGAGAGGAGGTGGGCTGTAGCACTGGGAATGGGGGGTGGAGTGGTAAGGAACAAGGAAGGCATCCCTCCCTGAGCAGCAGTGAGCCCCTTCCAGTGCCCACCAGGCTGTAGCCCCTACCACTGCCCCACCTGAGCCCCACAAAGAGGCACTTGAGCACTGCTCTGCATGGTGCTCATGAAGAAAATTCATGGTGTGGAGGAATTACGCAACTGAGATCCATAGTTTCCAGCTTTTAGGGGACATGGAGACTGCCAAGGTAGGCTCTATCTAACACTCAGTTTCTGCTTGACCTTAAGAGGGATGCAAATCCACAATGCCACTTTATGAGGGGACACCTAACCATCAAGCCTGTGGCATCCTTTAGGCTACAGCACTGTGCTGTGAACCCCAGAGACTGGGACAGGGGGCAGTGAAGGGTGACATGCAATGCACAACTCCCATACATATGGCAGCTGAACAAGGATCTGACCATCCAGGCTTACTGTGCTCTGCCCCGACTTCATTGCTCTGCCTCCACTTCATACTCGACACGTGACTGGGCAGAGTCATGAACTGTGTTGATTTTTGTTGGAACAAAGCCCTGAGCAATTAACAAAGAGGCATACTTCAGGTCAGAGAAAATGTCCCAAAGACTCCACCTTTATCTCTTTTTCCCTCTGCCAACACAGGCAATTATAACCAGCTCTGCACTCCCAGTGCACCCAGGTTGCCAGTGCTGTCTGCTGTCCTTTCCTCAGACCCCAGCCTCTGTGTAAGCAGAGCTTCCAGCTGTGACTTTGCACTCAGGCTTGCAGTTCCAGCAGCCCCGACAGGACTGACTCCAGCTTTCACCAGCAGCCTGTGCAGCTCATCAGCAGTGATGGCAAGTCCCTGTGTGATCCCAGCTTACAGGTGTGGGTGCCACTGAATGACTTCTGAAAAAGTAGAGATTCATGCAACCACACCATCGCTTCCCTCAGCTTACTAAAAATAGTGGCCTCATGCTTACAAGACATCATGCATTTTCTATTCCTGTGCAAGGAATCCTTATAGGAGGTGACTGTGGAGTCTGTCCGGCCCCAGTTGCTTCTATCCAGGGTAATGCAGCACTGCTCCTGTCAGGGGGCCAAAACGTGTCATCTAAAAACAGCTTCTGCACTTGAAGTAACCCACACTGAAAGGGGATTTTGCACAACAGTCATAGAAGAACCACCTCATTAGACTTATTTTTAAAATTATTTTACTGGTGGCAGCCACATCAAACCCCATTCTACCCTGCAGAGGCACAAGAGGACCACAATGCTCCCCTCCAGCATGATACAGGAGATGTGCTGCTGTTACTTAACACTGCTGCCTCTGTTTCAGACCAAGAAAGCTAATGTCAAGTTTCTAAGAAAATTTAATCCATGGGATTTGTGGCTTTTTTCAGCAGAAAACACTTAGCTCTGATAACAACGCAGCAGTACCTAAATTGTGAAAGGTTAACAGAATTCATTAGACTTGTAGATTGCTGGAAACATTTAATAACAGGCACCAACAGGGTGTTTTGATTGCTAATAGCACATCAGTTGATGTACAACCTGCCACAGTCTCAAGTACCAAAATCTGTTTACACCTGAAGCTCACCTGCTCTGGTCATGCCTCCCCTGTCAGTTCAACAGTGGCACCACCTGAGTAAGAGCCTGTATGGAAAGGGGCTTCAGAAAAAGCTATGAAACATGAAGCTTCATGCAATCTCAAGCATGCAGGCATGATGCTCACACATAAAGTGAGACAGCCACCTTTTTTACCTTTTGCATTTTTATCCTGTTGTATGACTACTTGAGCTTTGACTTGATTTTCCAATACAGAAATAAGACATGCCATTTTGTAAGTTTGATACATACCTCTCACATATAATTTTCTTTTCTCCTTGAGCAAAAAGAGGCAGCTTAAAAGACAAGTTCCCTGTGCTGGTAGGCTACAGAAAAATCGCATTTTGTACTGAAGGTCCCTCTGACAAGCTGCAATCTTGCTATCTTGTCATCACTCTGCAGGAACCAAGCTACAATTAATGCATCTGTGGTGAGACAGATTACTTGGGTTCACATATCCCTAAAGAGCAGCTTTTTAAGATGTAAAAGCTGTATTCCTTTTGAAAACTTGTCCTATTCGTAAGTTCTGCAGTGCAAAATGTGCTCAGTCTTCTCATCTTTACCTTAGCAGATGTGCTACTCTGAGAAGGCAAGAGAGCTCTGCAGAAATAAAATAGTTGATACTGAAAGGGCAGAATACAACCAACATTTGCATGTGAGCTAAAACAGAGCAAGAATGCAACTGCATGAAGTTTTCACAGCAGCAAAGACAGGCTGAAGAAGGCTGGGAACAGACATTATTACATTAATTCCGTAAGAACAAAGCAGTCTGAGTAAGACAGTTTGTTCCCTACCAAATGTAATGTTTCTATATGGTGGCCAAAACCACCTGAGCTAAATTTGGTGCACCATATGCTTGGCAATGAGACATTAAATATTCTTCACACAGAAGTACCAGAAAACTGAACTGCAGGTTCCCACAAATTCCCCATAATTCCCTCTTCAAAACAGTAGCTTGAATACCTTTTTCTTAAGCTGACAGCTGAACAGGAAATGGAGATAACCATAAAGGGACATAGACCACACCATGTTTCAAGTGTAAAGAAAATACCATTATTCTTCCAATCAGAAACTAGTAACCAGGCAAGATAACTGATGAGTAAAATGTCCCTTGAAACTGGAAAAAAGGAAATAAGGAGTTCTAGAAAAGATGCAACAGTGAGAATAGCCTTGTTCCAGACATCAACCCTAAAGACAGCATTACCTTCAAACACATGCTCACTGGAACACTGTAGGCACACACGTGCTGTGCTCAGTAGCCTACACGGGACAAGATGGTAACATTGGAGAGCTTGATCAGGGACAGGCTTTCCCACCAGAGTAAAGAGGAAAGATCCGTGCTCCTGGCCCTTGTGAGTTTTGGGCAATTAACATGCTCCATGTCCGAAGACACGGTGAAAGCTGAACATTCAGATCTCAGATAATGTGGATTGATTATGGTATAAATTTTTACAGGATCCTGTACCACTGGCAGTATCTTTGTAATGCTGCTTTGACACTGCCCAGCAGGTGGGGCACGTGACCAGCAGAAGAATCTGTGCTGACAAATTGCATTGCATCTCATTTTCCTGAGGTGAACACACTGCCAGAGAACTACCCTGCTCCAGAGAAGCCTTCTGGGCCACAAGTTCACCTGCTAGCTGGGAGATGGATCCCTACACCAACTCTGCTGTGGGACATCTGCTTCCCCACTGTGGATAATACATTCTGAAGAAGAGATCCTGGCTCCACAGAAACAGGGAACAGCTTTGCAATCATGACATTTGTGGCTAGGATTTTGTTCTGAAGGTGTGGCTGGGGTACTGAACATGATGAGCACCAAACATCCCGAAGTACATGCCTGCTGAAGGGTGTAAGCAGCACAGCAGTGTAGCATAAAGTGAGACAGGGCACTGTCATGGTTGCAGCCACATCACAAGACTTTTCATGAAGGCAGACAAAAGATGCCAAAATACATACCAAGGTGGTCAAGGGTGCATGGTTAAACTGTTGTCTGGTGCTGGTTGTAGTGTGATTTTAATCAACTTCAATCCATAAGTAAAATAAGGAAATTGCAGCATCTTCAATATCAACAGTATCTGTACCAAATGCATTCCACAGCTGTTTTCTGAATATCACCTTAAATATTATATTAGGATGAACAGTACTCAAACAATAAAGTATTTCTGTTACAATGTTCTATAAAACAAAGTATTTTGTGCAAAGCAAAGAAATCTTAATGTGGACATAACGCAGGCGCATTAGTTTCAGAGTGCAGCCCTGTACCCCATTGTATTAGAGGACAAATGACAAGCCACACATTCAGAGACTAACAATTTTGAATTTCCATACAATGCACAGTGTTATCTTCCACTGTAGTACAGCATTAGGTACTTCAGAAATGAATCAAGCATAACCTTGAAATACACTGTGGCAAACTGTACTGGAGATACCGTCTTCCAGGTAAGAGAAGTTGAAGGAATCGCTCTGTGAAATAACAAAGCTGATCATCTTATTGATAAGACATTTACCAGACTCTGAATCAAAGACATGGCAGAAAGTTCTTGAAAAGAAAGTTACATTGTAAGCCTGGTACTGACCTACATCCTTTAAATAAATTCACCTTGTTTAGCAATGGGCATAAAATTAAAGATTTTGCGTTTGTTTTTTGAAGCAAGGCAACCATAATGCATTTTTAAATATCAATTCTGATTATCTGCTGCCCCATCTCCCCAGCTTATCTGACCATGTTTCACTACAGGATTATCTATCAGTGCGAAACTTCTTACCTGCACAGACATGAATAGTCATGGTATCGAGGTTACAATCCACCACTACCTTGCAGTTCGTGTCACCCTTGTGTCATCTGTCTAGATGTAGCATGTGAGACAGTTGCTGTGAGTAAACATGACCTGATCTAGCCCACATTTGGATCAGACAAGGCCTCCACAGGGAAAAAAGATTGTTGTAACAGGATGGGCAAACGTTCAGAGAAGTCCTACTAGTGGGTCCAATTAGTGCATCCAGTTGCATTTCCTTGCTACCTATTAATATGAAGCATTGTTTCTCATACAGCAGATGCCATGGGCTGCTGGAAGAGACTTATGCCAGAAGATCATCACTCTACCAATTCCCTGACTAACAGCACCTGGAGAGGTGCAGGTATTAAAGCTAAATCAGAATTGAGTAAAAGAGGAGTGACGTATGAGCCATTGCTGTTCCAGCACCAGAAAGAGGCCTTCTTGCTGTTCACCTTCTTTTTATTTTATGTTTGACACAGCTGAATTTCCCAAATGCTCTTGTGGTTAACCTTCTTTACAAAGTATAAATACTACTCCATTCCTATACAAAAGAAATACAGCTGTTTGTTACATAAACACACCTTGACAGCAAGTCCTTGAAAGAACAGTGCAACATGAAATTACAGAGCCAACACCCACAGAGCACCTGTTTAGCTGCAGGCCAGGAAGTCTCTGCTGAGAAAGGCAATCTGTTAAGGTAAAATGCTTTAACTGAACTCATAACATTTGAATGGGACAATCAGAATTGTGTGACATGCCCTCATACCACGGATTAGTCATATTCTGGCTTACAAACTGTAATTGCTGCATTTCACTGAAGCCATCCAATATAGAATGGAATTGCTGGAATACATCTCAGTGGCATAAGGAAGCAGCCTTGCTGGATGACACGTTATCGACTCTGAATTTTCAGACATGGAATATACTTGAGAGTAAAATGAAGACACGAGTGAGATCACACAAGGGTTTGGCAAGTATTTTTATGTTAACTGTTTTGGTTTATGGCTCTTTATGGCTTTTTTGGTTTCTTTACGAAATTCCTGCACAGTGAAAGGAATGAAGAATTCCAGAACAGAGTTGACCTCCTTCAGTTCCAGACTGTACTCTGCTGCTATTTTCTCTGCAGTCCATATTTGAGGTTGAAGTTTATGATTATTAAGAAATGTCAGAGCCTCCACAATGGAAATTTTGCCTTTGGGAACTTTCTTAACATCTAGAGCTTCCAAGTGGCCTAATTTTGTAAGTCTCTTTTCCTCCTGTTTACACGGAAGATGTTCACCACCTCCATCTTTCACCTAATTGAGGGAAGGAAAACAAAAAGAGCTCAACAGCAGTTCTGTTTACTATGCATACTATACCAGCTAAACTGCTTTCCTAAATATGGCATTTCCTGTTAGCTTTCCCCGTATTTTTTTTTTAAAGCTTAGCCAGCCTAGCTTCTTCCACAGCCCTTCTGTGTACAGTGTCAACTCACAACCAAATGCTGAAAAGCTTCAATTCATTGCACTCTAAGTGTTGTATTGGCTTGGCAGCCCTTCATACAAGGAAAACTACAGATTCTGGTAGCCAAATGTAAATGCAGATAACCTTATGTTTGGTATTGATTCATTGGAAGGGACAAAAAAATCATAAAACAAATTGGTATCCTTCTGATACCACTGGAAAACTTTTTCATGTAGTCCCTCTTCCCTTCCTTGTTTTCAAATTTTAGTTTTGCTGCTAAAAGAAATTCCTTCTTTTGCTCTGTCTAGAGAACAAGCTTTCCCGCTATTTTGCAGCATCATATGGAGTTTAATTGCCATGACTACTGCAACATGTAGACACACAAAGTCTCTTCTCCAAGGTCCCTTCATATTTCCAAATAATTTCCAAACCAGATTTGACTTCCACGTATTTCCTTTAATTAAGATTTAACCAGTGAATGACACTGAATAGAAGGATACAACTAAACCTTTGTTAAATTTAGAAGTACTTATACATTAATCAGAGCCCACAGCCACTGATTATCACACAGACACTCTGTATTAACTCACATGCTGAGAAAACTGATGTGGATGCTACAGCACCTGGGTGTTTGTTTCTGAACTACAAGGAATGTCTGGCCTGTACTCCATGTTTTCCTTCTACTTTGTGCTAAACCTGTGCTTGGGTAAGGAATGATTTTTCAACTCTTAATTAGATCATCTGCCTCTGGGAATCTGCCATTTCAGGACTCCCGAGCTGGTGCTTTCCCACTTACCACAGGCAGACATCCCAAACATACACAGAGGTGCGTACACATCGTGTACACAATGGAAAAAGTTGTCAGGATAACATCAGGAATGGGAGAAAGCTTTTGAACTGTTCTGCCCACAAGTCTCTGTGATTACATTTCAGTTGTGCTCTAACAGCTGCAAGCAGGCATACCACAAGGGCAAGTCTTATGTGGCAGCAACCTCAGAGCAGGCACGGAATCAAGCAAAGACTTGTTCCACTTTTGGCTTTTTCTCACATCTCTCTTGACAGGCTTATAAATGAATATTGAAAGATACTGAAATTAGACCTTCAGCACTTCAAGAGTAGAGCCCTAACCTCTGTGATGGAAATTAAGGATAGAAATTACTTGAAAATTTCAGGGAGAAACTGAAGAAATCTATTTACATTTTAAATATTTTTAGACTTGAATACCATTTAAGTGGCAAACTAGAGAGGTGTAGGGATTTTGCTAGATGACTATAAAAATTTTATTGCCGAATAAAGCAGCTGGAATAAAGTGGTCCAATAATGCAACAGGTAAAGCACACAAGCCATAGCACACTATGGTGGAAATGAGGACACTGAATCCCAGTCTGCATTTTATGAAGGAGTATGCTTTGCCTTTCAAGTGAAAGATTGCAGCCACTGGAAAGAAGGAAATGATGACCATACAACCCACAAGATTATGCAGAAAAAAACCTAAGGCACTTCATGAGCTGGATTTAAAAAAGTCTCTGCACTGTAGAACATTAGCATCAGTAGTTAAAGACTCCATTAAAATGTAAACATCTTTGTCCTCTACCACATCCCTGCTCCCTCAGCAATCCCAATGTTTTCTAACAACTCCACAAATTATCTCTGGCAAACTCCTGTATCTTTGCAAAAGGCTGGAGAACTATTCCTGCCTCATAGAAAGCAGAAATGGGAGTTTAGGTGAAAAACAACATAAGATCAACTCAATGTTAAAAAGGAAGACTTGTGTCAGCATTTACAAGCTTGTATAATCACCATCTATCACACGTTCAAAACCGGGGTCAGACACAGTCAGTGCCATTGATGTATAGAAGAGTAACAAAATCATCACTTTTATCTACTGAAAAAAGGTAGGTTTTATACACTAAGAGCATTTTTCTTGACACAGACTTTGTGCTGAGTCTGAAGAACACAAAGCTGATGCTAATAAGGCTCATACAGCGAGACACACTCACCCGCACCGGTGGATCTCTGGACTCCACACAAACATCTTTTAGCAAGGTGAGGAACCTATCGTCCTTTCTGAGAACTTCTTCTTTTATCTCTGGGCTATCTAAAGGCAGTAAGGAGAAGAAGGGAAAGGAGAAAAAAAAAAAAGAAGATTGATGTGAGTCAAATCGTTTCCTTTTTGCTAGTTCTGCCATCTCATCGCTTCCCTAGAGGCTCCCGCAAGCGCACGTGCCCGACAATGACCCTTGGGAAGGTGTCACTGTTGCCACAGCCCTGACCTCAGCGACACCGCTTCACACGGTGGGGCTGGGCCGGTCGCCTGCCACAGCACAGCGGGAAGCACCCGCTTGTGTGCAGCCGCTCCCTTCTCCCACCCCAGCCACTGCCCCCCGCACCCACCAGAACCGCCTCCACCGACTGTCCCGGCAGCCACCCCCTCACCGCCCCTCAGCTGCCCCCAGGGCCTGTCCCCATCAGCCACCTCCACCGACCGGCCAGCAACAGCCTCCCCCAACCGCGCCATCAACTGCCCCCGGCCCCGGCCTCGTCTCCCACCCCTGACAGGCCACTCCCTCACCTCCATCACCTCCCTCACGCTGCTGCCCGCCGTGACAGTGACAGCCCCAGTGACAGTGACAGTGACAGCCCCAGCCCCAGCCCCAGCCCCAGCCCCAGCCCCAGCCCCAGCCCCAGCCCCCGCCGCCGGGAGCCGTCCCGCAGCCGCCCCATCACCGCCGCCGCGGCTCCCGGCATGCCCCGCGCGCCCAGCCGCGCTCTCAATGTCACCGGTCCCGCACCGGGAGCCCCGCGGCCCCGCCGCCGCCGCCCCTCGCCCCCGAAGCCGGCCTGCCCTGCCCTGCCCTGCCCTGCCCTGCCCGGCCCGGCCCGGCCCTGCCCGGCTCCTCCTCCGCCCGCACCGCAGCCCCGCGCCGGGCCCACGGAGGCCGCCCCCACCGCCGGGGCCGCCCCGCGGGCAGGCGAGGCCGCCACTCACCGGCCATGGCATCCAGGCGGGCGGTGGGGTGCCGCGGCGCTGGCGTGGGCTTCTCCTTGCTGATCTCGCGGCGGGCCCGGTTCTCCACGTTAAAATTCCGGAACACGCGGGCCAGCCGCCCGCCCATCGCCGCCGCCAGCCGCGCCTGCGCACGGGGCGGGCCGCACAGCGCTGGGGGCGCCGCGCCGGCCGATGCGCCGGAAGGAAATCACCGGGTACCGCAGGAAAACAAACAAACAAACAAACAAGCGAGGGAATGAGACCTACGGGCGAGGCGGTTCGCTTTTCGCTTCATACGCCCCGGCGGTGCTTTCTCCTTGCCCTCGGCGCTGCCTCCGACGCTGGCCCGGGGCGGCGTTGGTTGTGCCGGGGCTTTTCCGAAGGCGTGCGTGACCGGAGCCCCCGGTCGGGCGGGTCCCGGCGGGAATGCTCCCAGAGCCGCGGGCTGCCCCAGGGTTTCCTTTCCGTCGTGACTGTCGCCACTTTTTTATCGGCGGGGACAGGCGCGGCTCGAAACTGCAGCGAGGGACATTTAATCCCCCCGTGCTGTTGAGAATTTGTAGGCTACACAACGCTTTCAGGGTGCAGACCCTCTTCTTCAGCTCAAGCAAATAACCTTTCTTCTGACTTTGCAAAGATTGCAAAAACTACTTGTGAGAAAATACTGAGAAGGCCTTGAGCCATGCATGATAAGAAAGGTAAAATTGTAGACAGAATTAAAAATTTTGAGATGGAATCGGCAGTTCATACATTCAAGAAGCAAAGTGTGAAAAGATACAGAATCCTCAGAGAAAAGAAGGCAGGAAGAACGAGAGTAAGAACTATTGGTCTGATGCAAAAAGCGATAAAGCCTGGTGGTTGACTGCCTTATTCAGCCACGACTGATAAGGTGTCTTACCAACAGAGATTAATGACTCGTTAATTCCAGCTGCTGCATGACTTAGCCAATAAGTAATTCCCTTATGGCTTTAAATTGTGTATATGCTGTTTGCAGACTTGTAGTGCCTTCTGGGCTATTAGTTAGTCCATGGTAGTAGTTGCGTGAATGAAGTGACTTGGAGGTGGGAGGGATAACGAAGGGCAGACAAAAGACCAGCCTTCTTCTTGTGGTTTTTTTTTTTTTTTTTTTTTAATGTGGGAAACATCTTTTTTGCTGCCTTTGCATCTATCTAGTTGTTCTTATTATTGTGGGTGTGCAAAACTTGGGGTTTCAGAACTTGGTCTTCTACTAGTAGCTTCATTTAGGAATAACAATTACAACGTGATAGTTATCAGGGCTGCATTTAATGTTGGATTAATGAATGACAGTGTTTTCCTTAGAGACAAGTCAAATAGATTTAGAAAGACAATGGAGACAAGGCAACATAAGCATGGTCTGTGCTGGATTTCTGCTCTCTTTAGGAATCAGGAAGGTGCAGTTTCTCCCCTTGTTTAGTTTAAAGGCTCTCATAGTCTGTAGGAGGATAGAAACATGTTTTTGTTCTCTGGTAATAAGCTTACTGACCCTGTCTTATTTTAGACATTGCATGCGAATGAATTAAGACAAGTGACATAGTGATAATAGGAAGCTGTTAAAATCTGTTGAAGTCAGACTGGTGAAAAGTTTCTTTAAATATCTATAGTCAATTACTTGCTGACTAAACTTGTGTTCTTGAGTCCAGGATTTGATACTTTTTAAAGTGGTGAGTCTCTCTGTGTGGATATAATGGAAAAATCCACATGGTTGCCTTTGGTGATTGTAGACCTTTTATAGGTACTTTAGCATTTCTCTGAGACAGATCCGTATTGATCTGTCTGCAGATCAGCCATTGTGCCAAATTTGGAAACAAAGTTTCTCCTTCAAAAGCTAAGAACTTCCAGCTTCTGGGATCAAACTCAGCACAGGGCTTCTGTCTTCGTAAAGCCTGAATGTGATTAACACTGCTATAATATTTACTGACAACAAAATAAATTCACCAGAAGGCAGTGAGTTAAAAATAAAGAGTGATGTCATGCTCTGCCTGTCACTTCCTACCACTGAGGATGGCACAAAGCTGTTCTTTTCATGTATAAAGAGACACACCAAAAGTACAAGATTTTTATGCTGAAGAATCTTTCTTAGACTGTAGCAAGCAGAAGAACTGAGATTGAAAAATTTTTTTTTTTTAAATAATTTGGTACTTTTTCAATGTAACCATATTGATATTAAATATCAATAATCAAGAGGTTGGATTTTTTTTTTTTCATATAAAGCATCTGCAAGTGGGATGATTAAAAAAAATAATGTATTTGTATTCAGCTTAGATAGAATTTCAAATGGGATGCATTTTTCTTGAACTAGGACTCTGAATTTTTCCAGGTAATTTAAAAATAACAAAACAGCCTTTGGGAAGAACACAGGCTATCCAGCTGAGTTCATGTGCACCAGCAGCCTGTTCTCAACACTGGACAGCACCAAACACATCAGAGAAAAATACTGTAACTCGCATGATATACGTGTGCCATAGGCTGCCACACTAGATCTTTTAATCCTTTCATACATCTTAGGAGAGACATTTCTAAAGCTACTGTGCACCTGGAAAATAAAAAGTACATTTGTGACTGTTCATTGAATCTTTTTGGTTTTTCATCCCAGTTTTGATTAGATGTTGTGTGTATTTTTTTCTTTCTCAACTAGTTCTGTAGCTGAGTGGAAAATGAGAAATTAATTTTGGTAGTTAACTAGCACCAAAAGTCTGACCTGTTGAAAATTCCCTATAGAGAAGGGAGGAGTGTCTTGTTACTTATGTTACTGTGTGGTACTACTAAGGTTTCTTTGCTGTCTTTACTACTCAGGAGATCAGGAATCAGAGTGTAAATCCAGATGGGCAGGTAATCTGAGTGAAATAAGAGTCTTTTTTTGGTAATAGGTGCTCAACTGGAGAATTTTGGAGAGGAGGCAGGTGAGGTTTGCTTCATGATTTGTGGTGTGGGAATGGCATAGCAGTCGACCACAGAGGAAAATTAGGAATGCCCTTATAGAGCAGTAGTACAGGTTGATATTTGATTCTGTCCACTGACGCTGTTTTCCTCTTCTCATCTTTTTGTTGTTGCTGGTTCATAATTGATGTCAGTCTAAATGGATACTTGAGCAAATTCACAAATCATTAGGATTCAGGGAATTGAGCCCTCTATCCTGATTACTGGTTTACCAGTAAACACAATGAGAGCATTGATCCTTTTGTTCCTTATCTCATCAGTGTTAGGCAGAACCAGAGAACCCAGCATTAGCAAGAATTGATTATAAGCCAAGTAAAAATGACTGTCCTGCAACTTTGTAAAGGTGAACTCAAGAGAGATGGACTTACTGATGGATCACTTTTGCCTTTCAGTGATTTTTGGTTGTTCTGTTACTTAGTCTGGTTTGTTTCGTTGTTACTGGTTTCAACTGATCCATCTTTTACTGGCTTCTGAAGTATCTACAAAAGGATCTACACTGAAGGATTTTGCTTAATTCCTGTCTGTGATCAGACTGTTCCTGAACACTTGCATATTTTCAAGGCTAGGTGGCTGCAGTGCTTTATTTAAAGGAGTTTTTGTCAAGTCCTTATGTGGATGAAGTTTATGGCAAGTGCAGCAAGCTCAGTGTTGCAGGCTCACACACCAAGCCAGACAGATCACTAGCTTCTTGTCAGATAGTACTAATTTCAAAGACATTGCATTTAAATTCTCCTGATTGACTGTGGCTTGACATCATCTTCAATATTTTTTCTGTCTGATTGTTGTATCTCAATAAGCAGGTTACTTTGACTTGGAAATGCACAGTAGGAGCCAGCGTATTTGAGAATGAGGCAGCCTGGTATTGGAATTAAGTAATTTCATCAGTTACACATGCCTTTTTACTTCATTTTTACTCATAGGATTCAGTACCCCATGCTCTCTTCTCAATGGCAATACTAGTTGAGACAACTGACAGCCTTATTATTACTTGTAACCCTGGCTACAGTTCATCCCTCTTGCCAGAGTGAGGATGTAGGAATGCCTCCAGAGCAAACAGCATTGCATAGATGGTCTGATTTAAAAAAGAGAAGAGCTCCCTTAACTTTTCTAAGCTGTATCAATCACTGATAGTTTCACTGGTCCCACAGCAAGCTACTGGAAACACAAGAGGAGAAACAAAAGGCATATGACAGGAGGAGTGCAAATACCTTGAAGTGGTATTGCTGCCAGGTTGGTTGGTTGGTTTGCTTGTGAGAGTTTGTACTTTGCTCCAGAGTGTTTTCCTCCTGCAGTGACAGAAACAACTGTACCAGCTCCACTGAGGGGGAGGTGAACCAGCAGTGGGAAGAGACTGGGTGGAATGGAGAGGGGGCTGGCTCATCTTGGGCTGGCTTTGCTGGTGCTCCAACATCGCCCAAGACAAACAACATCCTTTGTACTGGCTTGAGGCAGTAACAGTAGCCATGATTTTACTGCACTGCCACTGCAGTAGCTGTCTGATAGTCCAGAAGATAGCTGGTGAATGGATTCAGAATATTAGCTGTCTGCTGAAGTTTCTTTCATGAAATACAACACATAAAAAATAACAAATATATAACCTCTGTGTGCTGGCAAGATGCTCTTCTACAATAATGTAATATTTTTCCACCCCCAAAGGATATTTCTATTCTATCTATATGGTTTTAATTTATGATGATGCATAAATATTTATACAGGTGTGATGCATTTTGTATACATAACTTTATAATTTAGTTCTATTATCTGTGACTTGATGTATCAAGGGATTGATTTTCCATGCTTTTATGAGTAGTTGCAGAGCTACTTGTATTTATTCCTTTTGCACTTGAATTGCATCCTTCTGCAATTTGCAAATTGTGTATTTGCAGGTGTGAATTATGTGAAAAACTGAAGTCTGTTTTATTTACCTATGGGGAGCCAAATTTCGTGCAGAATAGGAGAGCCAAAATGACCTCAGTGGACACTTGTAAAACCATTTTATATATATCTCAGTCTTAAGGAAGGCTTATATATAGATCTTAAGAAGCTGGAGAAGTTACGGTGTGGTTTAATAGCTCAGTGGCTTAATCAGTGTTGTGCTGGGTAAGTAGCATTTGAGTCCATGTCCTGTATCTGTGTTCTTTTAGATGCACTGGCTAAAAATCTGTCTGGCACACACAAAGGATTCTTTGCAGATATTCAAGGAATACCATGGTGAGATTACACAACTTTCCTGGCTGATTCCACAAGCCATTTGAAGTCCTTTAATTTTCAAAAAGCAAATGCATCTACACTAATGCTGGGAGAGGATTCTGTTAGGGGAAGCTACCAGACTGCAGGGCAAAGAAAATGTGACCATAGGGTTACAACCTACAACCTTTAATTAAAAGCCTTGAAGTAAAGATGAATATGCAATATTGCATTACCAAAAGATAAACTACAGAGCCTGATTAGAGAAATATATCAAATTAATTTAACATTTAGTCTAAGAAACAAATGAATATTCTCAGATATGCAGTCACTGGTAGAGTTACAATATTAAAGTCTTGCCAATTCAAACAATTTTTTCTTAAATTTCTGGTTGAAATAACTTTTTTCTAAACTCTAAGTAGCAACTGTTTAGTAATTGACCTTAAAACATATAAAACACATAAAGTCCCATTGACTTAAATAACATATATCCAGAACAGGATAAATAGGAATGAAAATAGTGGGAAAGAATCCAAAGCTCTAGACAAAAGTCTGCATTTGAAATTAATCCAAATTTCTTAGAATTTGGAGTGTAATTCAGTGAGGGTCAGGAAAGAAATTCACAAGGGAAGATTTTTCATAACTATGTTCTGTCTACTACATGTGTTTTGTTTGTTTTATGTCTTACTGTGAAATACCCTGTGGAAACCCTTATGAGAGGCACAGTTTTAGATAACATGCATTCATATTGATGATCAGGGCAAAACAGATATATTATCTACTTGCTTCATTTACCATAAAATATTATGTTTTATTTGATTTAGGAATATACCAGTATGGATTATGTAGCACAGTGTTGTAACAGCAATAATGTTCACTGCAAAGGATTTGGTCTACACCTAATGCAGTAGTATCCCTAAATGTATGTCACAGAGAAGGGTATAGTTAAGACAAACAATGCTGTATTGTTTTAGTTAATTTTGCATTATTCCCTAATATAATACTTCATCTACAATAATACAGGAAATTAATTACATTCTTCCAACAGGTCTTTTGAGCATTTTCATTTGTATGTATCACCATTTACCTGAGTGATTACATATCCAAATTGTGCTGAGAATTAGCACAATTTGGATATGCATTAAAGAAACAAGAATGCATTAAAGAAACAAGAACAAAGAAACAATAAAAGGTTTCAATGATACCAACACATGACTACCAGTATTAGAGTTCAAGTGGGAATAATTACTGAAGTTAGAGGGCCCTTTTGTGTGCCTCTTCTTCCCACAGCATCAAAAATCTAGGGGCAGCATGTGGGACACAGATGTATTTTGAACAGTTACATTTACTAATTATATAGAGAGATACAGTGGTTAAATATGCAAGTGTCAGGTTGCTCTGGGGGCTACTAAAATAGACCATTAAAGAGGTCCCCAAATATTTAAAGTACTACCTCTGTGTACTAAAAGTTCATTTTTAGGTTGTATAATAAGGACATGATTAAGCTTCAAAGCTCCAGTATTTTAATGCAGGCTTACTGAGACTCCTTGAAGGCAGAGCTCTTTCTTTATGTAAGATGTCTTTGGGATCCTGATGAAGCTACCACACTTTCCTATATACATAATAAAACACAAAACCAGTGTTCTCAAGCATTAGTCCAGGAACTCTATAGGTACTACTGTACTTTTTTGGGCTAAAAAATGCTGAAAATGGTCAGGTTTTCTTTAGTCGATAAACATTTTGTCAGGATGACTCACATTGTTCTAATATGAATTAAGGAATTCTCCACAGGGTATAATGATAAGTGATAACAAATGATAAATTTCACATGCACAAAATTGGTAGAAGTTAGTTAAAAAAGTCCCTTTGAGCACCTTTCTGTGGGACTAGGCCTCAGCATCTAAGAGCTGCCAGGAGATGAGGTTCCCTGCTGTACCTACAAGTAGCACGTCTCAGCTTGTGGATGACAGACTTTAAATAATTCAGTACACTGAGTTACTCTGGAGGAAATGTCTGTTGATGGCCTGTCTGAATTACAGCAGCAAAGCTTCTCTTGTCAGAAGTGCTGCCAGACTCTCATCAATGGATTGTGACATGGGCCAGTTTCGCCCTGGTGTAAAATCTCTTGTCAGCCTGTAGAAATGATCCCCGCAGGGCATCTCTCTTTGCAGCATGGGGAAATTCACCTCTCACCCCAAGAACAACTGAGATTTTTAGAATTCTGCAAGCTGCTTCTGAAGTCTTTCACTTTTTGTTCAGATATCAGAGGGAACATGCTAATTTATTTGTTCTTGTTTAATACTTTAATCTGTTTGGAAAATGTGGGTCATCTTCTAGTGTTTAATTGCTCCAGCAATGATGTGTTTTCATTTTTTTCTGACACCCCTGTGGATGTACTATATTCTGGTTTTGGGCATGGGGTTGAGAAGCAGAACTACAGACTTCACATGGGAGACAGAACAACATCAATTTCAGAATCTGTCCCCTCTCTCCTCAAGTGCTGAAATGCACATACCAGTGGTCTCCACTAGCTGTTGCCGCTCCCAGTAACAAAGCAAGATACATTTTTCTCTTTTTAATGAATGGATGATGTCGACCATTGCCTTTTGTTCTTTCTGTTGATTCACATGTATTTCAGGCTCTTCCACAATATCCTAAAACAGGTTAGAAAATGGTGTGGAAAGTAACACTGCAATTTTTAAAACAGCAGTTACACTTTTTGCTAAAATTAAATATTTTTTCAGATGTTTTGTCTTTCTGAGGCATAAATAAGGTGTGGGGTTTTTTGTAGAACAGTATATAAATTGAAAATATAGAGTAAAAAGCTGAAGTATAGTCAGCAAATGTATAATTAAAAGCTATTATGAAAAATTATGAAAAACTATGAAAGTGTGTTCCTGTTTTCTAATAATAGGGAGAAGTCTGAAAGGTTTAAATTTTGATACTTTTTATAACTTAGCATTTTATTAATGCATTATGTGTGTTTGCCAGAGGCAGCCATACATGTGGGGTTTTTTTTGCCCCTGTAGACTGGGAGTTAAATGGAAACAGTATTTGCTTTAATGCTAAAATTTTATCTGGTGTTTCTGATTTTGCAGGTTATTTCCACTGGGCAAAACAGAAGATGGCTTCAGCGACTCTTCTGAAAGCATCTTGCTCATCTAGGTTCTGTTCCTTTCAAACTGTATACATAAACCCCTTTTTTGTCTGGACCCAGCAGGAAACAGGAGATAGTTTCTGTGCTCATTGTCAGGCCCCCACCAGGCAACATTCACTCACACATGTACACAGACACACAATTGTATGCTATTGTTGCTTTTGTGGACAGGAGGGGCTGTTGTCATCTACAGCCCTTGCTGTCACAGCCCTAATGTTTTCATTTAATGGCTTCCACAACCTGTCTCCCTCCAAGCTGCTTTTTGTATCTTTATCTCAAATTACAGTGACTCCCCAGACAACTTTCAACCCTCCTGATCTTAGACCAGATTATTCAACTTCCACTCTAGGCCTCTCATTCTAGTGAATGAGCAGTGACTTCAGTTGTTTTGGATGAAAATAAATTTTTAAAAAAAGGGTATTTGACTGTAGCTGGAATGGAAGTAGGCTATCATTCCTACTAACCTTAAAAAGGATTTAGGCTTTTTCATAAATCAGAGGTACCTCTCTTGAAAGTAAGTTGCAATCTGCCTTTAAGTGTCTCCTGCACCTTTATGACTTTTTTGTCTATATAAGCAGGTAAGTGCCTGGTTGCCAGAGTGGAATCCATCATCCTGAAATTAATTTCAAGTGTCTTTTTTGTGTGCTTACCAGAAGCAATTTAAGGCTGTAGTCTAACAGTGCATTTTCTCTAAAGGAAAATCCTTCTTCTGCCAGTAGCCACCCCTCAGCCCCCCTTGATAAGAAGGGCTCCTCTCCCTGCTGGGAAGCCAGCTCAACCTACTGCCTGTGCAGAAAACCACACACTTTCTTTTCTTTTATTCTGGGTTTTTTTTTCAGATACTCCTTGTTTAACAGGGTGAGTAAGAAGTATAGCACATATGTCTTCCTCAAGTACAATAATAATCCAGAAAGTGGCTGAGAGGTTTCAAGACTTTGGTATCTAAAGTAGGGATTTTATCTTTCCTAATTTGTCAATGACAAGAAGAGGACTTCTAACTGATGTGCTGAGGATCTTCCTCTTGCTCTTTGTCCTGCTCTTTTGTCAAATGTTTGGTTTATTGGTGTGTTGCTTATTTGGGTTTTTTGTTTTTTTTTTTTGTTCTAACATCTCTGATATTTTAGTGATGAAAAGAGATACATTGTGTTCTGGACTAGTATGCCTGTTAAAAATGACTGAGTTACAGAAATTCACCTCCAAGTACGTACATACATACATACATACATACATACATACATACAGAACTATTCCCACATATACTAGATGGATGAACAATTATTATGCCTGTCTAGTATTTGATGTATAGAGCACTGTTTCTTGTCTTTCATCATGATCCCAATGATGATATTGCAGACCACCATGCATGCAGCCTAACCAGTACAAGAAAATTATGAGAAACCAAGCATGGACCCTTCAGAGAACTGTGTCTGAATATCTCATTTTTTGGGCAACTATGCAGAGGTATGTTAGAGTGGCTTTTGCAGTATTCAGATACTTCCATGGTTAGTTAATATCAAGAATGGAAAAAAACATAACATACCTTCTGGCAAACATGGACAAAAAGATATAAATTAAAACAAGCACGCTGCTTATCTCTACTGGTATTTTTGTGACATTCAAAATAAGCACATTTGTATACATATGGAACTTGCACCTTCTATCACCAGTTATATGATTGATTAAAGATTCCATCCTATTAGAAAAAACAGATTTCATTTAGGAAGCTGTCTATTCCATATTTCTACTGTTCCTTAACTAAGGAGTTAAACATTGGAATGTCAGCTTGTGAGGGTTCAGTTACACTGTGTTAGGTGAATCTTTGGTCTGAATAAGTAGAGTTACTATTCTGCCACCAGTATGACTAAGAAAGTTCTTCCTTCACTGGTATAACAGCACCAGGCATGCACATGAAAATAACAGGCTTTCAGAAACTAAGGTTTCCATATTGCTGAAGTACCACTGTGCATGGACTCATACTCATCTATTCTGTGAATGTGTTGACTACAATATCTTCTGTTTCCAGTGCACAAATCCTGACAAAGGTGCAGGGGTCTTAGTTCAGGCACTGAGGAGCTGGAGTAAGCTGTGACCTTGCATCGCTGGTATCTACAGAACATCCTTATTTAGGATATCTACCTAGTTCTTGCTAACACTGTCTATGAATTCATGCTCTGACAACATGAAGCCATACAGAACCTTCAATTATGCCCTAAAAACCACAGAGAACTGTTAGAACACATACTGAGAAGGATGAAAGGCTGGTAGCATATGCTGAAACAACCTAAAAGGCAGCAAACCTCAAACTGTGACTGCTGAGTGTAGCAGCCTACAATAGCTGATTTCTGCAGGTGCTTTTGCATGAGGAAATACTGGAAGTCCTTGATCAGATGTGGAATCAGCTGTTCTCGAGATGGTGCCTGGAAAGTGAATAGTCCCAGGTAGAAGAGGACTACACATGCTCACTGTCCCATGCTGTGTTTCCAAAGTGTACCCACTGGCTCTTCTTACTTTTTTCATCTTCAGAGGTTAGAAACTGGAAGAGCTTTATGATTAAACAGTTAACTTTTTTTTTTTAATTGTGTGAGGAAGGAGTTGCTGCTGTACATAGTTAGCACAGTAAAGTCCGCTTTGCCAGCTGTTGTTATGGAAGGGATGATTGATGGAAAATCCTTTGGTTCTGCAGACAGACTAAGCTCAATAAATTACTTTTATGTGCTTTCCCTCTCCCTGCAGGTTTCTAACACCTGCATCCTCCCTCTTATGAGGGGGATGACTGGTTGTCTAATTGCCCCAGAATTAAGAGTGAAGCAAACATTCAGTCATGCTTTCAGATCTTCAGCATCCCCATGCTACTTTCCATTGCAGAAAGGACCTGAATGTAAAAAAAGTCTGAAGGAAGAGTAATCTAAAGACATTGTTATACAAACAGAATAAAAGTCCATCATTAAAAAAAGAAGAAAAAATTCACTGGTTTTGAAAACAAAAGACATGCAGAGTGCTCTACATAAAGGCCTACACTTTTGTTAGCAGAGTGACAGTACCAAGGCTTGCAACAGGCTCCATAAAGTGTTACATATACAAGCTCATCTATCACAGTGTAAAAAGCACTGTAGGAAAGCATGGTCTTTCTCCCTCTTCCTGACCCCAGGTTTTTTCCTTACTCTTCCTTTGCCAGCCATGTCATGATCCCTTTCATCTGATCATAGAGGTTTTCATACATCAGAGCCTCCACACTGATGCTCTTACAGCAGCCACATGCTGAATGAAGCAGCTACATTTTCAGAGTACTGGCAGTAAAATGTGTTCACTTGATGTTAGAAGTACACCTCCTACTTCACAGAAATAAAAGCTGTGGAGTATCACATCTAATGTGCCAGACTATTTTGATTTCAACAGTTTAGAAGTTGAGAATGATTTTTTTAAAGCAGCCTCAGGCTGAGCCATGCTCAACTGTTCTTTGGGTGTAGGGGGGATCTAGGAAAGGGAGATGGAGGAGTAAGAAAATCATTAACATTCAGTGGCCAGCAATTTACCTACCAAAAGTACTATATCTTGTCTAACCTCCACTTCCTTTTTCCCTTTCTGTAAATGTTAAGAGCTGAATCCAGGGCTGTATTCAGAAAAACATACATAGCAGAGGAAGCATTGCAGGGTTCAAGCAGGACCTTACATGCCCTGCTACCTCTCAGGAAGTTTCTTTCCTTCAGTAGGGGATGTCACCTCATGTGACTAAATCTGTTCCAAATGAAAGAACCAGGTCAAAGCAGTAACCTAGACAACTTCAATGTTACGACTAACACTACTATTTATATAGCTTGTACTGAGATGGGAATAGTTACTCCCTTACCTGGTTTAATTTTCTTTTGCCCACTGGGCTTCTTTTATGCAGGTGCTTTCATGCAGTTTGTGTCTGTCAGCTCCACCAACCAGCAGAAAACCTGAGACACTTAGGGGTTTTCTTCTAGCTCCAGTTGCAGTGAGGATACAGGGTGGGATTGCAGATATTACATTTTTTTCCTTTTTTAATGTTGAACTTCTATTCTGTTTGTTTCTTTTAGATGTTTGTGGTACCAACGTGTAACCTGGAAAATACTCAGCTGAGAGAACTGCTCAGAACATAATGTAGTGTTTGATGTTTCCATGTTTTTAATCAAAATAGTGGTGCTGGGTATACTTTCAGATGTAATTAGGAATTGCCTGTGTTTATCTGGGTAATTTTCAGAACGTTGAGATAACATGCACCACCAGTACAGCAGGTTTACATTCAGCTTTGCAAATCACAAAGAGCACTGTAAGAGGAAATGATGGGTTAAGTACAGATGAGTAGTAAAAAACCTCTGAACAGAAGGTTTACACGAACATTGATTGCACATGATCAGAGATTGCTGAAACTTGTGCCTGTGTGGGGAACGCATCATAGATCACCATAAGATGAGAATCTTGCAAACCCATATGGGAATCTGAACTGTGTAAGTTTTCAGTATGGATAGTTGAGTGATACATGATCCTGACACAGGTGACTCTTAATCATTTTAGATGTTATCCGAAAACTAGGAGGAAAAAATACTTCCTGTTGTGGCTGGAACCATGAGGCACTGTAGTATTCATAGAGGTTCCAGTGACAGAAATTTTAATTTACTTTTCTTCATAGTATCTGAAGGGGTAACACAAAATTCTGTATTTATGTTTGAAAGCAGTCTCAGTTTTAAGTTCAAGCCAGCTGTACCCTGAGGCTGAAACATGGCCATGTTTTGGCAGCAGGGAAGACTGCCATATGTTGCAGTGATAAAGAAATTACACTGATGCCAATCTCTGAAGTCAGTCTTCTAAAAAATATATAAGGGAGTATATTTGTGGCAATATGAGCTTTTATAGAGAGAGAGAGTAAAAGAGCTTGACAAGCCTTTATTTAAGGATAATTTTTCTGTCTCTTTAATGGTAAATGCTGAAAGTCATAATTCACTGTTGTTCTTGAGAGAAGTTGTATATAATACATAAATCCATTGCATCTCCCCGTTACGCAGAATTGCTGTCTAGCTCCCAGCTTTCAATAGCCATAGGACAATTCCATGCTTTGAATAAGTTCTTATTGACTGGCTTGTAGTGAGCACAAACTGGAAATCAATAAGAAGATCCTTTTTTTAGGAGTCATTCAGGCAGGCCTCTAAATGAGCAGGGATGTGGAGACCCTGGACTTGGCTGGCAGCACCATGACATACTCTTTCCTTTTTTAAGGTCAATATAGGCCATTAGTTTGTAGCTCATGGGTGAATTCCAATGCTTTTAAATTGGCAATTAGTTTGTTTTAGTTCCAGCAGTATGTCAAGGATCTTTTAACACAACTATTTGTATTCTTGATATGCGTATAATAAAATGTATTGTAGGATGTATTCTTACAGTGCAGTAGTTCCCAACCACATGTACTGCAACCTTAATGCAGAACAAAATATCCAGTAAAAAATACAGATCTCAATCATAAACCTTCTGTTCCCTGCTGCAAACACTGAAGCTGCTGTTTCTTGTTGCTGAAGGACTGTTACTGATTCATAAAGCTGAGCAGTTTTAAATTCCCTCCATTTACCAGTATCCTGAGGTGCATTTTTTAGATTGCTAAGAACAGACTATGGATTCCACCAGCATCTTCTTTTATGTCCATGAAACATATGGCCATAAACCACCATTTTTGTCCTTGAGCTTTTGAAAGAAATTATCCAGATATGCGATAAATTTGTTTTGAAGCAGAAGTTTTACTGCTCACTAGGTCAGTAGTTTCCAGATATACATTTTGTTGCCCAGCAGTGATGGTAGTCTTCAAACTTGCATTTTTTGACAGTATACAAGCTAAGTTCTTCTGCATCTACCTGTGCCAAGGCTCAGCTAGCTTTATAGTGAGGACACTAATTCATTTGCATTCTTTATATATGCACACTTTTCCATTTCCACTTCTCTTAAATTCCCACAGCACTTTGCAGCTGAGAAAAAACATTGGCTGTTTCTGTAATATTTTTCAGAGTGAGCCACAGATCTCCTAAGAAGATACTAATTGTTTTTCATGGCCCCCATCTCATCAACCAGAAAATTTCCTTATGTTATTCTGAAACAAACAGATTAGTTCCAGGACGATTTCTACCATAGCTGACAAGATATTTAATGCTCCTCCTGATCCAGATATTTGCTTCTCAGTCAACCTGAATGGCTCAGATTTACTAGCAAATGGCACAGTCATATTTTGTAACACATTTTCAGAAATTTGAGGAAGTTCAGTGGTCAGCAATTTTTTAACAGAGGTAAAAGACCCTGATACAACTAATGAAAATACATTATCTGCCAAACAACTGATAGATAGGAGGACACCTATAAAATTTGTATAAGATGTCAACATCTGTTGCTGCTTCAGACAGTTCTCACTAACTGAATCTTGTACTTTATTGACCAGAACATTAATTTCTCCTGCAAATCTATTTGGATGATAGCAGTGTGTTGATCAACAGCTTTCTTATATACAGTTTTGCATAGACACATCATCTGTATTAACAGTACTGACCAAATGGCTAGCTGTGCCATGAAGTTCTTGTGTATTCAGAACTGAAACCATATATTCTTTCTCAGCTAGAGTAATCTTGGTTTCTTGCAGATCTGTCTGTGCTTCTTTTCAGTTATTTCCCTTTGAATTGCAGATCTGTTTTCATTGTTTCATTGCTTTTATTGATTGTGAATGGTTTAGTGGTTGTTTTCATTACTTTTTCCGTGGTGCTCATTATTTCAATATACTCGTTCTTCCCAAACTGTCAGCTTTCCTTTAAGGGCTACATGAATTTTCAATGAAAATATAGATTCTGTTTTACACTTGTGCAGCAGTGAGGTCTCCTTTTATGTGCTTAATCTGTTCAGTATCTTCCTTAGGCAGCTGCTGGTTAACTTAAGGTTCCATCACATTCTTTGCTCTGTGAGCATACTCCACTGTACTCTGTTTTCCCTCGGGATTTAAAGATGTGGGAGAAACTGTGGCTATTGTTCATGTTCTTTGTTGTTCTCCCAGAGTCTTGAAGGATACTCTTAGGATGCCCTGTGTCTTCTTCCACAAGAACAGCAATAACTCTTTCATGGATCAGAACAGATTACTTGGGATTTCCAGCTTCATAATCTCTTTAATCAGCTGCCCCAAACTGAAGTTTTTACCTCATGCAAGCTTGTATTCCCAGTTCTAATGAGCTCTTGTCCATCTGCTCGGGTTACTTTCATATGAATGGTAAAGGAAAAACCGTAGGATCAACTGGAATATGAATTCCTCTAAGTAGCTGTAATAGTTCTTTTTGCTGCACCTTTTCCCAAGATTTGGTAGGCTTAATTTTTGTTTTGTTCAGGTATTTCTTCTGAGCCTTTCACATTTACACCTGTCTTATATATGGGATCATCGAACATCTGCAGTCTTTCTCTAGTGCTGGGAATTGGATTCAGAAGATAAAAAAAGCCCGTCATTATGTATTTCAAGAAGAGAGAATTTTACAAAAAGAAGAATAAAAATCATTGTCAATCTCTGTGACTTTTTCTAATAGTCGATATGATGTATTGCCAGACTCCTTTCAGTGGTGTCCAGCAACGGGACGAGGAGCAGTGACCATAAACCAGAACACAAGAAGTTCTACCTCAACACGAGGAAGAACTTCTTTACATTGAAAGTGGCAGAGCCCTATAACAGGCTGCCTAGGGAAGTCATGCAGTATCCCTCTCTGGAGACATTCAAAACCCACTTGGACACGACCAAGGAAAGGTACCATAGTCATAACAGTTTTGTGTTGCACATGAATTAACTGGTTCTAATGAAGCACTGGCCTTGTCTTTATGCCTCTGTTTTGGAACAAAAATGGGCCTCTGCCTGGTATTGCACTGCATAAGCACCAAGCAGCTTGACCCTTGACTTCAGGTAGCTTTGCATTATTACCCAAAACACTCCATATACTGCATCTGGTGCACCTTCTGAGCTAACTTTCCAGTTGTTACTGTCTGCTCTGCAGATGAGAAATTGGGGTATTTCTAGATACGTTTCACAAACACAACAAACAACTCATCTGTCAGTAGGCTTAACTGAAGGCCCACATGCTAAAAAAGTGTCTTGAGGAATTGTTATCTGAAAAAGACTTAAACTCCTCTGATGTGGCATGTATGTGAAATTTAATATAGAAGTATGTTGGAGATGGAGGCAGAGATTTTTGGGATCTACTGTTTTCATATTAACTTCACAGATCAGAAAACAGGAACTAAACTCCTAAGAAAATCCAGTAGCAAGATGAAAAGTCTGCTCAAAAGTAGAGCTGCTCTGTGCAATTCTCAAAATAGTATTTTCTCCTACATTGTGGAGGGCTGTGGGCTCTTGACTCCGGAGTCCTCTGCACTCCCTTGTAGGAGAGAAGCCTGAGGGCGAAAGGACTCAGAGACAAGAAATTTCTCTCTAGGTTATGGTGAGAAAAGAAACGTCTCTTTAAGTTACGGTGAGAAAATGAACCACCCCCAATATGCCTAGTTTCTATATGGTAATACCTTGTATCCAGTTGGTAAATTGGGTTCTACCCCACCCACTGCTTTTCCCATAAAAAGGGCCCTGGATCTGCCCTGAATTAGGGAGCTGCTGTCCCTGGCCTCCCTTTCCCAGGGACTGCTGGACAATAAAGCTGCCTCTGTGGCACTGCCACACACGGCTCCTGTCTCTCTGTCCCCGAGTTTGCCTCGGGTGATCTCACACAGAGCTGAATCACAAGAGCTGGGATCACTCGTAGCTGAGAAATTGCTACACTTGCTGAGATCGCCGCTGTGCAGGGAGGCTGCCTTGGCCCCTAGAAGAGCTGTTCTTTGCAGGACACTCTTTCTAGGAAGGTCCTGGCTTTTGGTGCCTGACCAGCATCAGACCTCCTTGCGATACTACATATTAAAGCACATTCCAGTCTTGCTGATTATGACTGGATCACTAATCATTAGATTTTTTTTTTAAATTCTCCTACATGTTCTTCACAATTATGGGATCAGTTAGAGGGTGCGGGAAGAAAAGTTCCCACCACCTCTCAGTTTCATGAAGCTGATAGAAAAGTGCTGTTACAGAACCTCTCTGCAGAGCTGGGTCCTGTATCCCTGCAAAGCCGGCATTTGGAAAAATACACAATGGTGCAGCACTTGTGTCTCAGACGGATGTTCGTTGCCACTTTCACAAATAAGGTTTTTTAAAAGTCACATTAAACCCCTAACAGGATGATAAAGCACTGATGCCTTAATATCCCAGGATTTAGCACTCTGTTCCTGACCCTGCAGAGACCTCATCCTTTCCAGCCATATCTATTGCCCCAAAATCCTCCTTCCCAATGCTCCCCTGACAGCCCCTCCTGACCGCGCCTCGCAGGTGCTCTGCCTCCAAACTTAGCGCTACTTAAAGGGCTCACTGAGCCAGGCCTTTTCCCTCCAGCGCTGCCGCAGGGCCGCGCTCCCGGCGGGCGTGCAGCGCGGATGTGCCTCGCCTCCCGGGGGCAGCGCGGGCTGCGGCGGCGGCGGCGCTCCAGCGCCCCGGGAGCGGCCGGCAGCCAGCGGGGGATGCCGCGGCCCGACCGCCTCCTCCTCCGGCAGGTGCGGCGCTGCCGGGCCGCCGCTGCGCACTGGGCGGGGCGGGGAAGCTCCTCCTGCTCGGGCACCGGAGCGGCACAGCCGGGACGGCGGGTCTGCGGCGCGGGAGCTGCTCGCCCGGCTCGTCCCCCCGCTGCCGTCGGAGCGGAGCGGAGCGGGGCGGAAAGGAGAGGAGAGGCGGCGCCGCCACCCCCGGCACCTGCCCGAGGTGAGCGAGCGGCCGGGCCCGAGGCGGCGCCTCGCCGCCCCTGTTACCTAACCGGGACCGGGGCGGGGGGCGGCCGCCGGTCGTGCCCCGCCGCCCCGGCCGCTCAGCACCGCCGCGGCGGGGAAGGGGGACTCCGATGGGGAAGGGGGGCCGAGGGCGAGTGTCCCCGTTTCCAGGGAGACGGGTCAAGCGGCGGCTCCGGCCGCCGGGGCGTCCCCGGGCAGCGGGCAGCGCTCCCGCCGGCCCTCGGCTCCGCGTGGGAGGCGGCGGGGAGCGGCGGTGGGGGGAGGATGAGCCGGAGCCCGGGGTGGCTCCGGGGCGCCCTGAGTCCCTCTCCCCGCGGGGTTAAGCAGGGACGTGCTCCAGGTGCTCGCTCGGCTGGCGGCGGCTCCGCGGAACATGGCTCTGCCGCCGCGGCGCGGGCAGGCGCTGGAAGGCGTCTCGTCACTCGGTGCGAGCCGCGCTCTCGCGAACCGGGACTTGAAGCTACTCGTTTGAGTGACAAAAACAAGCTTTTGCTCCTCTCCAGCGTTTAAGGATGCGAGAGCTCACAACTGCAAACGGTCTAGGCGCCGTGATTGCTGGAGCATTGTATCTGCAGCCCTCGCAGTTGACAAGGTGCTGCTCCGGTTGTTGGAGCTGATGGTGGGGAAGGATTTGGTTCCCGGCACGAAATTTTGGTCGGTCTGGAGCAATTCTCCCGAAGGAGCGCGGGTCGCTGCGGTGCCGCAGGTTGCGGATGGCTCATCGCTGCCGCTCTCCCAGGCCAGCGGTGCAGGGTGGATTCCGCCCGTGGAGCCAGCCCGGCTTGCCTGAGCGGCAGCTGATCCATAGCTGTTACACCAAACACTGGCAAGCGGCGTGCTTGGCACCGCACACCACAATTAAATGGGAAAGAAATGGGATTACGGTTTAAATCTTACCGCGGGGAAATAAACTGCAGGCGTTGATCATAGCAAATAGTGTGACTACAGTTTTTAAAGCTTGTCATGAATTTTTCTAATTTTGTAGGACTGGGAGAAGTCTTACAAACGTTTCAAAAGCAAGTTGGGCTTAGTCTTATTTGTGTAAATGTTCATGGCATCATTTGTTCAGTCATGAAAAGATCAGGAGCAGACCCAGAGGCCACAATCCTGTTAACTGTAGCTCATAGGGTAAAGGAGTACTGTAGCCTTGCCAATTCCTGTTGATTCTGGGATCTGCCTGCATGAAGCAGTTGGCAGGAGCAAGACCGCTGAGGCGTGTTCAGTTCTTTAGCGTTTTTATCTGAAAACCGTGTTTGCTGTTTAAGTAGATCCTACAGAAATCCAGCCATGTGCTGAATAAGTAATAGTTACCACAGATGCTTAAAAAGCCACCCATATATAGCTACTCAGTCACAGCTCTTTGTGTTGTTCAAGTTTACAGATGATTACAGAGAAATTTTTTCTTGACTTTGAAAGTATTCCAGAAAAACTCCTTTAATCTTTTGTCTGCTTTTCAGACTGTGAATAATTTGACAGCATCTGTAAAGCACTTTACAGTTATTATGTACAAAGTACTACACTAGGTATGGGTATTCTGAGAAACTCTAGAGAAATAAGCTCTTGATTTAGTAGGACAATAAAAATAATGTAGTTGTACCAATTAACATCTCTTAAGCACAATTTTTAAAATTTTTTTAGGTGCTTACAGTGTTTATAAAAATACTCTGTTTTACTGTACATACAAGCAGCAAAAGGCCCTGTTAATTCCTGTATAAGCATGCATGGAGAAAATGTACATTTGGGCAGCTGTTGAATTGGCAGATGGGGGTAAGATTATACTCCTAATATTTCAAGAGAGGAAGAAGTTGCCTTGGGGTTTTGTTGAAAATGGTCCAGTTAGATTGGCAGGTATACCTTCCATTTAATTCCAAGCCTAAGTGCTCTTAGGGAAGGGAATTTTAATATGGAAATTGAAGTGTTGTTTATTTAACACTTTGTAGCTCAGCACAAACCACACAGATGTTTGAGATTGAGCACTGTCTTTACTGTCAGACAATGGGATATTTTAAAAGTAAAGATGACTATGCAGAAATTTAATTAATGGACACCATTTTGTAAAAGCGAGCTTTGAAGTGACTGAGCTTCAAATTGGCCCTGAACAAATAGTGCAGAATCTTACCTTGGACAAGAAATATAAGATTCCCTGGGATCTTCTAGTGGAGTTGTAATTTTTCTTCAGTCTGTCTTCTCTGTAAGGCAGGACATGAACAACTGTGTTTAAGATGGCAACTCCTGTTACAAAGTCTGTGTATTGCTAATTGTGTAAGTGAATTTGACTCAGCATTTGAGTTTGAACATACAAAAAAATTTGAGTAGCTTCAGGGGAGGTGGTTTTGTTTTGTTTTTTTCCTCTTTTTATGAAGGGGAGCAATAAATTTTGAGTTTACAGTAAGGAGAAGTATGGTTAGAAGATCAGTAGCAGATGGAAATTTATGCTTGCATGGGTCATTTCTTCAAGGGGCACTTACAAAGTAAAGTGAGTATGATTTGAACAGAGAAAATGCTATGTTGATTTAAAATAATGACTTTTTTTGTTGTCACTATTTTTGATTCAGAATGTGTTTCTTTTGCCTGAAAAGTCAGAAATAGATGTAATGTAGCTTCTGACACTGATGATCAGCTTCTACAAAGCAGCAAAAAGGAATGTATTTAATAAGAAATTCATGGCACTGCTGTGGTGTTTTTGATCGATTCTGCTGACTGGAATATGATGAACTTAATGGCCAAGAATGATAGTAATTTAATGCCACACTAGCATGGGGAAGTGATGGTTATAAATTGAACTAGAAATGGGAATTGGATTAAGTGAAAAATGAAATAATTTAATCACTTGGGTGAGAACAGATGACAAAGTTATTGGGAAAAACTAGCCAAACAAAAACATCATGCAGTGTAATTACACTTACCTACAGCAACCACATATTTGTCTCATTTTAATTCTTTTATTGAAAAAAAGAATATTAATATTTCTCATCCATCTAAGACTTTCATATGATACTTGCCAGTGTGTTCTCTGCTCTGAAGACTTCAATTACCCTAATTACCCTGATTGCAGGGAGTGGAGGGGAATCTTGTGTTTGAATTTTTGTATCTCTTTTCTTTGGAGATAGAGGAACAGTGCCAAAAGGCTAAAAATTACAAGATTTTCCTAAGAAATTATTATTTATAAACCTGATTTTTAATTTTTTTAACAGTTTATTTCTCACACAAAAACCCCCGAAACAACCCTGGTACTACTAACTGGTAGCAGTAGTATATTCCCTCAAATTTCTTTAATTATCTGATGCTTATACTTAGTAGTGGAAGACAGGATTCTTGACTGGGATTTCTAAACCCTCAATTCTTTGTGTTCTGGCGTCTTGACCACTTAGGAGATAAAATGAGGTCTGCTGCTCTGGCATTCTATGTGCATAGTATATGGCAAAACAGTGTGCTTGTAGATGGGATGCTTTCATTTCCAAGAGATTTTTGAAATTTTACTATCAAATTCTGATTGGAGAAAATAAGTAAAGAGTAGAAACCTTTCACAGGATCTTTTAAGCAATTGTTTTAATTAATGAATTTTTTTTTAAATTTTGTCTTGTGTTTGGGTTTTACCCCTGACTGAATTTTAGGCTTTGAACAGTTAGGACCTTCAAATTGAGAAGAAACATACTTAGGAGACTATTTTTCCAGGGGAATTCCTGCTAAGCCTGAAGAAATTTCAGGGACTAGAGGCAGCTCTGGGAGGTAGTTTTAAGAGAGGAAAAAGAAGCAATTATGTTGGAGTTTGACAGTTTAAACTGAGAAACCAGGAGAACTTTGAAACTCCCTGTTCTGGGTGGTCCCACGTGGACCAGCCACCCCAAAACTGCCTGACCTTTATAGAAAGGGAATTGTCTAATGTAGGCCAGAAAGGAGCTGCAGCAGCTTCTGGGCAGGTGCTAGTTTTTGTTCCAGATTCCAGAAAAATGTTTTGTCAAGATTTTATCAGACATGTGTTTTAATTGCACTTTTAACTATGGAAACATTTTGACATAGCTAAGATGCAACACTAAGTCTGTTACTGGGCTTGCTGTGGACCTGCAGAGTTTGTCCTCCTTTCCGGGGCAGGAGATTTGCACAGACAAGGTACCTGAATTAGGAAAACTTCTGTGCTCCATGCTGTCAGTGGCAGTGAAGTCACTCACAGCAGATCTCTTGTGGGAGCTGGGGCAGTGCCAAGGGGTCTTTATGCACCTACATTTGTTGCTAGATCTTCGAAATATATCTGTCCTTCGGCTTGAGGCAAGAAAGATACTGTTTCAAAAAGTGACATTCCGATAGGGAATGCCGTGCCAATTCCAGTTGCACTCATGCAAGTTGGAAGCTATCGACCTTGATATCACCAGCTGGATAATTCCCTGTGATGAGAAAGCAATGAAAGGTGTAAACAATTATGAGTAAAATAAATCAGAGACTTCAGAACATACTTGAGAATGCATGATTTTTCTTCCTCTGAGTTGGGTGACTACTCTAAACAGTTATGTAAATTAAGAATTTGTTCTGCCAAAATTTCTGTAGCAATATGCTGCGGCAGTTTAGAAGAGCTTTAATTGTAGGGAATGAGCTCTGTAGGGGGATAAATATTGTAAATATTTTGATTCATCAGTACGTGAAGGTTAAGGTTGTTCTGAAGAGTGTCTTTTTCTACAACCATCTGTCTTTGTTTTTCCTGGCAGGAATGATACATATAGTGATGGTGTTTGACAGTATAGATGCCGTAATGTTGGAGCCTAATTTACTGTTGTGTTTTTCCTGAATGCTGCGATTGTTTAGGATGGATCTTAAGATTGTGGTTTTTTTCCCTCAGAAATCGAAGCTCTTTCAATTTTTTTAACCCTTTGTGGCTCCAGAATAGCCTTTCATTCTAGTCTTCAGTAAGAAACCACTTGAAAAAAATTCTCAGCACCACTAGTTTGGACTACAGGGGGGTTTTGTTTTGAAGGTATCATATTTCAGAGTGATTAAAGTCCATTTCTGCAGTGTTGATAAGGCTCAATTTCTGTCCTGTATGTTTTGTTTGTTTTTTTAAATGATTGCTTAAGTGAAAACAGCATTTCTTAGATTAATAACAAATTTTGAAGAAGATGTGAGTAAGCTTATGGCCTTATTATGTCTGAAACATTTTCCATCATGTTTCACTTCAGGTTAAATAAAATAAAAGGGCCACTGCCCTTCGTTAGCTAAACTGTGCCTCTACCTGGATTATCAAGACAAAACAGATAAAAACCTGTGGTTGAAGAAATGGCATCAGGATGTGTGGAATGTATTTTTTCAGGTTTATTTTTGAAATTTTCTAAAATTGGCATAAATGTTTTTTTTCCTAACATACACATTTATAAGAGAGTGTCTTGAGTAATAGTTTTTTCCTGATCTAATACAGATTTTAAAATTTTGTCTTTAAAGCAATAAGAAGAAGGGTATACCCTTTGAGAGTATACATCTTCTGTGGTTTTTGTCTTTTCTCTGTTAGTTTTGAAAGACCCCTTTCAGTCAATGACCTGTATTTTAGTTGCATAAAACTACAAAAAAAGAGAAAGATCTGAGGTGATGTTTTCAGAACAGAACTGGGACTTTGACTTTAGTGATCTGTGGAAATCAAAATAGAGGTCTCAGGAGGAAGAAGATAGAACTGAAGTGCTGTCTTCTCGAGGGGATGACAATACCTGTTTTGTGGGTTTGGTGTATTCCTTAGCTGAACTTCCTTTTTTTCACTTTTTCCTTTTCCATAGAAAACTCAGGCAAAGAAACAGGAAGGGAGCAGAATTCCTTTCTGGCAGGGCCTTAGTTCATCAGCACTTCAGAGTGCACTGGAGAGTGCCATCCCCCTGCTGTGCTGAGCTTCCTATCTTTGGTGAGGTTACATTAAAGTGCACTGGGGATTTCTTGTGGTCTGTGGTGACTTTTGCATACAAATGTAGCTGCTGTATTTGCGTGTAGAGAAAGTGTGTAGGAAATTGAATGATGGCAGTGCAACTGAAGTCTTGTCATGTATGTGGCTCTGTCCTCCAAACACACTCACAGAATTGCAAAAACGTAGGTGCTGTGGAAATGTAAATAGAAGAACTAGGTGTGCTTTGCTTGCTTAGGGAGGATAACTATGAATGGAGGTGAAACAGAAGGAGGAATTCAGCATTAGAGTGCAAGTCAAATTCCAGAATGTTTCCATAGCCAGGGCTGGCTACCTAATACAGAAGGAAGCTCTCCTGGACCAGTGTGACTGGAACCTCAGGTATATATTCAGTTTGAATCATGCCATTTCTTTTTTTTTTTTTTTTTTTTTCTTCTGTTAGATTTATTCAATTTCTTTAAGACCTTTTGATCAGGTCCATCATTCATAATATTGTCAGATTCCATGCTTCACATCTTTGGATGCAAATGACAGCAGATGAGAACAAGTCATAAACAAAAGTAGTGGAGTTTATATTTCCTGCAGCTGTTCACATTTCCCCAGGATCCCCTGTCCACTGGAGTGCAACTCTACCTTAAAGGCTGGAAAGCTGCTAGACAGGCTGTTTGAATTTACTGTCTTTGCTAATTAGAACTAACTCTTGCACTATGGACTTGCATTGATTTTTAGTGGTGTTGCTGGGTAGGTGAAGAGAATTAAGGCTCTAGTAACAGAACATTGTCAATTGTAATTTGTGGCAGTTTAAGACATAAATACCTCCAGCTTTCCACCTCCCTCTGCACGTATTGCAGAGCTGGAGGAGTCGGACAAGTGCCTGCATTTTGTCTGGTTGTAGGCAGTACTGTGGGATGTCAGTATGGGTTTGCACCACGGCACCAGTGGCAACACAATTGTCACCTGTACTCTGAGGCAATAATATGTGGCAGAGCATGGGGCATGCAGGGGAAGGGGAGCTGAGGCATCTTCAGTGGCATAGATTGATTCTGTGAGTTCATTATGTTTCTACATTTTGTCCTGTCACTGGTCTGTGTACTGGGAGTGTTGAAAATTGTTGTTGGAAACTCAAGGAGTGAATTTTCATAGGCTGTGTCTTTAGTTCCTGATGTATTTATCCTTTGGCCCATGTAGTGAGGGGGTTTACTGTGTGATCACCAAGAAGCCTTAAACAAACCAGATCAAGCCCTGAACACCTAAAAGGAGAAGAAAAAAAGTGGTAGTATGGCTACAGTGATCTGAAGATATAGGAGAGAAGGGTGGTGTTTTGTTGTTTGTTTGAGTTGGATTTTTTTTAGTTTTGTTGTTGCTGTTGTTTTTTGGGGTTTTTTGGGTTTTTTTTTCTGGGCTAGTTGGTACAGTCTTGAGGGAGGGGAAAAAAAGTGTGAACGAAAGTGGTTTTTTTGCTTAGACCTGAAGAAGGCGCAGAAATCTAAACACTTGCATGTTCTTTTTCTAATTCAACATCTACTCCTAAATAAAGGTCACAGATTAAAAATTATTTAAGAACATAATTTTAGGAATTTTTCCTTGAAACAGCAGTTTTTCTCCAAGTAAAGAAAAGTTGTTTCTCAGACTAAGGAGTGCTAAGGAACGGTTGAAGAAAATCTTGAGCTGTGAGTTCAGAACCTTCTATATGAAAGGAAAAAAAAGCCCCTCTATCTGTTGTCAACTTAGATTATTTTCCATCTGTTTATCTCTGTTACACACATTTGAAAACTGTCAGAAGAACCAGACTTTATCAGAAAATTCCATCTAATGAGTTTATGACACCTTATGCATCTTGTTTTGACACAAGATGTTCTGCAGCAGTACTGGCTTGAGGTACTCCTGATCTCTCTGCCCTCCTGCTGCAGCTTATTGCTCATGGGTTTTGCTGGCATCAATGTTCATGGAGGGGTATTGGGGATAAAAAGTGCAAAATAAACTAGCCTCCCCCCAAAAAATTAAAAGCAACCTCACAGAAGTCTCTCTTACACTCTTAAATCAGGTCAGGCAAGGAAGTTTAGAAGCCAGCACTGCTGCTGAACTTGTACCCATTCTATCCTGAAAGAAGAGAAAGTTGCTATGACCTGTAATGAATATATGCAGACTAGAGAAAGGCATGTGGACTCTAAGTGCTTAGTTTTATTTCATATAGTCAGGGGTAAAAGGTGTTAAAACAGTGGGTTTATTTAGCAATTTCTGGCACTGATTTGTAGTAAGCAAATGTTTACACTGCAGCTTGCCATAAATAAACAGAAGGGTGTTTGGAAACCCTGACCAGCTTTTGTGTAGGAGAGAGCAGTCATAACAAACTGGTTCTGTGAGAAACTGAAAACAAATAAAAGATGGGCTGTTATTCATGGTTTGCAAAGGCAGAAGAGACTGTGAACAAAAGAAGTAAGTAGTTTTCAAACACTGAAAAACATTGTTTGTGAACCTGGAATAAATTTCAGTAACATTTCATGTTCTCCTGTTTTCAGTCTTTAGAAAGCATAAAGAAAAGAAGGGCAAATGATTTTAACCAACTCCAGCCACAGAGAAGGGTGAAAATCTTCAGCTCCATTCAATACTGTGAGTCTTTTATATCTCCCCAAGGTATTTCCAAGAGCATTTCCTACCTGTTTCTGATCGTTAGCAATTTTGCAGTCACTTAAAATGTTGTAGTTAACTAAAGAAAAGAATTCTTTCCAAAATGCATTAACAAAGCTTTTCCTACAAGAAAAGCTCTTCTTTTAGTACTTAATGAGATTATTACCTACTACAAGGAAGTTGTTTTCCTTACTGTTTTTTGTTCTTGGGATTTTTTCAGTCTAACATTACTGTGGCTAGGTAAGCAATAATCGGATAAGTAGAGCATTTCCAGTTATGTAGTTGAAGGATGGATTTATGGGGTTTTTCTAAGTAGTTGTTAAATGCTACCAAACTCCAAAATCAATGTTCCCTTTTTATTTTATACTGACACATAATTTTTGTGATTGAGTAATGTTCAAGTATCTTAGTACCTGATAAATCATATGGACTTTTTTGCAACTTTTTTTGTGGTTTTTGTGCAACCACAGTGATGTACCAAATAATCTCTACCCTTAAAAGATAGACTAGACTCAGACTAGAAATGGAGCTGATGAAATGGTAATAAAAATCATGGCTAAGGCTGAACCTTTTTCTTAGTTATTCTCTGTGTGGAGTGGAAACATGTCTTCAGCAATCTTATGGTCTTCACAGAGAATCTCTTGGTTGTAGGGTCCCACTGGAACCAAGCAGGCAGGGAAATGATATTAATAGCTCAAAGGTTTTTGTGCCTGTGATGGTAGTGAAAAGACGTATGTTTTACAGAAGAGATGAAACCTTCCATATAAACTGTCATTAGGGCATACAAGTTGACTGTGCAGTGTAGAGATGCCCACTTAGCTCTGAACAAAGTAGCAAAACATGTAGGAGCACTATTTGTGGTGTAGTATTTTGTGTGAGTAACGCTTCGAGAAATTACTTGTATGTCTGCAGGTCTCCGCATTGGGCTATGTTGAATGCAGGTGAGGTGGTGATCCTTTGGGAACTGCAGGTCAGTAAATTCCAGTCCAGATTCAGAAATTTTGTTCTCTTTCTCTGTGAGAAATAGACTGCAAAGACCACACTTAGATGGTAATGAATTGGGGAAACTATTGAGTTCTAACAGTATTTCTGCATCGGATTTTGATTCATCTTTGAGAAGGTTTGTATTGCCAGTAGCACTTACTGAAGGAATTTCATAAATAGCTTTTGGTTCTAGTTAGTGTGCAGATTGTGCTCTTTTTCTCCTGAAAATGGGTGGCAAGAGCTTTATTTGATTATCTTGAAATTGGTGTAAATACAGAGGTAAAAATTTGCATTTGTTTTTCAAATATAACCAAGAGTTAGCCTGAGAGCAAGCTAGTGGTGAAGCCAGTCCTAGCAGTGATGGAGGAGCTTCTGTATGCTCAGTGACTGGCAACACGGTCAGATCTACAAGTAAAAGTGCTTGCAAGGTGGGGAGAGATCTTTCAGACTTTATTTTTTTATTTATCTATTTATTTATTTATTGGAGATCAGTTGCCTCCTGATTAGATGGGGGTAGATATAGTGTTGCCAGGCAAATTAATAAACCTGGCCAAAGCAGTCCTGCACTTCTTGGCTGCATTAGGCATCTTGCTGTCCAAACATGGAAAAGGAGTGAGTGTGTGCTCAGAGTGCTGGATCATGTACAGTCCAATGGCTCAGCTCCTTGGCAAGGTGAGGAGCAGTCTGTCCCCTGCAAATTCTCTGATTCAAATCCAGCTTCTTGTGTGTGCCATTTGGTAAAGAGAAATCAAACACAATTTAATTATCCTCTTAGTCCTTGGATGTATCTGCAGTATCCTTGGGCTTGGTCACTGCCAAGTGGATGAGTGGGTGCTTCAGGCCATCTTTGTGCCAGTCAGCATTTTTTGGGCCAGTGTGTCCCTGTTCCCAGCTCAAGACATTGATGAATAGCTTCCACTTGTTATATCATTGAATGGCTTTAAATCTTAGCATTGTCACTCTCAACCATTCAAAGTCTAAAAGTCAGTTCCCAGACATCAGAAATCACATAAATTCAGACACTCACCAGTAGAAGTCACAAGCCTGGTGTTAGATTGTTCTCAAGCTTCTCTCAGTAATCTTCAGCCCTATAAACTTTATTCTTTTTTGTAAGGTGAGAGCTTCAGGTACAGTTTTATTCCAGGAGGTACATTTGGTGACAGGGAAGGAAACCACCACGACCGGTTTATTTTGGCTACTTTGCACATAAAAATGTGTTCATTTTCTGATCATGGCTTACCTGTGATTGCAACAAAACTATTCTCTAGCGTTAGAGCCCGAGTTAGCATTTTACTTCCTAAATCAGTCTGTGTCAAACTTTGATTTAGAAATGCAGTTGATTTTAGGGATCTTGCTGTCCCATTGATTCTTCTAGAGGTGTACTAACAGTGATACATTTAAATTTTATTGTTCACTATGGTCCAAATGTAAAAGCAACCTAGGTAGCTTCCATGTGGGTTAGAGGCTGGGAATCTAAACTAATAAAAAAGTAGCTGGAGTTAAAGTAGTGTGAAAGTGTTGTGATACAGCATATAAATCAGAATAATATAGTAAAATACAGTAATTCAGATTTCTCCTGAGCAAGTTAACTTTTTAAAAAAATTTTCAAAGTGTCTAATATAAAATATTATTGTTTTGTTGGACATAGGCAGTTTAATTTCATCACAGTTCCTTTACAGAGTGTATTGTCCCTTTTATGTCAGCAAATGTTTCTTTTGCTTGTTTAAAAGTTCATAGCAGCTGGAATCAAATGCTTTACTCTCAAACAAGAGTGATTATTAAGAAGTTAATCTCTGATCATGCTGGTACCAGCAATATTTAATGCCTTCTAAATAATTAAAAATGCTAATGTGAGATCTTGCAGATAAAGTGCACAGTTAAAGCTGTTAACAGCATAAGATCTAGTCAAATGAATTTTTGATATAAGTTCTTTTCCACTACCAAAAAATCCCAAACCAGCCAACACTGAAGTGAAAAAAAAAAACCACCAAACCTGTGTAATACAAGCTTGATAACTCTGTGTTCTGCTAAAAAGATTGTGGATCTTTCAATTTTAGTTAGAGCTTTGACTTCTTCAAGTACTTCAATAACATTTTTAGGAATGAAGGAACTGTTTTGGCCTTACATATGTCCATGAAGAAGAGATTTGGAGGAAGAAATCTCTTCAGGGCTGTCTTGTAGACTTTTGTTGTTACCATATCCAGGAAATCTTCATTGTTTTCTGGGATATGGTAGCAACAGTAATAGGTCACTGTTGTCCCTTTGGTAAGTCATGGTTTCCTTTTGTTTTGATTTTCTTCTCTACCTGGCAGTGTAGTTTTGATAGAGATGTTCCCTGTAGCCTCTAGGAGCTGTGGCTCTCCCAGACATCATAGTTAGCAGAATTATCTTTCAAGAAGGCTTCTTAGTGTGACTCAATGTTGATATATTCTGATTTGTTGCCTTAATTTTTGACTCTCAGAAGCATTACAGTTAAAAGCAAAAATTTAAGTGATTGTTGGAAATTTATTCCAGGTGCTTTTAATTGCTTGGATTTCTTTTGGTTGATGATCATCTGCTGGAAAATTTTGAAAATACCCTCACTGACACTTAAGTAAAGAAAATAAATTCTTTTGCTTTTTGTCAGGAGTCGTTCAGGGCTCAGCTTACTTTCTGGAATAGGAATGCCTAGTGCCTGATCCAGAAGGGACTGGATGTCATGTGTGTCCTGTGTCATCTTTCTCAGTTCCCAGGAAGATGGCTTAGATACTTTATGGGGTCTGAAATAACAGCGAATTTCTGTTTATTATCAGCTGAATTCAAGCATTAATTGAGTTTAATTGGAGAAATGTAAAAAAAAGTGCATGCATGTATTGCTTACAAAGTATTTTTTTTGTTTATGAAGTGAAACAATCAGTAAACTTCACACAAACAGTAGTTGCACTCGTGTTGCGATCAAGTTTTCCCATTCTAAAACAAAAGAAATAAAAAAGGAAAAAAAAAAGAAAATAAAAAGAAAATAAAAAAGTACTTGCTTATGACACAAGAAGTGTTTAGTGCTACAGGACATTTGGTTTGGATTGGTATTATTTCTAGACAGGAGTTAAAAGGATTCTTAGGCAGTTCCAATGAATGGAAAAGCCCGAAACTCATAAATGTGCCCTGCTGGGACACCTAACAGAGATGTGGAGGCATGTGCATTTGCTATGGTTTTGATAGAATTTCCCCCTTTTGCCCCTTCTGTTTCCTTTTATGAGATAAAATGTCTTCGAGAAGATTGGAATGTGGAATAAATAGGTCATATGGGACTAATATGCGCTTGCATGCATGCACTACATTCATGGGCTTCTCAGCTGTACCACAGAGAATCACACAAAGCACAGAATTGTCTAGGTTGGAAAGGAACTCTTGACATAATTTAGTCAAACCCCCTCATTTAAGCAGGGCCAGCTAGATCAGATTGTCCAGGACGGTGTCCAGAGGTGTTTTGAGTATCTCTAAGAATGAAGATCCACAAGCTCTCCAGGCAATCTATTCTGATGCTTACCCATGCTCACAGTAAAAATAATTTTCTAATGTTCATCAGGAATTCCATGTCTGTTCATTTATGCCCATTAAGTTATAGAAGAAACAGTGTTTTAATTATAAGTAGCTATTTGTAGCATTTAGTGTTTTTTAACAAGGTAATTATTGCCCTTAGAATGGAAACAGAAATGTTATTTTAGAAACAAGGAAACAAATTCTCCTAGGGCCTTTTCTGTTTTTTTTTTTCCATCTTGGCACTGTTTAGCTTTCTCAAATACAGTGGGATTCTAGTGATTAGCATTCAATTCACAAACTTCAGTTAGGCATGTACGTCTGTCTCCACAAATCATCTGCTATTTGGTGCTAGGAGCAGTATTCACCAACCCTAGAGACTTGCTGAGCTTACCAGTTTAATGTCTGGGTAGTGATAGATGCTTCAGAACAAAGACTCAACAAGCTGCAAGTTATTTGCAGGTATATAAAGGGAAGAACGATATGTCAATTTAACCAATAGAAAAAAAATCAAATGTTTTAAAATTCTTCACTTCTGCAAGTAAGCACCTAAGTGTATACTTAGGCAGTCTTTCACAGGTGCCTACATTCACAGTGCCCTTGGGAATTTAAACAGCAACTTGTTTAAAAAAATAGTTTTTACTTTTCTTTCAAAATTTAGCTTCTGGCTTGTTTGGTTGGAGGGTTTTTTTGTGGTTTTGTTTTGGTTTTTTTTTCGTTTGTTTAAATAATCTAAGATGTCTTGATGCTACATTCACCTGGAAAAGGATCTGAATCTGTCTTTAAATCTGTATATACCCAAAGCATTTAAAGTATGAATTCCTGGACTCTCTGAAAAGCAGAAAGTAGAGCATGTTCAAATCTGTTGTTTGCAAACAAGAACTCATGTTTCTCCAGTAACCTATTTGATAGAGTTTAATTAGAGTGATATTTTACTTTAGTACGAAGTTATTTCCTTAAACTGAGGACTGTTTCTTAAGACATGTTGTCAAAGTTATGACTCACTCTACAAAAACATCATAACCATGTTCACGTTGAGTTTTTTCAGACTGTATTTCCTGTCACCTCCCCTCCCTACCTGGTATGTCCCTTCTGCTCTGAGAGGAATTTTTATTTGTTGGATTGACACTGGGTATTAATGACAGTGGTCAATATCAGAACATTTTCTAGGTAGCTGATCTGGAACATTGAATAAAGTCTGTGTTAGAAATGGAACATATGTTGAGTAAAGGATGAGAGAATAAAGGAGATCTCCTGTTTCAGTAAAATACTCTAGTATAAAATCTAGATTCTGGATGAAACCTCAGAGAGAAAGACTCCACTAACTCTATCATCAATGTGGGCAGGGCATTCAGCTGTTTTCCGGCATAAGAGGTCAGGTGTCCTGATGTTTTCCCTCGTGTTCCCACCAGGTATGTGAACCACAGCTTCCTCTGGTAGGAACTGTACCATTCCCAACTGTCCTAATGCTTCAAAAGCTCACAGTCTAGCAGGCTGTACTCACAGGGAGAAGGCCACAGTTCTCAGTAAATCTGCCCCTTGATATCCCTCTTGAGTTGAGAGCATTTTTCCTTCTAGCGGTGTGGTAAGAGTTTTCTCCTTTGTCTGGTTAAGGTTTGTACAGTCTTGTGTGTATAGCAAAGCTCCTGAAGTCTTTTGCCTATGGGTTCGAAAAAATCTATCTGACATCTTCCATGCCACTTTGCATATCCCAGACCATGCTTATCTGTGTACTCCTCTAGCTAGGCTAGGTAAGGTTATAGAGGTAGCAGTGACTGTATAAACAAGTTGCAGGCAGTGAATATAAGATACAGTGGCCTTACAGTAACAAAATGTGTACATGATGGCTACTCTGTCTTTCCTAAAATACAAGTGGTTTTTTTGGTCTGCAGAAGGCAGTGTAAAACAGGATAAAGAGCTAGAAGCAGAGATAACTGTGCAGACTTCACTGCTTATCACTTTTGTGATTGCAGTGTGTAATACAACTTGGGGATAGGCAACCCTCTCCACTCTCTCCCACTATTTCTCACCCACAAACAGAATTTATCTGTAAGTCTTATTTATTCTGGTCATCTAATTAGTTTTGATTTTCTCTTTAGTCTAAATTTCTTTAATGTTTAAATCGAATAGATCTTTGCCGTAAAGAAGTGTTTCAATTGATCTGAGTTTGTTGTAAGGAAAAGGTCTAAATTAGGTGGATGTACTTCACAGGTCTAGCTAACTTCATGTCCTGTCACTCCTACTTAAATTTCTAAGTCAATTATGAAAAGCTACATAGTAGAAATTCCTTTTATACTTGAAGCACCTTGCAGCTAAACAGTAATACAGGCATCCCTGTAATATAAGAGTTTATGCTGGAATGGCATTAGCCAGGCTTTTAGAAGTTTTGTTGCAATTCAAGTATAGAAAAAAGGGCCCTAAAGGAGTTCAGACATTCACGTTTTAAGAAATGATGGAATTAGGAATACCTGTGCCTTTTCTTGTAGTAAGCTGGTTGTAAGGAACTTCAGTTCTGATATTGGAGCACTTGGCTCTTTGCCTTTTCTAGCATTCTTAGTTTCAAGAGCATGTAAGTCTTTAACACTTTTTAAAAGGTAAACTAAAAAAATCTGTAACAGCTGTACTGACTGCATGGAACAGCAGCATGATTGGAACCATTAGCACTAAGATCACTAAGTAAACTGTCAGGAATTATTCACTTTAATCCATCACAATCAGCAGAAAGTGAAAACAAATGTTCTGCAGCTATTTCTCCACAAAGAAAAGGTGCAAAACTTGGTGATCTTGATTTCTAGTCTAAAATCCAGATCGAATGGGCTTTGACAGACATTGATTATTTTAGTTGCTTTCTTCTAAACCTGATGGTTTTGTCACATGCACATTTTAGCCCAGGATCTTTCCTGCCCTTGGCTCTTTGTCTTTCTTCTGTGTGCTTTCCCAGTCTGCGCTCTTGAGCATTCAGTCTCCTTGTCCAGCAATTAGAATTATTCCCTGATGACCTCTGGCTTCTTGTCCTGTGATTGTACTGTAGAAAAATCCACGCTCTCTGATTTATTTTCCCAGATACTCATCTGATTTTTATATTGGGTACTATTCCACTGTTTCCCCTTCCCCTTTGCAAAAGAGGAAGCCCAAGAAATAACTGTAGCTGGTCTTCATCACCAGCTTCCTCCATATTGTTTTTGTTTCCTCTTCTTACTTCTTTCCCGCTTGTCATCTCCCTCTTGGCCTCATTGAAATGTGTTTCATCATCAAGATGAATGACATTCTGTCCAATTTGCTTAAAGCTGTCAGAAATTTTTTAATGCCTGTTTCTCCTAACAGAAAGGTGTTTGCAACTACCTTTGTTCTCTTAAATTGAAGAGTGGAGGAATACTCCATAAGCCAATTATGTGTCTAGTTCTGGGGTCCTCAACACAAGGAATGGTGACTTGTTAGAAAGGGTCCAGAGAAGGATCACAAAGATGGTCAAAGGGCTGGAGCACCTTTCCTGCAGAGACAGGCTCAGACAGTTAGGATTGTTCAGCCTGGAGAATAACTTGGAGCCTGGCTTCACAGTGGCCTTCCAGCACTTAAAGGGGCCTTATAAAAGGAGGGAGACTGACTTACATGGGCAGGTAATGATAGGACAAGGGGAATGGGTTTACAAGGTTTAGGTGAGATGACAGGAAGCAATTCTTTATTTGGAGGGCAGAGAGGTACTGGAACTGGTTGCCCAGAGAAGCTGTGGATGCCCTATTCCTGGAAGTGTTCAAGGCCAAGTTGGATGGGACTTTGAGCAACCTGGTCTAGTGGACCCTGTCCTTGGGAGGGGGGCTGGAATGAGATGATCTTTAAGGGCCCTTTTAACCCAATCCATTCTGTGATTCTTTGATTCTATATGGGGTAAAATTAATAGGGATTTTAGTAATCAGTTACTCTATGGCTTGAATGTTTTGTCAAAATAGAAACATGGAGGTCAGTAACCTGTTGCAGTGTTTTGATGTTTATAGAACTGCTCTGTAGCTGTACTGTTAGGTACAGACATTGTTTTTTTTCCTTTGATTCCTGACATTGAAAGCACTCATTGGACACAGAGCAAGTATTTTATGTTATTGTAATTATGCTGTAAGAAAAAGTCCACTCTTTGAAATACTGTCACTGTCCTGGAAGTACAGGTTATATTGAAGTATAGTTCTGCCACCCTGTGGCTACTGAAGGCCATTCTTAAAAGGGACATGTTTACTTAACTGCTGGTAGTCATAGCCTTTTACTTTTAACTTCATAAATGCTATTTCACGGAGAAAGTTGGAGTGCTCTTGCAGGTCCTGTAGAGATGTATAAACTCTCTATGATTTTATTGAAATATATAAATACTTGTTCACTGGAAAAGGTTTTAAACTAAAAGAGTGGAGGTTTAATTTAGATGTTAGGAAGAAATTCTTTACTCAGAGGGTGATGAAGCACTGGAACAGGTTGTCCAGGGATGTTGTGGATGTCCCATCTATTCAAGGCCAAATTGGATGGGGTCGTAAGCAACCTGATCTAGTGAGTGGCAACCCTGTCCCTGGCAGGTGGTTGGCACCTAGATAATTTTTAAGATCTTTTCCAAACCATTCTATGATTTTGAAAAAATCAGGACAAATTTTCTAGAAAAAGAAGTTTGGATTTGAAGAACAGGTTGTTCTTGTTGCTGTTTTTTATCAAATGAAAATGCTAATCAAATTCCAAAAGAATTTGTAACTCAGTTACAAACTACTCAAATCAACTTGTATTTTATTTTCATTTCATGAGGTCTACAGGAAAAATCTTGAAAGCATAGTTTTGCAAAGCAACTGAAGATTCTGGTTCATGCCAGCAGCAGAATGCCTTAAAACTGAAATACCAGATAGCTTTCGACTTGTCCCTTATAACGACCGTGAACTCAATGTATGGATTAGATACTTCATTTTGAGACTGCTTTGCATATTTGTTGCCTAACTTTCAGAAAGATGAAAAAATAATTTTATAGAAAAATAGAATAGTTTGGGTTGGAAGAGACCCTTGAAGGTCATCTTGTCTGGTCCCCTGCCATGAGCTGAAATTTCTTCAATGAGATCAGGATCAAGTTGTAATATTGTTCTCCCAACCATGAAAAATGGATCAGCTGCAAGTTATGTCCTGCTCCTTTCAGCAGGTGAGTAATTAGTATCATAGCTTAAATGATAGCAACAGTGAGTGCTCCGAAAACCTAAGATGATAGTGCACAAAGTATGTTACGACAGTTGTACAAAACTGTTATCTTCTTTCAAATGAAATATGTGAAACTGTGTGCACACATCCTGGAAACAAACTTTGTCTTCAAAATCATCAAACCTCAACTGTGTAGTTTCCAGTAGAATTCCATGATTGTATATGGTTTTATCACTGGAATGCAACAAACTCTTTCTCAGCGTGGTAGTTTAGGTAAAATATGCCTTAAGTTACACAGATGACCGTGAACCCAGCTTTATATTTTATCTGAATGTGTATTCAGAAAAAATGTTCAGAATGCTAATGTATTGAGATATGTAGAAGATATAATGCCACAAAGAAGATATAAAGACATAAAGATGTTGTTCTACTCATACAGCCTTTACCCCTGTGATTTCATTTTATATTTTTGTGGTTTAAGATCTTAATTATTCTGTGAAGTCAGATGGCAATTTGGTAGTAATAGAAAATAAACCTCATTATTCTAATTGACTATAGCTGATGGCCTGAAGATACCAATGACCTTTCCAGTCTCACAAGAAAATAGTTTGAAAATAATCAGAAGACTGTAAAATTTTGATTTTTTTTTTTTTTTTTTTGGTTTTTTGTATTGATTTTGCTGAATTTTTTCATGAGGTGTTTTGACTGACTTCTGTTTTCCCAAACAAATCCAGGTATTCAATTTTTTTATTCCCTTAGTGTTGTAATTTACATTAAGTCTAAGGGTTGTTTTCAATACTATGAATGGTTTTTCTTGAAAGTCAGTGTATTGAGTCACTAAATTAGTTGAGCAACTTGTGTTTGAGCTGAGTGATGGTTTCACTGACAACATTGGGCTGTGCCAGAGTTTTTCTCACACTTGACATTCTTGAACGTTTTTTATGGAATGAGAAAGATATTTCAATTCTCAAAAATCTCCATGAAAGAGGGAAAAAGTGGGGTCTCCCAGGCATGTGGGAAAAGTGTGTTAGTATACTCAGAAGAGCAGGTCTGCAATCAAACTTTAAATCTGTTTCCAAGTGTTTTCCTTTTGACAAATTTATTTGGCAGAGACGTGATTAAAAAAATAGAAGATAATGTCCTTTATTTTCTGTGAATAGTAAATTCATAGTTTTGTTTCTGAAGAGACTCTTACTTTGAGAGAAGGTGAAGTGCAGCTTGAAAGGATGATTTATTCTGACTTACTAAAACCACAGGCAAAAGCAGAAACTCCTGTGGATAAGGATCTAAGCTAGAACAGAAAATTGCCCTGGGTAAATCTTAATGGTCGGGTTCTGTATCCATGACAGCCTCCATCAGGATGTGCTCTGATGCCATTCTGGAGTGAAATTAATATAGTATTCTTCTGTTAGCTTTTGAATGTTGCATTTTCTTTTTTAAAAAAGGCCAAATTGAAACCAGATATTTGGAGCTGTCAAAGTGAAAATACCATTTCACTGCGTACAAATGCTTTATCTTTATGACTTATCCAGTTGGTTCAAAATTTTACTTTTTTGCAGGAAAGAACTCATGATCCCTTCAGTTTGTCCATGCACCTAACCTGAAGTGGTGTGGGTTTAAGTGGAAGTGTTTTTCAATACTTAAAATACACACTTTGAATAGGAGTGACTTGAGGGAAAGAAGATAACTAATTAAAGATAACTACATGAAAATGCAAAATATCTTTACAACTATTTCTATATTCAGTATTTTTAGTTTTTTAACCAGTTCTTGGGCATGTGAATTTCAATAAATTTCTCTGTAAGCTAGTTTGATGCACTGCAAATTTAACGTAAGTAATGTTGAGTTACTGTTTTCCAACATAACAACAGTCAAAATTATGAATGTTAATAAATATATCTAAGTGAAATATTTCTATCTGAATAGATACATTATCTGTACTCAGAAAAATGACAAAAGCCCCCACATTTAATGTGAAGTTTTATGAATCAACACCTTTTTATGGTTACTGACAAGTGAAACAAAGTTTAGAAATATAAGTAAAGGCTATGTGGAATGAGTTTAAAATCTTTACTTAAATACTCAGGGTTTGGCTATGTGGTTTGAGTGAGTTAAAATTAATTAGTTGAAGTACATTTTTGATAAGCAGTAGAGGACTTCAAAGGCAGAGCAATACTTAAATAATGCAGTGCCACTCTGTGAAATTTAGTGGTAAACAGGAGATCAGCAACTTTATTTGTGATGAACTAGGTGAAAGCTGCCTTAAGTGTTACCAGTGTAAAGGACTCCGCGGTTCCCAAAGTCTCACTGCATCCTTTATTGAGAGATGAGTGACAGGGATCTCCCCAGAGAGGCAAGTCAGTCTTCTGTCACTCTGTGAGTGGCTCTGAAGCAGCAGGGGCTGTTGTGAGGAGTGAAGGAGTGGCTGCTTGAAGACAGCCCCAAGGGTTCTTGGAAGCCAGCTCTTCTACCTCCCTCCAAATGTGGATCATCACAAGAGCAGGGATTGCATCTGGCTGCAGTGAAGATTTATGTATGTTGGCTGCCTGGATCTCAGTGAGCTGTTTGAAAGATATTTAGCTCAAATTTTGTGTTGCAGCTTTCTACAGTTAAACTATTTTCTTTATGTGGGATAAAAGGCACCAACTACTCTGTAATTTTCCATCCTGTCTTTTAAAGGAGCTCTGATCTTGACCATATTTGCAAGTGAGGATCTCTTCTGTTTACAAAAGCATCTTTTAGTATCTCTTGAATATTGCATTAAGCTGAACTTTGTGAAGTGGTAGTTGCCTGTGTTTCATTTCGATTTTTCTCACATTATTATTTGTCAAGTCTTGTCAAGTATGTAGGAAGAGCAATCTCACCTCCCCCACCACAACACAGTGAATTACCTGGAACCATGGAGGCAGTCAGTAAGGGTTTTTCTGACTCCTACATAGGTAATAGAACCCTTGCTTTCCCCTAAACCTCTAGGTAAGGACTCAGGGGAGGGGAGTGGGACAGTTTAGTAACTATCTGCCGAAGAAGCCATTCCCTTAGTAAAGAGGAGAGTACAAGCTTTCTTTTTCAAATGCTGTTTTATTTTTGTATTAAGAACACATTTAAAATCAGGATTTTTAAATAATTTCATTTTTGACCTAACAAAAATAATGCTTATATCATGTTCTGTAAGTGAGTTCACGCTGAAGTTGATTATAACTCAGTTCTTATTTACAGAGAGCAAATGGGAAAATTATTGATGAAACTGCCAAGGTGGTAATTATTTTATATAAGCTTGAATTATGTAGAAAACCTGCATGTTTTCAGGCATTATTAATAGACTAGTTTCCATTATGAACATACATTTTTTACCAGTTTGCAAGATAAAGCAAGCATAATTAGAGTGGAAAAAATGTTTCTTAGGTGCCCAGTATAAAATACAGAGCCTGTTTATGCAACAAAGTTCTGTGATGACCTGGACCATGGTTTAGGCAACTCTGTAAAATCAGATATGTGAACTAGAAAAAAAAAAGCTTGTTACTTCAGGGAAGAGGAAATAGTGAATTTTGGGACATTTAAGTTATTTTCAGTATAAAGTAGATTGAATATGAGTTTCGTTTTGATTTCCAAAACCCCTCCCTCTTAATCTAATCCATATTCTGGTGGCTTGTAGTTTCAAGAATTAATCAGAAATATGTTCTTGCCTTCGGTTTGTTTCTAAATGATAAAAGAAAAACAAAGAAACCCCCCTAAATAAACCCACCAAAATGATGAGAAAAGGTGTAACTGAAATTCTTTCAATGCCTCTGATGCATTCTATGTAAACTATGAACATATTGGCTCTTCAAGATTAATTTAAATAAACGGGAGCTTTTTCTGGAAAGGGGCATATGCATTCTGCCAGTAAATACTTTTGGATACTAAACTACTTTGTCTAGTATTTCCAAACCAGTGTTATAGACAATTAAATTAAAGGAAGAAATAGTGGCTTCCTAAATACTTTTCTTTTAGTAATCTTTGAATAAATAATTCCTGAACTGCACTGGTAATAAAGGTTAAAGAAGCGGCATAGCCTAACAGTGTGCAATGGATGCGGCAGAGTGACACTTGCATTCCAAGATTTCCTGAGAGTGTAAAAAACCTACTGTTTATTTTGCTGTGTCATAAGACTATGACAAAAATATGTATAAAAAGACTGACATTTCATCAGGCTGCCACAGAACAAACACTGGTTTGATGTGTTAGTTTGTCATAATCATTTGCATGGGCAGTGTGATTTCTTTTGAATTGCTTACCTTTGAAATCCTTACATATAGTGGCTTTACATAGAAAGTTACTGTTGAGGGTTTTTCTTTTTCCATTTAGGAATGGTACCCCTTTCCCTACCAAAATATTATGTTCTTTCAGTGTTGGCTGGATCATTACTAGCTTTTTTCATTTTCAAATTTTTAATTTTAGCACTTTTCTAGGATGTGAAGAAATTAATAAAGCAATAAGAAAATAAATTTTAGTTTTAAAATACTACACTATGGGGGATTAGTGTTCTTCATCACAAAATCATAAAGAGTAAAATAATATATTATTTAAAAATTTTTTTTTTGGCAATTTTCGCAAGTATCTCAAACCTAGGATGTAATGAGCATTTTCTGTCTGGCCTATTTTTCCCTGTAAATTTCCAGCATAAAGGAGTATTTCACTATAAGGGAAGGGTTTAGGCAGATTTAAAGTTTTCCATTTAAACCAAAAGTCTTATCTTTAAATTTATAAACCGGTCTTGTAAACTTATTTGATTACTTAGAGTAGTTGAATAGAAGGACAATAGTATGTCTTAAACATTCTAATGCAAAGAATTTCCATAGGTTTATATGATGGAGTTGTATCCAGCTGTCTGAAATAAACTGTTGGTGCAAATGATTTTAGAACTGTTCTGGCGCAGCATATCCATGCAACAGGTGGAAGTGCCTCCTTTATTTTTTTTTTCAGTTAGGATAAATAATGCTTCCAGATTTCCAGTTCTTAAAAATTTTGAGCTGCCTTAACTCTATGTGGCTAAACAAAATCAGTGCAGTATTGATTAAATGATTTACACACTATACTCTTGTATACATGGTGTACATTTAAGTGAGGCACGCAGTGCTGGAGCTTTGGAAGAGAAAGGAGGAGTGCCGAAGTTTAGGGCAGGTTGCTTTTTTGGGGTAAAACCACTGAACTCAGTATGGGACTGTTTAAATCTTTTGTTAATTCTTGGATGCATATGCCTTCATTACTGGAGAAGGAATGCTTTTCCCTGCAGGTCTTCATCTTTCCTGTGTTTGCTCTCACTGCTGCTTGTGGTTTGGGGTTTTTTTATCATGTGTGGGCCAGAGAGTTTGGACCTCAAAGTTCAGAGGAAAGTTGATTTTGTTCTCTACCAGTCTCTGGATAATGTAGGATTTCCTAAGGGCAGCCATCAGTATTGACATATGGGTGTATACAAGAGCAGATACATTGATCAGAAATGTTTGCTTCATTAATTGACAGCACTAACTTAATATGTGGTGTTTTTCAGTCTCTTGAAGGATAAGGTTAATTGTCTTAGTGGAACTAGAATGGTGTTGGTTGATGGTGAGAGTGAAATGTTATGAAACCAGCACTGGAAGGCACTGCATATGCATTTGCTCAGTGTCCAGCTGAATCATCAGCATAAGTTCTCTATGACCTCACCCCTTTGCTCAGAATTGCAGTCGTTTTGGAAAAGGAAGAAAAATATGGAAATTTTTCCATTCTTCAAATTTTGCTGAATTTTATTACTTTATTGTCACCGAGTTACATTAAACAATCCACATATGGTTTAAATAAGCAGCCAAAGTAGTGTACCTTTCTTTTTTGACTGTTCTGTTAAAATCTACTTGTTATACTTCATATATGAAATTGAAATGTTTTGTCAGCTGTGCTTGTGTAATTACTGATGTAATGCCACACCAGTTGAAAATTTGCTATAAAACCCCGTTTTCAATAACTTAGGTCTTTGGATGCTTCAGTTGTTCTGTGTTTATTTATATGGTCACTTTAATATTTTGCCTTTAAAAAAAAAACTATTGTGTTTGTAAAAATGATTGTACTGTACTGTTTGTATTTGCCAGAAGGTTTATAGCATCATAGAATCATTTAGGTTGGAAAGAACCTTAGGATCATTAAACATAAAAACTGTATGTTATTCAGGGAAGTAAGCAAACACCAATACATGCCTTTGGCTTACTCTCCATATTGAAGGATTTTTGGTATTGTTACTTCCCTCCTCACCACTCTTCAGCTTTTTTGAAACAGTATGTGTTCCTGGGTTTGTGGAAAGCATTCCTCAAGGGCAGTAGGTGCAGGTCACTCAGATGGCAGGGTGTGAATCTCTAGAAAAGACTAGAGGAAAGGCCAGTTTCAGACTGTACTCAAATCTAGCCAATGAAAGTTGCTTTTGAATTGCACATCCTGAAAGTATTGATCTTTAAGGCTGAGTCTGTGTATGCTTTGAATTTTAATGTTCCTCTCCATTCTAATTTTCTAGCTGGAACGCTTGCAGCTTTCCCTACAGGATTATAAGCTTTGATATTCAGAAGACCAAAACTGAAGGATGCCATCTGAGAGGTGCCTGAGGTATAGTACTTGGTAATGTGTAGGAAGTTGTTAATACTTAGGATGATGTTTACTAAAGGTTCAGTTAAAAAAGCAGAAAAAAGTAAAACTAATAATTTTGTTCATTAGATAGGAATTCACAATATTATATACATATCCATGTTATAATCTGCAAAATTTTACCTTTTTGTTGCCACTTATCTCTAGCAAAGAAAACTGTGCCTGGGATTGATTGGAGGCCCATGGTCTCTTCAAAAATTATCTTGTTTATGACTTAGTCTATACTTGGAATTTTTGATTGTGGAAGCAACTGGCATTTTGCATTTATGCATCTGAACTGGTGGCTGGTGATAATTTTGGGTCTGTGTAGTGTTCCACTGTTCAGGACATACAGCTTTTCCAGTTATATGAAATATCTTCCAAGAATTCTCTCCAGATTCATCTTTCTGCCTTCCCTTCTGTCTCTTTCCCGGTGTAGTCTTTCTCATTTGTTTGTGTCACCCATTGTTGCAACAGAGAATGTGTAATTTATAATTTAATTACTTTCTGGGAGCAGAACACAGTTCTTTCAGACAGAATGCTTTGCAGAACTTATTGACTGAATTGGTTTTCTGCAGAACTTGGCAGTAGTGGGATACGCTGGTGGTTCTGCTTTACAGAGTAGTTCACACTCTGATCTCAGAGCTCAGAAAACTCCCTGATATGACTGGGACACCTTATCATTCCAGTTCCATTCCCCCTTCCCTGCCATGCTTCTGCAGCAGAAGAGAATCAGGACTTGCTTGCTTTTATAGCTATTGAATATTGAATCAACTGACACTATCACTACAAGTAATCAGTCATGTTATGTTTAATTATTCTATGTGTTTTCATTCATAAATTCCAGTCAAATTGCCTTTCATGTGTATGCATGCTTCATATGTTGTTAGCACAAGGGTTACAGGCAATTGATTCTTCACTTTAGTCACTGAATTGAAAAATGGATTATGATAGAACACATTTTAAAATCCCAGATGTGTTCTCTATTGAATGAAATAGTCCTCTGGATGATGGTGAAAAAAGCAAGAATAATGAAGGTCTTGGTTTACAACACTGGGAGAGAGGCTGATAAAAACAGAAGTAAAGAGAAACATCTCTGAGTGTCATTAATGTATTATACTTGCACTACTTTGATTTAGTAACTTTGCTATAGAAATTACAGAAGAGAAATAACTGTTAAAAATAATTCCCTTGTATTTTAGCAAGTTAGATTTCTTGATAACTGTCATTTAGACTTTGAGTTGGGTTCCACAAACAGAACTGCTTAAGAAAAAAGAATAATTTGAATGAGTAATTTTGAAATGTATTTAGGGCATGTCCATATGAGAAACCTAAACTATCAGAGAGGGGGGTAAAATTCAGATACACACTATTCCTGTGTTATTCCTCTTTGGCCAGCCTTCTTCTAGAAGTAATGTTTTAGTTGTTGTCTTTCTAAAAGAGTAGGTTAGATCAGAGCAAACGGTCTGCAAGGCAGGTCTGCAGTGGTTTACAGGTGCACAAGGTGCAGGAGTAGGATGGGCAGAGAAAGGAGGATATAGCAGCCACACAGCTGCTGCACAGTACGTGTATGCAGTGAATTACATGACTGTACTGGAAAGATGATGGGTTATTCACCCCTTAAAAAAAAAAAAATCTTGCCTTTGATTTACACAGAGATGACTCTGTAAACTCACCTTCTATAAACACATATATGAATTGTCTGGCAGTATAAATTGGTAGTCTCACAGAGTTCAAATCAATTGCATTGTTTTGTGCCAAAGAGGATTTGCTGATATGTTTTGATTTGTTTCCATTTGCATCAACAGTTATATTGTCTCTTCCTTCTGCTACAGAAAAAGAAAGCTGCAATCAGGCAGACTGGATTATATGCAAATCTTATATTCGTACATGGAGATATTCAGAGGCGGAGAAGGCTGTTATCGTTTTAAAACCAAGCAAACATCCTCTCCCTACCCCTAACACAAAACAGAAAATCGAAAAAACACCACAGCACTTCATAAATATGAATAGCCTGAAGTGGTCTGAGAACATTCAGTAACTCAGCATCAGACTTAAACAGGCCACCTGAGACTATGAGCTTCATTCTTTTTAGTAGAACTCCTTGCATCTATACATATACCCTCCTTTCCACAGGTGCTTCAGTTTGAACCACTTAAAGTTTTCTGGTGGTCCACTGACCTAAGCCCTTTATTCTTCTCATTTAGTCCTAAAATGATTGTGAATAAGTCCTGTGAGTTCAGCTGACTTCTGGTACAGGAAATGAAAAAGCAGAACCATTAAGGCTTTTAAACTTGAGTATATAATCAGGTTTTGTAATGCTTTGTTATATTGAGCTTTTCTTCTGATATAAATGCTGTGTAAAGATTTTTGCCTGACAGGGTTCATGACATTTTTGCTTTCCAAGAATTATCAAACTATCTTGTTTTAGAAGAAGTTATTCTTTATTTCTGACAGAATGTGCTTGTTTCTTACTTTTTTTTTTTGACAGAATCTTTCCCCTTTCTCCTTTCAGTGTTCAGGAAATGCTGACAGGTCAGAGGCTTTGTCAGTCCAGCTCCCATAATGATGCTGTTCTGGCAGCTCTGAACCAACAAAGAAGTGATGGCATACTTTGTGATATTACCCTTATTGCTGAAGAGCAGAAATTCCACGCACATAAAGCAGTCCTGGCAGCCTGCAGTGACTACTTCCGAGTGAGTCCCAAGATTTTTCAGTTTATATAATAATATTAAAAATTATCATTGTGGAGGATGGGGATGGTTATAGATATCATATTGAACAAGATTTAAATTTGAATCTTTGCAAAATGAAGGATTATTGCACATTCAGTAGAGTATACAACTTTAAATAGCCATAGGAAAGAAATGATAAGAACATAATTCAGGTTTTTTATAATAATTATTTATGGTAAGTATTCCCCTCCCTCCCTCCTCCCCCAACAGAGATAGGCAGTACACATCTTTTTATGAATTTAATGCCCCAGTAAAATCAGGAAGTGGAAAATTTTTTTAGTATGTAGAAATGTTTGTAGAGCATATGAGAGTTGTGATTAGAGGATGGTGAAGAGGAGACTGAGGGAAGACCTCACTGTGGTCTTCAGCATCCTCACAAGGGGAAGCAAAGGGGCAGGCACTGATGTCCTCTCTGACAACCAGTGGCAGGACTCAAGGAAACAGATGAAGCTGAGTCAGGGGACATTTAGGTTGAATATCAGGAAATGTTTTTCACACAGAGGTTTGGGCACTGGAACAGCTCCCCAGGGCAGTGGTCACAGCACCAGCCTGACAGAGTTCAAGAAGCATTTGGACAATGCTCTCAGGCACATGGGGTGTCCTGTGCAGGGCCAGGAGTTGTACTCAATGATCCTGATGGGTTCCTTCCAAGTCAGTGTATTCTGTGATTCTATGATTAGAGCATGGAAGTATGGAGAGAGAGAGTTTAAATTTAATCTTCACTATGAGGTTGGTGAGGCACTGGAACAGGTTGCCCAGAGAACCTGTGGCTGTGCCATCCCTGGAAGTGTTCAAGGCCAGGTTGGATGGAGCTCTCAGCAACCCGGTCTAGTGGGAGGTGTCCATGGCAGTGGGTTTGGAGCTAGGTGATCTTTCAGATCCCTTTCAACCCAAGCCATTCTATGATACTGTGATAAATGCAATTTAATTCAGCTTGGCAGTGGATTTTTGTAGGATGTAATTGGTTGCTCTCAAAGACGAGGCCATAGTAATTTTTAAATGTGATAAATCTTACTTTCAGAAACAAGTGTTTCCAAGATGTAAAACAAAATATTCCCTGGGAAATCTAATTCGGACAATTCCAGTCTAATTCCAATCTAAAATTGGAGTAACTGAAAAATTGTGTTTGCTCATAGGAAAAATATTCTTCATATGAAGCAATTCTACTAACCTTTATTATAATGTACCCACTCAAAATGTTGGACTTTCTACAGCTCTGTAGTTGACTGGTATTTTTAAGTGTGAGTCATCCTGTTGTTAATCAGAGACTGAAGCTGAAATTAATTTAAAGGTCTATTTTCTCTAACAAAGTAAGTTTATTAAATATTTTGTCTACACTGTAATTTTAGTGTTATGAACTTCTTTAGGGGGACCTTTTTGTCTTGTTACAATAGTAATACAGTGTATGACAACTTCTCTGTATCTTTGATTACCTGAGCAGGGTTTTTATCTTCCTGTCAACTCTCTCTCGCTTTTGGTTAGAATTTAGACTTAATTTATTCTGTGTATTTAAGAAATGTTATTAACCTTCATGTGACTTTTGCTGTACTGGTGTTGAGCCAATTGATTGCTCATTTTTTGAGCTTATCTGCATGCTTATGGATTCTACTACAGCATAGTTTCTACTGCCACGGTTGCTGATGTTGCTTCATCATGGTGCCCAGGCCCTGCTGTAACAGAGATTGCTTTGCATTTTTTTTTCCTTTTACCCCAGTGCACAGAGAGGGATTCTGGGCCTTTCTAGCTGTAGCAACTGCTATGTATACTTGCCAATGATAGATGTAGTGCCTGTTGTTCTGGTTTGTTTGAAATATTTTCATAAGGGTGCCATATCATCCACACCCGTGACACTCTCTCCAGAGCTCATTGTACCCTGTGCATAGAAACATCATAGGGTGGGCACCTGTGCCCAGCGTTCCAACAGAGTGGTAGAGACAGCTTCTACTTTGGTCACTCATTGATTGATGTCAAGATTTGGGGCACTGTGATTTATTCTGTTATTTCCAGTTGAGTTACTCGGTATTGGCTGGACAGTTATTACAAATTAAAATCTTAATGCGCTTAATTGATACATAAATATTTTCTATTAAAAAAGTGTTGAGAGAATGATTTATGCAGCATTTAGTAATTTGGTCTGCCTCTAAACTCTTATGGCTTGGTAGGATATATTCTTCAGACTTTAGGTATCAGCTATAAACATGTAACCTGTGATTTCTGAAATCAGGCAAACAGGTTTTTTTATTAATTAATATTTTTAGGATTTTTAGGATTAATAGGATTTATATAGGAATATAAATTAATATTTTTAGAATACTGTGAAATAAGATCTATATTCTGGAGGAAGATGGCGTGTAAGTTACTATACACTATGTTCCCAATTCTAATAATTTAGAAAAAGCGAGAGTTGATTAAACAGTAATAATGTTTTGTATTTAACCTGAGATTATGGATCTTTTTTATATATAGGGGGATTTTGCCTGATTTGATCTACTTAGGTATTCTTTTTCTAAGATTTAGGAGAATGCATCAAGCTTAATTTCAGAGTTGGTGACAAAGATACAAAGACTGCATATACAAAGTTAAACTGCACAATTAGACACTTGAAAATTAGAAGTTAAATTTTTTTTTTCTGCTCCTGAAGTACCTCTTCTTTCAAAATGTGCTAAGGAATATAGTAGTTATCTCCATACTCTAAAAGACTACTGTAAAGAATAGTAAACATCTGTATTTTTATGGGTTCTTTTTACTGCAACAAACAGCATTTTAGGCAAACTTTTCCTTATTGACATGCTGTGATTTGCCATTTGTCTCAATCTGTTGCACTGAGACAAGGCAGCGCAGTTAGTATGTGTGCCCTGTGATAACTCTAGCAAGCTAAGTCATTTCCAATTACAAGATTCTTCTGCTTTTTTCCCCTCTGGGAGCAAAATGAAATGTTACTGCATGACTTCATTAGTAGGCATTTACAGTGTTGGCAGGTGATTATATAACCTCAAGATTTTCTTGTACAAAATGCATTGGTTTTCCAGTCAGAAAAATTCCTTTCTTCCTCCTTACTTTTCATTTGAGTGGGTTTTTAGTTGCAGGACTTTGATCTTTCTCAAAAAGATGCAGATTTTCTATCTAATCTAGATGAACAAAATTATATCAATTATCTAGAATAGATTTTAAAATGTCAATAATATTCTAATTCTTCTTCCACAATGAGCATGCTCAATTCTTAGAAGAATTTTTCTTATCTGAAATGAACTAGTAGATAATAGTTTTGCACACAGACTTTTTACTACTGTCACAGCTGATTCTTAAACAGTTTCTTCTCAGGGGTTTTCTGTGCTGACTTTCCTGCCTGTTGCTAGATGGTTTCCTCCTTTGTCCACAGCATTGCTGATTTTACTGCATATTTTACAGTATACTGCATTGTTTCTTGATAAGGCTAGGGAATTAATTTTTATAAACCAGTTCCTGAAGACTGAAAGGCTGATGGATGCAAATAGCTTTCGAAGTCTTGTTATATTAATCATAAAGAGGAAAAGGCTCTCCCTGATATGTCTTAGATCTAAAGGCCTAGTTTGGAGAAATCAGGATTGCCTGCTGTTTTTGCAGTATAATGTGATTTTATCTTTCAGTATTTTACCGTTGGTATGTGTCTGCTAAAGAAACAATATCTTGCTTTCTATCATACCCGAAAGTGATGCTACTTAGAAATTGTCTTTCCAGATAACCCGTAAAAATGTAAGCTCTTCCCATTGGATCAAATCAGCTCTGTTCTTCCAAGCAGTATTCCTTCCCTAGCCCCAAGCCACATATATCCATATGTGATATAGCTGCTTCTGAACTTCCTGAACAACAGGCTAAGAAGCAATGGCCATAAAATTAAACAAGAGAAGTTCCACCTCAGCCTGAGGAAGAATTTTACATTGAGGGTCGCAGAGCACTGGAATGGGCTGCCCAGGGAGGTCTTGGATCTCCCTCTCTGGAGGCATTCCAAACTCACCTGGACATGTTCCTGTGTGAGCAGGAGGTTGGACTGGATGATCTCCAAAGGCCCCTTCCAACACTAATGATTCTGTGATTCTGTAACTTGCAGACTTCCTTTCTAGCTTGAGCACTAGAAGAGGAAGTTTTGTACTGAGTCAGGCTCACCAATAGGCTTGCTTTTCTTTTCCCTCTCTCTTAAATCCTTACAAGCAGTAAACAGATTTCCCCAAGCTATTTGTTTGGAAATCTGACAGTACAACTATAAATATGTCAGATGAACATCCCAGAGCTGGCAAACCATGCACTGCACCCTGCTATGACTTCCTTGATCTTCTCTTTCTTATCTTTGCTCTCACTGATGAAAACTTACATGATGTTTGAAACCTTTCCCATGAAACACCAGGCTCCCTTTCTGCCAACATCATGATTTATGCAAAAGTAGTAATATCCCAGCTATGTGGCATCTGTCATTTACTTACACACCCTTGCCATCTTCTTACTCTTAACATTTTCCCCACAGTCTGAGAACCCTCAAAACTTTTGACCAAATAATTTCTGGTCTTTGCCGTACTATTTCATATTGTCCGGTGCCATTCTCCATTGTCAAAGCCCTTAATTCAGAAACAGTTTCCAACTGCTCTACAAAATTTTGGAACAGGATAGTCTCATCTACTGTCTGTTCTCACTTACTGTCACACCAGCAGTTTTCCTGGATAAGAACTTTGATAAATAAATCTCTTTTAAATATGCTTAGTATTGGCGTAAAACTACTTTCTCCCCTTCTTAACTCTCTGTTTAATCTTCCTTGGTTTCTTGTTTTCATGGTTTTTTTTTAATGCATTCTGTTTATGTAAGAATGCTAACTGCAGACTTGGGAAGGAATATCGTCTTAGTAGTGGTTCCAGGCTTGAGATTGAGTTTATAATGTTTGCTACTCTACAGTGATGCTTTAAGAAACCTAAGGGCTGTTTTGGCATGCTGTCTAGCTGTTTAGCACTGTTTTTAAGCTCTCCTACACATGGGATCAGACAGATGTGTCTCCTACACATGGTTCTGAGGGATGCCAACAATGCAGAAGATTTAAGATTCATAGTAGTGTCTGGTTTTGCCACCTGTTGAGAGTGAGAACTCAGTGCTGCTTGCTTCCCATTAGAAAAAAAAAAACAAAAAAACTTGTCTAAAATAAGAGGAGGCCTGGAAACAAACAAGTTTAATTACTAGGATATTTTAGAAGTTTAAATACAAATTAGAATGTTACTACTAATTATTCAGTAATCCAGTTATAGCTGAGTGTCAAAAAAACTGCACATTCCTTCACTTCTCAAAACGCTGTTTAATATAGGCACTTCAGTAGTTTTACTAAGTTAAATCAAAGCATTGGAAGTAATATAGCATGGGCAGGTGTGAGGTGTCTTGTGTAACGTTTATCTGAACAACCTCTTTTACTTCTAGAGCATATACAAAAATTAGCAAACGTTTCAAAGCTATCCAAAGAAATACTTTAATATTCTTTCCAAATGAGAAAAATAAGGAAATGTATCTGGGTTATTTTATTTTGTTCATCCTTATCTTTGTATTTAATGGGTTTTTATTCTGTGAGGCTCTGAAGCAATCTTTCTTTGCTGATAACACAATTCCCACAGCTCAGCACTGTTGGTGCTATCAAAAACATCTACAAGAATCTTCTCTTTTCTGAATTCTGTGTTCAAATTCCCAATAGTTATTCTGTCTGAGTAAATATGTTTCTGTTGCAATTCTCATCGTTCATAAATGAATTCATTGCAATTCTGCCAGTGTTGGATGATAGACAGTATGCTGTCATATCATCTTGATTTTTCTTTTCTTTTTCTTTTTTGAAGTTCCTGTATGGTAAGTGTGTGCACCATGGTTGTATACGGCAAAATCAATTCTTCAGTTAGTGAGATAGGCCACAGTAGGCTGTGGCTCACTGTCTCAGATTGGTGTGATTACAGTGTGTGGTGTTTGGCTATTGAATTGGTGCATTTCCTCTGTTTAAAACCAGGACAGGAAGGAGTCATTACAGCCGTGTTGCTCTGGTTGTCCATTTTCTTTACCATCTTCTTTGCTTGCTCCAGGCTACCTCAGTTCAGTTTTGCAGTGCTGCCATAACAAGTGTTCTGAGTTTGGGCCAGTCCCAGCTGCATTTCTATGTTGGTTAGTGTTTGCCCGTGAAAACCAATTTACTGGGGCAGGCCTGTGGCAGAGAAGCTTTTCGTACCTGTTTTCTTCTCAGTTTCTATAGTCTGGTGAAGAAGTCTTGTGCTTCAGAGCACATTTGGATGCAGTAGATGCGCTTGTATATCTTGTAGTCTGTCAGTATCTTCCCACACAACCTTGGGAAAAATTAAAATTATTCTGTGGGTGTAGTGAAGCTGAAAATACCCGAGGGAATTATTTGGGCACCATATCACTTTTAGCTTCAGTGACTAGGACCCACATACCATTTTAATAACATGAGAAGTATCCAACAAAAGAGACAGAGAGCTGAAGCTGGTGTTAGGATCTTTTACCACTCTTGAAATAGCTGTTTTTCTTTCGACTACTTCCTCGGGGATGTTCCAGTCTCCTTTGTTTGTATAAGAAGGCCAGTACAATGCAGTTCTGGCTTTTGTGTTGCACATCATGCTTGTTTGAAGTTTAGAGGAGATACCTTTCTTTAAATAAGTTCTTCAGTTGCTTCGTTGTCAACAGTGCCATTGTTTTACAACCTGTTAACACCTTCATTTTAGTAGACTGAAATTTAATATTGGCAAATTGAATTCATGTCACTGTAGGTCTCAGTCTTGTAAAACATTGGATTTAAACAGTGGAACCTTTGCATTTGATTGTGCTGAACAGCTTTATAAAGTGCTTCTTGTTGCTTATCTTTGGCAGAAGTTAGTCTGCCTGAGCCAGCCAGTTTGCAAACTTTAGACATCAAAAACTCCTCTTAATCCCAGTCTACTCTTACTGAATGACTTAATGTGTGAGTGATGAATACATCAAACTGCCTCTCCATCTCCTACCTGATAGGTAATTTCTCAAAGGAGGGAGATGCCCTTAGCAGCCTTAGGTGAGAGCATGAGAATGGCCACACTGAGTTGGATCATTGGCTGTTTGCTTTAGCAGTAGCTGTTTCAGATGTCTGGTGAAAAAGAGTAGATCCAGGGTAAGTGTGTGTGGTGTGTTCCAGAGAATTCCCCAGCTGTTTTCAGCTCAGGGACATTTTGGAGCAGGGTGTGATTCCTGTCTGTTCAGCAATCCTAAATAGATCTCTCTTCTAAGCTTTTATCTTCTTTCCCATTGGGCCTGTGTAAGATTTCTCATGCCCTGTACAGGGTGGCCAACTGCCTGTTGTATGAAGATCTACTTTTGTTTATTGCCAAACTGGTTTCTACCAGTTTCACTTGATTCCTTCTAGTTCTTCTACTGGAAAAGATAACCATTGGTTCTTCTCATGGCACTCAATTATCTCTTTTCCAGGCTGGAAACTTTTGACTTAATCAGATGCTACTTACATGGAAGCTGTGCAGGGTGCTTGATGAAGCTTCTTGCCCTTCTCTGAAGTTTTGACAGCTCTGGTGTTTTGTGAGCTGAGGGTAAGGGGATTGCATGCAATAGGCAAAGTGTAAATTTCAGTATGGGCACGGGATTGATTTCTGTTTTGTTCTCTCTTGCAAAAAAAAATTTCTAAGCCTTGATTACCTTTTCTATTTTTTTTTTAAATTTTATTTTTATTGCTGAGGACCAGGATGATTTTTTATTAAACTCGTATGTTCATTTTTATAATTGCCATTCTAGAAGCCAACTGCTTCTTCCATACAATCCTTTTACAGTTTATCAATTTATCCTTGCCTTTACTACGCTGCATAGTTTTGTCCCAATGGACTTCCTACATGCACTGCTCTTGCCCTTTTCCAGAACTGCTCTGCATATGTTAAGCATGAGGTGCTCCACTGGAATCATCACTCCCTCTGAAAACTGGCCCAGTCTTTTCTTTTTCACTGTTTTATGTATTCAGTCACTTATCCAGGCAAATATCTCTCCTCTTTTCTCTCTTGCCTACTTTGCCTTCCAGGCATTTAAAGGCCTCTGTCAAAAGCTTTTTGTGAATCCACATTGTGAAAAAGAAGTGGTTAAAGCCCAGCATAACATACTCTTCACCATGAGGTTGCATCCATTACCTCTGTATATATAGAACCAATTTCGTGTTTGTGTATGTGTGCAAAAATCAAATTACCATCTCCTTAGACATGTGGAACATTCTCAGCTACTGATGAAATAACCTGCCCTTCCAGGTTCATAGAGTGCCAGCTACACCAATAGGCAACAAATGTACACAAACCCCATTTTATATAACAATTAGGAATATTAGGATAACTTATGAAATGTCCATCTGCATTTTCAGAAGCTTTTGTACCTGGCATTTAATCATCTACCTTGTCAAGGCAAGATTTCAACCAAGAAGGGGTAGGTGTCAAGCCTGGAGAATATATGGGAATAATTAAATTAATGTCATTGTGGTCTGTTAGCTCAGAAGAGGTTTGTTTGTTAGAGTTGAAGGAAAAGCCAAAGGATAAATGAGCATGGTCAAATGCAGGCTACTAAAAATAAAGTGAAGAGATGATTTTATAGAGGCATTTGTTCCAGAGGAGGTAGCTGATGGAGGGTAGAGCTTAGTTGATGATGAAAACTACTGTGACAAATGACTGCAACATTAACACAAGCTTGGTTAGTCAAGTCATTCTTCTTTTATTTTGCAAATTGTTAGTGTTTGTTCACTTTTTAAGTTTTTATCAGTACAAGGGTATGAAAAAACAAAGAAAAATAGTCACTAAGCTGGTTTTATTATTTTGCCTTTGTATAAAATAATTTAATAAATATGCTGGTGGGAATTAAGGGTGGTACTTTAGCAAAATCATGCTGTATTCTTAATGGAAAACAAGATTTATAATCATAGTGAAGAATAGAATGATTTTAAAGGATCCAAAGGTTGTCTAGTTCAAACCCTCATAGAATGGGCAAGATATGAAAGGTTTCTAGTACAAACTCATAAAATGAATGATTTAAAATTTTAGCATTACACTTCTCACATAAGTATGCTTTTGAAGTTATGATGCAGAATAGAAGGAGTTGCCATAGTTTACTATGGCTTGGAACATTTGGATGTCAGTGTCTAATGACATTCACATCCCATTATATAAATGGCTTCTTAGAAAGGTAATTATAATAACGACTAAGATTGTTACCACAGTTCTGTTAGCTTAAGCCTAGCTGTACAACTGTTGAATTAGAGCCTGCATACACTAATGTGGAAGACTTGTCTTAATGGTATTGTATGAAGTAGGTTTTAAAAATGAAGTCCCTTAAAGGTGTCCAAGTTTGGATCATGGCTTTTCCTTGGGGGGGGGGGGTTGGGGGCGGGAAATCACAACAAGCTTTGCCTCCCTGAATTAAATGCATTGTGGTAGTTAAAATGCTAGTTCAAGAGCTAAATGACTTTTATTGCAATTTTATTCTGGGCTTGCTTTTGATATCACTTGCTAAAATCATCGAAGGACGTGAACAATAGGCTTATGCATTCACTGGGAAGCATTAAACCAATTTAAGCCAAAATTTGCAAATGTGACTCATGCTTTTCTATGCTTGACTGGAAATGCTGGAAAAAAAATCTGGTTTTAGTTATGCTGCTTTCTTTATTCTCCAAAAGGCAGGCCTGCTTATGGGTGTCTATTGTTAGGACAGACTGTACATTAATGGAGTTTTATGCAGTGCTTTGCATGGCAGTGTCCTTACAATCCAGTTTTCTCGCTTCTGCCATAAAATAATAATTTTGATATTCAGGACCACCTGTGATGACCTATTGATTTTGAAATAGTGGAACTGTAGCTGTAATAGTTCACAGTTTTGTGGAGTTTTATATTCTGATACAGAGATGCACATGGACATCGTTGAATTATTTTGTTTCTATGGCACTACTTAGATTTTGAATATGAGTCTTTAGGGATGATGCAGCAACCCATTAGGAGCAGCATGCTAAAGAGTTCCTTTTTCCATATGGCTTAAACTATGTTTGTGTACCCAAGCAGAGGTTTGGGGAAGACACATTACACTACTAAACTCTGACTATCAAAACACAAATTGTTTGATGCAGGTTCAATCAAGGATATAACTTGCTAGCAACAGAATTTTGGGGATTTTTTGTTTGTTTGTTTTAATCTTTGTTTTTATTTTGACTGAGAATGAAGACCCTGTGCCTTGTTAAAACCAAGAAAATTACTTTGTTCGTGATGGAATGTTCACTATACCAACAGGAAAAATACCACATCCTTAGGTCCTCTAAAGAGTAAGGTAGTTCTTTATTGCAATATTCATTACTTATTTTGAAAGATACCAAGAAAAGCATATCTTTTTGTATCCAGAGTAACATAACATAACAGTGCACTGTATATATCCTTGAGTTGGTAAGCTCTTGGGGCTGTGTAATTATCTATCACTGTCTGACACTGGCATACTAAAAGAAACACCAAAGGTTTAGAGGAATTTGCTTTGCTGACAGTAATATGTGACACCTGAATGCTGTGCATAAAGTTGTATAGTTTGCTGCTCAGTTTTATTTATTTAACTATTTATTACTATATATTCTCTTAAACTATGAATAATAGCTGACCTTCCCATTTCATGGGATTCATTTTAGTTGCTTGGCAAATGCTTAAAAAACACTATTTAGGTAGATTTCATAGAGCAGATAAATTACTGTAGGCTCAGTTATCAGTGATTGATGTTATGTGACATTTTCTCTGGGAATTTATATAGAACTTTTTTCAGAAGAATAGTGTAATGAGCCTCTTAATCACATTTCATGCAATTGGTATTGATGGATATGTTTTTCAGTGTGCGAGAGACTCCAGAGGACATGGCTGATTGGCTGATGATTGATTTAGGATCGAGAGGCTTGAATTGGGAGGGAAACAAAGCTAGTTATAAGAAGAACAAGGCACATTTTTACATGTTGAAAAGAAACATTCACATATTAAATCGGTTCTTTGGATAAGTATACATTGCACATCTAGAGCATAGTTGATATTTGATGTGGGCATGGTCATCTGTCAAAGCAGTGTTTTGACTCCTATTCATAGATTCTGAATGTTTTCTTTTTTGTTGTAATAGGTGAAAACAACAAAGGAAAAATTATATGGCTTATGTAATGAAGAATCAGAACATGAAGCTAAGAATATCCAAAGGTTGTTTCAGGAGTAATATAACAAAGTAGATGAAAGAGATTATGATTTATTTATTTAATATTACTGTTACATGAACAGGGAATTGCTATTTTTAATACAAACTGCAAAAGATAATGTTTTGGCCTGAAAAAGTTTATAGTCCAAACAGAAAAGATTATGTCAGGAGATGGATACTTAGTATTCCAGGTGCCAGATAAGCTTAGGTCCCAAATCAGAAAGAAGGCGAGACTGATCTGTTCCATTGATGCCAGTAAGGTTTCTCACAGGCTTAAAATTACACATGAAATGAAAAAAATCTTGAGGTATCACATCATAACTGAGTTCCCTGAGTAATGTGGGAAATTGATCTGAGATCTCCAAAGTGTTAGTTTACTTTCTTCATAGGTCTTCTGATGCCTGAGATAAGTGCAATCAATTTCTTGTAAAGAAAAAGCTATGGAACAGGTGAATGAATTAAGTGCATGTGATGTGGGAAGTGAATTTGAATAAAACACTGCCCTTAATGAAGATGCCTAACTATTTAAACATAATTTTAAAAAGAACTGGCTTCAGTATCATTGTTTAATTGTGGAGGCAGAAATTTGAGATGACAAATCAGTTCTTTTAAACCAGTAAAACAATCCTAGATAGTGTTAATTAGTTTGAAAATTCAATGCAACAAGATAAATCGCTAAGGAAAACCTTGGTGACTTCATTGACCAGTTCTTTTGCACTTAGTTTGCTAAATGGAGGTAATTCTAAAGTATCCCAGGACTTTATTATTGTATGTCTAAGTCTGTGATTGAACAAGAATTTGTGTAGGTCAGGGCTATGCATTGGTGGGAAATTCCAAATGTTTGTTTTGTGTTATAGTGGATGTGGATCTAGGGCTGCTGGTTGTTACCAAAAGCAGTGTTTGAGAAAACAGAGGGAGGGAATGTTACTTTTGGAGTTACTGTAGCTTGCTGTAGTAAGCTCGGCTTACTTGCCCATTTTTGAAAGCTTAGATTTCTTTTGAAAGTTGCATTTAAAACTGAATCAAACAAAAATGGAAAATAATGAATGTCTTTTCACAGTCTTGCTGGGAGAACTTTGAGGTATTTTAGAGATTATTGCTATGCACTGGAACCATGTACTTCTTTACTCCTAGAAGAGGCAGGGTATTGCTTGGAGGGCCCAGGTCACAGAGGCAAGTTACTTATGATTTCAGTCACAGTGCTATTTTTTTAACAGCATAAAGCATAACAATTTGTTCTTTTTACATCATTTACCTGCCTCCTGACACTGCGTATGTTTTGATTCTGTTTCTTGCCTTTAAAAGGCCACTAAGCTATGTGGAATTCACTGACAAAATTTGCTTGTGTAAAATACGTACAACTTGGCTAAGTTATTTGTGATGATTTGCTGTTTGCTATGACTGACATGGCTGTAAGGTTGATGTGTACAAATGAGGAAAAGCTCATTACTCTCATGGATATGGAACATCTGAGTAAGTAAGAAAATGACTCAAAGGCAAGGAGCAATTTTGTATGTCACCATTGTGACAGTGAGCAATTTGTATTTTGGGGATTTTGAGTATCATATTATGTGTCTCTTACTCTAGTATCTGTTCCTGAAATCGTATGTTGTGAAGGAGTCTACATATGTTGCTGCAGTGCTGCCTGACTGATAAAACCAATGTGTATGGACATTTTAACAGTAATACATCATTCTGATTTGGTGGCGTTTTACAGCTATTGTGCATTTTGCTTTTGAAAGCTAAACAGCAGCATGTTGCCGTGCAGAGCACGGAAAGTTAGACATGATGATTGTCCTAAGCATCTTTTACTTGGACTGCTCTGCCTGGTTGCATCATATCTTATAACATCTAAGTCTATACACCCCGTGGTCGTGTGCTAATCAGTTTGGAGCTCTAGTTGTCTTTTGTATTCTATATTTGTAGAAGAAAACTTTATAAAGGCGCCTGTGACTACTGAGGGCCAAGTTGTGAAACTACAGTTGTGCTCTGTGTCAAATGCCCACCAGCTTGCCACACTTCTTTGAAGTCAAGTTTTCAAGAGTCTGAGAATTTTTTATGGCTTGAATATTTTTTATCTAAGGGCTGTGAGTTTTGTTTTCTTTTTCCTTTGAGTATGAGTCTGTAGCTTTGTTTCAGGCCAAGATTAGAAGAAGAATAGTGAGTTGAATTCTTCCCTTCCTTCAAAAAGAGGAGCTAATAAAGTGTCTTCCTGCCCCACAAAAATAAGGCCATCCAAATCTGTAGCATCTGAAATAAGTGTGACCTCAAGTGGAATTCCACAAATGGAATACATCCATTTGTGACAGCATGTTGAGACCTGAATTTTGGAGCCACAAAATGGCAAGTGGATTGTACTTATTTTGCATTGGGGAATTTTGTTTACTCACTTAAAATCTTATCAGAATTTAACCAATCAATTTATTTACCACAATGTTGGCTAAGTATACAACTGGGTGGCAAAACAAGATCTGGTTATTTTAAGAAGCTGGAAAAAAGGATAAGTCCTCTCATCAGGGGTTTTTATTATAAAAGGTTTCTTTGCTTAACACTGGCAACTTGTACTTCCCACTCTCATGAAGGTCTTGAAGCAGAAGTGAGGCATTATTGAATAGATTTTATTTCAAGCTGAAATGTTTCAAAATAAAGTATAATAGCATTGTTGAATGAAGTCAATAACTAACATGATTAACATTTCATGCTTACCCAAATTTGGTAACTTTTCTGCTGGGTTTGGCTTTGAATTGTGGATTTGTCCAAATATTTTGTATTTCATTTGTTTCTCTTGTCTGTCACTTCTGCATCCACCTGAGATATTTATCTTATTGCCTTGTTTTTAATGTACCCGAGGGAAAAATAAAGTAGGCTAGTAGTCTTGTATTAAAAGCATGACTGATGGATCTATATAAGCTCACAAAACCTTAGAGTGTTTTCAGGGATGCATCTGAAATTGGAGTTTAACAGCTCAACCGTAACTCATTCTCCAGGTATTGGTGAAGTCTCAAATCAGAATTTAATGGTCCGTATTTTTTTACAGTTAAAGCTGCAATAGTCAGGTACAAGAGTGCAAATTAAACACTGAGTTTGAGTTCAGTTTCTGCCTATGGTGGAACAGATTTTTTTTCATGCTGGATTAAACCTCAAAAACTATCAGGCTGAGAAGGGAATTTGCCTGCTGGTGAAGGCAGTGTGGATCAGTGAGCAGAATGAAGTTCATTTAAGTGGGGGACTACTTTCCTGGAGGCTAATCTAGTTCAGCTGAATGGGAACTGTCTGAGGACCATTGCAGGCCTTGTCTTTTGATCAAATTCTTTGGCCTTTCTTCCTGAAAAATAGATGTAGTTCCTACCCAGTTTCAAAAACTTTCACAGATTACTTGGGGATAGTATTTGAGCAAATGAACTCTGAATAGCAGATGTATCACATCTGTGATGAAGTGACTACTTCTGGACAAGGGAAGAGCTACAGACATCATCTATCTAAACTTTTGCAAAGCCTTTCACACAGTTTCCCACAACATCCTTCTCACTAAATTAGAGAGATGGATTCAATGAGGGGACTGGTAGATGGATAAGAAAGTGTTGGGACAGTTTCTTCCGGAGGGTAGCGGTCAATGGCTTAGAGTCCTGATGGGCATCAGTGAAAAGTGGTGTCCTTCAGGAGTCTGTACTGGGACCAGTGTTATTTATTGCCTTCATCAATGACATGGACAAAGTGTTTGGGTGCACCCTCAGCAGATTTGCAGGTGACACAATGCTGGGTGTTGCAGTTAACACACCTGAAGGATGGGATGCAATCCAGAGGTACCTGGACAAGCTCAAGAAATGAGCCCATGGGAATCTCATGTGGCTTAATAAGACCAAGTGCAAGGTGCTGCACCTGGGTCAGGGCAGCCTCCTGTGTGGGGATGAGGGATGAACAGATGGAGAGCAGCCCTACTGAGAAGCACCTGGGGGTGCTGGTGCATGAGAGGCTGGACATGACCCAGCAATGTGCACTCACAGTCCAGAAAGTCAATTGTATCCTGGGCTGCATCCTAAGAAGTGTGGGCAGTGGGTTGGGGGAGGTGATTTTGCCCCTCTATTCTGTTCTCATGAGACCCCCACCTGGAGTGCCACATCCAGCTCTGAGGTCCTCTGTACAGGAAGGACTTTGACCTGTTGGAGTGAGTCCAGAAGAGGGCCACTAAACTGATTAGAAGGAGCACCTCCTATGAAGAAAGACTGAGAGAAATGGTCTGTTCAGCCTGAAAAAGAGAAGGCTTCAGGGTGTGTGTCCTTTCATTAGGCAGAGAGAGCCTTCAAGAAAGCTGGAGAGGGACTTGTGATAAGGGCATGTAGTGATAGGACAAGGGGGAAGGCTTTCATTTTTAGTGAAAGAGAGTAGGTTTAGACTAGATATTAGAAGAAATCCTGTACTGTGAGGATGCCCAGAGAATTTGTGAGTGCCCTGTCCCTGTAAGTCTTCAATGCCAGGTTGGGTGGGGCTTTCAACAAGCTGGTTTAGTGGAAGATGCCTCTGTCCATGGCAGGGGGGTTGGAACTAGATAATCTTTATGGTCCCTTCCAACCCAGACCATTCAATGATTCTCCACAAAGCCATAGTTCTGTGTCTTACTGGCAGCTACAATTCTAATAGCCCACTGCACTTTTAGACTATATCTGGAGTTACAAATACGGTGAATGAGGGCTTATTGTCTGGCCTAACATGGCCTGTGAAAATATGTCTGAAACCTCTGTGAACAGCCTGGCTTTATCCATGCTATCTATTTGGAACAGCCATGGCTTTAGTTACCTCCTGGACCATAGTCTGGACATTGCCTGGGAGAGTGCTAGCTGGCAGGGCTCAAAGCTCTGCTGGAAGCTCTGTTTCTTAAACACTGTGGGTGATTATGGACAATGACTGAGTTAGTGGCCTTATCCTGCTGAGTTTACTAAGTTAAGTGTAGTAATAAACCCTGTGTAAAGATCATGTTGGAATCTCTGTGTTAAAATAATCTCCTAAAGGCAAAGTTAGTAAGTGTACACAGGAGAAATCATATAGGGATGATTCCTGGTTTACAGGTAAGATTCCATTAAGTGTTTCTTTGTATTTGTGCCTTAATTCATTGTGTGGAATATTATCCCTTGATCAGAATAAAAGCTATATTAGTAACCACACTGTGTTTAGATGGTTCCTATGTACAGGTCTATAGTGTACAGATTATTACTGTTGCTTGGTTGGAGAACACAGAGCATTTTTTACCTCTGAGCATTTCCAGCCTTTCTGCAGGCAGTCAGTGACAGAATTGAATGTACAGAAGGTGTGCAAATATACCCCTGGGTAGACAGATGTTACTTTGAGACTTTCCTCTCTTTATTCAGGAATTGGTGTGTGAAAGGAATATTTTCCAAAAGGTTTATCTAGCAGTGAATTTCTGAGAAGAGAAGCTTATCTCTTCCAGACAGTGGCTGCAGGTCTACTTTTCCAAGGAGTAGGTGGCTGATGGGTACCTTGCAGCTCCTGGCAAACTCTGAAGCCTCACATTAGCTACTACATGACAACAAAATATCCAACTCTGATTACATTTTTAATGGATAAAAAAAGTGGCTGACCTTGTTAGAATTGAATTTTTTTTTTCTCGCTAGCTATGTTTCAGGGCAGTGTCTTACTATATTTGTTTGATAAGCCTTTTAAACTATTTGTTGCTTATTTTCTGTTGCCAGTTTGGAAGAAGCCCTGATATCACTTTAATTAATAGAAATTGCAAAAATAGAAGAATAGACTGTATGATAAATGTCATTCTTGCTTATACTGGATGATTTCCAGGAAACAGGTTATGGTGTTTTAATGATTAAAAGTACTAATATTTTCTGAAGAAATTCCTTATTTGCAGGAAGCATTCAGTTCTTGAAGCCACCTGAGACTAGGTGAATAATGGAATAATTTGGGTAAAGGTCATGTAGTCATTCTTATGTGCTAAAGAGTTAGAGGGGGTAGGGCTTACTTTTTTCCCTTAAATTCCGCACTGCTTGGTGGACAGATTGCACATATGAAATCCAGTGAGCTTGTTGACTGTCTCAGCTTCTGCAGGTATCAGCCAGAGTATAGGAAGAAGGTATCAGGGGTTATGTCCATGAGAAGTGCTTTGCTACTGTAGTTCTCCAAGGTGAAGTTTGGTAACCTCCATAAAGGTGTTGAATTCAGCATAAAACCTTCTTTAAGGTTTTAAACTTATCCTTTTAGGGGATAAGTTTAGACTCTCTTTAGTAGTGACAGATGGCAGAAGTGTTCAGTTTATTTGTTCACAGTTTACTGTTTAAAAACTCTGAGTGGCATATTTTGTTAAAAAAGTGTGGGAGGGTGCCAAAGAATAGAGAATGGGGCTGGTAAGGAGAGAAGGAATAGTAAGTAGGGGTAGTGCAGCAGGAGTGCAGGCTGGGAGGGAAGAGTGAAGGGCAAAGAAGTTTAATGGAGATGAGAAGAAAAAGATTCTCACAAGGACTCAGAGACTGAGTAGGATTGCTTCAGTCCAGGGAGGCACTGAAGACAAATGATCTGGAAAGTAAGGGTGGATGAAAGAGACAGTTGCTCTTCTCAGTGGTATTTTCAGGGAAATTCCATAGCACCTTGCCTATCTTCAGTTTAGGTTTTATGATCTGAGAAAGCAGGCAATAACAGGTTAGGGAAGGTTGTAAGTTTAGGTGACTGTATCTCCATCATTCCTCTTAATTTAATAAGTTGAGTATTCTATTGCTCACATTCCAATCTGAAATGCTTATTTGAAAATGATTGCTTATAAAAATGGTATTTTAACTGCCCCTTCTTCTACAGGTAATTGTGTATGGCTTACTGCTCCTTCTTAGATATAACGATACTATACATAAGTATTATTTTTAGTGATGCTTGTGTAGGTTCTTTTCCCAGACTCCAGTTATCTTTTTTATTAAATGATACCTTATTGTGTGGCTGGTCTCCCTGATTTCACCTGAATTACTTAGTTAAAAAATACATATACATAGACCAAAGGGATTTACCTCAGTTTATCCAGAATAAGTTTTTGTATTTCTTTAATGATAAAAGGACTCAGTTGCAAGACTGGTTGCTGTGGTGTTACTGAAAACTTGGCATAGATCTCATTCTAACTCTCAAGGCTGCTGCTATTTGGAATTCTTATCCATAATTGGTTAATGGCATTTCTGGTTTTTTTCCATAGGCAATGTTCAGTCTCTGCATGGTTGAGAGTGAAGCTGATGAGGTGAATTTACATGGTGTCACAAGCCTTGGTTTAAAACAAGCCCTGGATTTTGCATATACTGGACAGGTATTGTACAGTTCTTCAAATTAAGAAACGCAATCAAAAGCAACTGCAATAAAAACTGAGTACGACCTTTTTGGAGGTACTAGAAAACATTTTTCTTGTGTGCTATTCAGTACAAGGTATTTTAATTTAACAGGTCTTAGTTTTCTTATACTGTGGTGGATTTTTTTCTTTAGAGGGATTGTTTAATAAAAACAGTGTTTTATGTGCATCATTGTCAGGTAGGGAACCATGTAAGACTTTCATGCCCTTTTTATGGTTGCCTGACCATTCATAAAATCTTAATGTGAGTTGAATCTGCTTGCTAAATTAGTGTTTCCCTTATAGTAAATATTTATAAATGCTACTGTGTTTGACAAATTATATAATTGAGGGGAAAAGTAGTCTCTTACTCTCCAGACAGATGCAGTTGAGGCATCTTTGTAAATGCTTATAGATACTATACATCTTCATTGTGGCCCTCTTTATGACCACAGGTTAGGTATCACTTTTGATCCTTCAGAAAATGCAGAGTGATGCTCCTTTTCCCTCCGCCCCTTGCCCCAAAAAAAGAAAAGGGGAAAAATTTATTTATGACCTCTGCACTGCATGCTTGGAGAGTGTTGCTGCGTGACTTTGTCTCAGTTCACTGTTCATGGATAGTGAGTTCAGAACACCCAGCTATTTTTGCTTTGGACTCCAAAATTCTAGATAACCAAACTATTTCTGGAATATTACTACAGCAGCTGAGTCCATTGACGTATTAGTGACGTTTATTAGTTAATTTTAAAAAGGAAGGCTTAAAGCCATGTGATGTTACTCTGAAGAATTGTTGGGGTATAAAAATTTAAGGCATCTGCTTCCATACTGAGGATTGAGTATATGGCCTTATGTGGATCTTTCTGGTTTTTTTGTTTTACTTTTTAAAGGAAACTAAATAGAAATAAGGGGGGAAAATTACCTGTTTTAAATGAACTATTTTTGTCACCAGCCCAGAAAACAGTTATGCTTCAGCATTGGTCTTGGAGACTAGCACTTGAATTTCTTTGAAAAAAATTTGAGTTTGTGCTGTTTTGGAAAACATAACTTATTCAAAGATTTCTTTGATATAAATGATAAACAGATGCCATACTATATTAGTGAATTAGTTGAAGATCTCAGTACATGACTTGTCATTGGTATGCTTTTTTTTTCTTTCAGCTGAAAATGAAAATGTTAGGTACCTATATATCATCCTCTTAGTAATTTAAAATTATAGCTTGATTATTCTGAAGAGAAAACTCTGAATGAAAGTACCTGTTGAGAAGACAGGTTGTAATTGATTTCTATCTGACCCATCCTGTCTGCTATGATTAGAGGTATTCCCCATCTTTCTGCAAAATTCAAAGTCTAACAAACCTGTGTAAAATACACTGAGAACTTTTGAAAGGATGGATATGGCTTTTATGTAACCCAGCAAGTGACCCCACGTTGCTTCCAGGATAGTAACCTCAGATCCCTGGGAAATATGTACCTTCTGTCCTTGGCCCTTTAGAAGCTTTTAGAGTCTTTCACTTTCAGGCATAACCTACTTTGAATAAATGAGTGGGTTTCCTGAGTTAAAAATAGGTGTGCATGTATGTACAGTTGCTCATACATATGAGTGATTATGAGGCGAAGCTTGCTCTGTGTCTGTCAGATACACCAAGTCCTACTTTGATGCACAGACAAGTGAGAAGGATTCTGTAGGAGTTCTCTTGTAAAGATGCCTTTGAAGCACAACTCAGTGAAATGTGGGTCTGAGAATTAGCAGTGTCTCGTTTCCCTTTTATCCTTGGAATTCTCTTCTGGCACTGCATTTGTATGTCTTGAGCATTGCTTGTGTTCTGACTCAGACTGACAATCTGGGTGAACATTTCAAGGCATTGAGTGGGAGTAATCCACAAAGGCTATTACTGCACGCTTACATCAGAGAGTCCTGAGAACAGAATTGTCTTTAGCTTGGTTTACAAAACTCCTTCTGTTTTTTAAAAAAACAACAAAATATTTCTCAGTAATCCAAAAGTCACTCGTGACAAATATAAACTTATAATGCTCTGAGAATGTGGGTATCGAGATGTGATATGAAGTGCCTCTTTAAAGTGAAAACCATGAACTCTCTCTCTTCTTTTTATTTTAATCCTATTTGGCCAAAATGTTAGTTCAAAAAATTGGTGTTTCTCTAGGTAACATGGTAGAAGTGCCTAAAATATTCTTGTCTAAACAGATAAGTAATTAGTTGCAGCTTTCTTCTCTTTACTTCTTTAATGTACTGCACTTACATTTGACAGATTACACTTCAAATTGGATGCAACTTTCTGTGTAAAATAATATACCGGAGACATCTGGTGGAAATATTTAATATTGCATGGTGGTAATGTTTGATGCCTGCAGTTTTTGAAAGTTATTAAAATGAAGAAATTTAATTTTTAGGATGGCCATGAAATCTGAAGTTCCACTCTGTCATCCAACACTCTGTCACACAGCACTCTTTTTGTTAATACAAAATCTTCCAGTGGACTTAAAATGCAACCTTCATCTTCCTGTCTACTTAGGCAGACAGTACCTTATTGTAATTACTGTTGAAAATATTTTGTTTTTAAGGAAAAATTGATTTTTCAGAAGAAAAGTATGTTTTAAAACTCAATTCAAGTATAAATAATATAATGCCAACTGAACTAATCTATTACTATGGTCCTTAATAATTACAAAGAAAGAAATTTTGGTATAGAAATAAATAAAAACTGACAAAAGGAATGACAGTAGACTTTTACTTTGTTCTTTGCATGTATCTTCTCAGTAATTGTTTAATAATAAAAGCTTCAGCAAAAAATGTCTTAGATATGTTTCATCTTGTCCATAGGCATTTTATTATGTAATCCCGATATTCAGAATTCAGAGGTACAACTCTTTTCTTGTTGTAGTTCGTTCTTTCACTGTTGTAGTTCCCATATCTTTTCTTCCCAGAAGGGCTTTAAGGTAGTTCTCTCTTTTACTTCATAGCTGGCAGCAGTAAGGCCAGGCCAGAGTCTCAGTGAGTAGATTACTCACTCTTTCTTCTCACAAGGACATTTTGCAAGTGTCAAATGTGTCTTGGAAGGGAGGGATCAAGTACAATCAGTTTATGAACTATATGTTTTAGAATACTCATATGAATAAGCATTTCTAGGCAAAGAGTTTGGAGCTCACAATTCCTGCTGTCAAAATAAGAGCCTTAATCACTGTGTCACTCAGTTGTCTACTCTTTTTGACTACCTTTTATAATTTTAACTCTTTTATTAGGAAGATATATAATCTTACTGGGAGGAATGGGATAGCCACGAAATAGGCCAGTGTAGCTGGCTGACAAGTCAGAGGATCACTGACTTCAATTTGCAGTGGATGATTGTAATCCTAATTCAACAAAAATACAAATACAGAGAGTCCCATGCATACTGAAGTGCTTCAGACTTGGATGTTCTTTGTAATTATGTTCTATCATATGGCTTTAATCTTTGGTAACAAATATTTTGCATTTAGATAGAATTTTATTTGAGGACCTCAAAACACGTTACAAAAGCGAGTAATCACTGTCCTTATTTTGTTGCGTCACAGACAGGAAATTATTTTGGGAGAAAATAACTTTCCAAAGACAGCACAACACACTTGTAGCTTTCTTAGTGCTTAATACCAAGTTCTCCTGACAAAGTCCCGTTTTCCTAAGTGGCTGGTCTGTTTTTTTCCCCTAAACCCTAATATTTGTTTCTGTATTTATAGAAATTACATCTTCCATAAGTTATAATATTATCCTGAATTAGCAAAGCTGAAATGAAAGAATTAGTGAGGAAGCCCTTATATATGAGACTTTTTATGTTCAGCTCTTTCTCCCAAAGTGAATTTTGGGGTAATCCATACTCTTTTATTTCCTTTTATTAAAAGCCACATACCAAGTTGCACTTATAATGATTCAAAAATAGGTTTTAAACTTTCTGTTATTAACATGTTTAATAGGTTTTCTTTTACTCACAAAATGCTAATGTAGCAGCAGTGTTTCAATTAAGGTAATATGAGTATATTATCCTAGTTACAAATCTAGAACTTCATTTAATTTCCAGGTATGTTGCTCCCAATATTACTTTAATGCATTATCAGTGTGAGTCCTATTTAACTATTGCCTTTACTTTGTATTCAGTTAGTTTGAAACCTGTCATCCTATTGACAGCTATTATCACTTTACCAAACAGGTTTAAGGAATTGGTAGAGTTTCATCATGTGATTTTTCAAATTCATGCACACAAACCTCTGATTAGTTAAAGTATCTTACAGCTCCTTTGTGAAATTGTTCTTTCAGTTTAGTTATTTCTTTAACAAAAGCCATGAAAGAGTAGATCTTAAATAGTAAAGAATTAGTAGAAATAAATATTATTTCTAAGCACAACTATTTGTCCTTATGATTACTTTGATTCTTTTATCAAATCTTGGCTTTCATCTCTCATTAACTCCCCTCCTCATTTGATGTTGACAGTTTTTCTAGTGATCAACCAGTATTTCATCTGCCATTTTTAATTAAGACCAGGGTAAGGCAGCTGTCAATATCTTAGCACCTCTTATTGTGTTAATTCTCTCTCTCATGGAGGTGTATTGCAAAGCTGTATTGTGGTGTTTGGGTTAGTGACCTACTGCATCCTGTGCACAGCAGTTCCACTGGCTGCTTTTGGATTAAAATGAATCAATTAAACTACCTGCTGTCCCTAGCAAAAGTGACTTCAGCTATCCTTGCTCTTCTCTGCTGGGGACAATATGCCAAAGTCATGTGTAACTGAATAAAACAGGTCTGTGTCTTACTGGAAATACTTAACATCATTTTTCAATTCAATTTCAAAGGAAAAAATATGAATTTGATACTTGGATTTGAGCTTTTCTTTTTTCACTTCTCTCAGGAGAATCTTGTTTCTGTATCTTGCACTAGGTTACAGCTACTAGGTCCTAGGTTCACAGTTCAGCTACAGGTTGCCTAAAAGGCTTAGACGTACAGAGTCTTAATTAACTCATTTTATGCAGTTCATTTTAGAGAAAATTAAATATTTCACTTTATGTGCTTGGGACAGGAATTAAGCTAGGGACAAGGTAGCTTTTCTAGTGCTGAAAGTGATTAAAGTAATGAAACACCTTCCCAAAGAATAGTGAATTTGCTTGAAGTCTTGCTTATCCAAAGCCTCTTTAATTACAGTGATGGTACTTCATAGTGGTGTGAAGCTATACCAGGGAAAGTTTGGGCTGGACATAAAGAAAAGAACCTGGATCAGGTTCTCCAGGGAAGTGGTCGTGGCACCAAGCTTGTCAGAGTTCAAGGAATGTCTGGACATGTGTTTAGTTTTGGATAGTTCTGCAATTAGCAGGGAGATAGAACTGGATGATCTTTGTGGGTGCCCTCCAAATTGAAATATTCTATGATTTTATGACGTATATGCTGTGTGTTTAACACAGATTTTCTTTAGTTTTCTGGAAAAATACTATGTCTTATCAGAGAAATGGTGGTCATGGTTCTTTCTGGCTTTGGCTGATGAGACATCTGGATTTCATAGCAAGTGCTACCAAACATTACGTGCCAGGGCTTTGGGCAGTTGCCTGCAGGGGACTAGAACGTTCTTTCCTCACTCACTTTTTTGAAGCAGCACTTGTCAATGTGCAAGGAGCTCAGCATTCAACTAAATCATGAATGAACAGGGAGAGGCAGCCAGAAGTGCTATCTGGTTCAGAGTGAAATGCAGTCTAAATTACTTTAAAAGAAAAGTTAGGGTGTTTGATTGCTCTCAAGCACATGGAATGATCTCCATCAGGCAAAAACAACTGATACTTTTGCTTGATGCCTGTCTTGTTTGAAATGCTGATCACTGCAAGTGGAGTCAAGGAGGAATTTTCTTTTTCATCAGAGCAGCAGGAATCATAGAAAATTTTTTCATGTTTTCTATGTTAAATTCCATACAGTTTACTTTCTAGAGTTTTCTGACATTGCACTGCGTACTTCCTTACTGTTACAGCACAATACTGATTTATTTTTAATGTGAATCGTGCCACCAGCTCACATCACACCGTCCCACAAACAGCTGTATGGAAATGAGAAAAATATGGGGGATAAATGAGTAGCTGGAATGAAGGTGATGAAAGTGCATCTTCAATCTTTCCATCTTTGTCTGGGTGTGCAGTTTAGCCTTCTTGGGCCTTAAGTAGCTATTATTTAGTGTCTTTAAAAACATGTGGATGAAATATAGTGGCCTTCAGTGTTCAGGGAATAGAATGTTCTAATTGTTCTTTCCAGATATAAACCTCATGAGACTCCAGAGAGGTGACAGTTAATCTGGATCTTACCTTCTCCCTCAGGCTGTAAGTTGCTTTGCTGGAAAGGACAGTTTAAGGAGTTTCCTTCTCATTCTGTTTTGGCCGTTACTGCCCTCTTTGCTCTGACCTTACAATTTTTTTTTTGTTGGCCTATACTTCTTTGTTGGCTGTAGGAAGGTGGGTGCAGGAGTCATTAAAAGAGAAGGGGGACATTTTTGATCTGGACAGTGTGAAGATGAGGCCTGAGTAGTTGTCCTTGGGAAAGGTTTGTGGTTCATATACACTCTGTTGCCACAAGAGTCCCAAAGAGGATTGAAGAGAGAGGCAAGATATATGGTACTAGTTAAGTCTTTTCCCATGCTTACCCACAGTCCTAAAGTGTTGGAGGGGGGATGCAGGTTGAATTGGGAAAGGAAGACACAAACCTTGGGGTAAGAGGGAATAAATTCTAGTTTTGAACTGCTGGCTGGAGGGTAAAAATACAGGGAGGGCTATTAAGGCCCACATGTCTCTAACCATGGGGCTGGTTATAAAATTCCCTTTTCTGCCTCAGAATTGTGCTTTACAAGGCCAGGTTTAATTTACCATTTTCTAGTTCTTGCACTTGCAGAGAAGCTTTCTGCAATATATCAACAAAGCATAAGCGGGTAAGTTTCCAGATAGATTTAGATTGTATGTCAAAAAATAGTGGATCTAAGAAATTGCGTGATCTGCCTTTCTGGATCTTGTGAACTCAGCATTCTGTTACAACCACACAATTTTTGCATTGCTTCAGTCCCTTGGCCTATGGATCTGACCCCAGTAGGTACTGGACTCTATTTGGTGCACCCTCTTTGAAGGGTTTGTGGCATGATGGAGAGTAGAGGATGGAGAGATGATTTGAGGAACAGGTTTCCTGTTTGAAAACAGTCATTGTAAGAGAAAATTAGTTTGTCAAAGTAGATTAGTTTGAAAGCGAGCAGTATGTCAGGCTTGATGGCTTAGGAAAGGAAGTTACTCATGTATCAGCAAGATCTGCCTGTTGTATGCAGGGAAAAGGTGCTTAAGGTGATTTTCTTGGTTACCGTCATATGCCAGAGAGAAGTTGAGAGTATAATGAAAATTAACCCTTAGAAATAAGGATTGAATAGAGGGCTGATTGTAAGATGCAGCCAGGTGCAACACATGAATTGCATCTAATTAATCTTAATGTAAAAATAGTACAGGAACGAGTTTTGATATCGCCTGTGTCATACTAAGGCACATCCTTCATGGTGAAGGTTGCAGTTTTTGTCTGAATTTGATGGGTCCAAATTACTCCAAGTTTCTGTCCCAGTAATTATGCCTCATAACCCTTGGGTTGAGGATGGATTACAGAAAATGATAAAGCTTCTCTCTATTTTTCACACTAAAATTTTATGATGAATTTTGAAGTTGTGAATCCAAAGTAGACCTCAGTTTCACTCTCCTTAATTTGCAGTAAGCATCACTCTGTAGACCTCAGAATTACTGTTTTGAGAGTTAGACAAGTTAGACCTCAGTCACTGCGTGTACTTGAGGTGTGCATGTGGTGGTATTTATGTGCATTTACAGTTAATATTGAGCTGGAATGCCTGTATAACATATAAAGACCTATGTGCTGGTAATTAATAAAAACCAAGCAATTGCTTTCGTGTATAAAAGCTGAAAGGTGTGGAATAATTGTGAATTACCGCAGTTTCAGTAGAAGGAAAGCTTCCAATGTTTACTTCCTTCATTATTTATCATTTTCTTTTCCTTGTGGATTTTCCCAGCATGAAGTTTCCTGATGGGTGAACATTTAGCATAGATGAATTAGTATTTTTGCCTGTATCCAAATGAATGAGTATTGAATAAAAGTTCAGATAGTTCCATATAAGGCAAAGTTTTGTGAAGAGATAAACTACACTGTCCTCTATTCTCTTGGGAAACACAAAAGTCAATCTGCTTTCTCAGAGTATATCTTGTGTGGTATAGGAGGGCTGTAAAAAAATGGAAGACCATGAAAGAAGTACATCTGCCACCTTGAAATGAACTTTTGTTGCTGACTTTGTGCAAATCACCTCTAGAAAGTAGCCAGCCACCCTCCTTGCCTCTCGTCCTACTTCTCGTCTCATAGTGCTACTAGTATTCTTTGTAAATGGATTGCTGTAGCTTTAGAATACATTAACATTATCACTGTTAAATACAGTTTTCTACACCAACAAGGTATTAATCTGTTTAGGGTTTTGGTTCTCTGGCTGTCACAGTACGTAACATGCCATAGGATGGCAAATTCCTCAGTGTCAATCATGTCTGAATAAAAAACACTGCAAGGTCTATACCAGCTTGTTTAGTCAGTCTGACCTTGAGTTCTCACTTGAAAATACTTGACAGTGATGTGCTTTTTGTTTCTGTTTGTTTGTTTTTAATATCCATGTCTATTGGAGATACTTTTGCAGCTGAAATCCATTCTAACTTTCCATTGAACTACCTCTCATCATGCATAGCAACCTCAGTAGTACCAGCCAAAAACCTGGGTTGTGCTGGGCCTGATTCTCATTTACAGTAAGATCCTTACATGTCTTTCTGGCTAGATAAAGAACCTTCATACTTTATATAGTATCTAAATGACATATAATGTTCACTTAAAACCTTATATTAATAAATATAGCAATTTGCACAAGCATTAAGGATGTCATACACTGCCAGAACTCAATGTGAATGAGTTTTTGATATAAACAAGGATCAATCCCTTTCTCTCGTCCTGCTAATATATCCATTATGTTGGAGATATTTTGTGGTTTTGCTTAAAGAAGTGCATACACATTTTTTCATTTCTCTAAAAGATAGTTAAACTGCTAAAGATGCAGGTGAATATCTTTCCTTTTTTTTTTCTGTTTTCCTTATTCCACTGCACTTGAGGTATACAAATGATGCTGTGAGATAAAACTGAATTATATGGGCAGAAGAAGAAGGATCTGAAAGAAAGCTTTACTTCCCTGTGGAGCAGTGAGAGACTGACCTCATGTGGTGTGAAACCAAAGTTGCCAGGGGAAGTACAAGGATAAAATTGAATAAACTGAGTATCTTTGAAAAATTACTTTTTCTCATGCATTTCTGATTTTTTGGGGATGTTGTACTGCTTAAAAAATTTTAGTCTGGATAGTTTGTAGTCCGATTGCTAATAAGAAGTAGACCAGTGTCCATATTCCGAAAGACATTTTTGTGTCCCAAAAGGGGTGCTCTAACAAGCTGACCCCAAGACAGCGGTCTGTGAGCTGTGGCCCAATTATTCTTACTGCTGACTGTACATGATTTTAATTGAAATGAGTAGGAGTTTCATGTGAGCAAGTAACTGATTAATCAGTCTTGATTTCCAAGCCCTTTCTGGCACTTCCCCAGCAACATGGTCACTGTGCCTTCAGAGCCCTGCTCTGTAAAATGAAGACAGTGGTTAGGAAAATTATAAAGTGGCACTATGCAGAATAGGCAGGGTGTTCCTAGTCTGTATATGTTTTATGAATAATATTGAGAGTGGAGACTTCTGAGTCAATTCTGTTGGCCAGAAATATCAGTATATATGGAAGGATCTAAGTATACACATAACAAAAGCAGTCTCAGTTATTTTGAAAAGTCTCCTTAAACAGCACGCATTTAGTTTCAAAGGATTTTAGGGGGTATTGTGACTAGGGACTCTCACAGGAGAAAAAAAAGAAAAAAAAAAGTTTAAAAATCCTTAGGGAAATTCAGATGAACTTTAGAAACTCTGATCCCTATTTTGCCAAGACTTCTCTATATGCTTAATTGTATTGTTTCTGTTCTTTATGTTGACCTAAATATCTGAAATAACAAAGGACTTTAGTATTTTCTGCAAGTACTCTGAGTACATCTTCCAGATGACAAACCTTCCATTTTCTTCTTTACAGATCCTCTTGGAACCAGGGGTGATACAGGATGTCCTAGCAGCTGGGAGTCATTTGCAGCTGCTGGAGCTTCTCAGTTTATGTTCTCACTATCTCATTGAGGTGAGGCTTTTTGGCCTGATCAGCTGTTTCTGTTTGGTACACTTTTGTTTCAAGCCTAATTTCAGTAGGAGACTATTAGTGCAATACCTGGTGTAATCTAAATGGCAAAAACCAGATTTCAGGAGATCGGAATTTTGAGTGTCATTTGGGTTTTGGTTTATAGTAGATGCTTTATCCCTCCATCCATTTTGTCCATTTCATTCCTGAAAACAAGATTAATATCAGCACATGGGAGTTTGATTCCCTCTTTTACCAGGGAATTTGCTTTCTTCTACCTCAGTGTACCAAATGTGAAGATATTTCCCTGTTGGGATCATGCATATTGTGACAAATTCAGCTGTGTAATTCTGTGAATATTGATGTGTATTCCAGGGTACTACAGCCTCTCATTGAAGGAATAGGGCTTATTATAATGGTACCTTATTCTCCACTGGCCTCCTGCCCATAATGCCGACATCTTTATGAAACAAAAAATTTGCGTTGCAATAATTTTTTTTGTGCTTGGCTTGCATAGGAAATGGCTTATGATGATAGCAAGAACATGGCTTTGATGGGTATCTGTGAAAAGCCTTCTAAAAATAAAATGGCAGTAGCAGTTCTACAGAGCTGTTTCTTCCTCTCAGTAACTTTTCAGCACCGTTTCTGAAATGGAATGTGTTAACTGCATCTGGGCAGCACTTGGGCACGGAGATGCACATCAGCACAGTGCTCTTAGTTTGCACTTGCCTTCCAACAGCGTAACTGCCTTTGAACAGTTGGAGTGTGCTTGGCAGCACGCTGAGCTACTGAGCACCAGGGGCATGCAGGATCTCGTGTTAAGAACTTCAGGATGTACTTGAAGGCTCTGTGCCTTACAGAGAAAGAATCTGTTCTTTGAGTGTTAGCCTTAGGAAACCCTTCAAAATGTATGTTCAGATAATAAGGAGGTATTAATTTGTGCATTATAAATTGATTAGAAAGTTAAAGGAGCTGGCAGAGTGCTGCAATTGGTATAATATTTTTTTTTCAGGAATGCAAGGAGGAGTTTAATTTTTCTGGGAAAATAGACATGGGTTGTGATGGGAAAGATGGTTGGTTTGAGGAATAAGAGCTGTGAGATACCAAATAAGCCACAAAACCATTTGACCTACTAATGTCAGGCAGGCATGGGAAGGGGTTACTGTAATGAGAAAGCTATAAATCTAACTCTGGTAGTCGTACAATGTATTTAATGCTCCCCAAACAAACCAGTCACTGTGAGTATGTCTGTGATGCTTATGTGGCTCTTTGTCAGAAATTGAACTAAAGAGACTATTACAGCATAGAAGCTACAGAAGATATTAAAGTGTAGGGAAAAGACTGAATACTGTGCTCATGAAGCAGGGATGTGATGTAAGAGGACTGTAGGAAAAGAGCAGGTATATGTTCAACATAAATCCTTGTGCAAACTTTTTCTATTACCTGTGTTGAGTAGCCTCTGGTATTTGTAACCCTTCCCTCAGCACCATCTTAATACTTTTAATCCCAAGGCCATTGCAGGGGAAAGACAGACAACTACAGAGTTATCAGTGCTTGGAATCTTGTCCTTAATGTGCAAGCTATAGTCAATTATTTAAGAATAGATTGCTAATAAATTAAAAAAATAAATCAACCTCAGAATCACACTAGCCCCATTAAAAAACCCAGCATTCTGGAGTGAGTAAACATTTCTTCCAAATTACTCTGTAATTAACAGACCAGTAAAAATTTTCTGGACATGAGAGTCATAAAAACCTTTAGGTTGGAAAAGCTCTTTAAGATGAAGTTCAACTCTAAAAGACTTGCGGAAGAATCAGAGGTGTTTTAGTTCCTCTCCTGGTAATGCTTTTCCTGTTGCTCTCATGTCTTTAGATGCATTTTGTCTAAAGCATATGTTTATTTGCATGTTTTTTCTCTTTCTAAAACTTAGAGGATAACCTTGTCTTTCATGAGTCACAGAAACCACAACTCTGTGGCCTGCAGTTGCTGTAGGATGTGTGAAAGATATGAAAAAGCACTGTTGTGCTCTGAGTAGTGTGCCAGGGTAGGACAACTGGAGCTACACTGTTGTAAAAATTAAGAGGAAGTGGGACCCAGTATCCTGTTTTACAGTAGTGGAGGTAGGGAATAAGGTAGCGGATGAAGGGTAGGGGAAAAAAAGACAGAGAGCAGTGCTTGTTCTGTAAACTATTTTTGCATCAGGGTCTCATCATAAAAGTTTGGAATCTGCATGCGCATCTGTGGGGCGTGGCTGTAGCTTATATCATGTTGGGATTTAGGCTGTATTTTATAGTTTTTTTTTGCCAAGTTCACCTCAGCAAAGGCATATGTGTAGACAAATTTGCAGTCTGGATAGATCACAGTAAGAATTTACCTGTCTTGTTTGTTTTGTACAGTTGCAGTCCGTGCAAGTAATCAGTCTTGAGTAGTTGCTGTAAGTCTTTTTAACAGAGGTCAGCAAGGTGCTGGTCAACAAAATTAAGACCGTGATATCTTTCAGGGTCCACACTAATTATATCAAATATCTGACTATGTTCTACACAGTATTGTGTGACTTTAAAAAATACCTCTTGCCTTATTTTAGTACTATCTGCAAATAAAATCCAAGTAGTTAAAGAAGGCTTCCTTAAAGCCACTTATCCTAGCTGCAGTTGGTAACTGGGGTGCCTTGTCACCACACGTGCTGTGATAGAAATGCTGGAAGGGGAGTAGTGCTTGCCCTTTCTCTTCTTCCTGATGAATGAGTATGCCTGAGTTCTTCAGTTGCAGTGCTACTGAATTACTTTCATGCTGTTTTGAGTTGTTGAAGTATCACGAACTTAGCTTAGTTTAGCCTAGATTCAGGAAATGCAGTGTGTGGGATCTAGCTGTCATTTATTGTTGTGTAATGATGACACAGAGTTTTAACTTGTTAGGATTATCTTTAACTGTTTTGATTAGACCAAGCTTTTCCTGTATGAGTGCTGCTCTTATTGTTAGCACTTGTTCCAGCTCTCCTCTAGATGTTCCAGCTTGTCAGTTTATTGGAACTGTCTTGAACAGTTTCGTCTCTTCTTGATACTTTTATCTGGCACCTGTAATAATTCCATGCATTTTGATAAGGAGGGTTTTTTTTTGCTACAAATGCAATTGGCATTGCCCATTCATGTATCTGTTTCCAGGCGCATTGGTAGTCTGTGAGTTTCTAAAGAATACTGTACTGATCTGATTCACTAAGAAGATTGCTGAATTGTCTGATTATCAAGAATTATTTGTAGTGCACTGGGGACAGAATAATTTCCAGCCAATGCTGACTTTTATATTGACTGGTCTTTAAGGAATTTCCTCTTGGTTGTCTCAGAATAAATAAAATGTTATTTTGACTATGATAGATCTTCTTTCTTATAGACTAAACAGCTTAGAGGTCTTTAATTTGTTGATGAATCTCAAAAAGATATCTGTAACAAATTGTTTAAATTGCATTTATGGCAATTTTTTTAAGAGTTCTCAATCAAAGGAAAGACAGGAAAAAGAAGAGGAACATTTTCTCCCCACCCTCAATTAGGTAATGCAATGGACATTTCTGACAGTGCTGCTAGTTTATTAAATGCATTTTATCATCTATAAACTTCTCATTATCAAATGTTTCGATAATGTTCTCATTATCAAAAGTGTAGCATCTAATGTTGATTCAATATTTTAATTTGAAAACTCATGCTCATTTTAGATTGATAATTTACTAGTTTTTATTTTAAAACAGTGTTAAATCATATTTTCTTTATTAGTAAACAAGAGAAATGCCCAATTATTCCTTACTTGAGATCTTAATTCCAGCTTTGTGTTGTGCAGACTTCTCCCCCCATATCAGCATTGTCATATCCTGAATTATGATTATTCCACAACCTCTGCTGTTTTGGGGTTTTGTTTCTGGCTTCATTTGTAGAGGGAGACTCTTTTGAAGCATGCTGATGTATTTTATTGGAGATACATACATATTCATGAATCTCTCATGTCATCTGCATAATTCTCAGGTACATTAAACATTGAAACAAGGCTTGTAAGCTCTCACATCTGTCTCGGGCTGAACAAACGGTAAGGCAATGCGATTTTTCTTAACTGCTACAGAGGTGTGGGAGAGCTAAAGAATTGAACTTTGTGTATCTTCAGTGGCCCTAAGGTCTGTGACCACTCACACAGCATTTGCTGGCAGTGTGCACATCCAGTTCTCTTAGATTCTTGTTTCCCAAGTTCCTCCTCCAGGTCAGACTGATTGTCAGTTTTGGGTGAGGTTTTTCAAAGGAGGCTAATGCAGAGAGCTGCAGCCAATAGGCAAACTTGGAAATATAATGGGAATGGGTTATCTGAATATCCTCTTTCCCTTTTAAAAGTGGAGCACATCTGTCATATGACATTGGAGAAAGCAAGAGATAGCTAGTTAAAGGCATTAAAAGAGGTGGACATCTGAGATTGGACTTTTTAAAGTGGAACTGTAGAGAACATGGTATTAGGTACTATGTTTCTGATGATCTATTTTGCACTTTAAAGCTTGTGAATGTTTTTCTGAAAGATACATGACAACTTTATTCTTATGCAAGAGAATAAATGTGTTAAAAGATTTATTCAGAGCATAAAAATGTTTGTTTCATATGTATGTATGAGTTACATAACTGGTTGTAGATCTAAGAAGTTTTGTCTTGTTTGTGTATTCAGTACCAGAGAGCCACAAACTGCAAATTCTTTCAACAATCAAAGAGTCTTAATAAGGAGGGAATGCTATTGAGAATAAAAGTTTTTAATGGAATTTCCTTCTGCTGATCAACATAAGCTTAATATTGTGTGGGTAGTAATTGGTTTTTAAACCAGAGGTTGATTTCCACTGGTATTCAGGGATCTGGGATATTGGACTGTCCATAATTGAAATCTTAAAGCTAAGTGATTTTTTTGTATATTCTGAAGTACAATATTTTTTTTCAGTGGAGTTCTAGGTACATTCTGAATTACATTTAAGGTGCAAGGGTGATAGCTGTGAGTGAGGGGTTTAGAAGCTGCAGAACAGTCCAAAGCAAAGCACTCATTTCTGAGAGGCAGGATGTGGCATGACTGTTAGATAGCACATATCCCTTTAATTTTCTACTGCCAGATCAGACACTTTTTGTGAAGAACAAATTAAGTTTACACACTGGACAGAGTCTGGGATATCATTTATGCTATGTTTATTGGTGAGATAGAGGCATAGTTTCAGTACAGACTTACTTGAAGTGACTGTCCTTGCACTTAATGCTGGAAATGATTTCTTCTTCTCACAGTTCCTAGGAGGAGCAGGTGTAGTAGATATGAGCAGTGATGATCCTGATTGCCACTGAAGTTACTCTGACTTGTAAAAAACTGTTCTTGGGATCCTAAATGTTTTTGTGTCAAGTGAACTTGAAAGTTTGATGCTGATTTTCCCATTAGTTTTAAGTGAATTAGTTTCCCTGCTAAATGGTAAATGTACCAGATTACTTTTTGGAAACTTCATTGCATTAAATGGAACTCTGCTGGCTTACTACTGATGTCAGTCATACCATCTTTAAAGACAACTAATTTAAGCTAAAAAGAAAAGAACATTTTAGATGAGTGATTAAAATAAGCCTGAGCACAACACTGTACAACAGCAGTCAACTGAAATTTCCTTTGAACTGCCTCTGTACTGTCCTGCTCTGGATTCTTGTATACAAAAGCAGGCAGTGAGCAGGATCAGACGTGGAATACAAAAGTAAGATTAATAAATTCACAAATTATACAATAAGGCCTCCTGTGATAATTCATGGTAATAATTGAAGCAGGCAAATTGTCTTGGGTAAGGGCATTTGATTTTTAACCTTCTATTGTGATGGTCAATTTAGGCTTATAAAACAAAATTTTTTCATGGTGTACAAATGTCTAATGATCTGAATCTTTTCTTCTGATTTCAAACTATTTGAATGTGTTGTTGATTGAAATATGTTACTGTTTTTAAATGGAAGAACCTACAAATGAATTTGCATGTGTAATTAAAAGGAGTGTGCATGGTTTATATATGTGGGTAGGCCAGAGCTTCAAAGCTATTTATTTTTCTTAAACCCAGCTTCTCCATTTGGAACAGTGCCAATGACAATCCCAACTTTCACTAAGATACACTCCTTCAGAGATGAATTAATTCATACACCAGAGATTGAGAGCATCACCTTTGTATTGCTAGAAGCCCCAGATCAGGTGGGATTTTAGCTCCTGGGTTTTTCATATAGAGTGAATTAAACTGCTGGAAAGAAAATCCAAAGGTCATCTAGCAACCAAGGCTTGCTTTTTTTAACTAAGTTTTTTAGTCTGAGTACATGCATGCACACTCTGCACACTCCCCTCAACGCCCCAGAGTTAGTTACCACCAGCAAACTTAAGTGTACCAACTTTATCCTGTGGTGAAGTAACCTTCCCATGCTAAGAATACAAAGTGATAAAAATTATGTTGTCTTACATTTTCTGGTTTTAAGTGTTACACAGCCAGTTGTTGCTGTGCTAGCCTGCTGTTTTTGGAAGGAGCAAGTTTGGTCAGCTGTTGTCATTAAGCTATTGAGTCATTAGAAAAGTTCTTGGACACAACTTAGAAATAACTTAGGGAATTTTTCTCTGCTATCTCTTTAATGTACTGATACATTACAGAGATAATGATCTATATATGTGAAATGTAAATGCAGTAGTGAGGATTCCAACTTAAAATGGGACTCAGGAAAAAATGATGGTGTTTTTCTCAATTTTTCAGTTGGTGTCAGTGAGGAAAGTGAAAATATACCAAAGTGACAATACCCAGCCACTTTGAATCCCATTCTTACTGCAGTTCACTTGCTGCTATTTATCTGCAATGTGAATTGAATCTGATGATGGCTGTGTTAAAAAAAATGATGCTGCAACATCTAGGTTAACTATTGCTAGCAAGATCAAAGCTCCCGAGCTGTCTAGGTGGTTGTATGGATACACATTTCCAGTCCTCTGCAGCGAAGTTGCAGGAGAGGTCACAATTTGGGAAGAGGCAGTTAGTGCTCTATCTGCCATCTCTTTGCAGATTCTGTCAGGAAGGGAGAGCAGTTTTGGAGTGTGTTTTAAACAGGAACAGAAAAACTGTATTGCTTCACAGTTTCCCTCCCTGCCCTTCTCATGTTCAGACCAGTGTGGCCTCTTTAGATGACCTTTCTGTCCACCAGTCCCTGAAAGATTTCTGCTTCTGGAATCTTTCCAATATTTTTATAAAGCTGTGAACGGGCTGATGAATGCCAGAACCCTTGGCGTAAAAAATTCTTCTTTGGTTTTATTACCATCTGATCAATACTAATGTTTTATGTTCTCCCTGTCGCTCCTGGTCCCCAGTGTATTTTGCTTTAAATTCTTATGAGTTGATCCAGTTTGGATGCATGAGCCCCCAAAATGGCAGTATTTGTAACTGGGTAGTGCAGCTGTCCTTATCTGCTGGTGTTCTCAGCGACATGCCCACTTAAAAGTCTGGAAGGAAAACTTTGTTTATTGCAAGAGATGACACCCAGAAGGCAGAATGCCTGAACTGGATTTGAAATGAGGCAGTCGGGGCACTTCCTCCCCGGGCCTGGGCAGCAGGTGGCAGTGTGAGTCCGTAACAGTTTGAGCAGAGAAATTCAAGCTAAAATCAGAAAAAATGAAAAGAAAAATTATTTATTTTTACTCTGTATTAGTCTTCTGACCTAATCAGTAAAAAAGTCATTATTCACACAACACTGGGCAATATGCATTGTAATTTTTTACAAATAATAGGAAACTGTTAATGTTTTCACAGGAAATACAGTTCTGTCTTGTGCAGCAATGGTCATTTATCACTGCACTTTGTGAAATCACTCATTTGTTCTAATTTGAATGTAAATGACTCTAAGGTTTTACAAATAAGGTGACAGACTCACATAAATGTAATTGCAGGGTTCATCTCTCTCTTTTTATATATCACTCATTAAGTTATGAATTAAATACATCGTATTAAACCAGGGGCATGTCCAATGATGATATTGTAATGGCAAATTACTCTATGCTATTAGAGGTGTATTTTTTATTCATGGACATTAATTTGTCATTAAGCGGCATTAGTTTAGCACTTTTATGTGGAAGACGTGACCTGAAAGAGGAGACTTGCAGCTCTAATGTGAAAGAACAGGAATATAGGCACCAGACACAGAGAGGGGGTTTTATCTCCTGTAAAGAAGCAGAGGGAAGTTTTACTTAAATTTTCTTTGATCTAAATCACTTTTAGTTGTGTTAAGCCATTTTAGCAAAGGTATTTCTGAAACAAGAAAATGCTTTGATTATAAAGTATTTACAATATGGGAAAAGCCAGAATGCTAAGTACGAAATGGTGACTATAAATCATTTGTAACCTATGAACCTGAAGAGAACATTGGGCTTGAAGTGAGTTACAATCTGATTTTATCTCAGAAGTATCACTGTGGTAGAGAGTTAATTGTTCATCTTTTCTTTCCTCTATACTGGCTTACCCAAAATAGAACTGATTTTTTTTCATTCTTCATTATGAAGTAAATATCTTTTACCTCTTGTCGACTTTCTACTTTTAGATAAACTATTATTATTTTCACAGGGGTCAATTTCAAATTCTAAATGCAGTAGCAAAATCTTTCTTAAGAAAATGAATGAGAAAATGTATTATTTGATGGAATTTCAGAGGTAACTTAGCAGCTGAAGTATTTAAACTAAGGAAAATAATGAATGATTCAGTCTGCTCTATCTTTAAAAGATGTCAAAAAGACCTTGTAAATTTTATTGTATTTTTTCAGTCAGTTTAATAGAAGAGACTTACAAAACCTTGTTTATTTAATGGTGAAGATGGACTGAAGCAATGAGGATCCAAGTCATACATTCTCCAGTTACGCAGTATTTGCATTTTAGTCTTTTTGGTAGACTCTCTCTCATAAAAGGCAAAAGAAATCTGGACTTGATACAAACCTGTGTACTTGGCAGTTGATACCCTGCCCCATCATTTTTTATGTTTTTCTGATGGCTTAATCATTACTGTTTGATCCATCCACCTGAACTGCTTACAACATATGCAACTAATTGTGCTAGTTAAGAAGAAAGATTTGTAAGGCAAATTACCAAAGCCCAAGTTATACATAAGTAGTTTCAAAAATGGAAGTACTCCAGATTATCATCTCTTTTTAACTGCTGTTAAATACTATTTCAGTACTTAATAGAGAGACAATTTTTGCTAAACCATTTATGTTTATAGGGGACCACAAAGAAAGAAACAAGTTCTGTTGGGGTGCACTATGTGGTGGTAGAGAGATAGGCCCTGAGGACCGGAGAGAGAGCCTCTTTCCTGGGCCCAGAGGTGGCCCTGGGAGTGCATCCAGGTCACTGGGGATGGGCTGAGAGAGGATTGTGGGTTTGTGGACAGTATTGGACCTATAGGAAGTGACAATTGTTGTTTGTGTCCTTATAGGGTATTGTTTGTATGCTAGTATTTAGGGAATTTTCACTGTGCAATAAAGGTCTTTGCACTTCTCCATCTTGTGTGCGAAGTCCATGCCCTTGCGTGATTACTGCAAAGTTCCATGTCAGGCTGTTGATGTTCTCCAGTAGATCTCTTAGCAGCAGTAATTTAGCACATTACATCATTTATGGTATTTTGTTTGCACAACTGCATGAGTAGAATTTGTCTTTTGCTTCAGAAGAGTGTTGTAGACTAACTCCATTTAGAACAGAGACTCCCTTTCTGTCCAGGGTATTGAATGGGCCTTGAACCTAGAATGAATATAAATGTATACATGCTGTAATGACTCACTGAATCTTCAGCCAATATGCAATCAGAGCTTTGAAAGTTATAAATTGTCCTCATTCATCTCACTAATTCTAAAAATTAAAGATCCAAGTCTAAAGATTAGGGGCATCAACAACTTTATTAATCATCGATAATGTCCTGCAAGTGTGTTTTTTCAAACATGAAAAACAGGAGAAATGTCTCTAACTTCATTCGCCCATTTTCTTGTGTAATGTATTCAAAACATCTGTTTATTAATTTGGAGGAAGTTGTTGCTAAATTTCCCATCTGTTTAAATGCAGTTTTACAAAATTTGTGGTTTCTATCACAGAGTGTCTAGCTGTGTAGGCAGCATTAAATCTTAAATGAGGACTTTTATTTACAGTTCAGTAGGAACTGAACCGGTAACACGTGGAATTCTTTCTACAGTAATTTTTATGGGCACTGTTGTGTCCTCTGGATTAGAGAGGTAGTGATATATTGGGTGAACTTCTCTTGTAAACACTTTGACCTTTGTTGTGAAAGTTTTCAAAGCTTTACCAATGGAGTTTTTTTCTAAATTCAATTTCCATGTTTTCTCCTTGTCTATTGCATGCGGTATCTATTCTAATTACATATGTAAGGGACCTTGAGTTTCCATAGCATCTCAGCACACCTGATTATCATGGGAAAGTATTGTAGTAATCTCAGGTATGTTCAGTCATGAGCAGTCACTGGGATTGGAATTCCAATTGACTTGAGGTGGCACATTGTGGACATGAAAAACACTAGGGGGACTGGCCTACTGTCATACACCATGCCCCAAATCAGTGTTTATATGTCGTTGTCTTTTGGTTTTGCTTGCCTCTCAGTATTTTTACTCATATTTTCAGCATTACCATCTTCATGGGGAGCTGAAGTATGTAGGAAGTATATGTATGCAATGGTGATGTCCAGGACCCCCGAGACTGCTATTGAAAGTTTACTGTAACCAAACACTTGAAATTATTTCACTACCCTAGGTACTATTGTGAGTCTTAACTACTGCTGAATTCCTAATCAAGTTCTGGACTCACATTCAGCCCTGGACCAAAACTTGAACAGATTAAAGAACTTCTTGAAAAGGACCAAAACAAGTAGCAACAAGGATCAGTGTGTGCGTGGTGAATATTTTGAGGTGGGGAAAACAAACAATATTAGGCATATGTAACCTTTTATAAGTTCTTTGTAGGGTTTTGCTTATAAGTGTGGTTGAAGTCTCTGAAATTTGAATGTTTTAGCAACATTTCTTAGTGGCATTTTTTTTTGAAAATGACTGACTTTTTTAACACTGCATGGAATAATTATTGGCTAAAAACTTTTTCAATAAGCTGTAGTTAATTTTTAAAAGCAGTGACTGTTCTGCAGGAGTACATTCTTTTTGAAGCAACTGAGCTATGTCCCATCTTTAAATGCCTTTCCAGTGTTCCGTGAAAAAGTGTCACAGGATGGGTGAGGTGAGAAGGTACCACAGTGGGTCATCTGGTCCAGCCTCCCTGCTCAAACACAGTCACCCTAGAGCACATGGCACAGGATTGTGTCCAGACAATTTTCAAATATGTCCACTGACGGAGTCCCTACAACCTTTCTAGGCAACCTGTTCCAGTGCTCAGTCACCTGTACAGTAAAGAAGTTCTTCCTCATATTCAGGTAGAACTTCCTGTGCATCAGTTTGTGTTTGTTGCCTCTTTTCCTATTGCTTGGCTCCACTAGGAAGAGCCGGGCTCCATCCTCTTGGCACCGTCCCTTCACGTATATTGTTGAGGTCCTCTTTCAATCATCTCTTCTTGGGAATGAACAGGCCCAGTTCCCTCAGCCTTTCCTCATAACAGAGATGCTTCCATCCCCTAAACATCTCTGTAGCCCTTTTCTGGACCCACTTTAGGAGTTCCACATCTCTCTAGTACTGAGGAGCCCAGAACTGGTCACAGCTCCCAGGTGTGGCCTCACCAGGGCTGAGTAGAGGGGTAGGATCACCTCTCTCAAGATCCTGGAAATGCTCTTCGTAATGCACCCCAAGACACCTTTTTGGCCACCAGGACACACTGCTGGCTCATGGGCAACTTTCAGTCCACCAGGACTCCCATGTCCTTCTCTCCCCAGTGTTGCTTCACTTGATTCTATTGTGTTTAGAGGGAAGTGCTGGAGAGGTGCCTTTCAAACTGTTCAGGAATGAGATCCTGGAAAGTGTCTGTAGTTGTGAACACTTAGACACTGGGCCTTCAGTGATCTATTGAGCTTTTAAAAGTGGTATCTTTAAGGTGAAATCATGACATTAGTGACAATTTTGCCACTTGGTTGTCTTAAATATTTTGTGCATTGATTAAATGTTTTTCTCTTCTCTTTCTGTGGAAAAAAAAAAGGCTTTATGCTAAAGCAAGGGATTCTGACTGTAAGCTGTTTGAGATTTGGGAGTGAGGGCAGAAAAGAAATTTTTTTATTCTTGGTAAGAACTGCTAGAAATAAATGAACAAGAGTCATCATGATCTTTGAAGGCTCATGCATTCCTGCTGGTTCTTGGCACCTTCAGCAGTGTGAACATTCACATGTATTAGTTTTGGGAGGACCTGTGGCTTGTTTGGCACTACTGAAGGTCAGATATAGGAAATGTCAAACTACATGGTGAGTCAAGGCCCATTTTTTACATTTGGCCTTTACTGTTTCCAGGTTTTCTAGTGTTGAAAGTCAGACTTATAATTTCTGACTGCAAGAATGGTAGGTAAATCCCTAGTCAGTAATGCTTAAATATGCTTAGCCTGGAAAAAAAAAGGAGGCTCAGGGGTGACCTTATCACTCTCTAGAACTCCCTGAAAGGAGGTTGTAGCCTGCTGGGGGTCCATCTCTGCTTGCAGGCAACCAGCAACAGGGCAAGAGGACACAGTCTTAAGCTGTGCCAGAGGAATTTTAGGCAGGACATTAGGATAAAATGCTTCACAGAAAGAGTGATTTGCTATTGGAATGGGCTGCCCAGGGAGGTGGTAGAGTCACTGTCCCTGGAAGTGTTTAAAAAAGTCTGGATGTGGCACTTAGTGCCTTGATCTAGTTGACAAAGTGGTGTTATTTCATAGGTTGGACTCAATGATCTCAAAGGTCTTTTCCAGCCTAGTTAATGCTGTGATTCTGTGAAATACAAGCAAATTCCTCTTGACCCTCACATGTATTAATTTTTTTTTAATTCAGTGGTTCTTCCAGAATTTTTTCATTCTTTTACTTTTCTGCCCATTTATGGCCTACCACTATCCCTTTTAATGCTGCTTACCTCCTGAAATCAGTTCTGATTATTACATAGTAAACCTAATAACACAGCTCCTAGTTGTGGGAAAAAGAGATGTTCTTTTCACTGCATAAATCTGGGGAAAGAGAGTTGTAGAGAGTTTTATTTTACTAGGGTGTAATGCCTATGCAATACATGTTGCAGACATTTTGCTGATGTACTGAACTGTTTATGTAACTTAAAATTCTGTTAAAGTTGGTGAAGACAGGAATTATCTAACTACTAGGGCACTGGAGTGGGTTCCAGGCATTTGAGGCTCTGTTCTTTGTATATTCTGTATCATGGGAAATCTTTAAATTTTTCTTCTGCTTTTCCTTTTTTCCTCTGTAAAATGAGAATTTGCCTTAGTTCAGTGCTATGAGCAGCAAAAATAAAATTCTTAGTGATTTTTGAGCTGAGGTCAGATATTGCAGAAGCATAGAGATACCTGAACAAATAACAGTTTTCCAAATAAAATGGAGATGTTGCCTTTTTATTATTCACATACTTACAGTCAGGTTCTTTTAACTGCTGAATACTCTTGTATATTCCCGCAGCTGCAACAAGTCTCCTGCTTTTGAGATGAATGAGAAACTATTATAACCCCAGAGGTCAAATTGGACAAATAATTCATTTATTACCTGAACACAGTTGCCAAAAAACCTTGTTTTATTGCAGTAATTTTTTTTTTTTTTAAATGCAGGGCTGCAAAATGTACATAATCCCATTAAGCCAATGCAAAGAGTCCTGTACTTTCTAGTTCCTTGTCCAGGGTAACTCTGATTCTACATTCATGCACCAGAAACTATTTTCTGAAAATTTAGTCAGAGCTTTTTTTCTCTCATATGTTCTCTCCACGTTACAAGTATCTTTGCTCAAGATCAATCCTCCTGGAGTCTTCCTTTAAAAACTAAGTTTAGCACCTGAAATCCTGCAAGGTTGGTTTTCCAACCTGTAGTATTTAAGTATCCTTAAAGTTTGGACTTCAGAACTGGGACCAATAATTGAAGAGTAGCTTTAAAATGTAATGTTGAAGCAGCAAGAGGGTTTGTTTCTTTTATTGGGCAGTATTGGGCGTGCATTTTATGACATGAGCTTTTTTTTTTTGGCCACGGCACTGTTCTAAGAACTGATGTTGCTATTTATGACTGCTTCTTAGTGCATCCTGATGGCTTGTCAGTGTTGCTCCAAATACAGCCTGGTATATTTTCTATATTATGTTAATGGTTCCCAGATAGATATAGATACAGATATACCCACACTTTTTTTTTTTAAAATTTCTTAACCAGGAAAGCCTGACAATACTTATGCTGTCCTAGAAGAGTGTTCTGCAAAATCTACAGACGGAACTTACCTATTCTCTACTTCAATTAAACTGTTAACAGTATTGGATCAAAATTGATTCCTTGAGGACTTTGTTGGAAAAAGTTGCACTGCTTTATAAGTTACCATTATCGACTTCATTTTGAGATTGAACAAATTTGTCATGGAGCAAATCTTTGATCTGCCTGAGATGCATCCTGCTAAAAGTGTGTGATAGATGAAATTTATGAAATATAACACACAAATTTCTCTAACTGTCATTGTGTTAAGCTTGTCCCATTTTATGCTATTAATATTTTTTGTAAACTCGGAAAACTGAGCTCTTCCGAGGTTTCAAAAAAATGAAGTTCCCCTACTGATGCCTTAATCCTTTCCTACAAGTCAAATGTTAATAGATAGCTTGGGTGATGTGATTCTTATAATGCATTAGGAAGTACTGATTTCAAATTGTGACCATTTCTGCTTTGTCTATCAAAGTTATACTCATTATTGAGTTATCCTGCACTGGATTCCACCTTTCTGTAGATGGAGTATCGCATACTGCCTTAAAACTCTAAGGAAGTTTTGTTGCTTTGGGCTGTTTTGCAAATATTTCTGAGATTTGAATTCATCTGTGTTAAATAACCTTTTATTCCACATGTTTTAGACAATTTGTTTCATTCTCTGGTGTTATTAGATTACCAGCTCACTACAGCTACCCTTTTCCAATTCCACATTTTTAGATGTGTCTGTTAGCTTTGTAATCCTTATGCATTTGGTGACAGGATGTTGCCTGAAACAGGTTTTTAAGAAAAGTGGCCCCTTGCTGGAGTTAATACAGAGCACATGTATACATCAATGAAATGTTCTAGAAATAAAACGTCATTAAAAGATTATGGAACCATTGTTAGAATCATATTATATAGTCTTTGTACATTAACATCCTTCTCCTTATTTATTCCTGGAATGTTAACATTAGTATATTGATAATTCTGAATATGCTCCCTGCTTGTTATTTAGCATATTGTCTTGAGTTGTGAATGTTGCCTTCCTTTATTTAGTTAGTGACTATATGAGGCTTTTTATCAGTCTTCATCATTTTTCATTTACATGTATGCAGAGTAGTTGGAAGAACTATCACTCAGCCTCCTTAAGAGGCCATATCTTCTCTGAATTGTGGTTATAAATCTCCTGCTACATTCCACTACTGTTCGCCTCTTGTAATCTCTGGGGTTCTTGTCTGGATCTGCTTTCTTGTTCTTTGGTCTGGGGTTTTTTCATGCCGTGGCCTCACCAGTGCTGAGCACAGAGGGACAATCACTGCCCTGGTCCTGCTGGCCACACTGTTCTTTATACAAGCCAGGATGCCATTGGCTTTCTTGGCCACCTGAGCACACAGCTGGCTCATGTTCAGCTGCTGTCCACCAGCACCTCCAGATCATTTTCCACGGGGCAGTTTTGCAGCTGCTCTGCCCCCAGCCTGTAGTGCTGCAGGGGGTTGTTGTGGCCAAAGTGCAGGACCTAGCACCTGGTCTTGTTGAATCTCATACTGTTGGCCTCAGCCCATTGATCCAGATATCATTTGAAAAGAGTCTTAAAAAAATCATTGAAATAATTTTCCCCCCAGTAACTGGTAGGGAACAGGACAATTGCAAGATTTGTAACTCAAATATAGAAAGAAATTTAAAAAGTGTTTGGAAAATAATTTCTGAATATAGTTTCTCGATGGAAACTATTGTGTCATAATTCCCATTTGTAATATGTCATATTATTTCTGTCTTGCCTGGCAGACTGAGTGGCTGATGCTGTGTCTCACTTGAGGACCAAGTTTACAGAGAGTTTTCATGTATCAAATCATATGATGCCTTTGAGCTGCTAGTGCAATGGCATCAAGAAAAAGGCAGTTTGACTTTTAAGATGTTTCATACAAGGTAGTTTATAAAGCTAAGGAAGTATTAAAGCGACTTTACAAGGTATTGCTGAAAAATCAGGAGCACTGGGAAGAGTTTGTCCATGCAGAAGAATAAGTGAAATCAAAACTGTGAGAGGTGTAGAAAAGGTCAGCTAAGATGATCAGGAAGGCCTATTTTACACACGAGGAGATTAGAAGAGTTTGCCATGTTTGGCCTAGCAAAATGGGGGCTGAGGAGGAATATAATTGCTTTCTGTAAATAGTATCAAGGGAGTAAATACTGAGGGAGAGGGGGAGCAGGGAGAGAAACATTGTGCTGTTAAATCTAAAAGATAATGTTGGCACAGAAACAAACGTATATAAACTGAGTAAATTAAGCTAGAAGTTAGGAGATGAAGTCTCAAAATCAGCTAAGCCTTCTTGTAATAATAGTTGGGAACAAGATGGATCTTTCTTAATTTATGATAAAGATGCCTTGATGAGCTTGTGGTATTGTAGAGGAATAGACCTCCACTTCTGTATTCTCATGGCCTTAAACTGTTATTAATCCTGTATTCTCATGGCCTTAAGTGGTTATGGGAGCATGTAACAGAAAAATCCCAAAAAAGAATAGTATTTTACAGTCCTATTTTTCTTCTTCTTCTGGTTTGTAATTATTTATTTTAACTGCTAGTCCTGTAAGCTTTGGGTTTCTAAGGGACAATACTTGCTCTTTCTGGATTTGTCAATATTAGCAACAAAAACAAAAAAAAGAGAACACTTACCATAAAAAATTACTGGTTGTTGGTGCAGTAGCCAAGTACTTTTCAGCTTTCCACTTACACTGTGGTAAATCCAAAGAGCAAGCAAAAATATAAAATGATAAATCATCTGTAGAGGCTATATTCTGTGATTTCTGCTGGAGTAAAGAGTGTATGAATGTGTGTGAGACATGTTATTCCTCACAACATGTTTGAAGAAAAGGCAAGCTCCCATAGTTGGAAAAAATGGTAAATGTTGATAAATCTCATCAGTTCCCCGCTTTGTGTTTCTACTATCTGAAATGGTATAAAAGTGCCGGGTGAAGGATTAGAACATCTCCATGTTCCTTTGTACCTTTACTTTTATTTGGTAAATAAAACTGATTGGTAGAGTTATCTTGCCAGGAGTAGGTCATGAGATGTGAAGCTTTTCATTTGGGGACGCTTAAAAGTGCTTTTAAAACTTAAAAGTGTTTTTACAAAAGTGTGCTAGGGACACTTAAAATAGTTTTAAAAATTCCTATAGCAGCATCCATTAACCAAGGGAAAGCAGCTATTGAAACCTCTGCAGAACCTGGCCTGTAGTTGTTCCACTGGTACCATGAAAATTTAACTGTATAGTCTTAATATTTCATTATTTTATTTTTTTTCTGTGATACATGTAATTGTGTATGCAGATTATAAAAGGTATGTATAATCATAGCTAATTGCCTAAAATATTTAATTGGATTGCCAGTTGAACATATCTATGCTATTTAATAAAGTAGATTGATCTGACTGGGTTTCGAGAAAATGTTTGCTCTTTTTTGGTTTTACATATGTCATGTTTCACTTTCTTTTTTTTAAGACTGCACGTTTGTGTCATCACATGAGCAATCTGAGAATGTCATGTCTTTCCTCTGTGCTTGTGAAGCTCACAGGCCTGCTCTTCAAAGAGGATTCTCACTAGCACCAGCCAGCAGAATTAAACCTGAAAACTAAACAGATATAGAGAAACAGTAAGTGAGAAGGGAAATGAATTCTCATAGGGTAGAGGGAAAATAATAGGCTGAAGTGTTTTGATATTGTTGGTCTTTTACTTAGCTCTAGACCTACTTTGAAATTGCAGCAAGGATGCAAATTAACTTTTCTTGCTCAAAGGAGAAAACGAAAGCAAGAATTACAGAAAGTGTTGAGAAAGCAGTGATCTATCAGAAAAATTAATGGTATAAAATGAGTCACTTAGAAAGCCATCTTTTACTTTGTCTATAAACACATCTGCAGCCTGCACTTAACTCATAATAAGTGTAATTAGTTCTATACATTGAAAAATTCTGAGCCAGCTGTTCCACTGTGACCAGGCTTCAGCAAAATGCTTTTCATGTTTCAACTGGATGACTTTGGTTTTTAACAGAGGCAAATTTCAAGTAAGATCTAAAGTATACTTCTTGTGCTTTTGCTTATTATGAAACGTTTATGTCTGTTGCTGTGCTGTTGAGTGTGTGCATGATCTGTTAATTCTTAGGTAAATGTGTGAGGTTTTGCAGAACTAAAACCTTTGATATAGAAAGAAACAGCTAGAACCAACAGAACTGGATTTCTTTTATCTTAAAATTGCGTTGATCCCTTTTGTTGCCAGGTAAGTATATTTTTGTCACTACAGATTTCATTTTGTTACTATCCCTTATCTATTCAGAGTCCATCTTTGCTATAATTTTTGTCAAGGCTCTCTTCTGAATGGTGCAGCTGGTTCATAGCATTTAATGTGGCAGAGAACCTGGAGGACATGGGGTCAAGACCCTGTTGTACTTGGGGCTGCTTATGGATTTTGAATAGCCATGTCCCTGTCTCAGAGACCTCAGACTTGGGTTTGGTTTTTGTTTTTTCTTTGCTTTAAAGAGGCTGAACCCCTTTTAGGAAAAGGGGAAATAGTGTCACCACACAACTCTTCTCTGCTACAGCAGCAGGGCTAGTCATTTAATACCTTGATTTATAACAGTGTGGTAATCTAAATAGGAAGCAGGTGGAGTTACAACTGTGTACGGTACTTTGGATATTAATGGCTTGGCTTGGCAGTGGAATTCTAAAGCTGTATATACTTTTTCTGTTTTAATTATGCATTCATTAAAAGCTTTTATACCCAACAGAATAAAGTAAATATTGTTTGATCTCCGTAGTGTGCTCCCAGACTGTAGATTTGCACAGCAGGGTCTTGATAATCTGAATAAATTGTATTTCCCCAAGGAGTTTATCTTTCAAATAAGGTCATAAAGAAACGCATTCTTTCCCTTTAGTTCTCCTTGTGCTTTTTCTGCTATTTATAACACGGAGCACAGGAATAGAGGTATATTGTAGTCTGCTGTGTACTTGGTTATGATTAACTCTAATTTATCAATCTGTTACATCCTTTTCTGTGGCTTGTGCAAGGCAATTATTCTTTAAAGTATGAGTGAATAAAGATGGTTTTGGAAGCAATTTAAACACAATGTTTATATCTATTTTTCCTGTTTGACAATTTATCATATCTCTATATTAAAATACACCTCTATATCAAAATATGCACACTGTCATATAATTTATTTTGAATATTTAATGTTGTCATATTTCAGATTGTTTGTTTGTAGAACGTATTTTCTTTTATTAGACTTTTAAATGTCAGCTCATTGTTGAATTGTTTTGGCATCTAAAGGTTGATACCACTGAATCAGAAGACCAGCAGTGGGGAGCAATGGATTCCCTTACTTCAGTGAGGGATGCACACTACGTAGGATGCATAGGATCTAAGCTAGTTTCTTATTTTAGAAGTAGACGCTGATAAGTAATTTGGCCAATTTACTAAATTGGTTTGAGTTTACTGTGAGATTTCAGGACTATTTCAACTCCAGTTTTAAGTGCTGTATCTATAATTTTATACATATTTTCTTAGTCTGAATGTGTTTCAGCATCATACATCATAACATACATCATATTAGAAGAGATAGGATCACTACCTTTCCCTAATTCTCTTCAGCTCTTAGTGACAGTTCTGCTTATGTTCATATTTCATCCTTCACTAAAAAAAAGATGTGGCACATACATAAAAGTTTATGAAAAAGGGGTTAAAAATTTCAATAATTTACATAGGCCTGGTTTGTATTGCTTGTTTTCAAAGAACATATACTGCAGTACAGTACCTGAAGAATGTTGCACCCTACTTCAAAATTTTGTAGCTGGTCAGTTAACGAAATAGGATAAAATCTGTGGGAAGCAGACTGCTAGTACTCTTACTCATGACCACACCTAAGTTTCCTGTTTAGTAACCTATTTCACCATTTACCAAAGGTTTTAATTCAATTAAGGTTTTAGTGTGAAAAATCTATTCAAATCAGACTGAGTTGACAGTGATTGCTTTGTTCCTTCCTGTGGGATTTTTTTAAAGCTAGAAGGTAAGGTGCATTTTTCTTTCAACTAGCTTACTGCATTTTAGTCTATTTCTGAAAGTCTTACCACTTATAAGAGCAAAGTTATATGATCTGGGGTATACATTGAGCAATCTCAGTGTGGCATTTTTGCCCTCTAGGATCATAACTGAGACAGTAATGTACAGTACTGTATAATCATGATTTTCTTTTGTAAAAGCTAATGCACTATTTTCTTCTTTGTCTGTGAAATACAAACCTGTAGATCAATTCTAACCTTACAAAACCAGAAATGAATGTTACTGATTCCAGGCCAAGGCCAGTTTTAACAAAACACACTTGCAGTATTCATTAAGAAGTAAACTTTCTAAGTTTAGCATGTAACTAATATATTATGTTAAGAAGTATTAAAAATCATCTGAAACTTAGCAATAAAAGTAAGTAAACACATAACCCCAATAATAAATAAATAAACACACATACATAAATATCTGAAATAAGTTATTACATGCAGTATTGTAAATAAACAACTAGTGAGATTTTATTTATACATCCATAAGTATATTTGGTCTCTTCAATTATAAGACAGCTTTCATAAAAACAACTTGCTGTTGATTTGAGGAGATAAGGGAGTTTGGAGGATCATGAAAAATACCCAAACCAAAAATTAGGCCTTACCAGTGTCATTCAGATTTCACTGGAAATGTGAAGATTTTTCAGGGGTAGATTGCATTTGTGTGTTTCATTTCTGGTTCTCTCTAATAAGGAAAGATTTTATTATGTTATCTCCAGTATTGTCCTCTTCTGAATTCTGCTAAAAGCCACCTCTCCTTCTCAGCTGACACTTAGTGGGGTTTGACTAGGCATGTATTTTAGTGGGGCTGTTGATCCTCAGCTCACAGTGCTTGAATATTTATTTATTTGTTTGTTTATTTTTATCCTCCCTAGACATAGCCATTGACCACAAAAGAGCTCAATAAATACACACTGAGCTCTTCTAAATTTCTTTCTGGCATTTGGGATTTAGTCAATCAGTGAGTTCTTTGAAAAGAGTTTTCTAAACCAGGGACAGTAAATTGTGGTTGTTGCTTGTCAAATAGTATGATGTTTGCTTTGATCAGACTCCTATGTGCTGTTGCCACCATGGCATGGCCATCACAAGAGTGGTGTTGTGAGGTACTATCTGTGATCTGAAGATACTAAATCACCCAGCAAGCACACAGACCAGATACTTCTCATGTAAAATTCATTCTTTTCTCTTTCTTTCTGCAACTGCAGATTTATCCTTGCCTCCTCTGTGTTAGTGTGAGGAGGAGCTGACACTAGAATAACTGTGGCTTTTGGGATGATGGCTGTTAGTGCTTGTTCTGACAATGTAAAGGACTTTGTTCTTCTAAGAAACCATGTGAAACTCTTATGCAGCTGTATAAGTAGATAACAAATAGGACTCATCTTTAGTGTACAACTCTGCTAGGGAAGGTGCACTGTTCAGACTGGGAGATTATGTAACAAGCAGGAACTTCCACAGGAATTTGATTCCATTTCCTCCAGTACTGATGCTAAGCAGGTAAAAAAATTTCTTTCTCCACTCTCCATTGCATATGCATAAACAGCTCCACAGTCATTGGGACAGGCACCCAATTCACACGTTCAAGATGTAGTCCATAAAACATTCCAAAAAAACCCCTCTTCGCACTTTCCCATCTTCCCTGTTGCTCTGCTCTATCTGCCAGCCGTGCAGCTCATTTGACATTTACAAGATTTCTTGTCAGTTTCATTTGGTGCTGCCATTCCATCCAGCAGAGCAGTGAAAGTGAAATTGACTTAATTTAGTCTGTTTCTCTTCCTTGCTCCAGTCCCCATGTTAACTCACCAGCAAAGTGAGACTGACGAGGCTCCTTGTCATTCTCACACATGGGGCTGGTCAAGGAGAAGGCGGCTGATAGGGAGCAATGCGGTAAATTGCAAGATGAAAACCAGGATTGCAGAGGAGAGAGGAAGAGAGGTGTGAGCATGCAGCAAGAACGGAGGAAGTGGGTAAACATGATTATTTCCCAGGTGCCCCGGGTACTTTTCTCTAATACAGGTGAATCCTTGGCCTCTTCCCTGGAGGGAGCAGTGTGGTCTAGAACTGCAGTAGTTAGTTGTCCAGGTACTACCAGGGATGCCAAGTTGAAAACATTAGCCCATAAATATAGGTCATCTGTTAGCAGGATGGACAAAGCTTCCTTCCTTGAGCTACTGCAGCTTTTGTCTCTTCACATTTTCAGCTGCCAGAAGGAGAGGGAGAAACAGTAGGAGGCCAGCATCCACTATATGTTGACACCAGTGGCTGGAGAAATCAAAAAGGATTCATTTGTTCATTGAAGAAAAATTCATATGTAATAAAAAGTAGCTCAACATCTTGTGTTTTGTGAGGTTTCATTGAATGAACAGTTGTGCTACACAGGTGCTCTAGTTCAATTAAAGCAGTAAATAATGAACAAACAGTTGCTTTGTAACAAAACATTGTAGTTAAAAAAATACATCTTTTAAATCCACTTGTTAGCTCCTGTGAGCTCTTGACATACAGTGTAAATAATGCTGGTTTATTATATTGTGTACTAATCCATATTTCTTACAGATGCGTTATGCATATATAACCTTAGAAGTTGCAATATAAATTAGTGCTATCATATATATTTGCATATGCACTGGTAACACTTACATATACATTTTGAATGAGGCTGTGTTAATTAACTTCAAGTTATATTGCCTTCCTTCTCCACAGCTCCAAAAGAATAACCTTTTTTCATTATCTGAGACTTGTGGATTTTTATATTCTCTGTTTTGTGTTTGGGATTCTTTTTGTGACTTGTATTTTGTTTGCTTTATCCATTTAGGAATTAAATAGTTTTAATTACTTGGACCTGTACAAGCTTGCGGATCTCTTCAACCTCACTTTGTTGGAGAATGCAGTCATTGGCTTCTTAGTAAAACATCTCTCTGAGCTATTGAAGAGTCATCCTGAAGAAGTTCTGGCACTCCCATACTGTCTTCTTCGAGAGGTTTTTAAAAGCGATAGACTCACTTCACTCAGTGAAGAACAAATCTGGCAGGTAAGGAGATTGGTGAACAACCAGAATGTGTGACACACTATAAACCATAGCAGTAATCTGTTGTTTTGAAACCCTGGAGCAATCTCGAGGGAGAATAAGCACTTGAGCAAAAACTGTGAATAACAACTGAAGGAAATTTCTAAATGAAATTCTAAAAATATTGTGTTGTGTTAATGCAATTACTTTGTTTGAAAGAGAAATTCGTCATGCTGTTTAACTTCTGCTACTTAAATACAGCCAGAGATTTTCCTCCAGATCCAACTTCTTTGGTGGGAAGAGATGGCTGATGCATGCAACTCAATTAAAATTGCCTCTGATGAGGCTAGTGCCACGAGTCTGGTGGCAAACCTGCTTCTGCAGTCTCTCTCTCCTTTACTACAGACAAATTTAGCTTATAACTTCAATAGTCATTGCAATTGTTTGGGCCACCACAGCTGACTTTGCCTGAAGCAAATGAGAGAATCATCTCACAGGCAGCTCTGCTCTGAGATGAGTGGAGGCTTCAGTGGAAGGTTTGTGACAGGAAGCTGGAGATTGCTTCAATTTAAAAAGCTGGATCTAGAAAAGGACCAGGTTGCTAGCCATAAAGTATTAACAAGATAAAAGCATTATGTTGTGACCTTTAGTGTGTATGGGCTGGGAGAAAACCTAATGTGAGAAAAACACATAGCCTGTTAAGAGAAACACAAAAGCTAAATCAAAATCTGTCCTTGGAAATGTTCCCATCATAAGTCTGTAAAAATTCAGTGTTTAGTGGAAGGAAATCTCTGTAATATTGATTACCAAAAGATATCTTTCTGTTTCCTTTTTGCTGCCATGTTTTAGTGAGGAAAGTGTTTCCATATATTTCAAGGTAGAAGGAAACTTGCTGAAAAGAAACCTGGGCACTCCTTTTAGGAAGTGGGTTATATTGGTCCAACAAAGAAGGCTGTGATTCAGAAGACTGATTTATATTTCAATCCCTATTATTTATCTATTTATCTTTTGGATTATTCTAAGGAAATAACTACATTTAGTTGCCATCAGTTTCTCCTAGTGTAAAGTGTGTATTCATCAGTGGGATGCTTCATGTTCTGTGGATGAATACTGTCATGCAGGAATAAAATATTTATTCTTAAAAAAAATAAAAATGTCTGGTTAAGTTCTTCAAACCACGAAACCAGTATGAAGAAGTAACATAACCCTTCAGTATGATAACAGGCATATATGTTTCCAAAATTTTGAGGCTTTAGGTTATGGAGTATGTTACAAAGACCGTATTTTCTGCAAATACCAAAATAAAGTCTGACTTTTTCCTGTCCTAGTCTCTGGAGGATGCCTGTACAACGGAACCTGCAGTTTACTACACATGATGATGGGTTGTGTTTGGTTTAGGGTTTCAAGGCACACTACTCTGGAGTCCTAGCCCATATTCCCTGTATCAAAAGCAGGATTTGATGTACAAGTTTATGCATGGAGCATGGATGACTGGCTGATTGGATTTTATCATTGTTTCTCTGCAGGGTCGGTGGAATTCCCTAGCTTGGGTATACTTGGGCCGTACAAGTGTAACTTAACACTTGATCAGTAATGAGCAAGCACATCCCAAGTAACAGGCCCTCTGTAACCTGCTGTAATGATGTTTGGGAAGTGGGAGTTTTTAAACCCTATCTCACTGTCCTGTCCTGCAAGAAAGACTCAGGCTCAGAAGTAATTTTCTTAATTGTGTGCACTCTAGTCAATGAACACTTCATGAGGCAAATATGACAAAGCCTCTGTTTCTGTTGCAGGGTCATACTGGGGAGAGATACTTATAGGTAATATGCAGCTTTCTGAGTGACAACAAACTCCACACTGTCCATTTAAGAGTTATCATAATTGCCTCTCTAAAGGTTACTAATGCTCTTCCGAAGAATTTTTTTTGACTAGTTTTCTGCTGCAGGCAAAATGTGCATGCATCTTTTTAATTCAGTTTGTGAAACCTGGAATAAATATATATTTATAAATATTCCAGGTCCCCAGAATGGATTAAAAGACACATATAAATATTTACCAATTTGGGCATTCAGAAGGCAATAAGAAACTGGTTTTTTGCTTTATCTTAGTAAATAAGTAATTCCCTCATGGTAAACCCAATAGAAGAAAATCAAATCAGACCAGCTATATTGCCTCAAGTGTAGTTAAGTTCATCATTTTTGCTAAGGTTATAGTGGTAATGCAATATACCATGGAAGAATCTAATATTCAGCCCAGGGTGAAGATTGGGTATGCCAGAGGATTAGTGTCAGGGTGCTTTATAGAAGTGAAACTTGATGGACAGGCTGGAGACAGATCTACAGAATCTCATTAAATTGCTGAATTGTTCATTACTGAGCACTCTCACTGTAATAAAGTGCTCATTGACTTTGACAAATCCCCATCCCATGTCTTAAGGAAGAACAGCAAAGCAAGAGGTGTTGGGGAAGCTGGAGGAAATTGGCACAAAGTGGGGCAGATAATAGAAAAGCAGATGGGGGGGATGCTACCATTTGATTTATCTGTCTTACCTGTGACTAGCGTGGTCTCTGCACACACACATGGCTGCGTGTCACAGCAATATGAATTCAGCACGTCCCCAAGGCACCTTTGCTAGTCGGGCTGCCATGAAGCCCCAAGCACAAATTAAAGCTTCCCTCAGAGAACCTCTGGAAAGGGTGCCACTGTCTGTAGAGCACAGTTATTTACACTGGTTTGAATTCCCAATGTCCACTTGGTGATCTGATCCTAGTGCACATAAAAGATTAAGGGGGTTATTTTTATGCATCAAAATGCGTACATGGAGTGATGCTTGAATATGATTTACAATGAAGTGACTGCAGTTCTTACCTGTCATGCTTTGAATTTTTTAGGCTGCCAATTCACAACTGGCCAGTTCTAGTGAGTATAGTGAAATATAACTGTGAACAAACCATGTCTGAGAAAGTTAAACGGTAATATTAGTGGCAGTGTGCTAGGATATGGATTAACGTGTAGTACTACAGTAATTCCTGTTGATTTTTCAGACTCTTTGGCTTGATGTGTCTTTTTTTTAAGTGGAGACAATAGACAAGGACTATAGTGATGTATCTCTTAAAACAAATGAAAAACAAAAAACCCACCAGAAAACCTGTGTAGGCTGTGAAACTGGATCAATTTATGAGCCTCCACAATCAGGTTTTTTTTAGGTAAGCTGGGCCAGTAATAATGATTATTAGTTGACATTAGATTTGTTTTCATGTTGAGTTTTTACATTTTATTAGCATGTAAGAGTATGAAATATTATTCTGTATATAAGAAATTTGTTATTTGTCAGCTGCATTAAAATGTGTAAAGTTAAGGCAGTGGAAGAAGGGATTAAATTTAAAAAATGAAGAAAAGAGAGGAAGAATCCTGAAGAAGGTAAAGAAACTATTTTATTTTTTCTTTCTTCTTCATCATGACCTGTGCAGCGCCCTTCTTTTTTCCACAGTAAGCAGTCATGACAAGAACATAAATGTCTAGTTTATCATGAAATGAAAAGTGAATCTTTTCATAATTGGCCATTACAAGAAAGATTCATTGGCTGTACTTTAAGGAAGCAGGAGAATTCTTTCCCTTGATAATTGAAAAAGTAACCAACCCTGGAGATGGAACATGTTGCTAGAGAAATATAATGATGGAGGCTTGTTGTTGGAACTTTAGCAAGTAGAAAGCAAGCCAAAGATTTAAGTAAAAAATTAATGTTAGCTTTAGTTATGATATAATTGTCTTCTATTTTTTATTATAAACTCCAGTGTCATGAGGCTTAAATATTCATATTTCAACTATCCTACTAATAGCTGCAGATAGAAATACTTAACGGATTATTCTGTCTCCCTGCAGTAGATTGGTCAAATGGTTCTGTATTAAATACTGCACTTGATCCAAGGTGGGCTCTTAAATCATATTTGGAAAAACGTCGTAATGTGAGATCAGTATAGATCAGTTTCTTCCACCTCTGTTTAAATAGGTTGTTAAGGGATACATATAATTTTTAAACAGCTAACATGAAAAGCAGATCAATTTTAGTATTTGTCAATATTGCTTCTGAAGCGAAGGTTAGACTCTTTCCTTGGTTTTCTGTGATTTCTTTTAATTCCTTTTCTTTTTTGACTTTGCCAAGCAACTTGGTTTCTTGGTAATCAACTGATAAGCAAGCAATCTATGAAAAATTGGTAGACAAAACTGCATGAGTGGTTTATTAATTAGAAAGCATGCAAATGTGTTGTGCCTTTTCCTGGGCTTGTCTCCTAAGACATTCCAGCCCTGTTAAATTCCTTGTGTGTAACTTCTGAACTTGTGTTCATGAAGTATGTGTTCCATGTGTGAAAGTGTAGCACTAGTTATTCCTTTTATCCCTGTGGATGAGCAAAAACAGTGTTTGGTCTCTGTATTAGAGAAGTGTCTTTGCTTGAATAAAGAGAAAAATAAAGGACAGGAAGACGGCAGTATTATAGGTCAATATGAGTTTTTAATGTATCTTTTATAAAAAAAATTAAGTCTACAAATCAATTTTTCTTACTACAGTCCTGTTTATCCTCTTCTGTGCCCTATTTTCAACAGCTTTTTCTTACGCTTGAGCTCCATTTTGAATTTCCTGATGGCATTTGTGAAGGGCCAAAATTATTCTTCAGCAGAAATCCCAGAGCTCAGTGCTGTAGGAAATTTTGTGGTGTACACATTGTGACAGCCTGCTATGATGGAACAGTTCTGTGCTGATGACAGGAACAGTTCTGTGCTGATGACAGATCCAAAGACATCTTCTATGCATCCAATGATGCACACATTTACCTGTGCAGAACAGCAGTTTCTAAAGTGGGTCGTCATGTTCTGGTGCAAGCTTGCCACTCCTTCAGAGCAGTCCTTGAGGTTTTTTTCTGTCAATCTTTTGGTATTGCAGTGCAATTTTTAACATGGAGAGACCAAAAGTCATTTTTCTCAGGGGTATAGATATGTTTTAATGAAATGTGGCCTAAGTACCTTGCTAAATGTGAACTTAAGTTTTACTGACAAACAAGTAACAACATAAAATATAAGTGAAGGAAAGCACCTCAGTAATCAATGCTGTGTTTAAGCAGTATATTAGCCTTTCACTATTCAAGAAATAAGTTTAAGTGCTCTCTTGGGCAATAAATGAAATAATGTCTACTCTAATGCTTGTTCCTAGTGAGTATTTACCCTAAGCAGAAAACTACCACTCTAAAATGTGGCTGTCTTTCTCTCATCAAGAAAGGCATAGAAGAGAAAAAAGGGGCTTGATGCATCTCAAGGCTGAGGTGAATAGGTGAGGCTAAATGAGAAAATTAACATATTGCCCATGTGTGTTTTGCTATGCTTTTACCTCCTTTTTTGTACCCTTTTTGTGAAAGTCTACACAAAAGTGCCAGAGAGCCCCCTGTGAATCCCAGTATCCAGTGTGCTACATCTGTGATGGTTGCACTGTGTGTATCTTGACTGGCTGCAAGCAAAATCACACAGTTACCCTCAAATAAAAGTAGTATGAAAGCATAACCTGTGATAGGTTGCGGGTCTCCTTTTCCTTAGTCTAATCCTCTTAAATGTGGATATCTCACCTGAATTGACTCTGTGCAATGGTGTATTCCTTACAATCTCCCCGGACTGTGTGGGATTGATTTTTATAAGTTTGGGCATGTGGAGTATTCTTGGTAGGACATCCATGATAGATAGGCCAAGCTGGTAGTTGTGGCCCAGGTTCTGCAAGGAGATTGGTGTTCACTGGAATTGCAGACTGGACAGGGTCCATGCAGGATACAGTGGGTCAGGCAATGGATGTAGGATGGAAGCTCTCATTGTTCTGCTGATGTGCTTAGGTCACACACTATTTTCCTGATATAATTTCTGTATCATTTGTAATAGTAATGGCATTTTGGCTTACAGGGAAAATGAATGCTGTCCCTGTTGGCACTGTTCCCTTATTTTATGAAACACTGTTCCCCTTTGTCTGCTTTGGCTTAATTCAAATGGGCTCTTAATCTTGTCCTTTACAGTAATATCTTGTGAACTTTATATATGCTTTTGTTCTGAACTTTTAAAAGTTTCAGAGTCCTGTTTTTTGAATGTTAGCTAATATGGTTACTGTTATTTATCAAGTATAACAGTATAGAAAGCGATTTCCTGTATTAAAACTGGGTTTATGTTAGGAGCAACTGTGTGTTCTTTTAATTTTCTTTTTCATACATGTCAGTTCCAATCAGAAAACTTGATTATTTTGCTGCTATTGCTGTGAGCAATAGAGAATTACTAGAGAGCATTACTTTTGTCTTGCTGTCCTACAGTAATATTGCCTCAACCTATTTATCCCAGATTATCTTCAGAAGTGCACAGAGCATCACACCAGTGTTTAGGAAGGCTGCTGTGCTCACAGCTCTTGAATTTTGGTCACTTCTTCAGCTTAGCAGTGGATGTGCATTTTGATTTGGAAAGCCAGAAAAGGACACCAAGGTGTCCACACAGCAAGACTTCTTCTGTGTTACTGCATTCTACATTTGAATTTGTCTGTTGTAGTGGGGTTTGTGTTACTCTCTTTGTGGCTCGGATCTGTGGAGATTAACTGAAATATAATTGTATTAGCATGCAGATATATATGGTTACATAAAAAAAAGTTACTGAAGCTGTTTTGAAAGCCAAGTGTGGTTGGAAATATACATTAATTTTTAAGTTAAAGAAAAGAACATAAAGTCTAAAATCCACAGATACCATGGATGATCAAATATGGCAGTGTGTTGTTACTATCTTAGTTTATGTCTTCTATTCAGAAATATAAATGTTAGTAATCTTTACTCTTTCAAAATTTTACTAAAGCTGTTTAACATGGTTTCCAGTGGATTTAAGCTTGTGGAAAATGATAGGAACTCTTCTGAGAATTTCCAGCTCCATATTTCAACAAATTTTCCTTTGGGAGCTGATAGAAGCATTACTTTTATTTGTAACCACAAAGCCAAAGCAGATGATGGAAGAAAATTGAATTCCAGGATGCCTGACACCATGCACATTGTCATCAATGTGTTAAGATACCTAGAATCTAGTTTTGGGGTTAAGCACCCAAAGTGTGCTGACTGAGATGTAATAAAGTTGCACTCGTGTGTCTAGACCTGCTAAAAAGTGTGTTAGTTCAGCTCGACTGCTGAGGTCTCATTAGCTATTGCCCGGTGCTATCACTCCTGCCCTAGGATCAGGACACTGGAGGCTCCAGGAAGGGGAGGAGGCAAGGAGATAGAAAAGCAGTGGCACTCCTGCACATCCTTTCTTACTCCAACTGGGACACCCTTGGCAGCTTCCAGAAGTGCAAGTGAGCTGCAGAGCTGGGGGTTTCCTTGCCTTGTGACAAAGGGTTCCTTATACTCCTTTGATCACTTTGGACTCCCTCGTGCCAGGGAGAAATGGAAGAAATTACGACAAATACACTTGTCAAAAAGATCTTAAGAAGCTTTACTGTGAAGTGGCTTCCAAGCTAGAGGTCTATGTGGGATAGTAATGACAGATCGAAAGATCACAGTCTCTGAAGTGAAAATCTGTGCTGAAGAGCTTTCAAAGTGCTCCTTTAGGTGGAGCCTATTTTAACATTTGTGTGAAACTGTATAGGTCACAATTTTACAAGGTTTATCTGCTTTCAGTTACAGGTGTTTCAGTTTGCTTGAGGTATCATTTAGTCAGTTTAAATAATACATTTATGTTTGTTTTAATCTTGGAGTGGGGAAGCTCTGACATTCCCAATTCATTAGATACATTTGGGATCTCAAAAGCAATTACAAATGTGGTTTTAAGTCACTTTTTGAAAGAAATAGCTTTCTTAGAACAATTAGTTGATTTTGAAAAATTAATGCAGGACTCATTTTTAAGCAGTGAGTCGATCTGAAGCCCATCATATGGGGATTAAATCAAAGTCAATAAAACTGACTGAGAGAGTGTGGGTTGTTCAGCCTGGTGAAGAGAAGGCTTCAGGAAGACCTTATAGCAGCCTTTCAGTATCTAAGAAGGCCTACAAGAAAGATGGAGAGGGACTTTTTGCAAGGGCATATAGTCATAAGGACAGGGGTCAATGGCTTAAAACTGAAAAAGGGTAGGTTTGGATCAGACATACAGAAGAAATTCTTTATTGTGAGGGAGGCGAGGCACTGGCAGAGGTTGCCTCAGAGAAGTTGTGGATGGCCCATCCCTGGCAGTGTTCAAGGCGAGGTCAGATGGAGCTTTGAGCATCCTGGTCTAATGGACACTGTCCATGACAGGGGGTTGGAACTAGGTGATCTTTATGGTCCCTTCCAACCCAAGCCATTCTGTGATTTTGGTTGGAAAATTTGAAGTCTGTGGTTCTGTAGTAAGACCGTGTGTTGAAAGCATGCATATTTATAAACCAGCTAAGGAGAGCATATACTTTGAAGTACGTTTTTGTGTGTGACCAAAGATATTAATGACATACAAGTCCTGTATAGCTGTTGTAAAGATTATTATAGAAAATGATACATTTTTATGTGATTTGTTGGATTTGCCTATTAAATCCCTAGAAAATTATACCCTAACAATAGGGAAGAAAGGAATAGGAATCCTTTTACATTCAGGAACCATTTAGACTAATTTTCACAGAGCTGAATTGCATTTTTATAGAATTTTGTCAATTTTGTGCCTATTCCATTTTCTAGCAGTTTTTTACCGATGAAAGCTTGTAGATTGTTGTCTCTGTACTGAGCTGCTATACTTCTAAAATATATTTCAGAGGGAAAACTAACAAGAGAGGAAATGCAATAAAGACTGTGTATCAGATGGTGAAAAATTGTCTTTTTGACTTATTAATTATGTACCAGCAACTTATTTTAGTGCTAAATGTGGCTATGTAAAGTTTCAATGCATTTGATGTCAACCTGAATGTTTTCTCTAAAAATAAAAATGAGCAGTTCTAGATTTTGAAACAGCGGCTCCTGGAGGGAGGTCCTTTTCCACCTCGCATGTTCTCTGTCCTTACCCTGTTTCAGAAAAGATAAATGCTATCATTAACCCTAATCTCCTTAAACTGAAATCAAATCACAGTTAAGAGCCCTAGTTAAACAGCTGTGTTTATGAAGAGATAAGCTTCTGTTTTTGTAGTTTCAGAAAAACTTATAAGATATAAAGCACCTAACTATGATGGTTCTACCATCACAAGAAATTATGGAGGATCCAAACTTGAGCATTTTGTGATGCACTTGAAAATGGATGGCAAGAAGTTTTTACCTGAGAGCTTCTTGTCATTTGATCCAGTTATTAAAGAGAGGCAGGTTTTACTGACCTATGAGGCTACATTTTAGGAATGTTTATGATGTGAGGATTTCCTTGTCACTTTTAACTCTCTGTGGCTGGACTTTTTTCAAAGGAAAGAATTGAGATTGTGTCTCTGGAAAAAGCGAGATTGAGCCTCTGGATGCCATATTTTGCATTTGGTTTTATTGCTTTGCTTTGCTCTAGTTTTGTTGGCTTACTTTGTCACCCTCCACACTCCTTTTTGATGATCTTGTTAGAACAAAATTTTCCTTGATTGCAGGAGTAAGTAAAGCTTTTCCAGTGTGATCACTCCCAGCTCATTTATTTTGTGTGTGTGGACTCCCCGGTGAGAAAGCCACTGCAGAGCACAGGAAAACAGAGTGGTTGTGAGTAGTGGGGTAGCTGTAAAGTCTGTTGCAACAGGAGCTGCACACAAGATCATACAGCTTTTAAATACACACTTGTACATGTGGAGTGTCATTGAGAGGGGTTGCACGGGGCCTTCCTTGCCCCTTCTATCATAGTGGAAGAACCAGTTAGGTGCAAGAAGCACATTCCTGAATCTGCCTCTGTAGAGAAGCTCCAAATGGCTACAGAGGAAACTCCTCCATAGTTTGAGGACCTGATCACACAAGAGCAGACTTCTCTTGTAGCACACTATGGGACAACTTAGTCTGTGCTGCTCTGAGGTTAAGAAAGGATGCAGTGTTTATTGCCTGTGTGGAGATGCACTTTTCAGCTGCAAAAATATTTCAAGTACTTTTGGCAGATGATACCTAGATGATACTTGTCCTCAGTTTCTGATACCTGCATATCATCAGACTTTTTTCTGTGGCATGAGCACCGAAATTTCCACAGGATTTTTTGTAGTGGAATAGACTCAGTTGGACAGATTGAGGGGACAGAAGATTTTGGTTATGGCGCCTAATTTTTCTCCTAGTTCCCATTTTGAGAAAGTGGTTAAAATGTAAACTTCTCTTAGGGAAGCCTGAGTTTTACTGCTTATAAATTGCTTTTAGATACTTGGAAGGAAAGTGCTGTATAATTTTGAAGTTCAGATTCCCCAGAAGGTGTAAAATGGCAAGCTTTCATAAGCTGTGATAATTTACAACAGCTGAGAGTTTACCTTCTGTCTGTACCTTACTTCACTTTGAGCTCCAGTAGATGAGTTCAGTTTTTCTATTATAGCAACTCATTGCTTTATATGATTCCTTACCATATATAATGTTGTATATTAATGTAGTTCAGGTAGCCTTTTGTAAAGCTGTGATTTGTGATCACAGTTAGTTTATTGTAAGTCTAAAAAGATGGAACATCTTTATTGAGTTTAATCAACGTCTTCTAGGTAAACTTCTTACTCTTATTGCCAGTAAATATAAGAAATGGAGAAAGTGTGTAAGAGAAGTGAATACAATTCTGAAAATATACTTTCTATTCTTTACTGTTATTATAAAACTGACATTTTTTTCTGTATGTTTCATAGGAAACACATACATACAAAATATGAAACTAGCACTGTCTTTCTCACAAACGTTTTTCATAAAATTATGTCCCTTTTGAGAAGGCCACTATGGTAACACAGCACTAGGAAAGAAAGAAGCTTGCAGTAAAGCACTGAACTGGCAATGCAAGGGACTGTACTTGGTTGGTGGAGAGTTTGTCTCTGGATAAAGAATTCCTCTCTTTCTCACAAGGATGTTGTGCAGAAGCAATTATTAAAAATTTCTGAGATGGAAGTACAGGTGATAAAATTGCTACTTCTGGAGCTGTTCGATTATGAGTAAGAAATCTGCCAAAGATGTGTATGTTGTGTTACCCTCCTTGCACCTATTGAAGGACTGCAAGAATATTTTTGTCTAGCAGCAATTGCTGATGGATGCTTTACAGCTTAAATGCTTTAAAAAGATGGATCTTATCAGCACTTAATAAAAATTGAGTAGTATTTTTAATACATTGTGATTCATTTTAATGCCATTGATTTTTATGAATGTTTGTTATTAATTCAGCCGCATTATCTACCTCTGCTTTGATTACAGCATAATATCATGAAATGCATCATTTTTGGTGCTAGAGGCGTCCATCAATAACTCTGCTTTCTGCAGTGTTTTTCAGATGAAAGATCAAAATCAAATTTCTGCCTCTTGCAAAGTGGCTTACAGACTGCAGGGCCCATGTTCTGAAAGTTGCAGGTTGTCATCTTGCCATCACATAGATCCCAAACCAGCAAACCAGCCAACAGGTATAGCATTTCTTATTTAGAACAAGAGTTCCCTGAGTAGTACTCTGGACAAATCCACTGCATCTTTTGCAGAGCCTGATCAGAGGTCAGGAGGACATACTCTAACAAGTGCTTGCACTCTCCAGAGATAATGAAGTTCTCTAATCTTCCTTTGGGGCTGTGTATTTCCTGAACTCAACTCATTTATATTTGGCTTCCCTCTTTATTGACTGAGCCAATTCCTCAGTCCTCCAAGCCCTGTCCATCTGTGAAGCTGAGAGTCTGACTGCATCACAGTGAAAATGTTTGGGTCTGGAAGGATGCATATTGTTTCTTTCCCATCAGCTGTGATCTCAGTCTTCAGTTTGGGAACACACTTCAGGGGCACCTGTGTACACAGTGCCAGTGCCACTGCTGAAGCAGAAGTCTGGCAGTAGTGTGGGGTTGGCTGGGTGGGAGTTGGGGACAAACAGCAGAATGACAGGATCTTTGAATGTGTGCAGTGATGCCTTGTGGTGGGGAAATGTGAATGTGAGGCACCTCTCTTTACGTAGAGAAACGTTTGCTTTGGAGTCTTCTTCTGCTTCATCCAGCAAAACGTGTTGGCAGCTTCCCAAACTCTTACTTCCCTGCTTTACTGGTTTGGGAGGAATGTTTTGGGTTCATTGCCAAGAGTTCACTATATATATACACTTCATAGACAGTGTCTTTATACTTGGAAAAGTTTGGATGTTTCACCTTTCCTGCCACTTCAAATATTAAACTCAGCTCTCAGCTGAGTGGAAGCATTGTTGGGAAGTACTTCTTGCCAAATCACTGACAAACTGGGCAACTTCAGTCATGCTTCTTTTATCTAGGACTTGGAGCTAATAAATCTTAATTGGGCTGGCTTGATGTCTTCATACTCTCTGAAGGTTAGTAAGGTTTTCCTCACTATAAAAATAAAAAGGACCAGAGAGCCTTTCAACCTCCTTGCATCAACAGTAGACTTCAATAATTGTAAATAGCATCCTGTGTGTCGTAAGGATGTGCAAGCCTGCTCACAGCTTCCTCTGCTGAGGGCACTTCCACTTAGGTGAATGTTCTGCTACAGTCCCAAACTTTTAAGGAAGTAAAACTTCCATTCTTGCCATCTCATAGTGTGAGAAGAGATACAGGACATAAAAATTTCTTAAAATCCTTTGGTGTTTGGATGAAACTTTTCTATCCACTCCCCCTTCAGACAAATCTTAATCTTGGCTTCTAGACTGCTTTTTTTGTGGTTTGGTATGCTGATGTGAATATTGGTATGAATTTTGTAATGTTCGACAAACTAGAGAATATCTGATGATGACCAAGATCACAGAACAAAAGATTTACCACTCACCTCTTGAAATATTTTCTTCTTTCAGAGGTATGATTCAATTAGATTCTTTTTGTTTGCCTCACCTTCCTTACAGCAGCCTTCTGAGAAGGAGAAGCCATATGGCTGGAGCAGGGTGGGTCTGGGAGAGAAAGTGAACCTAGCTGAGGAGCTGCAGGAAATTTGAATCTTTCATTCTTTCCAAATTTAAGCAGCCCCTACATTTTTTTCCTTTTTTTTTTTTCCTGTTCCTTTCTATCAGTGCTGATGAGTAAGGGAAGAAACACCTGGTGGGATTGATTAATTTCCCATCCTTTAAAATGTGGGAATGAACAACCCAACCCACCAGAAAACTAAATATTGATGCTGTCAGTGGCATGATAATTGGTCTCTGCTTTCATCTCCAAACAAGCCCTTGCTTGGATTCTATTATTCATTCAAAGAGGAAAAGAGTTATTAGTGCAGTGTTCTTTAATTTATTTTTTTTCTTTTGTGTGTGTGTGTGAGAGACAGAACAGAAGAGCAATAATACAATAAATATATTGGCTAAGAGAAAACATTTGCAAGAGATCCCTGCCCATTTTTTTTAATCTTCTCTTATCATGAAGAATGTGAGCTGTGATAAATTGTTCTGCTAATCAAACAGCACTGAAAGGTTAGGTCATTGGAAGTCTTTAGTCATTTTGTGCTTTTCAAGAGTGAATTTGTTAAAATTATGCTGAATACCCACTTAAAGCCTGGGCTGAAAACCCTACCTGTGTTTTATAACTCTGCACTGTCAGAACCCATAATAAGTCAAACATTCTTTCAGAGGTACTCATAAGGGAGAAAAAACCCTGTAAATTTAAGAGTAATTTCAGATTGTAAATGAAAAAGAGAGGCACGACTGTTCATTTGCACCAATCATGCCTTCCTTTCATCTGCTCTGATTAGGCCTGGTGCGGTTTCATCAAACTACTCCATCACTGAGCTGTCACTCCAGTCGTCTGTTGATTGAAAACAATCAGGGCTCTGATGGCACAATTATTCTGACCCTTTAACTAGAGGCTGCTGTGATAATGAAAGGTTGATTATGATAGTTTGTGCCTCTTTCAGTTTGCCAAGAAGGTTAATTTGGGCATCAGACGGATGTTTAATGGGCGCTTGCTGGCTACACTGAGGTAAATGAGAACGTGCAGTCTTCGATATTGCACGGATATAGTTTGGCTGTCAATCATTGTCATTTTGAGTTTGTGCCTCACACTCTGGAAATCACATTTTATTTTTTCCTTGGGATTTAATTTATTCTGTGCCCTGAGGAAGTTCTTTCACTCTGTGACCTTCACAGTAGCTTTCTCTGTCTTTTTTCGCTTCCCTCACATGGAGCCCAAAGGCATAATACATCTAGAGGAACGTTTTTCTTTCATTTTTCACATTAAAAAAAAAAAAAAAAAGGAAAAATTTAAGATCCCTGTTTATCAGCTCACCCTGAACAGAGCAAATGTTTTAATTCTGATTGTAGAATCCAAATGTGCAAATGGAAGCACGCCCGCTTGCTAACGCAGTGCCACACAGGGAGCTGCTTACGTAGACACACATTTGTAAAACTGACAAACAGGTAATTTAAAAATGTCTCTGTGTAAAGAGGGTGGGGGATGGCACAGCTTTATTTTCACAGGCTACACGCATATGCCTTAGCTCGGTGCCTTGTAAACGTGGTCTCAGTCACTGCATTGCAACTTTTTGGGTTAGAGAGTCTCTCTTCAGGGTTCAGGGGCAAAAGGCATTTCATTGCTGATTCATAGATTATTAATATTTACTGTGTTCAGATTGAGAGAATCATATGCATAATTTTGTAGTTGTTTGGCTCAAGGTGCAAAAGAAATGCAAATACCTCATAATTTTGATTGTTCCACATGCAGCTCATTAGAGTCTTATTTTTATGCACATTTTAAATTCAAAATAAAAAGAAGAAAAAGATTTATATCTTTAAAGCTCTCTTGCATCTAGGCTCAAGACACTAATTTTCCATGCTGTCCACAACTGTAAGATAGTACCTGATTGATAAAATTGCAGAGTGAGTCTGGAGGCTGTGCTGAGTGGTTACTAACTTCTAAAAATATTCATGTGTAACTCATGGCTTTGAAAAATTATGTTCATGCAGTTTTTTGTGGTGGGATTTTTTTCCTCAGCAACAATTTTTATATTTTTCTTCCTAAATGGCTGATACAGACCAATTTAGTTCATCCTACTTAAAATGCTTATATGAATATCCTGAACCCCATGCTTTTTGTCCTTTGTAGCCTCTAGAGAGAGAGAGGACTAAGACGCTTTAGAGATCCAAATTCGGGCCCTTTGGAAATCCCTCTTCATTTTAGATTAGGTGAAACTTCCTCCGTAGGCCTCAGTGGACTTTGTTTCAGAGCTTCAGTAAATGTCCTGGTTTATCCATAGATTCTGCTCCTATATTTGAAATGTGAAGAGCCAGGGTGTTGCTGACAATTGCCAGCTGAAATGTGGTTTTGAGACAGGAGGTCCCAGTCTGGAACACCTCAGGCTTGCTGAGTTAGATAAAATCCAATAAAAGACAAAATTATGTGCGAGTTTACAGCCAAAATATATATTTCTAGTGTTTCAAAGACCAAACAAGTAAATTTCAAGTTTTGCTTTTTGAAGTTTCCTTGGTGGTGCTTTAAGGTGATTGCTGCAGTAACTGTGTTTCTTGCACCACTCTTCTTGGTTTCAAAAATCAATAGGATCAGGTCTATAGCACCATCCAATATGCTAAGGATACAAAGATATTAATTTGATTTTTTTCTTTTCTGGCCAAAAATTTTTGCTTCTGTTAAGGAACAGAAGAACTGTTCAGGTGAGATTTGTAGTTCTTTCCTTTCCCCTCATATAATATCATCATCAGATTGTCATGCACAATTTGGGTCGTTTGGGTTGCACATAATCAGATCTCAGTCCAAGAAAATACATCTTGCCACTTTCATTTTCATATTTAAAATTTTGTTTTCTCCTAAAATGAGAATGTTTGCTAGGTTATTATAATAAGATTTCCATTTGTTTTAATAAGACAGTGTGAATTCATTGCTTTAAAATCTTAGAAAATTTGTTTCCTTCTATTCGTTGTTGCTAAAACAAACAAAATGCAAAAAAACCCAACACTCCAACCCCCTATTTTTTTTCCACTGCTGTCACTTTTTGACTTCATCTCATTTACTAGACACCTTGGATGATATAAAGTAGCATATTTGCAGTGCACTGGGCTACAACATGAATACATCAACTAAAGAGCAGACCAAGATGACTTTTAATAGAGTTCCTGTGGCCCCTCACACAGAGCCCAGGCTTAGAAAACTTTTTTCTTTCTTGGAGCTCCGTCAACAGAAACTTTCCCTGCTGCTGACTTTGTGCCTTAGAGTAGTTTCTAAGTGAACCTGAGTCTAATAAATATGAGTGTGTCAAGCTTTTTGCACTCATGAAGTAGCTTGGCTTTTCTGATTAGAAAACTTGGTGTGATGTCAAGTGAAGGTTTGGCACATTTCCCAGCAGAGTGGCTGGAGAAGGATTGCAGGGGATGCTGAACAGGCAAGGCACAATCGTGATGGGCTCTCTTGTTCCCTGGGATAGCTGGCAGCCCAAAGGACCAGGTAACTACTTCTTGCGGGGTTATCTTCAGCAGGAGGGAAATTCCTAGTTCAACTTTAACCTCCCCTGCCTCTGTGGCCTCTCCGGCTGCGGGATGTGCGTGGTGTGTGCACCATTAACAGCAGGGAGGGAAGAGCTGTGCTCCAAGCCTGTGTGACTTGGACTGGTGAAGCACTGTGCTGGAAGCAGAAGCAGGTGTTGGAAAAACAATTAAATCACTATCCAACATGCAGATGTACTTTGATGTGTGCTCCAACTGTGCCACGACATATTTTTCCATCTCTTTTCTGCTGTTTTGAGAATGCACTCTATTGCTAAATCACATAATGTAACCTTGGAGAAGAAAGATCCTTTGGGTTAAGGCATTAGAATAAGAGAATTAATATGGTTTGAAAATCCTGTCCTTCTGAGGGTCTACTTTTGTCATTTACTTAGTTTAGAAGATGAATATGGCAAAATATATTATTTATTAAAGTTGATATAGGCACTAGGCTGTAGCTTCCTTTACTCACACACTCATACATTAAAATTAATAGAAAAGAAGCTTCTAGCAGTTTAAACAGAATTTGCCTATATGGCAGTAGGAGTAGGAGTCTTTCTGTATTTTTGTAAATTATTTAGCACTGATACAAATATTTTAAACCTCAAAATTGTGGATGGTCTTTTTTTTTTCTTTTTGCTTGCTTGTTAGCATTTTAAACACAGCTGTGATTTCAAGTGCTATTGGTATTTCCTTAGAGAAGCCAGAATGTCTTTTCTTGTAGCATCATAAAGTCTATAATGGCTTTGAGTTTATTTTGCCAATACTGATTATAGTTGCTAATTGTTACTACCAGAGAGGAGAAACCATAGGCACTATAATCAATGTATAGAAGGGGTGAATTTTGGGGTTTTTTATGTAGGCACCAGGTTTTTAGGTCTAGATTAAACAAAACCTGAATAAAGGTGCTGGAAATCATGTTGATAGATATGCAGATGTTTGCTGGTCTTGTACATGGAAGTTTCTGTCTGCCATATGTTGATGAGAGTTATATTTGCCTCCCTTGCACTGGAGGAAAATTAGAACTGTGTTAAGGTCCATCAGTGGCTACTTCTACTATAACTGAAAGACTTGTTTGGGAATTCAGTTTTCTTTCTTTTGAACTTTTTCAGCCTTCCAAAAGCTGCCAAACCATCCAGTGACTAGAGTATCTGTTCACCCACACCCAATTTTCTTCCATGCCTCCATAGTGTGAGACACTATGTTCTGCTAGAGAACATGGTAACAATGTGCTGCAAAAGCAATGTAGAAATCTAAGGCTCAGTTTGTGAGTGTTCCTGAAACCAGATGACCTGTTCCATAGCCTTGTGTCACAATTTAGGAGTTGGTCCTGTATTCTGTAAATAGACATATCGATACCTACATTTGTAGATTAAATTCCTGGCACTTATTTTTAAGTAGTGACCCAAAATTAATTTTAAAATGGAGTAACAGTTATTGTCACAAATAGCAAGACAAGGAGATGAAAACATTATAGCTTTTAGCTCTTACGGCCTTTTTTCTGCCTTGGGGTGTCACAGATTAGGTGTGGGTCCCATGGAGCACTGTAGTCAAATTGTGTTCAAGCAGTAGCATGAGTTGGAGAGGAGCTTCTAAACAATCACATTGTGATTCACAGAGCTCAGTTGCTTCCCTAAGATTCAGTGAAGCTTCTCTGCATTCTGTCAAATGCCTATAGACCATCCAGGTGGGGTGCAGGGTTCTTAGCCCTGCTTTCTAAACTCATACAGTAAAATGCAGTCTTCCACTGTGAATTAACCTCAGATATGGAGTCTGGTAAGAGCCAATAGCAAACTACACAAGAGACAGCCTGAGATTCACCTTGCCCTCCCCATTGCTGTTGTAGATGCTTGTCAGAGGGGAAAGGTGGAAGTAACATAGGCCAAAGATACCTTGAGGTGCAACATGTAGAGAATCCCAAGCAGGTTGCAATAAACTTAATTTGGAAAGAGTCAAAGGTTTACATAAAAAAGATTCAGGACAAATGAGTGGGAATAAAATAGTGTGGAATGGATAGAGAAGGTTTTAGTTCAAGACCTGGAATACACTGTACATATCGTGAGTGGTAACAAAGTCTTTGTATCACTTCCAAGCTATCACTGTAGTGGTTTAGAAATTCTGTGACTTCAGAGAAAAGTTAAACATTATTGGTTTCAGTGAAATATTTTTTACAACTCCAGTACTATTCTCAGTGCAGACCTAACTCAGTATGAACCAGGCTGCATATGCCAAACTTCCTACAGCAGAGAAAATGTATTGTAACAGAGATGTCCATGCCTTCTGTGCAGATCATCATACATCCCATACCCAGAAATGAATGCAGGTACCATGTCTTTGACATTATGAATGTATGTAGGTGTTGCTTGTGTGTTTATACAGTATTTATTGGGGGACCAAAGGGAGGACAATAAAGGAAAGCAGATGGATGAATCTTTAAGATATTAATAAGGCATTAATATTAAACTTCCTCTAAAAGTCTTGTGGTTACCAAGTCCTAGTTTACACTGTCTTTTACAGAGTCTATAATGTCTGTCACTGTAGCCCAAGTGATACCTCTGTGATGCCATTTTAGATGTGAGCAAAGGCATGAATTTATAGTTCCAAAAGTAACCAGTCTGTTGGATGCAAGTGCTGACAGATAAGAACTAAGTTTTTGTAAATTCTTCTATCTCAATATAGCAACCCACAAATCATTCAGTTGATATATATGCTGAAGATAGCCTGAATTTCTCTTCAATTTCAAGTGCCTGAATTATGAGTGCTAAGTGCCTTTCAGGAATCGTTCACATGGCCAGACACAGAATAGGAAGTTGCCTAATGCAGCTCAGTAGGAGACACCTGACACATGGGTTTGGTGAACTTAGAACACCTGACTATAAAGCTCAATGATTTCAAATCCATAAACATTTTCAAATGTATTTGATTAATGCCTTTTTTACTTACAATTCAAAATACATATAGCTAATGCACGTATTTGAAACTCAGTACAGCATTTAACTGACTGAACTACTGTTGCATTTTTGATGCCCTTCATTGATTCTTTATTTCACAGGGGACCACAATAAAGAAAAAGTGTTTCAAATTAATCTTAACAAGAAGGTGGTTTAGGTTTGTCATCTTCCCTCTCTGACAGAATACAGAAGCAGTAATAAATTTAATACATTTTATATGAAAGCTATGAATAAGAGACTCATTTTCAGCTCCTTTTTGTGACATTCCCAACAACAGTACAGGGCAGTAAGTATTAACTGAAAATTTTTTTATCACGCAGCTTGTTGAAAACACCCATGCCATGAGTTCTGTGTCAAAATGATTTGAAGTATCAAGCAGAGTTTGTCCTTATCCAGAACCAGTCAATGTCTTTGATAATGACTTGGATGAAAGAATAATAAGGGATTTATGTTTTCAGAAAATCAGAAGGCAAAATGGTTTCAAGCAGTTTTGAAAATACAATTTGGATGGAGAACGTTCTTGACTGAAGCAGTGCCCTAAAGTATTGGTAGAGAGCTTGGTAATGATGGAGAAAGCATGACATGCTGTGGAATTTCTGCAGAAAAAAAAAAAAAATTGGAAATGGTACTCAGTCATAAGCTTAAAAATAGATCAGCAACATCATAGTGCGCTGACAGTGTTACGTGATGTGCAAGCAAGAATGGCATAGATTGTTACAATCTGAGAGAATCTTTCAATCTATTCACTACAGCTACAGATTTAAGATATAGATCATGTCAAGTTTTCAACAGCAAACGTAAAGGATTTCAATAATTATCGGATTTAATATCCTAACCAACTCCTAATCCTAGCCCTAACTCTAACTAATCCTAAATTTAACTTTAAAACTAACCCTAACTAATCCTAGCCCTAACCCTAATTAACTAGCCCAAACCCTAACCTTAACCCTAACTCTAACCCTAATTAACTAGCCCTAACCCTAACCTTAACCCTAACACTAGCTAACCCAAATTAAGAAAACCCTAAACCTAACTAACCCTAACTAATTAAACCTAACCCTAACTAATGCTAACCCCAACTAACCCTAACTAAACCTAAAGCTAACAAACTAACCCTAACCTTAACACTAACTAACCCTAATAAACCCTAACCTGCTAACCCTAACTCTAATTAGCTACCCCTAACCCTAACTAACCCTAAGTAACTAACCCTAACCCTAACTAACCCTAACCCCAACTCTAACTAACCCTAACTGACTAACCCTAACTAACCCTAACCCCAACCCTAACTAACACTAACTAACCCTAATTAAGGATTTCCATAACAAAGAACTGTGAGCCAGGCAACAGGGGTTTAGAAAATATGAGCCAAGATGCATTGAAATACCTTTTTAGTTCACTGAAGAGGACTCACACCAGTATTTAAATGCATCTGAGGTGGAGAAGGAAAAGAAGGTAGCAAAATGCTTTTCATCCTGTATGGATGAATCAGTTTCAAGGGGTGCTCTGGAAAATAAACCCAAAGGTGGAAAATGGGGTGATGAGTTTAAGGGTTTAGAGCTTTTGCATATATAAGAGGAAAATTTGTCTGAGACATACCAGAGCATGGGAATGGTTTTCCTGAGGAAGTTTTGGTATCTTCATTACTGGATGTTTTCATGCATAACTTATACAATAATTCTTGAATGGTTTAGGCCTTTCATAGCCTCTTTTTAGGACCAGTTGGATTCAGTAAGCTTTATGTGATTTGAATGCTATGTTTAATTTTGTATGTTGGTACTAGCTTCAATTGCTGAACAGTTTTGGAGTTTTCCATGTTGCTTTCTGTCTGCCCCAAACTAGCAGACCCTCTTCTGTGCTTCTCTCTTCTTTTACTTAATTTGTTTTTCCCCTTACACTTTTCTCTCCTTTATGAATAAAATAAATGAGGAAGAAAAAAAATATTGAGGAATTCAGTATGTATTGTGTTATATTTCTTTGATATTTTGTCATAAATAGGATGAAATATGAAGGGCAGAAAAGGCTTTTCTTTCTAATCTTCTGACATTAGTCTTCTTTCTAGTGTATCTATGGTGTCCAGTGATCCCATAGCCCCAGCTTTATATTATTTTTCCAGGTTCAGGGATAGTATGGTGTCTAGCAACACTAACAGGTTGTACAATGAGAGTATTGCATAGCAGCTGATAATGCTGTGGAAATTGTTTAGGGGAACTGGTGCAATACAATGCTTTTGTATGTACACTGTAGGTAGAGTTTTAATAGGTATCTTTTTATGTGGACTAATAGGCTTTCACAGCTGCTTTTTAGATGGATGGATAGATACCACGACTGAGGCAAGTATCTATCTGCTCTTGGAATGCAAGCAAATTGCAAAAGACCAAATTTTGACAGAATTGTACGCAAATAACATGTCTTGTTTTTCCCTTCCTTCCCCCCACTTTTAGCTGGCTGTGAGGTGGTTGGAACACAACTGCCGCTACCAGTACCTGGATGAGCTTCTCCAGTACGTCCGCTTTGGCCTTATGGATGTGGACACACTGCATACTGTAGCTCTTACTCATCCTCTCGTCCAAGCCAGTGAAACTGCGACGGCCCTCATTAATGAGGCCTTGGCTTACCACCAGAGCGTCTATGCACAGCCAGTTTGGCAAACTGCAAGGACAAAGCCTCGCTTCCAGTCAGACACTCTTTACATTATTGGTGGGAAAAAACGAGAAGTCTGTAAGGTGAAGGAACTGCGATACTTCAACCCGGTAGACCAGGAGAACGTTCATATCGCAGGGATCGCTAACTGGAGCGAGCTGGCACCTATGCCTGTGGGGAGGAGCCACCACTGTGTTGCTGTCATGGGAGACTTCCTTTTTGTAGCTGGTGGAGAGGCAGAGCAATCCACAGGGCGCACGTGTGCCGTGAGAACTGTCTGTCGGTATGACCCCCGCACTAACTCCTGGGCCGAGATAGCTCCGATGAAGAACTGCCGGGAACACTTTGTGCTGGGAGCCGTGGACGAGTACCTCTATGCCGTAGGGGGCAGGAATGAATTGCGTCAAGTGTTGCCTACAGTTGAACGCTACTGCCCCAAGAAGAACAAGTGGACCTTTGTTCAGTCCTTTGATCGGTCGCTCTCATGCCATGCGGGATATGTGGTGGATGGTCTTCTTTGGATATCAGGTAGAAAATGTTTCACACAGTTTGAGGTACTAACAAAATACCAAAATACTGTCTTGAATTAAAGTAATAAATCTTCTTTGTTTTATAAGTCATGATAACTTTTCTCTTAGGAGAGGACAAGGAACTGAAGCTTCATTAGAAGTATAGGAGCATAAGGTACCTTATACATACACTCCTGGTGTTTCAGAGCTGCTGATATCATATGTGCTATGTCCAGTTGCAATTCATAAATCACAGTGAACTGGAATGATACTTTTGGAATGATACTGGAATGAACTTTTGGACAAATTTCCAATGATAAAGTCTGTGTGCTTCCTAAAAACAAACAAAAAAGGACATTGTTTCTGTAATATGATCTGGTACTTTTGGCAGTAACAGGACCCAAGGGAATGTCCTGAAGTTGTGTCAGGGGAGGTTTAGGCTGGATATCAGGAAAATGTTCTTCAGCCACAGGTTGATTGGGCACTGGAACAGGCTCCCCAAGGAGGTGGTCACAACACCAGCCTGACAGAGTTCAAGAAGAGTTTGGACAACGTTTTTAGGTACACAGTGTGATTCCTGAGCCTGTACAGGGCCTGGAGTTGGACTTTGATGATCCTCGTGGGTCCCTTCCAACTCAGTATCTTCTATAATTCTATGATTCATTTATTCCTGATGATGAAACAGAAAATTAGGTGTTAGCTTGTGTAGTTCCAGGGCTTGAAGGCAGATGCATGATTTGCTCCCACTTGCTCTTCAGAATATTGTAACAGGCCAAGATGACTTTTTTTAGAAATCATCCATGGCTCTGTCCATAACAAGTGCACAAGACGGTGTGGATGTAATCATAGCTTTATGGCACAGATAGATAAATGTATAGACCCTATAATCCTAAAATAACATACTATTTGCAACTAAGTCTTTAGTTGTTATGTTCCATTGATGGAGGTGGGAGGACTTAGTTTCCTCAGTCTTTGTGGTGACTCTTCTGGTATTAGTTATTTTGGAATACAGTCGATGCTGTCTCCAGAAGATCTGACAGAAAAATATTCTCCCTTTACTAAGAAGTATGCCATGGAAGGTTATATAGTTACAATATTTATTAAGGAAGCTAATGAGTTAATGGGGCCAGCCCTTGAGGTAAATGTTCAGTGATTGGCATCTTCACCATAGATACCCTCTGGAGATTTTAATATGGTCTGGAATGCCTCTGGTGAAAAGATGGAATATGAATGGAAGATTAAGTTTTCTTCTTAGGCCTTGGCTGTGCTTCTCAAAGTGTGTCGTTTAGGTTAGTGGATATACCTTTCTGTCCCTATGGATTAAGTGCCTCATGGGAATGGATTCCCAAGCATTGGCAGGGGAATTAGCAAGTATCTGTTTTAATACATATACACTAAAGTAATGAATGATAACTTTGGAATTAAAAGCAGGACAGAACACAGAAAATCACCAAGATCCCTGGCAGGTTCTTTGGGTCTTTCTTTAGGGACCGTCATTTAAGGAGTCTTGTAGAGTTTGTGTTGTGTGAATCCTTAGCTGAGACCCAGGTACAGTACAGTACAGGAACAGGATTTCTGCTTTAGGCTACCAGCTGTGTGTATTCAGAGCATTATCCTGTTTATTCACTACCTTTCCTATTTTACTAGTGGAGAGGGATGTGCATGTCTGTGGTGGCCACTTCAAATACATGGATGTTACTACTGCTGCGCCTTGATTTTTTTTGTGGTTTACATTTGTCAGTATTTATGAAGAATAAGACTTTTTAGAAAATGGTGTTAAGCATTCTCATATAAAATCATTGAATATGCACTAGAAATCCATCAGTGTGGTCTTTCCTCCAGTTAATGAAAAATATAATAGTTTTTGTCTTAATGTCATTAAAAAAACCCCAAACCAACAAAGCAAAACAATCAAAAAGCAAGAAAGTATTTGATAGCAATTTTTAAGTCAAACATGGGACTGGTTAAAGATTAAATTTAATCTTTCCAGATTTTATAGGAAAAGGGAAATTATGCTGAGGATTAATTCATGTGCTTAGTTATGTAGGTGAAATGCATGCATGCCTTTTTGTTTTAAATTCCACTTGCGTTTATAAATGATGCAGTGTGATATTGTGTTCAAGCTCTAGTAGAGCTGTAGAATCAGGGGAAGAGGTAAGTGGAAGCCTACTGGATGAATTCTTTAAAACTGGGCAAAACAACAAAAAATATTTTAGCAGTATTGTTCCATTTATACTTGAAAATACTACCAACAGTGGAATAAAGTAGACAGGGATTTTCAGTTGTATTTTGGTAGGTTCCAAGAAAGTGCTTAGGAGTTTTGGGTTGCTCAGTTCTGACAGGTTATGATGAAGGACGAGAGCATACTTACTGTACTGCACCTCAGTAGGTATTGATCCGAATTTTGTACTCTCAGACTGAAACCTGGCTGTGTATCGAACAGAGTTATTTTAAAAAGAAAAGTAGATGGAGATGTGATAAGATGGAGATGTATAGCTAGCTTTCTACTATTAATTAATTGCTTAGGACTAGAATGTAGCTCATGGTACATTTCCATTCAGGGGCAGGGGAATAGTAGAGAGAGATGTTTTATTGTACCATAGTCGCTGCTGGAAAATCCACTGTTCATCACTGAATATAAGACGTTAGCATAAAAGTAATTAGTAATGCAGGAGGGAACCTAATTTTGAAGTATGTGGCCTAAAATTAAGTAATTAAAAAATTAGTCTGAGTTAGAAATGTTTCTGAGCTGTATCCCTGCTGCTTTTTCTGGGAAATACAGGTCATCAGCAGAGAGCTCTCAAAGTCAGTCTGCTACTACCAGCTGGCAAGGGAACCATGGAAATGTGCCCAGACTTTTTAGTGAGGGAATAAATTAAATAATGATAATTTAAATTTCTAGCCCATCTATTTGTGGAGAGAGTCATCAAACCTTGATCTGCACACTGACCATTTACTTACTCAGTGCCTCTGCTACGGCCCCTTGCCCTCTTAAAGGCTTTGCTGATCAAAAGCTGACTAGACTTAAGGGATTTCTATTATTATTGGGATTCAGTTTTGCTTTGCTGCTCCTTTGGGACAAATATGACAAGGATTCAAAAATAATTGAGAATAAAATCATGGCAAAGGCAGCAGGAAAGGAAAATGGACAAAACAAACCACTGTATGAGTGTACACACTGGCAACAGGAAGTGGGTGGCTGATGTTCAGGTGACAGAGGGACTCCTAAGCTGCTACCACCTCTTTAGGGTTTTTAACCTGACAGAAGCAGATTAAAAGAGGGAGGCTTTTGCACACTGGAACTAATCAGACCCTCTGCTCAGCACAAGTGGGTTCAGCCCTTGAATTTTCTGTGCTCCATTTTTTATATTCATATCATTATTTATTGTTTTCCCCCCACAGTCTTCATTTTATTTTCTTTTAAAAAAAAAAGTACGTGAGAGTTTATTAAAAAGATATTCTGATTTTGACTGGGATAGAGTTATCTTTCCTTATAGCAGCTAGTCTGGGCTATGTTTTGGATTTGTGCTGGAAAGAGTCCTGGTAACACAGGGATGTTTTTGTTATTGCTGAGCAGTGCTTCTACAGAGTGAAGGTGTTTTTACTTCTCATCCCATCCCACCAGCGAGAAGGCTGGGAATGGGCAAGAATTTGGGAGGGGACAGCTGATCCCCACTGACCAAAGGGGTATTCCACACCATATGGTTTCATGCTCAGCATATAAAGTTGGGGGAAGAAGGAGGAAATGGGGGATATTCATAGTGCTGACGTCTGACTTCCCAAATCATGATTATGCTTGATGGAGCCCTGCTCTCCTGGAGATGGCTGAACACCTGCCTGTTCATAGGAAGCATTGAATTAATTCTGTGTTTTGCTTTGCTTGTGTGCGTGGCTTTTGCTTTGCCTGTTAAACTCTCTTTACCCCAACCCACGAATTTTCTCAGTTTTACTTTTCCAGTTCAACTTTTCCAACTGAGTGAATGAGCAGCTGTGTGAGGCTGAGTTGCTGACTGGGGTTAAACCACAGCAAACAAGTTCTCTGTACTGACACGGCATGGGGCATGTGGTTTGGAAATTTTATAGAACGGTGATTCCTCTAGACCCCAGTTAACATCTGATGCCATGACTAATTTCACAAACGAATTCATGCCACAGTGCTTGAAAAGTGAAATATTTCAGTGACAGAAACACAAAAGTACACTAAACACTTTGGAGTTCAACATTACTAACAATCACTACCTATAAAAGTAGAGAAATATTTTCCGTAAGAGCGAGGACTTGAACTGTGCCCATTTCCCTGCATCCTCTGTGGAGTGCACATGCAAATCTGGAGACCTCCTTTTCTATACATGTTAACCTTCCTCCACCAGCATAGGTGTAGTGCCCCTGGGGACAGCGAGGGGCAGGGAACCTCTGCCAGGCACTCCAGCACCAGGCCATTCCTGCACCTGCATCCTGGGATAATGATGCTTCCCCTTACCTTAGGTGCTCAAGAGATTAGCACATGAAAAGTCTTGTTTAAAACAAAGTGTTACACTGGTATTTTGCAGAAGCCCGAGTTGTCTGACCTTATGTGTGTCAGCTAAAATAACATCTTGACATGCACATAGAAACTCAGCTTGAGGGAACGGGGTAAACAAGCCAACCCTGTACAGTTGCTTTTTATTTAATATAGGAGATTTTTTTTTTCAAAATTCAAGATTCTTTTTGGTTTTTTAACTCTTGTTTTTTTCCCTAATGGTGAAGATTTTGACTAAGGAAATGATGGTGATAACATAGCTTGAATAATTATTCTGAGTTTGCAAGTGATTTGGGATGAGAAGTATGACCTTACTATCAGTATGCTGTTGTGAAGTAAAGATTTTTATTCTCAGTAAATGTCTATAAAATTCTTTTATGAAAAATAGATCTGGAATAATAGGAGTTCACAGAATCTAACCAAGTAAGTTTTACAGTGTGTCTGGCACAGGATTTACTGGGAATGGGAGGTTAACAAGTGCATAAAAATTGCCTAAGTGGCCCAGTCTTAGTCTGTATATGTTCCATATATATACAGACTTCATTTTTACTGTATTCAGATGAATGATCTCACACCTTTCAGTGATGGACATTATTGGCTTGATGGCATTGATTCTCCTTAGACTGAATGTAAACATCCAGCTTTAATGATTTAAACAAACCTAGGTCTTGTGCCCCTCTTGTTTGTGGCTCGATTGCATCTGGGGTCGAAGAGCATCAATCAGAGCTGATGTTGGCCTCTTCCAGGGGACTCCTTCCCTTGGGAGAATATGCTCCAGCTCAGCTGTCCTCACTGCACCTGGGCTGGCTGCAGTCAGAGGCACTGGGTTTGCACATTGAGGAGGGATTATCTTGTGTTTGACACACAGACACCTAAGAGAGGAGAGATTTCTGTTTTAAAATAGCAGAGCACCTTAGGGTACGTGTCATGGGTTGCTATATATTGCCAGGATTTGCTGGAAGGAGCACACATGGGAGCTCTTTGCCAGCATGCAGTTTTACACGTCTCCCCGTGAACTCGGGTTCCCGCACACAGCCTAGCGCTTGGGGACTGCAGAGAGAGTTGTGATATTTCCTGGGGGACTTGGACTGGATTAGATTTCTCAAGTCATATGGGGGCCTTGCTAGGACATGTTATAAATATGGCTTATAACTTGTCATTTAGGAAAACGTTGAATCTGCTGCCTCCTACCCTTCTCTTTCTGGAAGTGTGTGTTTTGAAGGTGTTTCTCCATCCAGTTTGTGGAGTGTTTGGGGGGACTATAACAATGCAGAATGTTTCCCGAGTGTGGGAAAGGCATGGACAAGGTGTGTTTTGGTACCCTCAAGCAATTTCCCCATGTAGAGGGGCACTGTTGCATGAGCTGGGCATTTACAGGCCTTGGAGGGCTTAAAAAGCAACATTTACAGCCTACAAGGGGCGTGAGTTACTGTGGCAGTGTAAAAACATTGTAAGCCCGTGGGCTGGAGGATGGCCTTTCCATGAGTGTGCTCCTCGTCTGTAAGACAGTCTTGTCCTGAGGGTGCTCCCTGCCTCCTGGGAACTGGAGTCCTCAAAGCAAGCTGCTCATGTTAAAGAGGTGTAATCATCACTCTGTTTATAAAAACAGCAAATGCTGAACAAACTGTACATTTTCTGTAATTTAACCAGCCAGACATTTTTTTCCTCTTTCTCTAACTGTTGGGTTACTACCACATTAGCTGTTATTGCTTGACATCAAATTTAACAGCATAGTTTGTGTTTTTAAATACTTTCTCTCATTATGATGCTTCCCTATCCTCTCCTTTACTCATGGAAAACACAGCAGAGAAGTATAAGAAATTCTCTCAGAATCACCCCATTTCTTTTCTGAGAAAGTATGTATTATTTTTGGTACCATTTAAACTCTTTTTTCCCTTCTTTTCTTATTTTTAAGAGACATATTGCTGCTCTTTCGCCCTTTCCCAGCTGTCTGGAGTATTTTTAAAAAAAATAGTTCAAGGGGACATTGCAGACTTGTTAAATCTGAATTTTGGCAGAAAATTTTAAACTTTTGCTATAGCACTTCAAAGTTAGAAGGAAGTAGAGTTTGAAAATTGATGCAGATATAAGATGGCATATTTAATGACAGATGTATCTATAGAAACCTGTTAAGATGCAGATTATCCCCCTGGGGAGGGGAGATCAAAACTGCCAATCTATAAAATATACTTGTTAGGGGAAGGCATGGAATCTATCTCTGCGAGCACTTTGATTGCAGGGGACAGTGTAGCAGCATGTGGCATCATAACCTAAGAGCAGACAAATCAGCTTGATGACTTTCAAAGCCAAGAATACTGCTGGAGGCAAGGGTACTCCAGTCTAGAAGAAATTAAAAAATATAGAGACTGTTATTAATTCCAGATCTATTTTTGTGTAGTCAAATCTGTATGCAAATCCTTAGCATCTCATTTTGGCAGATTAATCTAAAAGTGAAGAGCGGTATGTGAAGGGAATGTAATGATAAAACACCAGAGATGAGCAATATTGCAGGGGAAAAGAGGTAAGCTGTGTACTTGATGTGAGGGGCTCTTTGTGAAAAGAAGCAAATAATTTTGCTTATTTGCTTATTATATTATTTTATGAGGAAACAACACTCTTCTTTCTCTTCTTCCTTCACATCTTTCCCCCCAAATTAAGGTGTCCTTTCAGAATGGGAATGTATGACCCAGCATTGTGTTTCAAATGTGTCTCCTGTAGTTTAACATTCTGGAGCTAATAATCCAAATAACTATGTTTTTTATTTTTCAAGATACTAATCTGATGTCTCATTTTAGACATTATGCTGGGAGTGAAAATAACTGTATGTAAAACAAAAAAAAATCAAATTACAAAAGAAATATTAGGAAAGAATTTTTTGTTTGTGTGGCTGATGACCACCAGGAATGTGAAGGCTGCACAACAGTTTAGAGGCAAATTAAAGATTGTGAGATCAGACACAGGAGCAATCATTGCTTTCCAATGCCTGTTCTTGTGTGTGCACTTCACATGTGCTGTGATGGGCAGGGTGTGGCAGTGTGATGGAAACAGTTTGGAAAGACTTCATCTCATCCCATCTATGTGTTATCCTGTGAGTGTCTCTGAGCTGGGAGTTCGTGCTGCCCTCCCTGGGCAGGTGCCCAGTACAGGCTGGTGCTTGCAGAGATGCACCCAAGTAACAGCATCGTTTCTCCCTGCTGCGGCAGCTGAAGAAAAGACTCTAAAATTCAGAGACATTTGTAATTTCCGCTATCGATTCTTGGCCCCACTCAAGTTATGTGGAGTGATCAGAGGGTACTTCTATGTCAGCAAGTAGCTCAGCCCGGTAGGAGCAGATCAGCAGGTAGAACCTTGGTGCCAAGGTCTCTGTGTTTACTCCATGTACTTTTCACATTTTTTGCTTTGGACTAGGTTTGTTCTGGTCTTCTGGCTCAAATGTTCCCAGTACTCAGATGGTACAAAGTCCAAAGACCAGTTACTATTTCACACCCTTATGCTGACATTAGGAGCTGGAGCACAACTGGTGCACATCTGGAGCAGAGCTTCTGGTTTAACTTGAATGCACACCAGTCCCAACCTACAGTCTAAAATGACATGGGGGAAAGCAGCAGAGTTGCTTCAAAATCACGGTATGCCCCTGAACCAAAATGCTGCCCTGGGCATAGCTGGAGGCTGGCAAAATAGGATTCCCCAGCACAGAGCTTGGGGATAAAAGGGAAAAAACCAACCCAGCAACCGTAGTGGGACTGGGCCATAGCTCAGCCAGCAGGAATGTAAGTCACTGTGCTGCTGTCCTGGCTGAAACAGGGTATGTCCTCACAAAAAGAGAAGCGTCAACAAAATGAAATGAAGTAAGATTAAAATCCTTGCTCTCATTGCTGTGGATTTTGTCCACTATTGTCCACATGCCATTAAAACTGTAATATAAACAGTTTGTCAGTACGAATGTCACTGGTGTGTGAGCACTGACATGCCCTAGTTCTGCCCAGACCTCCTGGCAGGATGAAGGCGAGGTGCAGCTTGCAGGCATTATTTCTGATTCCATCTTCCCATGGGCCCAGTGTGGTGACAGAGGGGGACTGGGAACTGTGGCAGTGCTGCAGTGACACCACATCCCAGAAAGCTTGAGCACACTCAAAAACATGTTTGCACAGGCAGGATTACAGACTGAAGAAGTTTTCCATGTTTACTTAGTGAAATTTGCCATTTAAAACAAAATGTGAAGAGGATGATTGGGCATTAAACATCTCTTCACTGTGATGAGGTAAATAGTTGGTTTGCAGCATCTACAAGGGTCAGACTCAATTCCGAGCTTTTCTGAGGTGCTTTACACCATGCTTTCCTGACCATTATTGAAAAGTAAATGGTAGTGATGTTTCTGGTCACTGTGGAGGAACCTTCCAATCTAAGTTTACAACTAAACCAGGAGATGTTCTCTCTATAATACAAACTAAGTACAGGATTTCTTTCAAATGTATAGGTGAGCAGAGTTGCACAGGTTTGCACTGTGCTCTAACTGGCAGTGGTAGCCCCTGTCATGCTCCTGGTAAGGCAGAGCTTCTCTCTGACCTCTCCCTTCTCTTTGATGCAAGCCCACCTCCTCCTCTTTTAAACTGTGGCACATGCTGTATGTTCCTTGGAACAGAAATGGGTTTTATCTTTGTGTCTTGATGAAGGCTGAAGGCACAGTTACTTATAAACAGATCCATTTTTATCTCACTTTTGGCCCACAGAATTAGCTCTACAAAGGAAGTGTGTGTGGGGTTTATATTGATGCTATTCTGTGTTTCTGTATGTTTGACAAATGGGGCTTTTTCCCCTTGTAACCAGATTAAGAAGTGCAGTGGAATGTAAGCAGAAGTGGTAGTGTGTAATGTAATTATTACCTGCAAATGAACTCTAGAATTGGTTATTTTGCTACACGTGATCTTGGTCCTGGCTTTGCTGATATGAAAAAATGTAACCTGTTTAAATTCTTTTGTAGGAGGAGTAACAAATACTGCACAGTATCAAAACAGACTCATGGTCTATGATCCTAAGCAGGTGAGTATCTGTGTTATATATATGTTTTGTTTTGCTTCAAACAGGTCTCTTGGCAAATGCATACCAGGATTTTGTAAGGCTGAAAGCACTGACCATTTGAATTAGTGGTGTTTTAAATTCACTTTGTACTGATGTGTGAGTTTAAAAGAGTAATGGAGACCCCCACAACTTATTATGTTTTTAAGCCTATAGGCATTAGAAATATCTTAGATTAAACACAGAAATGTGCTTTAAATCCCCTGTATTTATCAGTATTTAGTTTGCTTGTTCTTTTTTAATTTTTTTTTTTTGTAATCCAGCAGCCCTGGGCAATGTATACTCAAAGTCAGTGTCCCAAAACTACTGCGTGTCATTGGCATTTCTGCTTTGAATTGCATATATGGGCCTTTTTGTTTTCTGCATACTTTGAGAACTGTACTACCTGGCTGTGACTTACTCTGCTGACTGCAAGGGTGCCTATCATTTCATTACCCAAGCACCTAAAATATCTTTTAGGGATTATTTCATACATTATGTATGTGTTTTGATTAGGTTAGCATGGCTCAGTAACCATTTCAGAGGGTTAGGGCATGGTTATGCCCTCTTGCTTGTATTAGGAATTAAAAGTCCTAGGCTTGCAATCAGAGTTGCATAGCCTGATTTACACCCACGTGGAAGAGTATTGACTTTTCTGATTGTAGGATAGGGGCTTTGATTGCTGTATTTGGAACCAAATTGTGCCAGGAGATACTTTTATGTGGTTCCCACTGACTTTTTAAAGCATAGCACATATGGGGCCTGAAGCAGAAAGCAGGAGATGACTCACCTGCCTCGTCCTTTTTGAGGTGCACTTTTACCATTGACTGTACAAATGCTGACTGTCCTAAATCCAAGTAGCACTTACAGGCAGCAATCTTACTTTGCTTGTGAGGGGGACACGTATTTGGATACCATGTCTCTACTGTAGCTTTCACTTTGACCCTTCACTGGCTGACGTGAAAGTTGCCCCCCAGAATTGTGGTGGTGGGGCTGCCTCAGCGCGCCGTGCCCATGGCGCGTGAAGAGTTACAGAGGAACTGTGCACTTGCATTCTTCAAACGAGGTCTGCTTCGTGTTTGTACACACAAGCTCTTTTTAAAAATTCTGCTGGCATATTGTTTACGGTGGGTGCTGGAAACCATCACATCTGCTCGCATCTCGCACGGAATCTCAATGGCTCCATCACGGAGCCCCGGCGCCGGCTCCCGCGCGAGGCCTTTGTGGCGAGCCGATAATGCCTGCCATCTGCCACCGAGCACACAGCTACCTGCCAACAAGCCGCCTGGGCTGACCTCTGCCTCCCCACCGCTGATTAGTATGCACACGCCGCCTTATTAGAAATGACCCCACCAGGCCCCTCTGCTTCACTGCCTCTGCAGCGCTTTGAGGCTCACCTGGCAGGCACTGCAGTGGAGGAAGCTAAAGATATAATCAGGGGATGCAGGCAGGCTTTGCAAAGCAGATGGTGTCTATAGTCTGGTGTTAAGAGACTGGACTACTAATGCAAACATTAATGCCTAATATTCAACTATTACACATTGAAATGTATAGCTATATATTGCAGAGGTTAAAAGGCAGGGGGTTTAGAGGGTCTCGAGTTGCTGCACATGTATCACAAAAAATTTCCTCACAGGTTTTTAACTTCCTCCACTTAAATTAATCCTATCTGTTGCCAGGTTGTTTGATTTGGTAGGCATAGCAGGAGCAATTGTTTTCTCAGGTATAAAATACTGTGCTTTTATCCCTTGTCTTCCATGCCTTTTTGCCTCTCCCCTAAACAGGTAAAATTCTTGAATATTTTTAATTAGTACAAAAAAATGCAAAGGGTTGTAACTTTGTAATTTCCCACGAATAAAGGGTTAACTTTAAACCAAATGCATGAATCATTTGAGAAGATTCTTTAGGAAATTATTTTTCCTGTTGCTTCATTCTCCAAGGATAAGGTCAAATAAGCTTCTGAATAATGAAAGGTAGAAGAATCTCTCTTCTCTCATAACAGAGCTCATTGGTACAGATAATTTTAGCACTCCATACAAAGGAGACATCTAATAGTCTAGTTTAAGGAGAATTTGCAAAAAGACCTTTGAAACCTGATGAGCTAGACAAAAAAAAAAAAATACAGGGCAAGGAACACCATTAAATTAATGAATTTAAATGTGAGAACTGTAAACCACGTGTTGAAAGTCCAGTATGCTTAGTCAGTGTTACAACCAACACACATCTAGCATATGAACAGAACAAGTTTATGCACTTGTGGTTCCGGGCCAAGGGTAAGAGGAAACCAGTGCTGTGCTGCTGCTTATTGCACTGCCAGGAGAGTGTGCCTTTGAGCAGTGCTTGGACAAGTTCCCTCTCTTCCCAGAATAAGTGGTTGAGCCGTAGCCCGATGCCGCAGAGGAGAGTGTATCACTCCATGGCTGCTGTCCAGAGGAAGCTTTATGTGTTAGGTGGGAATGACCTCGACTACAACAACGACCGGATCCTGGTCCGTCACATAGACTCCTACAGCATAGACACCGACCAGTGGACCCGCTGCAGCTTCAACATGCTGACAGGTGAGCATTGCACAAAAGGGGAACTCTCTTCTGTTGAACTGAAACATATTTTCCCTTTAGATGCCTTTAGTATGTGGAACTCCATGACTTTGCTACAATTGCTTCTGATTTAGGGACCGTTGTTAGCCAAGAAGACACTTTTCATTACAGTTCTGGCATTCAGTGGTCTACAAAACATTTGTTTTAGCACACTGTACATTAAATATTAAAGAAGGTGCAGATAATTTTTATTTAATTTAGCAGTGAAAAATAATTTGGCATAATATTACCAGTACTGCTTTTTTTAATTCTCCAAAAGCTTGCCTGTGGTATTGGTTTAGCTCGCTGTTTGAGTGTACAAGAGGCTGATGTGTCTTTACCATGTAACATCATTTTGTAGTGGTTTCTGCTGGCATTATGGGGCGAAGCTTTCACTGAAATCTGTTAACTCTCACTTATTTCTAGACAGTATCTTCTTAATAAACTACCCAAAAGGAGGTGTCCTTGTTGGAACTCTCAAGTCAGAAGTGAATTGAGCACTTTGTTAACTACAGGATCTGTAAAGTTCTTCTTGACTTACTAGGAAGAACTGTTTCAGGTGGACCTTGCAAGGCACTGCAACTCTCTGTCCCTGCCACCCAGTCCACCAAAGTCCACCTCCAGCCTGATACAATTCCTAGATGTATCATCCCCTTGAATCCCAGGGAGAGACATAGAATCATAGAATGGTTTGGGTTGGAAGGGACCTTAAAGATCATTTATTTCTCACCCCCTGCCATGGGCAGGGACATCTCCCACTGGACCACATTGCTCAAAGCCCCATCTAACCTGGCCTTGAGCACTTCCTGGGACTGGGCATCCACAGCTTCTCTGGGCAGCCTCACCACCCTCAAAGATTTTCTTCCTAATATTTAATCTAAACCTACACACTTCCAGTTTGAAGCCATTACCCCCTGTCCTGTCACTACATGCCCTTTTAAAAAGTCCCTCTCCAGCTTTCTGGTAGGCTCTCTGCTGGTACTGGAAGGCCTCAATTAGGTCACCCTGAAGCCTCCTCTTCTTCAGTCTGAACATACCCCAATTCTCTCAGCCTTTCATTGTAGGAGAGGTGCTCCATCCCTCCAATCCACTTGGTGGCCTCCTCTGGACTCACTCCAACAGGTCACTGTCCTGCCTGTACTGAGGTCCCCAGAGCTGGACACAGCACTCGAGGTGGGGTCTCACCAGAGTGGAGTAGAGGGGCAGAATCCCCTCCCTGAACATGCTGGCCACGCTTCAGACAGGCACGTGACGCATTATTAGAGTAGCACCAACAGTAGGGCTGCTTGGTTTCCAAGTCAGGCCATCAGAGTACTTGATGAACACTAGGGAGAGAGGCATAGATTAAAAAGGAATTACACACGGTCAAACAGAATTATTTTTTCACGTGTCTTTTGCTCACTAGTTAATTTTTTTGTTATCTGGAGGAACTGACAGCCTTTGAGAAGGATGTCATCTGAAACCGTGGCACCACAGGCACTCTCCTCATTCTGGAGCTGACCCTGTCCCACTAAATGCTTTGATGTGAGGCAGCCTCCTCTCCACTGCCTGCAGGTTGTTTTCCACATCCTGCACCTTAAGAAGCTAAGTCTGTGCAACTGGCAGTAAATGTGTCTGGTGCACTGTGTAGTGCAGACTTTTTTAAGGCTGTTTTTTCCCCTCAAAACTTCCAAACTTGTTCGGAGGCCGTTGCTCTGGGGATGAACTCGTGCAGCAGCTCCAGCGATTTTCACTGTGCTGGCACCTGGAGGAGCGGGGCTGAACAGGCGTGGGCAGCACAGGAGGGGCACTGAGCGCTCTCAGCCCCTGTGGCTGTTTGGGTGCTTGTGTCTGATGGAGGCTGAGGGCTGGTGGGGACTGTGCCTGTCACCTGGGACACACCCGAGCAGGGAGCAGGTGGTCCCCTGCTCCCACATTATTGCTCACCTGGGCTATCTCTGGGCAGCTCCAGGTGGGGCTCCTGCAGAGAGCAAGGAACTGCCCCATGTCTCACCTTTGCTCAGACATGCTGGGAATTCTGAAAGTCAAGTTACTGCCAGGAGTGTTTGCATTCCATTACAGAACTCCAGCATTTGGTGTTAAAAGGGTTAATTAAACACTGAAGTGGTTTCTATTTCCTTCTTTGCTTTAGGTCAAAATGAGTCTGGAGTTGCTGTCCACAATGGTAGAATATATTTAGTTGGTGGCTATTCGATTTGGACAAATGAGCCTTTGGCATGTATCCAGGTGAGCAATTTAGGTTTCTTTTAAAGTCTTTTCCAATAATTTTGCAAGGATAAGTTTTGCACAGTTGTTATTAAAAAAGGAAAATACATGTGAAGTGGAGAGATTAAGGATATTTCTTATGCAGTCACTGAACTTGCATAAACAGAGAGGAAATACTGTAGATATTAAAAGTATTTCCAGATGAGCCAATAGATGCAATTCCTCTAAGATATTCCAGTAAACCAGGGCTGAGTTATCTTTCCTTTGGCAAGGTTTGGATAAAATAATGTGTATATATTCACAGGTTACACAATCAAGTTCAAAAGTAATAGGGTTGCAGAAATGGATGATGGGGCTAAGAATTTTTCAGCCCATATTGTGATTTTTCTTTTCTTTCCAAGTTGTGTTTTTGAAGGGCAGCCAGAGTAAAGAGGTTGTTCATTGACCAAGTGCAGTCAGCCTGTGACTTGCCCTACTGCTTACTGCTTTAAAGCTTCAATGGAAGTTTTTTGATCCCTGCTTTAGGCAATAGGTTGTCCAAAAACTCTTCTCTCTCCCATCTTTTATAAAGCAGCTCACCTGCAGATCCATGACTTCCAGGTACTTCAGTACAGAAATTTGGAATTCTTCTCTTTCTGCATAACTCTGAGTGAAGCAGTTCTGCATCACAGCCATTACTTTGTGACCAGCTGGGCAGTTACAGACAGAAACTCTTGTTTATGTCTCAGTTTCTGCACTTTTGCTGATAAACAACATTTTCATTCACTTCCAACTTTTTGGAGTTTAGAATTTCACCTCCAAACTGTCCCCTAAGACTAGAAGTTAGGCTTAGCATAAGAAGGGAGTATATTAGGTTGCCTCGCTGCTGGTCTTATAATGAACACTTAGTAGCATGAATTTATAAAAAGTAGATCATGCAAGATTAACAGTTAAAAACATGCCCTGGTTATGATATAATATGATATAATATGATATGATATAATATGATATGATATAATATGATATGATATGATATGATATAATATGATATGATATAATATGATATGATATAATATGATATGATATAATATGATATGATATAATATGATATGATATAATATAGTATCATATCATATCAATCATATAATATAAATCATATCATATAAATAATATAATATAAATCGTATCATATTTTCATATCATATATCATATCATTGTGTTTTAGCAAATTGTTGGATACCATACCTAAAAATTTATTGGAAAAAGTCCTTCAGGCTGGCTTGGATATAGCTGACATATGATGCTTAGAAGAGTAATAGCACAGTATAGAGGTAGCAGCTGTGCTCCACCAGTGGGCTCGTTTATAATCAACAGGTACTTTGCAGTATTGCACCTGGGTTTAAATATGGCTTAGTGACAAGCGAAAATGATCTTGGGATCTTGCTTTCTTAAATGGACATTTGTCCACATCCCCAGACTGACAGTGAACTGGCAGCCTGCCTGACACAGTCCCCACATAAAAGGGAAAAGAAATATAATGAGTGATTTGGCAGAGCTCTGTGTGCTGTCCCTCCTCAGCTGTTGGCAGTGTGCCTGGCTTTATCCAGCAAAACTAGCCCTTTTACCTTCCAGTTGAGGAAAACTGAGGTTGCTTTCTCCTTTGGAAGAAAAAATTCCACTTTTTTCAAATACCTTTACTTACTTAAAGTCAGTCATTTATTTGGCATTCCCATTTTCCATAGAGCTTCTGTGCCCCCTGTATACCACTGGAGCTGACAGATGATTTGTGCTCTGTGCCCTTGTGTGCAGGGTACTTGTGTGCCCACTTGCACAGCTGCACCTTCTCCTGCCAGGAAGCAGGATCCAATGTCACCATTTGCTCCTGAGTGCCTGTGCACTCAGGTTTTGGGGTGGGTGATGGGAACAGCAAATCCAAAACACCAAGAAAACCAGATCCATAAGTAATCTAAAAATTATCTGAAACTACCTTTCCACTGGGATGAATAGTAAATACATGTGGTGGGTGCCAGCAAATTTGTTTCAGCTTTCTTCTGTGATGCCAGAAGTATTTTGTATGCTTTGACATGCAGGTGCTGGATGTCAGCAAGGAGGGGAAGGAAGAGGTATTCTATGGGCCTACGCTCCCCTTTGCTTCCAATGGAATAGCAGCCTGCTTTCTCCCAGCTCCTTACTTCACGTGCCCCAACCTTCAGACTCTGCAAGTGCCTCACCACAGGATCGGCACAATGTGACGCATTCCTGGCACTTGACAGAACTAGAAGTGGAGGGGGAAAACATCAAACCCTGTGCATAGAAGGGTTTCTCTGGGTCAGTGAGAAGAATCCATCCACTTGGGCTGCTGCTTTACCATCACACATTTGTCTTAAAGTCGGATCACAGCAGGCAGGAAGGAAGCAACAAAACCTTTGGGCAGTTTCTCTCCTCAGCCTCAGATGCAGAAGCAGATACATGAGAGTGTGGGCATTTCTCCTGGTGACTACTTGCTACGTATCTACTTCATTTCCTTATGCAACTTTGTCAGGCGTTGTGGATGCTCTCAGCTCTTCCTGGGCTGCTGCTCTTTGGAGTGTGCACTTTCAGTTGTTCACCAGTGGCGCTTTCAAAGACAATAAAAAATCTCTGTTTATGCTGACAAAGATGATATAATACTGTGCTAATTATGCAACTTACTCGATACCTTTGGCAAAAAGAATAACAAATGTGTTGACTTCCAATTGCGAACTCCATTGTTTACAGTTTCTCATTTAATAGTACTTCATTTGAAATTTAAATACTTCAAAACAGATTAAAACAAAAAAAAAAAAAAAAACAAACAAGCCCTATAGGATATGAGGAACAGATAAAAATTGTCTCAGCTGAAAGGCAAAGAAAATGAAGCCTCATGGTTAAACTCAAGTCTGAACTGAATGTTTGTCTGAGAATCTAAAGATTGTTTGGGATGTCATTTACCAAGGTCTACTACCAAATAAATGTTACCTTCTGTCATATGATCAATTCTTCCTGACAGCTGCAGTCTTTTAATGGTGGAGATCAGCCTCTTTACTGTATAATTAAAATGTGCCATTTACTTAATATTTTTAATATCCAGTTTGCAAGGGGTCACCACATTTACAATTATCAATGAACAGTCTCATTTTGTCCAACATATGGTCCCACAAATCACTGGTCTCCAGAGGCTAAACAGGTGTAGAACAATGTCAATATTTATTTATTTATTCTTTCAGTTTATATAGTGTGTCTCCATTCCATTCTCCAGGCATATGCCAGCTCACAGCAAATACTCTAACCCGGTGTATTTTGGCTTTGCTTGGCTACTGCAGCCCCTGTCTCTTATCTCTGTGTTTTATTTACATATTGAACAAAAATGTCAATGTTTGTAAATATTAACCAAGCATGTAATTAAATCTTTCTCTATTTCTGATTTATGGATACTCTGCACTTCTCTGCCTTACCTACTGATCAGCTCCCTGCCACTGTGCTGCCTGAGCAGACCTATCAAATTCCTGCTGATGCTCCTGCTAATGCCACATGTGGAATATGCTGCGGCAGTAGCCTGTGCCTGCTGGACAGGAACAGGTTTGACTTTGTCCAGTGAGCAGTGCTTTCAAATCAAAAACATCTTTTAGCTTTTAAGGGTCTGGTTACAGGGAGGTAACTTTATTACCATTTCTGTCTCCCGCTGGGCAGCGTACTGGTGGAACATCACCTTTCCTATTCCATACTTACCAGGTTAGACTGTTTTATGGTTGCTTTGGTGTTATTTTTTTTTTCTGAGCTTTCTCACTCTCGTTGCCTCGAGCAGAGCTGCAGCTGCACAGTCTTTGCCTGGCACACTGACTCGAGTTGCTAACACCATCTCCTTCTGTGCACCAAGCATCCAGGCAGGACTTTTCTCTATGCTGCAAGGGGGCTGGATAGGCTGTACATCAAGATATATTTTAGTTTCTTGTTTTGATTTGTTTGATCTCCTGGAAATCTGCATGCAAGGAACAGCTCTGAACAGGCCATTTACAGAAATTGTATTGCTATGTGGGCTGCAGGGTCCAAGCCCCCCAAGTATTCAAACTTTGATTTAGGTGGGGCTTTCAGGGACACAGACAGAATACGTCTCATTTTCAAGAGGACAGTGGCTAAAATAATCAAAACCTGTGTGCGGGGGCTTTGAGTCTCATCCTCGAGGTACCACACCAGGTGAGTGATCAGTTTTTGTTTTGGGGGGAGAACTGACACTTCTGTTTGTAAAGCCCAGTGCACTTCTGGACAATAGTGCAAAGTATGTTTTCTGTCTCAGCTTAGTTTGGAGGCTTGTATTCCTAGGTGTCATAGCTTACCCCAGCTGTAGCTATGGAATAATTTCTAAACTGCTGCTTCTGGAGAGCAAGGGGAGGGATTAGGATGGATCAGGGTGACTGCTGAGCAGTGGCAGAAAGTGGTCTGGGTTTGAGAAGCAGAAGGGGGCTTCCTTATGCAAAACAGCATGTGCCTCTTGGTTTGAGGTCTGAAAGGCAAGAAAGTTATTTATCATGTTTGTTCTGCCCCTTAGACACTTTTACTGCTCTGGTTGTTATCACCAATTGTCTGCACTGTGAATGGCAGTTTTAAACAGCTGTGCAATTGCATTATATTGGTTAGGGGTACCTCTGCCACAGAGCCTCAGGACAACACATATGCTCCTATTAGTGTCACGATTCTGCTCTGGCTCTTAATCATCAGGCTCCACTGATTACAGAGGTCTTTCACAGCAACCTCTGAGTCATTTAAGTTTTTGTGTCACACTTTCCTATCTGGGTCTTTCTGCTTTTGTTGCAGGACCTACAGGACAGATGGAGGGTGCTTTGCTGCACCTGAAGTCGGAAAATGCCTCATAGCCCTTGCCAGATGAGCAAAACCCAGCTAATTATTGCCAGGTAAGAAAAAAGGAACAGTGTGGATGCAAGAGCAGATAGAGAGCACCCTGCTGTGGCTGTGGGGTCTCAGCTGGAAGGAGTGAGGATGGGAGAGCAAGGCTGGCTCCACCTGCCACCTGCAGCTGTGCAGGACTCCTGCAGAGGCTGCCTGGTGAGCTGAAGTTTCTGAATCACCGTGTCCTTGCTCTGCCATACTCCATTGAGCGTCTCTCGCTTCTGAAACTGCCATGGTTTCAGAATCCTGTGTGTGACCTCCAGATCCACCTGTGATGTTCTAAATTTTGTACCATTTTGGGCAAACATACAACTCTGAACCCAACCTTCATCCCTACCCAGCCTACTGGATTTGGTATGTACCTCTGACATGCAGTTTAACTCAAGTTTTTCCACACAGCCTTAAAGCTGTCCAGAACAAGAATATTGTTTCTATGCTTGCTGGTTCTGTTGTCAGAGTCTGATCATCACAGTGTGAGAGCAGATGCCAACACAAGTCATTTATCCAGCTGGGTGTGAGGTAATGGGACAAGTTGTAACCAGTGAGAACTCACTGCTGCTTCAGGGAAAGAGGTGTTCTTACCAGTGAATAATGCAGCAGCAGTCACTGACGGTCCCATTTGGAAGACAGTGCAATTCTGTGTTCTGAACTCCTTAGATTTACACATTAAAGCTATTTATATCTGCAACTAAGACTTTTGGGCCACAAGGTCTAAAGAGCTGAAGAGATGTTCTTTGATCTGGGCCACTCCCATAAAGAGTAATATTCCATCCTTTATATAGCTTTAATCAAAGTATATAGTTTAAAGTCTATATACTTTAAGTCCTAAAATGTGTTATCAGCTCTTCTTAGCTATAAATAACCACAAAGGAATCATCTGCTTTGTGCTTTTAATCCAAAAAATACCCGATTTTCAGAAGCAGCAGCACCAACAGCCTCTTCTGCCACTTTGGTGTCTCCTGAGTATTTCACACCCAAGTGCTGACTAAAGAAACTCACATGTTATGAGGCAGTGTGCAGCAGTTCTGCTTCTGTACAGTAATGTTTTTGTAATCCTTTGATTTCTAGTTGTGGCTTAGGATATTCTTCTTGGTTTAGCAACTTTTGGGCCAAGTTCCTGACAGAAGAGCTGAAACTTCTGCAACTCTTTTTCATCTAAGCTTTGCCTTCCCCAGTTACCCTCCCCCAAACCTGTACAGACATTTAGTACATCAGTTGCAGAATCGTGGAGAAATAGATAATTGAATATTCACACATGCAGAAACAACTCAGGCAGAATGTGGAACAATGTGGAAACAAGCGCGAAAAGAGGCGGCATCTGTTTATTGAAAATTAGAATGTAGAATAAATTAAGAGGGCAAGGTTAAAACACTTCATCTGCAGGCCGAGTTTGTAGGGAGGAAGACTGCAGGAAGTTTAGCACATAGGCTGTATATAAAGGACTTATGCAGTTCTATTTTTGCAAGATGAGTTGGTTTTTTTTCCCCCCAAGGACACCTTATAAAGGGATAAAGTGTCCACATAAAGAATGGTTTTCCAATAGAGATGATTATATATAGCTGCTTCACAGTAATGCCAGAATTAAAATGCTTAAAATGTTAATGTTGCAATGCTTCAAGTACTGAAGAACAGAGTAAGTATTTTTAGCAATACCCTCAATTCATGTAAGCAAATGCTGTGCTAATTTTTCCACCAGTGCCTATGCAGGTCATGCTGGGCCTTTCTAAAGCAAATAATGAATTTAGCAAATTTGCATTTTTAATGCCTGTTTTGGTGTCATTCTTCAAGGAGAAGGGTAGAGCCAAGACAGTGTTTGATGCACTGACAAGTGCAGTGAATTTGGTTGTAATGTGGAATTACTCTGCTGGCATTTCCAAAGGCCTGTAAAGATACCACATCTACAAACAGAGGATCTGAGCTTTTTCTTTTTTTTTTTTGTTGTTCTGTACATACCTTTGCACTTTGTACATTAAGCTTGCAAAAGGTTTACCACTTTAAAACTGTTCAAGTAGACAAAAGCCATATCCTAGTCATTCATCATAAAACAAGCTTAATTATGCTAGGACACATTGACACTGCATCAGATTTTTAATCTTCAACATAATTTCATAACCATTGCTAACAGATGGGCTGATTACACTGAATTTGAGTTTTAAGTAATAGTTAAAAATTCTAAAATATGATCAAACTGGAAATACCCATTGCATACATAATTATCAAAAAGCTACTGAAAGAAGGAAAACCAGAGTGCAATAAAACCTCTTTTTTGTTTCCTGAGGGAAATATATTACATTTAAGTGCAGAGCTATCAAAGTTCCTTAGATGACCAAGCAGTTTATGCTATTGGCAGCTCCTCTTCTGTTCAATTACAACAGATAACACAGGACCTTACTCTTTCCATAGGTCTGCTGCTCTATTCCAGTATAAAAGGTGTGAATTTTTCTATTTCAGAAGCTCTTTTTTATTGAAACATGCACCTCCCCACTTCTTTTTTTTCCCATTGACAATGAAAGCAAGGAATAATTTAAATTACCATGTTTCTGCTCTTCAATAACAATAACCAATGTAAAATTCTTATGAAACAGAGGGACAGCTTAGTGGGACTAATGGAAGTCACATGTGAATTCTGAACAGAAGGTATTTTTATGTTATCTTGTTAAAGTTACTAAAGGAAAGATAAGCCAGACTTCCCTCTGCCTGCCATTGTTCATCATGTGCTGGACATCTGTTTCATATCATAGGGATGGTTATGGGTCAGAAGTGATTGGTATACTGAATTCTGGAATAGGGGAAATATAGAAATGAAATACTGTCTATTCAGATCTAAAGTCTATACATTGCAGGAAAAAAGGATGCTAAGTATATATACACACAGAGTCCTCTTACATCCTGGAACAGTCCTCTGGCCAAGGAGATCAGTGGAAAATGCTGGCAATGCTTATGATGGCTCTATTTCAGACAGGTCTCCCATCACCAGTATTGGCATTCCAAACAAAAGGACACTGGTCACAGACTGAGCACCATGCTTGGGGCAAGAAAAAGCTTACTGAAATTAAATATTTTGTTAAAACTCCACCGACAAACAGTGATTCTGTAGTTGTAAGTAATTAATGAAGATGTCTGTTAGTTTTGGCTGGGGTGGAGTTAATTTTCTTCACAGGGGGCAGGTATGGGGCTGTGTTTTGGATTTGTGCTGAACACAGGATTGAAAATACAGAGATGTTTTTGTTATTGCTGAGCAGGGCTTACACAGAGCCAAGGCCTTTCCTGCATTTTGTACTGCCACACTGGGAAGGAGTCCGGGAGGAGGCACAGGACAGGTGACCCCACCTGACCAAAGGAATATTCCAGACCATGTGACATCATGGTCAGTACATACAGTGGGGGAAAGAAGGAAGAAGGGGACATTTGGAGTGATGGGTTTGTCTTCCCAAGTCACTGCTCCACATGATGGGGCCCTGCTCTTCTGGAGATGGCTGAATACCCACCTGCCCTTGGGAAGCAGTGAATTCATTCCTTGTTTTGCTTTATTTGTGTGCCTTCCCCATTAAACTGTCTTTGTCTCAACCCAGGAGTTTTCCACCTTTTACCCTTCCCATTCTGTCCCCAGTCCCACTGGTGGGGGAGCAGCTGTGTGGGGCTTGGCTGCTGGCTGGGGTTAAACCACCACAACATTCAAAATAACTTATAATACCACCAGCATTTCATTATATAGATGGGTTTGAATGATGAAATTCCTCTGAATTAGGTACTCTAGCTACAATTTTATTTTCAGGATCTTTTCACCATCAGATATGGAATTTGCAACTGCAGGAAGTGTCTGTCCTTGCAAGCAGGGTTATTTTTAAACAACATACTGGGAGACACCCTTACCATCCAATAAGTAAAATGCTACCCTAGTGCTACAAAAATGCAGGCCAAAGGAAGAGCCTATAAAAGCTGAAATCAGGTTGTCACTTTATGGTGCCACCTCTCTGAGCAACCTGTCCCACGGTTTCACCATCCTCATAATAAAAAAATTCTTCCATATATCTAGTCTGAATCTACCATCTTTTACTTTTAAACCAAACTGTTCAATGTAAAATAATATAGAAAGATTTAATTTAAATAATGTTTATTGCCTTAAGCAGCCTTTATACAGACAGCATCTAATAAGACTATATATATATATTTAGCTTTTAAGTTTTTTCTATATTGTAGTTAAAATAAGCATTTTCTTTGTTCATCCTAACTGGTTTTGAACTGCTGTTTTGGTGTATGCTTGGTAAGTCAGCATAAACTACCACTCTGCAAGTCTTCCTCTCATTAATATTATTGGAACTATCAGTCACATCTGCAAATGTCCATACCAAATAAATAGACCAAACTACATCTCCCATTTGGCAGTGGTTGATGACTATGATGCAAAATGCCTTATTTCTGTTAACATTAACTTTGTGACAGAGAAGAATGATAATTTCCAGACTGTTTAAATTAGTTTCTCATGTGCCAGGAGCTGCTATGCATTTACATAAAGTCCTGTTTCTTTTTCAGAGACTTCCAACCACTGCAGATAGTATTAAATATGTCTTTAATAACCTACTAAACACATCATTAAGTGCTTTGTTATAATATCTGTTCAATCCTTTAAAATCAGAGTCTTTACTTTCAGGAAGTAATAGTACAGACAGACATCTGTTTTGGGATCCACTGTGTGGTAGGACTCAAATTTCTAAGGCATCTCAATTAATTTCTCTTGGAGAGGGGTGTTTTATATTTTTTTTAAAAAAGCTTTTCAGAAGCAGAGTCCTCCTGGGATGAATAAAACTCCTCCCAGGTACATAAGCTCACGAGAAGCTACAATGCAAGTTCAATAAGTCACTTTCATAATGAAAAGAACCTCCATGTTCTGCACTATTAAGTAGCCTAAAGAGGCTTTTAGTTACTGCATTATCTGAAGTACCGATAGCCGATTTAGGCAAGAAGATTATCTAGTTCGACTTGATAAGATTACTGTAACGAAAGGGAAGCTGCTCTGAACAAGATTTTAGGGATTTTTGTGGAGCTATTAGACCCAAAAATAATTTTTCCTTCCTGTTAACATTGTAAAATTAAAATGTGAATAACTTTAAAAGTAAGAGCCTGCTCACTCAGTGTTACCATTAAGGGCAAACCCACTCCCAAAGTCCAGTAAGTAGTTTCAGAAATTTTCAGAAAGCTTCAGATTATTGAGGGAAGTGAAAAGTGTAGATACCACAACCATTAATGAAAGTTTCCTGAGAACTTTAGAAAAAAAATGTAGAAAAAGTTACACAGCTAGATCCACCCTGAAAAGACCCATAACACAGCAAAATATTTGAAAGATCCAGCTTCCCAGGCAAACAGGAATAATTACCAGCCTATTATCAAATGATGAGTATTTTCATTAGAAGTCTGTCCTCTCTTCTTTTTCCCTCCTACCTTTCACACCTAGTCTAAGTGGATAACTAATAATGTCATGACCAATTAAAACATCATGGGACCCCTGGAAATTACGGGTTAATTTTAAGAACATAGCATTGAAAAGGAAGAGAACAGGAAATCTGAACCTGCCTCTTCTTATATTACTCAGAAAGAAAACAGAGTGGTTTTACAATGGAATATGAAATACTGAAATGTTTTAATACAGATGGAAGGTTAAGACAGCTATATACATTCTGTGCAACATAAACATATTAAAAAAAATACTCTCTCTTAACACAAGCTTCATCATACTTGCACAACTGCTGAATGCACTGCATTCAACACATTGAGTACTAGAGGGCACACATTTTTCTCATTCTACTAAAATAATAAATTAGAAATTACAAAATTATTATCTTCTTAAGAAAAGACTGAATAAGGTTTTCAGAAGTACACTATTAAGAGGGACAGTTCTCATTCAATGTGAACTAAGTTGTGAAATTCTTTGAAATCCTGTCTTGTATGTTGCAATAGAGGATCTGTTCATATAGATATTTGAATATGTAATAAATTAGCTTTCAACCTTTCTATTGCTATTCAACAGGATATTGAGTTAATCTTCAAATGCATGACAACAATAAAATACCATGGATTTTTTTTTAAGTTAATACATAAACTGGGGGAAAAAGCAATCACAAAAATTGATACATGTATTTTCATTGTAAAGATAAAGAACTTGTCTAGTGTGTTGTGGTCTGTAGTTTTAGGCACCAACAATGTCATAATGTCTGAGAGGAAAGGATTAGTCACCAGTACACTACTGATGTGTCTCGTTTTCCAGTTTTTGTATCTCATTCCGTCCAGCCTCTGCGAGGTAAGATAAGAGTCTCTTATAGGCTTCTCTGTTGGGGGAAAAAAAAATATATCAAAACATGTAATGTGTTGTTTTAACAATCTCACACATCTTAGGAGTAAAAATGTGTAATTCCCAAACACATTGTTTAGATATTGGGATATTAAAACATGGTAACTTCCCCCCACCTATTCAACTGCTTTGTTTGCTGTGACTCTTTAGCATGGCCAGATCAGAGGAAGAAAAAGGATTGCATTGTTTATGTGTAGTGGAGATGCTTAGAAGCCTACTTGTTTAGTAAACTGCTGTGAAATAAAAGTTCCTCATTTAAAAACGTGGAGTTTCCAAGGCCTAGATGAGATTAGCATTCAGACTTGATGATGTTTGCTCTCACATTTCTGCCTAAGCAATCCCTGTGACTCTTGCCACAGTACAGTGATGTGAGCCCCTGGCACTTGGGTGCAGCCCAGCACTGACCCAGATTTAGACCACTATCCTCAACCAAGGACAACGACTGTTTTAAAATAAACCTGGAATTCAGAAGGGAACTGTCACTCAAGTGGATTTCCAGAAGAGTGCATATGTGTTGATGAGACTTTTCACCTTAAGTTCATTCTAATACTCTCCAACCTAGACACTGTAATTATTGTTGAAGTACTGCCTCTGACATTTAGGTCTTTTCTAATTATCTGTTTCTGTCATGAAATGTTAACTTGAGCAAACAAAACTGCAGTTTTCTTACTAGTTCCTTGCAATAACAACACTGGACATCACCACTATAAGCATTTAATGCAACTTCTGAACCTTACTTCTTTTATAGAGATGGGTTTGCACTTTAATGTCTCCAGTAATTGCACTGAGTATGTTAATACAACGATATTTAGAGGCTGGGACTGAAGAGAGAGAATCAGGTGTTCTTGAAGAAAGAAAATTAGTGTTCTTACAATAAAATGCTCATAGATCACCTCAGGCTGCTGGGTAATGGAGCACATTCTAAATACAAATTAGTAATAGAAAACATCAACAACAGATTAGATAATATATAAGGTTTAAGTGATGAGGCTAAAGGAGATGTAGCTCTTCAGTAATCTCCAAGCATATATTTCAGGAAGCTCAAACAACCTGCTTGCTTTCAGTATTTTGTAGCTAATGGGATGAATGTTACCATATTAACAGTATTTAACAAAAGAAAACCAAAAATTTTAGCTATGAAATACATTATCAAAGGCTGAAAAGCAGGTCGTGTGGAAATCCTGCATATAACGGTACATCAGGCTGACCCTGGGAAAAATCTCTTAAATAAAAGGAAATGTAGTTGTTGGTAGTGGATAGTAAAAAGTGAATAATATAATTACAAATGAATTAAATACATTTTTCATTAAATGGAAGATTAATACCCTGTGAATACCCTTTAGTGTCTCATGAGTTATTCTTGCACAACTCTGCCTTTTGGACTTTTTATAGCCCAGGCCCTGCCAGCACACCTCAGAACTTTCCCAGCATGAGGCATGAGTGGATCCTCCCCTTTGAGTAGCCCGAGGATGTGCAGTAATGCAAACACTGGGGCCAGCTCCTTGCCCAGACCACAGGAGAGTGACGGGCAGCCTTCCAGTGAGCAGCACTAACAGGAAGAGCCCTTTTGGCCTGGGTGCCACACGAGGCAGAGCTTCCTGGAGTTTTGTAACAATGCTGAAAGGCCAGTGCTGCATCTGCACCCAGAGAAACCACCATCCCTGGACAACTACTCCCCTCATGTGCCATTTCCTCCTAATGCCAGACGGATTCACGTGTCAAGTATTTCTGTCCTAAGTTCTTGGGGGACAAATGGAGGAAGTGTGAGCCTGCTGTGCCTATTGGAGCCAGCCTTTCCTGGACACTAACAGCTCTTCTAAATTTAGATTATGAGAGAGCTCTTGAAATTAAGTTGGGGGTATTTCTTTTCCAACCATCTCAGATCATACCTACTAATACTATAATTTTACATATGACCCATAAAGTCCTCTAAAACAGGAACTAACAGGAAAATCCTTACGGTAAGGAGTTCTTAATTCTGTTTTGCAACATACAGTGTAAAGACAACCTGGATTCATATAAATTCTTCTGTGGTCTGTGGACAAAACAAAACATCTCTGGAAATATTCAGCAAATATAGATGGCTTAAAACCATGAAAGGCTTGATTTAGAGAGAGAGATTTCTGGCTGAACACACCTAAAATCATTCATTTTTGAGTGTCTGTGCTGCTGTCTTAACACTGCTTTATTTCAAGAGAATAAACCTCTACTATTCCTTGTCAGAAAATAGTATTAATTGAAAATCAAACCTCTGTGCAGCGTTTCTTCCAAGGCCTTGTTTGTGCTCTGAATCCTTCACAGACTGTGTGATTGTGGGAATAAGGCTGGTAACGAACGTCTGATCCAAGACTGCCACTGTTTCCAGTATGCTGAAAACCCGGTGATCATAGACAGCAGTGTAGTCCTGGATAAACTGCCTGAGGGGGAAACAGAGGCACTTAATGCAGGGTCAAAACTAGATGCAGAGAACATGCCAAGAACAACTGAAGAGTCTAATCAGAACAAGCAGTCTGGCTGCATAGCAATTTTCATATTGTTACACTGGAATACTCTACCTGGAATATTTTCTCCAAACAAAGTCATGCTTTTGAAGCCTAATGCTAAAACTTCCACACATTTATTTTCAAGTAATCTGGCAGATTCTGCTGCTGTTTCACCAGGAGTGCCTTGCTCCAGAGCACTTCATAATGTGTGTGAATGCAAAACCAAACTATATATTCCTTATTTAATAAATAATAATTGTAATAAAAAGACTAACAAAACAAGAGTTTTAGATTCAAATTTGCAGAAACAACGTTGGCATTTCTTATAAAGCCCCACTGGATCTTAACCAGGGCAGACCATTGGATGGAAGCACATCCATTTGCCTTCCTGAGGATTTGAGGTCTTTAAAGACCACAGATAACATTCAAATCAAAATTAACACCCAAGGGATGACACATCCCATGAAAGTGATGTATCACATACAGACTGGCATTCCCACAAACACCCATTCTTATTTTGGTGAGTTTCTCTGGAGCTTTCACCTAGGCCTGACCCAATAAAGCAGAAGTGCTTAAGGGTTGCAGAATGTCTTTGGGTGCCAGGTCATGCAGCTTTTCTACTGTATCCATGTGAGATACAGGATTCATTTTGCTGAGCAATGAAAGGAGGATAATTTACATTATAATAATCTATTATTGTCACAAAATCAAATAAAAAGATAAGCTTGTTATATGAAGATTATCTGCACTTCAAATTAGGCACACATATCTTTCACAGCACCATCAGCATTCCTGAGGAGTTTTTCCCATCACAGGAGCAACAAACCTGCCCTACTGTATGCTTCTCAAAACAGTACCTCATCCCTGAGGAAGCAAGTATGTCTCTCAATTCTATTTTTATGCTCTGGCTTTTTGGCAAAGCTGTGTTCAAACCCTCTGCCAAAAGTACCATTACTTAAATACCATAAACAAGCAACAATGGAGCATGTTAGGATAATTAGTTATTTTAAGAAAACGTGTTTGCTGCCAATTGGCTTGCAGCAGCTTTGCTGCCAGTTGGCATATTTTCTGGTTACCTAAATACAGAAGTCAGCTGGGTGGCATGTTCTCCTCCTGACCCTGCTTGGCAGCCTTCTACCATGTACTGTACAATGTCTGTAGATATTTTTTTAACTGCAAAAGAAAAATCACAAGATTCACACAGAGCTCTTGAACTGACCATCTGGAGAATGTCTTTCATGAAGACAAAAATTTTTAAATGAGGGAAAAAAAAAGGTTTCATCTTTCTTTGATGCAAGTAAAATGACTGTGAGAGCACTTAGTTAGATTGGCTATAAGGAACCAATGAGTCATGGTTTTATGCAAAAGTCTTATTTTTACCACCATTATCCTTTAAACAGATTTTTAAATACACTATGGTCTTTTTAAGTTAAAGCCAAGAGATACGCATTTAGAGGAAATAGAGGTTTTATTTAAATGTTACATTCTGCTTATATTCCTTAATGATTCCTATTTGATTCAAAAGAAAGGTAGTCACAGCATTATATCCTGCTTAGGGCTATGTGGATCTTCTCTGTACTTTCAGTGGTGGAGATTGTTCTGAAATGCACCCTCACTCTTTTTTTAAGGGGAAAAAAACCCTAAAAAACCCAACAACCCCCCCACTATTTTCTCAATAATTGTTTCCAAATAAATTCCCAAGTTGCAAGATACAGCTCTTCCTTTATAAAAGTGGAACTGGGCTGCAAGGACTTTCCTAGAAGGCTGTGGCAGAGCCCTGTCCAGGCAGGCAGGGAGCTGGTGGCTACAGCAGCACAAGACTTCCAGCTCATTCCCCAGCACACTGCAAGGTGGGTACTCAGCTTCTGGCAGATACGGCTATGATGGCAAGAGGGGGAAGAAAGTTGTGTGATGATTGAGCTAATTTCCTAAGCACATCTTGTCCTTGAAACTATTATAGACCAGAACCAAAAAGTACTTTATTAGAGAAAATTCCCAGGGGAAGTCAGAGGTGAATCCAAATTTTGTTTAATGCCTCTCTAGGAGAAAGAAATGGAAATTTTGAGCTCAGGTACCTTCGTTATACAATGGTGGGGTGAAAAAAGTGCTTCGTTTTTTAAGCAGCTAAAAATAAAGCTGTTCTTGCTACAAAACAAAGCATGCTAAAAGAAGAAAGAAGACTCAAAGATACCTTCAGAGAGCAACATGCTACTTTTAATCCATTTATAATGTCTCTGTGGGGAGAACATACACTAGCCTTATTTGGCCTCAAAACTTTAGGTAGAAGAAAATATCCACAACTGCTAAATCTGGAGGAGATTAGGTGGGAAGGATGGGGGAAAAGGAAATGACTTCAGATTCCTGAGAAGTTGATTAGTTCATTAGAGAGTTAAATGAGGCAGGACTTCTCTGCCTGAGAAACAGAAGTCCAAGACCAGTTAATGAGAAAAACAGCCTCATCCAGTTTAGCTGGCCAGATTATCTTATTCACCTCATCTGAGAGTCTTAAATACTGGGATGAAAGATGCTCAGCAGTGCAAAAATCTTGCAGGTGTGGAGAGATCTGAAAGCAAACAAACAGCTCACCTTGCAGCTCATTAACCAGTACCAAGCATTTCAACACGGCCGGGAGAACCAAGTCGATGTCACACAGTTCAGTGCTCTGGGTCCTCTGAAGTACTTCAAGAATGAAAGCAAGAATGGAGGCCAAGCGAGGAGGTGGAGCATTCCCTTTGAACTGCAGGTAGTTTTCACTGGGAAGACAAAGCAAGCCAGAACAAGGTCTATGACTTGGGGTTTTTTTTCCATGCAATGCAAGCACGATATACCTGAAAATGACTGTGATATTTCAGCAGGAGGCCTATTACATAGATTTCTATCTTTATCTAGGCTCAAATAATGGCTTCTATTTGTCTTAGTCGTAGCAATGACTCCCAATTTGTCAGAGGACAGTGATACCTTCTGACTCTACTGAGAGGGGAGTGAGAAATAAGAGCTATCATAATTACAGTTAAAAACCCAAGTATGACTACTAAAAGCTAAACACAAAGGTAGCTTCATAATATAATTGACTAGATGAAGGAATCAAGATTCCAAGATCCTAAACCAACATCTACAATACAGCTGTTACTCAGTTACGTTATTTTAGCTTTATGTGCTTTTGCAAACTCACAATCATACTTGTGGTAACAGCTCTGCTGTTACACTGGTACTGGTGTTTTATTTTTGTCAACAGTATGGTGTAACAGGACAGCCAATGACTGATTTTGCTCTGTCAGAATTAACACAAACATCTCCAGTATAAAATCTGGTACAAAGATAAAAGGTGACCTGTTGATCTGCAACAAGAGTAAATTTTAACATCACTTACAGGGAGTGTTCCAACTTTAACACAATCATTTGTTCACTTTACACAAAAGAATACAGGAATATGAACTACTCTTGGTTTGGCACCACAAATTAGTGAACTCTGAAGACAATAAGTTTGAATTGAAGCATTTAGGACAGAAGAGCGCAGGTGAAAGAGAACACAGTATTCATTTTAAGATATTTAATATTAGGTATGGTTATCTACTCAAACAAGGCATATATGCTGACTGAGCAATGCATCAATTAAAAAACAGCATCCTTATTAAAGACTCAGTAAATAGGGTGCTTCTACAACTTTCAAATGACACCTGACTTTCAGAGCTCTGGGTATTCATTGCACTGCTTTGGAGCACTGGTGTGACCTAGCAAATGAAAGCTGTAACACCTAAATTTCTTGTATCATGTGGTTTTACTTTAATATTAGCAACTCTGAAATCTTCTGTCCCATTAATTACTCTGAAAGTTTCCCACAGATGTTTTTTGGGTGTTCTTCCACTAAAATAGTCAGCTCTCTGACCTGGATAATATAATCCTGATGGTGTGGTTCCCTTTCCCCTCTGGAGCAGCAATACACTCACTGGCTTTCATATGGCAAAGTGGTGAGCAAATCGCACCTATTTGTGTACAGACCCCGTGACTGCCTCATGACCACACAGCAATTTGCAAACCAGAGTTCTGCTCAGTTCTAACACATTCTTCCCAGATCACTAAGGAATCTTTCACATCTTAAAAATCACCAAGTGCCATTACACCTTCAGAACTTTCCACTCTCAATCACCCTGTTCACACATGCATGCACACATTCAAAAATAACTTTAATAAGATGATGAAGTTTGGGTATCCATAAGTTAAAAACATGTCAGAACTAAGATTGTGAAATCTTAATTCACTCCCTTAATATGTGAGAATCAGGCTTTACTTACAGGATTGCCTATCATATTTACCCAAGATCAACACTGACATTCTTTTTCTGATCAATGTGTACACCCAACTCTTTAACAAATAAAAATCCAATTACCTTGGATATAAGCCTGTATTTGAGGGGGTTTAAATCCTTTCCCAACATGGACAAAAAGTACAGATTGTTCACTATTCTGCAGTACATAAAACAAAGTGTCAGCCTCTGAGCAGCGGAACACAGATTTGTAGCTGCTGTTGACATCATGTGAGTGGTGACAGCACAATGAACAAGTACTGTCTCCCTGTCTCTCTGTCTTCCTCTTCCCACACCCACAGTTTTCCATGTCCCCTGGAGAGCTGGCACGCCTGTGTGTGCCCTGACACAGTGCAGCAAGGCCCCACATGCACAGGTAACTGTGGCAGCTCTAAGCACTACTCTGTGCCCCTAAATACAGCCTGAGACACACACGATGACGTCTATCGGAGCATAATTTTTCTAGAAAATTACTTGCTTTTCATGTGACCTCCTGCAATATTTTTTGTTATGGCCTAGGACCTTTACTCTTAATTACTCTCTCCCAAATATTTCCAATTTTACTCTTCTCATGTATAAACACCATCCTTCCTTTGCTCCCTGCCCAGCAACTCACAAGCTCTTCTAAGAGCCACACCATCACCTGAGAAGAAAGCAGAGGCCTGAGCTCATGAGCTATTTGTGAATCTGAAATCCGAGTAAGAGATGTTTTATACTTCAGTGGCCCTTACCTTATGACATGCAAAGTGCTCCTGCGGAGACGGAGCAGCTGGGGGGCTGTGATGGAGCTGCCTAAAGCAGTGAGCAGAGGATGCTGTTTGGCACTGGGCACAGTCGGGGAGGAAGGGAGAAATCGTCCGAAGTAATGTCGAATAATGCTCCCAAGAAGTTGATTTAAATAGGCACCCTGTGTTTGGGACTGACAACATATGAAGGACAGGCCCTGTAGAAGAGAATTTTAGGAAGTGAGAAATTGAATAAATTTTTAACAATACAGTTTAATAAATCTTTAACAATGGTAGTATGAACACTCACTACATGCTGTGTAAACTGCTACGCACAGAGTAACTATGTCTAACAAATAAGCAGCACTGATTTGCTGCAGATACGATGATCTGCAAATGAAGACAGAGTCAGACAAGGCTTGCAAAGGAGAGAAAAGTCTTTCACTAGATTAATATATTGGAAGATAAGCTTTGGGACATGCAAGCTCCCCTTCAAATTCAAAATAAAACCATGGCATTTCAGACCTGAGAAAGATTCTGTGCCCAAAAGCTTCTAATTTCTGTTTTCAATCCTGTACACGGTCTAAAAAAGTATGTTAGCCAGGTAAGATTTAAGAAGGGATAGAAAGAATAAGGATCTCATCTGCTTGTAAAGGACCATGTGAAATTTTTTTATAAATGATATAGCAGAAAAATGAGCACTTAGAATTGAGCTCAAACAAGAAAAGATTTGCTCATAGTATGAGCAAATTAGGGTAAATTAGGCACCATTTATAAGGGATTTAGAGGAGGTTTTAAACTCTGTTTAAGATAAGGCTAAAACTGCTGTGATTTATCCAATATAAGCTATATTGATCCAGAGAAAAATCTATAATGAAAGTACTTGCCCAGAAAGTGCTTATCTGAACACTACCTGTAGTTATAGAACATATATATGGTCCGTCCCTGTAAAAAAAGAACTGTATTCTTACTGGAATGGGTTGCCATAAGAGAAAGTTAAGATCTTGTTTTCTTCCCCCTCCTCTGAGTACTGAGAGGAAGAAGAACAAATCACTAAGAAAAAAAATAAAAAGGTCCCTTGATCTCCTATCTCAAGGGTCACAGTCAGCAGCACAAACAGAAGCCTCTTGAGAACTCAGTTTTCACAATAGTTTTGTCCAACAAGAATAATGGTGTAAAACAAGGTCAAGCACAGAGTTCCCTAGACAGCAATTTCAACAGTACTTCAAACTTCCATTAGCATTGCAATCCAGACTCCAGTTTTGGTAGGAGTATCTGTCTGAATATTTATGGTTGCTGAGGTAAACCAATGCCCCTAATATAGGAATGAACACAAGCTGCTTTTGTTCCTCAGCTATGAACAAAGCATATTTCTGTCACTTGTTGTATAGAGGTTCCTACCCAAAAACATTTTCATCTGTATCTCTCTGTGTGAACGTGGCTGAACATTCAGGAAAAAAAAAAAGCAGCCTGAGGCATAGCTGAGGGTCTTGAAATGGGGAGTTCCCACTTTTGGTTCCACAGTAAACAAATACAGGAAATGTGAAATTTCAAGAAATGAGGTGCCTGAAGACTTGCTGTTGGTGGCTCTCTTGAATGCAGATTTGGGTTAAGGGTTTCACCTCACACACCTCTAGGACTCCTTGATAATTTTGGCAAGTTCAATGATAAAAAATACACTTTCTGAACTGAGGCTTTGATTAAAACTTCAGATTTTCTACTCCTTTTGTGTACAGAGAGCAAATTTGTAGGAAAAAGCAGCTGCTGCTGTATCAGAATTCTTAAGAACAAGAAGTCTGCTACTTCTTGGCAAGTAGCAGACTCAAAGAGACCGTTGGAGATGACAGACTATTTAGTGTGTAAACTTAAGTGTTTGATGTTTTCAGTAAGATACTGCAGCAGGCATAAAGAAGAGTTGTCTGTGCTTTCTGTAGTAAAGCTCATACAGATAGACAGAACGTATTTCATAATCCAAATATTGGAACTGGCACTCTTAAGACTCTAGATTGTTTTAGCACTGAAAGAACCCAAACATCTATGACAAAGTGTATTAATTTATCTGATAAAAGGACACAAAACCCATCACAGCCTCACAGAGGATATCTGCAGCAATACATGAAGAACTCAGCACCTCTGAAGAAGTAACAATGACAGTTGCTAAAATGAGACAGTTCTTCAAACTGAGGATCAACAAATGATAGACAGGATCAAGGAAAGAAGACATCAGTTATTAACTAGTTAGAGATACTGTTTTAAGAATGATCCTAGAATTATTTAATAGCAGCAATAAAAAGAAAGGAGTATTAGAATTTAGATATCTGAAGGAATGCTGACTAATTTTTGCAGGTCTAATAATTTCATTTGAAAGTGAATCAATGAATGTAGGCTGATCATTCATAAAAGCATCTTCATTTTTTTGGGTTGAAATAAATTGATTTGGAAACTGTATCCCAAAAAATTAGAAAAAAACTTGGATTCCTCTCTTGGACAAAAAGGCTTCAGCTCAACACTGTGTTCTTTATTTTGGACTACTCCTCTTCCTTACAAAGTGCAGAGAGCAACAGACGTGCACAAGATCTGACAATACCATATCCCAAGTGGCACAAGGCATAAATTACCAACACTGCACAGTAGCTGAAATCTCTGGGTTCAAAGGCAAAACATCCTAGGCAGTGCTGGCCAAGGATGTGATTACACAGTAATCACACAGAAATTTCTTCTTTTAAATCCCACCAGTAATTAAGAGAGATAAAGGTAACCATCCAAATGCGAGAAAAAAGAAACACGTGCTACTGGACTGCAACCCTGGACCAGAGATTTGAAATCAATCACATCAGACACCAGGACAATCCCTACTAAGCAGATGGACTTTAAAGAGTTGACAGAGTTGCTTTCTTTTCCTTAACTATGTTCTTTAGCCATCTTCTGAGGTTAAGAATAAGAAAAAAGGACATTTTAAGGGGAGCAGAGAAGCATGACATCATCTGCTCTTCATTTTAGCAGAAAGGCAACTGATTCCTGTGTGTGTTCACTGCAGGAACCTTTTGTGGCCAGAGCTGCCTCTTCTGATTTATCCATATATCTGTAAATCACCTGTGGAGAGCAAAGAACCGATTAGTATGGATTACTGGAACTATTCACTGCAGAAATGCCAAGCTACCTAATGATGACTTATACTGTAAGTCCTGCTGTTGGAATAAATCTGCTGTTCACCAATTAATGTTGTACAATTCCTATTAAATACATATTATAATTCACAAAATGTATTAATAAGCTTGCTCAAATATCAGACCACAGATGTGGCTCATGGGAGGGCTTTTAAGGTCTGTCTCTGACAAATGCTGAGCCTGCACAGAGCCATTAAAATCACTGGCAAGTGTATGTGCCAAGCACTACTCAGAATGAAGCTCTTTTGCTATTCTCCATATTTAGATAGAAATCAACAAATCCTCCGTATTTGGACAGGTTTAACGCTGATAAGTCAAGCAGGGTGTCCTACCTTCCCTGTCATGATGTATACAATGCTTATTCCATGCACCCACACTGTGTTCTACAAGATATATTTAAACTAATATTTCTTCTCCAAAACAAGTGTCTTACATTGCTTCAGTTCTTTCCCATATTACTGGTAAATGTGTACTAAAATTCCTCCAAATCATTCTCCAAGAAATCCAGCAAGAGCAATATTGGTCTGAAACTTCCTATGGTAGACCTTAGCAATCCACTACCACACAAATCAACTCAACTTCTTTCTGCAGTAGTGAAATACCTAAGGTTAAATTTTACATGCCTCACTATCTCATAATTAGGAACAGTCCCATAAAATTGTAAAATGGCTGTTCATTCACGTTCTTCATGCTTTACTTTCCAAAGTCAGTCATTCAAACAATTCTGAGGGCAATTTTCATATTATATCTCAATAAAAATCTTTCTTAGGTCATCAAATATTAGCAAAACAAATGATGCACAGTGAAAGAAATAGTATCCAGACAATAACTCTTGAGGCAAGATTAAAAAAACCCCAAAAAATTGTTTAAAAGTTGCCAGAGCTAAATTATTTTGACAAGGCAGCATCAGTGACTGAGTTTGAAAAAAAACTTCATGATGAGCTCCCTGTACAGTGGAGACCAGAGCAGCTGCCCAAAAACTGTCAAAAGGCAGAACTGTATAGCCTAAAGTTCTATATAAACATGAACATAACAAGTAAACACAGTCAGTCTGAACTGAGGAGAGAGAAATGCAACATCCAGTCTTAATTGGAGCCTTTGACAATTAGGTGTGCTTGTGTAAAATTAAACAAAGCCTCTAACTTTGATCTATTAAAAATAAATCTGTAGGTTTGGGGTGGTGAAGGATGGTGAGATACAGTCATTGGTTCTGATGAATTGTGTAGTAATAAACTACACTGTGTGAAGAGAAAGAGCTTTGTATGTTGTCCTAAAAGATAAAAAAATTCAAGAATTCTACAGGATTTCATAAAATTGCTGCATCAGTGGATATGTAAAATTACTGCTACTAGGACTGATTTCAAATCCCTTTAAAACCCACAAAAGGGATCAAGTAAACCACATTAAGAATAGTTGTTAAAAACTCTGGAAAGAGTAAAGTTTTTTCAGGTCATTGCTAGCAAAACTAAAATGTTTTCTGGGATCTGAAGTAGTTTTTTTGAACAAAGAAGCCCACACTGTAGGGACTGAAGAAGAAGAAAAAAAAAGATGGAGTCTGGAACTTTTCAGAAGACTGAAGAAAAAAAAAAATAAAAAATGAAAGGCTGCTGAGTAGAAATTCCACGCAAGGGCTTTTATAATTTGACTGTGAATAAAGAACTTGCATGTATGAGAAGATATTTTGCACAGTCTCCAAATTCTTGTTTCTCTATTTTCACATAACTGCCAAAGGATTAAGTTGTAAGCTGGAGTATTACAAGGGACAGATCTAGAGAACAATGTTTGCCTAACATTAGGGTGAATTAAGGCTCCTGCACTAAAATACCAGTTCTCTACCTCCACAAATGAGCACAGGCACAGGGCAACTACCCAAGAGGGGCCTCATCATTCATTTCACCTGCAGTTTAAGTTAGTCAAGGTGAGGTTATTCCCAAAGAATTCTGTTTCTCAGTCTTCCCTCCCACCACATTTACATGCTTTCCCTCCCACATATACTGTTTCATCACTTTTCTGATATGCCCATTTAGGGGTTTGGGTTGTTTGTTTTGTGAGGCTTGTTACTATTTGATTCAGGTCACAAATTGCTATTCACAGAATCATTAAAGCAAATTAAACGGGAATGCAAATGGTGGTGAAAGGGAATGAATTTAGCCTTAAGCCAACTGTGAAACAATAACCTGAGATGCCAGAGTGCCTAGAATCCATTCAATCTCAAAGGATCTCAGCAGACGTTTTTTTTTTGTTTGTTTTTAAACTGATCTTGAAATATTTTTGGTTTGAGTTGATTCTAAATTGGAATTTTTCCACTTTTCCACATAAAAGAGAAAGAAATATTTTTGAATGAATGAAGCACTTTGAAGCACTTAATAAAATGCAAAAGTCCCATACTGAAACAGGAAAAATTACTCATGAATTCTCCTCTTTTCTCCCCAACAGTGTTTATCAAATTAAAGAATTACTTGTTTTCTAGAAGTAGTGTTTGTCTAAAATAAAGTATTTGTTCAAACAAGATCATCTAGCAGAGCTGGAAAGGACATAGACAATGCAGCAGACTGATGAAGAGTACAAAAGTGAGGTCAGGAAGTCAGAATCTGGCAAATAAACCAGGATACAAGGGCACACAACACTCAAGACTTCAAAACCAACTCAGGTGGTTTCATCAGAGGACTACATCTGTCTGTGCAGACTCCAGAGAAACCGTCTCTACAACTGAAATACCAAATTAGCAAACAGACACACACACTCTGGGCTATTACTATTGTCCAGATGGCCCTACATGTACACAGCTTCTGAAAATACCTATAGAGCAACAAAGAAAGTCATACTGTGCACAGCATTATATAACCATTTCCACTTCCATATGACATGCCTTCAATCACAATGAACTGCTTTTGAAAGGAATAAATCCAAGAGATGTTAACAATGTCACCACTGCATTGTTTCACAACACAATCCTGCAAAGCAGTGAGTTAAGACTGCAATCAAAATGAAGACTAAGAGAGAAAGGAAAATAGCAAGCAAAAAAGACCCAAGGATTTACAAGGAAAGCTTGTCAACTTATTTTCAAAATACACTCTTTTCTCTTTCTCACCAGCAGAAATTAGTCTCTTTCTACAGCATCAACAAGCCTTACAGAGTTTCAAGACTCATAGGGAAACCGAGGGAAGAGTAGGAGGAATAATGGGCAAGAAGGCTTTAGTTGTGAAATCATAAGCAGCAGGAACTTGATTTATCAAAACATCTTCTCAAAGCATTAAGATAAACCAATGGTATAATACACCAAGGATTTTCTTTTGCTCCTAAGAGCAACGAGAAAAGGGTATCTCAACTCTAACTATCTACCGTTAGCCAAGTCAAGGATAATTTAAGGTATTTATTTGTTCTGTCATCTTAACAATTGCCTCACTACATATTATGATTACTTGATGCACTGTTTGAGACATCTGTCACATTGGAGACCAGTGTAACCAGCTGGCTGGGCTAAAAGTTTTCCATATGCAGCAAAGAGACCAGAAGCTCTGGAGTGTACCACAGCACGGCTGCCTGCAATGAGGAAAGCCAAAAGGGTGGCAGCTTTCCTTCCACTTCTATAAGAAGAAAAAGACTTCTCTTACTGCTTCTGTAGATTCAGTCAACACTCGTTCTGATTACAGAAAAAGAAAACATCATCTGCAATATGAATCTCTTCCTGAAGATACATTTGTGTGCTGATAATAGAGTTGAGATATTTACCTGGAGATAAAGAGGCAGGCTCTCCTGAATGGCAGACAGCAAAGCCACAGGCAGCTCCTTGTCCTGCTGGAGCACAGAGTGTGGCAGCAGTAAGCAATCCACAATGCGAAACAAGAGTTGCTGGGCCTTGGAAGTAGCCAATATCGGTGCACAGAATTTTACTAGACATCCTGTTGAAAAAATTTCAAAAAATCAAAAAATCCCAAAGCAATTTACAGTTATGAAAAAAATTAAGAAAGCCTGAAGAGGCAATTATGTTAAATTAGATAATATGAGAGTAGTTAAAAGCAACTGAATTGTTTCACTTCCATGTACTCATTCCATGGCATCCTTTTAAAAAATCCCAGTCAAAACAACTCAAAAGTCCACTTACAGTTCACCAAAATGAAATACTAAATTAATTCAACACATTACAATTAGAATTTTTTAGGCAAGTGAAGCTGCTTTAGGAAAAGCACAGCAATGCTAAAGAAAGGACGAGTCTCTTAGACCCCTGCAGAAAACTAAACTTGATCCTTAACCTATTGCAATCAGCACACATGCACTTGAACATTTACCTTGCTGTGTGCATTCATCCCTTTTACAGAGAAATGCTGCCTTTGCCTTCCCTTCACATTTGTCCAATACCACTGTGGCAACACCACATCAGCACTACTCGCACAGCAATTCAGTGTTGGCAAAACATTAAATATCCTTCAAATTGCATTTAATTTCAACATATTAAGAAGAACAAAAGGCAGCCAACTCCATTAACCAGCACAGTCTGGCCAGGTCTTTGTGGGGCTCTCAGGTCACAAACTGAGAGCCTCAGAGAACATGACATCTTTCTTGTTTTCAGCACAATAATGTATCACTTGCTCAGCTTTGAGCCAGTTTTAAGATTGTTCTTTTGACTTGCAAAAAAAAAAAAACAAATCAAAAAAAGGAAAAAGGTGCTGATGTGTAAACACCCCAACTTTGAGAAACATCTTTATTGCAGGCGAGGTGTAATTTTTCATGAAAAACTAACTCCATACTCAGAAGTGTTAATACTCAAAATACACATTAAATAAAACAAGATTCTTATGTAGTAGTTTCCACAGACATTTTAAACTTTACATGTAATTAGAGGCAAGAAAAAGTTTGCTGGCTTGAAAATACAGGAATATCCCAAGGAAATATGTTTAAGACTTTGAAAATAATGCAAAATCAAAAGTAGGCTGTTACAAGATATTATTAATCTATAAAAGTCATTCATTATCATCTCTAAAAACAACGCAAAACAACATTAATCTTGTGGAGTGAAAGAAAACACAATGATCAATCATAGAGAAAGAGAACGATCACCTAACAATACTCCTAATAATGTTGTCTAAGCTTCCTGCTTTGAAAAAAACATGGTCATTCCAGCTAAAAGTACTCCTTCTATTATCACTGCTGTGATGTATGGGACAGTACAAGACACAATCTGACTACAGACAGGAGGTGTTTAGATTTGTTAAAGTTTCATGCTTTGTCCTTATAATTTAACAAGCCCACAGAATGTGAAGCAGTGATCGAAATACACTTGAAGGTTTTTTTTTCTTTTAAACCTTCTTTATGTTTTCTTAAATAAAAAGAAAGGACATTTCCTTGCACACAACAGCATGATTGAAGATTAATCGTTTCCTTCTGCAAAGAACAAAAAGGACAACACCAATCTAAAAAGGAAAATACCAATCTAAAATTACTTTCCAAGGCTCCAGCCCTCTTCTGGATATCTAAAAATGATTAATTTGATCTTGTGTATCAAAGTATGCTGATCTCACAATATAAAAATAAAGTATTTTACAAAATTCTAATTCCAGTGCATTTAATGCACCTTTTGCATCTTGTCATGCTTTCTCTGTGTTCCTTAGAATCATGATGTAAACTGTGTGCGCATGCAAATCATTACCTCTCTTTTAAGATGCATAAGGTTTACCCTATTTTTAAAGGTAAGTGGGTCAGACTGGCACATTCATTGATAATTAAAGCACTCTTCTTTTTCCACCCTATCAGTAGTTCCACACTTAATGAATAAATGCTAGATTTGCATTTTAGTAAAGCACAGAGTGTATGTCAGAGAAGCAGTTCCTAAAAGAAGCAAAATACATACCTGAGCCAGCTTGGCCACTACCATAACTCCACCACACACCACGCAGCCTGTCATAATATTGCTTATCACAGAATGTCCTGAGTTAAAAGGGACCCACAAGGATCACCAAGTCCAACTCTCAGCCCTGCACAGGACACCCCCAGGAGTCACACCATGTGCCTGAGATCATCGTGCAAACACTTCTTGGACGCTGTCAGGCTGGTGCTGTGACCGCTTCCCTGGGGACCCTGTTCCAGTGCCCAACCCCACTCTGGGTGAAAAACCTTTTCCTAAACTCCCTAAAACCAGAATTTTGAACTCTACCTTACCCCTCCACACTGGCCCTAAAAAAATCTGCCTACAGTTTGCTGAATCCTATGAGTCCTTGGCTGCACTTCCATTTCTACCTTAACTATACAGTGATTGAAAAATCATTCAATTAAGTGATTACCACAGTGTTTTCTCTGGTGAGCCAGGCTATGCCCATAGCTTGGATACCTAACACCAAAGCTGCATGTTGTCTCAATCCACAGGGTTCAAAACCTGCAGTTCTTTCAGGAGGGTGTACACCTAACTTATCTTCTATAGGAAAAACTCAAAGCTCATCACTTCTGTTTAAAATGAGTGGGCAGAGGAAGGAGACAAGAAAACACCTCATATAAAAAGATCTCATGACCCTCTATGGGAAGACCAGATCCACTGTGGGCATAAATTGCTGTAACTTTAGGAACTGCTATGACTTACAATAATCCTCACTACAGCTAAATAGCCAGAAACCAACTCTTGTCACAGTTTCTGAGTTCGTTTAGGTAAAACAGGTGGTTTTCAGTAATGAAAGATGTGAAAACCTCTTACTTTTGAAAATACTGATTTGCAGGGGTAAATCAGGGATAAAAAATAAAAAACCCCACAAACAAAAACCACAAAGCGGTTAGACATCAGGATCTAGAGAAATCTGGAAAAAAAAAATCTAACTGCAGTATCTTGGTGGCTTTCTTTTTTCAAACATTAAATAGTATAGCGGAAATATATATATGGATAGTATAAAGGGGAAAAAAAAGTATTAAAACTTTATTTTACTGATTCCTTAAAACTGTTTCCTAAAAGAAAAGAGGTTGTAAGACAATTACCTATGATCCAATATGTAAGCTGCAGACCTTCTGGGGGTCCTTTTGCCTTCAGATAGGGTTTTACGTACTTTAATACATCACCTAAATACTCCAGAGTCTTTGCTACCATGGCAGATTTCTCAGGGAGTGTCTGAAGACCACTGTAAGTTCTACCAACAGCCTGAGAAAATAAAAACATTGAAATAAATATAAATTAGCTTACTGGGTTTCTCATGAGACTTTTGTGAGTAATTTCTTTTTCAGCACTCTAAATCTGATACATAGTCTCTTTTCACTAAAATTGTCCTATGAAACTAACACAGGGATAGATGTACAGTACCTTAATGAACTGGACAAGAGCATTTTCTGGGTCTTGCTTGAAAACTGACTGTCCAACATTAGCCTTTAAAAGAATGTTTTCTACTTCTGAGAGTTTAAAAATCAGTCTTGTCATTTCAGTCAGCTGCTCCATGTAGGCTTTTCCTGATTATTACAAGAGAGCACATCAGTAAATACAGTATACAGTTGTGCTTTCAGATTTAATTTAGTCCCAAAACGATAAAGTAGAACACTGTTTTAAAATACCTAAAACACAAGTATTTGGCAACCAACTGCATCTCTCCAGACAAAGAACATAAGTCCAAACCAGTTATTTTTCTGATATAAGTTGTAAGATAATGAAGAGTTTTAAGTATGGATAACCAAGCTGATGGCTTTCTTTTTATTTGAAATCTGGAAAATGTGTATGAGAAATAATGACTAGAAGATGTGTTCTACAGATAATTAGAACTGCAGTGGTTTTAGAAGAAGGGATAAAGTATTGCTCTAAGAAAGCAAAATATCCAGTATAAAAAAGGGGAGAATTAATTGCAGCTAGATTCCACCCCCCCCCCCCCACCCCCCCGCTTTGTTTTTTCTTTTAGGCCATTCACAGCATGATTTCTGAGTATTTACTTCAGATTTTCACTTTTTTTAGAGCAGTTTCTCCATAGGGGAAAAATAACTTGTCTCCTTGGGAGCAAGTTTTTATTCTTTGCTTCCAAGGAAACAAGCTCTTTTATCTTTGTTTGTGATACATTTGTCATATGCAGAGCAGGCAAACTATCAATAAATAGCACAAGCAGTGTAAAGAAACACATTTTGTAATTAGGTAAAAGTAAAGGAATACAAACAAAAATACATTTTGTAATTAGCTGAAAATGTTTGCCAGCTTTGCAATATAGCCCCGTTACTGCAAACATGAGGGAAATGTGAGCACTTACCAACTGTTCTCTCAGCATCTGTCTTGGCCAAGGCGCCACTTGGTTGATCGAGGAACATTTGCAAAACGCAGCGAAACCACGAACGTACTGTCAAAGCTTCATAGGATGTATAGCCCATGCTAGAAAAAGCTTCACACAGTGAACTGTGTAGGTAGAAGAGGAAGAAAAAAGGTGTGGAGATCTAATAAAAGTAGGCAGAAAGGTGACAGTGCCTCTCATTTGGCTGTAGATGCACATAGACACGTGTACATATGTTTTGGCTACATAAAACGGAGGAAAATTCACACAATGGGAAACACCTTACTCTAACAACAGATGATTTGACTGCATTATCTAACAATGCTGGAAATAGTTTATCTGAATCAGCCTGGAACTTCATATTGACACTGGCTCCAGCCTTTCATATAAAGCCAGCCCAGGTGCCCCACGCTACTCTGAAGTCTGCTTAGTTCTAACTGCATTAAAGATGGAGAAGAGAAGGTCTGCCTTAGCAAATAAAAATATGCCATGTTAAAAACAGATCCAAAACAGAAACATAAAAGGTCATCTGGAGATGAGAAAGGAAGCTGCTGTACTTGGCAGTACACTTACAGACATATTCATTTAGGTATGTACACACACAAGTAAGTATATACATTCCTACACAAATTTACTATATATGCTTTCAAACACTTGCTACTATTCTACCAGTCAGGTGTCAGACCAGAGTCAAGCAATGCACAGTCCCTGTACTCTGCTGCTCTGTGTTCCCACAAGTTTTGCTTTCCTCACTACCATGAGTAGATGCTGCAGTCATTTTCCCAAGCATATCAACCTTGCATCATTAATTCTGGAGAAACTCCTTGCTAAAACAGAGCAGGTGTGTTCTGCACTCTGTTCCCAATTACTATCAAATGAGCTGCATGTGTGCTTCAGGCCAGGGAAATTTCTTGAAAATAGTCACACCTTTTATTTGAGAGACTTCCTCCCTGGTCAGTCCTAGATACTTAAACTTTAATGAAAAATGCTTGTACTCTTTCTTGATATATGTACGTGTAAATCTACTTATTTTCTACAGATTTTTTACTCATGCTTGCAACAGAATGTCAACAAAGGTCCAGATGGAAACCAAACTGGATTCTACTTCTCACTAAACAGCATTAATGAAGTTGAGGGGTTTTTCTGCTTCATTTACTTAAAACCAGTGACCACCTGTATATTTTGTCTGAGCATCCCTGCTGAAGTACTGCTGACAAAATAAGAAGGGAGACCCAATGAAAGCAAATTAAAAAAATTAACACTGAATTCCAAGACCAAAAGAGAACAAATGGGTTGCCCATGGACTTAATGCTCCTTGCAGTAACATGTAAATAAGTTCAGTCTCATGTAATCTTGTTGTACAGAGCCAGTCTACTTGGTCCCAAAGGCTCACAAAATCACTTTCTGTTGTAGTCTCACTCCTGTTTCTCTTGCTTGCTGGTAGCTGGGCCACTTAGACATTTTCTTAGAACTGGAAAGGAATATGCTCCTAATCCTCAGAAAGGAAAGAACAATAACTACTTGGTAGAAGCCTGGCAAGTGATTCTTTTTAAAACAGTGAGCTTATTCACATGCTCAGAGTTAGTTTAGACAGGTTATAACACTATCATGCACTACACAGCATGGATCTGGAGAGGATATTTTAGGCTCTACCGCAGAAGAAATTGCAAAGTTCATGTGTATGTTGCCAGAGCTTGCAGGGTATAACAGTACTGGAAACAAAAGAAGTTTTTCAACTGAGAATATTTGATGTGAATATTATCAGAGCACAGTAACCATGAAGTCTTAAGATCCCAGCACTTAGATACATTGATAACTTTTGCTCTACAACTGCCTAAGGTAAATAAGTACATGAATTGTGCTCCAAAAAAATTGCTTTCAAGACGACAGTGTTTCTAGTATGATACCTCTGTATTCTACCAAAAATATCTTACCTTAGGTACTCACTGTCCTTTCACAAGGAATATGAGCTAGGAAAACAATGCATCTATGTATATGTTGTTAACAATATGTCAGGTGCTTAATGAATACTGGTAACAAATACTTAAGTAACTGCTTTCAATCACCTACTTGAGCATTTACTGAGAGGATTGGTGATTAACCTTAAGCACCTAAATAATACCAAAATTCAAATTTAGGAAGCAAAATATTTTCCTTGATCACACTAAAGAGCAACAAAGTTCAAAATTATAAAATTCCATTTATAAAAGGAATTTATGTGCCTCACTCTCATTTCATTCAGCACATGCCAGGTATCTGCAACCTTGAATGAAACTCATCCTATAAAAATCATAAAAGAAATATAGCAGAGGACTCAACACTCCCAAGTTCCAAACTGACACACAAGGAACTAAATTCAACCTTTTCTAACACCTCCCTGCAAAAGGCTATAGCCTCATCTTTGTCAATCACACTTAAATAATCTGTACCATATCCTGATTTACAGTTACTGTCCTTAGTACACTATGTACCCTAAAAATGTGCAACATTTTTCACTTTCAAATACAGTCCGACACAGAAATATTCCCTCTTTCTCTCTCATTTCTCACCTCCCCTGCTTCCAAAACCTGATTCAGAAGCGGGCAAGGCAGGCAAAAAAAAGCACACCACAAAAACAACCACCACCCATCCATCTTAGGTTCACAGAGGCTTACTTAGTGAAAATAAAATTTCTCAGGTATATAAAAATTTGACTGGATTGTCCTGGGCAATCTGCACTAGCTGACCCTCTTTGAGAAGATTTAAAGAATCTGCACCATTTTAATGAAACATTACAGTGTGAACAAGATTTTCTTCAACTCTAATGAAGGATGAAAAGGTACTGGAAGAACAAGTAGTTGCAATTTTTCACCTGTTTTGAATTAGATGACTTAGATATCTTGACACCAGCTGAGGCCACACCATGTCATCCCATCCAAACAGCCTCATCATTGACAGAACAGGCTGTGGCTGGAGATCTGATAGGGCTTTGCTGGGTATATCCAAAGCTAAGAGAGTAAAACCTGTTTTTAAAGAGAGAACAACATGGCACCATGTTAATAATTTCTCTGTATAATCCTGGTTCCACTAAAAAGTAATGAAAATAAATTACAATTAATAATGTGCAGTCTGGAAGTACCAGAAATCTCAATTAACAGGGAAGCTGTTCTAAAAGAGAGTGTTTGTACCCACATTAAAAATGTAGTCTATCTCAAGCAGTTTGTAAGTCATCAAGACACACAAGCGGCAAAGGAGGAAAAATGGATCCTAACATATGCAATTTTAAATAGATTTGAAAAACTACGGTTTATAAATCCTGAAGGCATAGTTTTACCCCCTCTGCAATAAAAAATATGTCTTAAAACGTGCTTTTTTGTCTTCTTGACTTCCCTTTCTTACTTTCATCCACTATATCTTGCCCTGTACACTTAAGTATTACTGTGCTTTACAGGGTTGAGTTTTATTTATTTGTTTTGTTGTTTCTACACACTTCTCACAGTGAAAAACTGTATCTGGAAAGAATTCACTCAGTAAAAGCTGGTACCTTTCTATTTTTAGAAGACTTTCATGTATCAAAAGTTACCATATAAATAAAGCCCTACAGAAAAATTTACTCTTGAAAAGGATCACCGTATAACAGCTGCAGATCTAGAAACAGGGGCAGTACTTTTTGCAGAATTTTGTTAATGAAGCATAACCTTCTGCTGTTTCTGTTAGGTCTATTGTTGAATCTCTAGTATCCAACACTACCAGAATAAAAAATATAATGCATTCTTAATATTGCAAATGAAAAGTGCATTAAAACTCAGAAATTAAATGTAATCTTAAATGCTGAGCAGTTATTAGGTTATAGGAAATGAGAAGCATCAAATGAGTCAGGAAAACTGCCCTCATTGGACGGCAATAAAAAAGGGTCTCATTAGCTCCCAAATTCTCCAATTCAAGTTAAACATGATATTAAAATCAATATAAATCTGCATGCATTGATCATCTGGCTTTGAATTAGATAGGAAAGGCTAGTTTTCAGAAACAACAATGAAGTTGTTTTCATTAACAGTACAGGGACAGATTATCTTAAGCCATGAGCAACTTCCCTTTTCCTTATGTACCTCAGAATAAACAAGAAGGTCATAGAGAGTCCCCACTCTGCCTTAGCTGAGGAAACAATTTGTGCCAGCCTTCTTCCAGTTCTCACCTGGTTTCTGCAGCATCAGCCATAAGAGAAGTTGGGGAGAAATGGGAGGCAGAGCAGTGCTGTGAGGCCCAGGCTGTTTGCCTGGCAGGGGGAGCAGGAGAGCTGTGACTGCTGCTCTCTCTCTCCTCTGGGCTGCAACCTTAAGGCAAGAAGCTCAAGCAGCGTGGGAAAGGTTTGCCTATCGCTGTAATGCTACCTAACACATCTCTATAAAGCAGGTCACAACTGCACTCCCCTCCTTCTCAGAGGAGTTTATAATAGCTTGCTGCTCTTGCTACTTCACTGTGCTAATATAAAATAAAAAAAGCTATGTCACTGTAGGAAATGAATGAAAGTTTTGACATTAACAACCTCCTCCTTTGATATGTATTGCTGTTTCTCACATGTTTCAGCAGTGTGAGACCACTACGGTTGCACACTGCCTCTTTCATTAATGCTGCCTCCTAACTACCACAGAGCTGCTTCAAATGAAGGCTCTTTTAGCTTTTCTATTACCAACTCAGTACTCCTGAGCTTGTAATTTTATCTAATTCATACCACGATGGGAAAAAATACTTTATGTTTCACTCCTCTGAATTTTAGTTAACTGGATACAAGATTTCATTGTAACTACAGAATACAGTGTTAGCTACTGATGTTAAAGATCAAACCGGGGTATCTTTCTATTCACTGCCAAGCTGACTCATTGCATGTGGAGCTCACACACATATGAAATGTTGTACTTCAAGATTAAGAGCCTTCAGTGTAAAGCAAGAGAAATAATTAGAATGGATTACAAAATTGTTTTATGATGATGAATGTAAGGGTTTGGCAAAAGGCAACACGCAAGTAAACAACCTTTTAAAAATTGCCTTCAAATGAAAAATATTTTTAAAAATTTATTTTGAATCTCAACCATTATGAACAGTTCAACACAAATAAACTTCTACAAAAACAAGTAAATTCTGGATACAGCGAAAAACAGTATTCTTATTTATATTGTACAACACTTGCATGTTGATTATAATCTGTGACTAGTAGTGAAAAAGAAGTCAGACTTGTATAGCTTCAAAGCCCTTTGGCGTTCCCAATGTGTTTGTGTCCTATTAAAGAATTCACCACTACAGTATTTCTTTGTGTCAAAACATTTAGCATAGATTCTACTTTTTGCATTTATACATATGTAAGTTACTACATGGAAGGAGAAATATCCCAAAATACAAACTCCTTGAAAGTTTGTGAGCCAGAGAATAGCACCAAATCCAGTAGGTAGCAGGGAGGGTCAGTGCTAACCTGCAGCTGTATCAGCAAGCTGTGGGGAAGGCGGCGTCTGTGACATTCTCTGGCTCTTCAAGAAGGGAAAGAAATTTCTCCAGAGAGCACTGGCGACAGCAAGGTGGTGCTCTTTAGCTACTAATGGAAGCTGTGCCTCTTGGGCTGTGTTTCCCAGCTGAAGTCCCTGGCTTACACGCTCGTGCACGCTCCTAGGGAGAAACAAAAACAATGTTTACGTTCAATAAATGAAAAATTCACATCTTTTTAAAACGCATTTACAACTACTTTAAACCACAGAGCCTGAGAACTGAAGGATCATTTTGAGCAATTAAAACCTTTATGCAAAGACATTATGCATACCAGTTATTTGATGGATGAATGATGGCATATTAAGCACCATAAAGTTAATGTTAATTACTAATGTCAACCATTAATTATATGCTTTTTAATATGTCAGATCAAAATGAGAAATTGGCAGCTTTAAAATGAATATCTGCATTTTGCAAGTGCTAGCATGACAAGCAAGTCTGCTTTCAATCCAAAGCCAGGTGCTTCTTTAAAATTTTTGTCACTAGGATTTTTAGGATAGAGTTGAGTACAGCAAATAATGGCAAATGATTTCGATCAATTGTAAAGCTTCCTTCTGAAATCCACTTCTCACTTGTAAAATCTCACTAGGTAGGAGTTTAGATAAAAGATTCATTTTATTCTGATGCACTGCAGACAATTAGGTTTGACAGCAATGCCCACAGCTTTGTTAGTACAGTAAAGACAAAAGTTACCACTACACATAACTCCCATCTCTTCCTCAGACAATGTGGCATGAATTCAATAACGCACTCAATTTTCTTTGATTCTTCTAGTACCATTCCTGCTACTTAATCTAATTTGGAAGTTGTGACTTTCTAGAGCTTTAATAGAGATATGTCTGCAGGGAATCAATGTTCTCAGAGAAATGGTGGGGGGGGACATTAATAAATTTGTCTGGTAGAGCAGGATAGGAGGCATTACAGTACCAGGCTGATCAACTAAATAACATGCTTATTAAAAACAATCTGTAGGAACGCACTATCATTCCTGTTCCTATTTATCTTCTGGTCAACCCAATTGAGATTGTGCATTAAAGCACAGGCAGCATTATTACATTTGCTTTATTAAATTCTATAAACAGCACTGTAAAGTCAGAGTCAAGATATTTATAAGATAATGGCAAACTGCAGAGGCATTGAGAATTGCCTTAACACTAACATTTCTAGACTACAATGCTTTTTTCTTAACTGCCATTCTCACAATAGCAACTATTTCACAAAAATCTTTCCCTAGATCTTTATTTTATGCTTACCCTAATTTGAAATAAACCAAAACAAAAATAGAAAAAACTCCAGCTCCTAGTTCCCTTCTGGGAATGGGGGAAAATTATGAAAGAATTACACAACTCACAGCACTCATTAGGACATCTGAAATGGAATAATTTTAAATAAAGAGTAGGTTGGCTGCAAGGCCTTCCCATACTACAGTTGATATTAGAAGCGCATCTCATTATATGAAATTAGTATCCAAAAATTCTGCCCAACACATAATTTAAAACATAAAACATACTGGCTGTCAAAGGTAACGATACCTTATGCCTGCCTGCAGGCATTCATTAGTTTCAATAGGACAGATAGAGAGAATTGAGTACCAGCTACTTTTCGAATGGCCACATTTAACAGACAAGGAAAGGTACGCAGCATTAGGAGGAATCAAGGATTTCTTTGAGAGACGGCATGAGTCCAAACACAGGAACAGAAGCCAGGAATTCTAAACCCAACACTTATTCCCTCTGTGGCTTCACATAAATCATACAGCCTTTGTTAGCCTCAGTTTCCCAGCCATGATATTTGGATACTAAGACAGCTTACCCTTTAAGGATGCTGTGAAAACAATCAATGCTTAGAAACTGAGGATTATATTCAGTATGTCAGTTGGTATTCTTATTTACAAGGCATATTCTCCAAGTCAACATGAACTGAAATAGAAGCGAGATTAGCATAAAAAGTCATGCAACACTTTTTTGGGAGCATCCCCTTATTAAAAAAAGGACAAAGAAAAGGGTGTAGAAATAGTGAGGCCTAGAGGTCAAATGATGAAAAGGTAAAAGCAAAGGCTAAAGACAAATTAAAAAATTCTTTTTGCCTATTACAAAAAGAAAAAGTTCAACAGTAAAAACAAAGAGCTCTTCTGTTCTATTTTGTTAGGAAAGGAAAGCATGATGCCTCATAATGCAGAGACTAAAATTTCTGGGACCAAATTCTGCCTTACTTACATCCAGATTACACTGTAAAATTGCACAAAGACCTTTTTCTCTCCTCTAAATTGCCTCTCCAAAGACGGGTGCCTTGCATCTCCTTTAGCCATCTATGCAAAGTAGAAGGGTGTACAGACTTCCAAAGTAAGGTAATAGATCTCCGTGTCAGTGGAAGGGCAACACGTACAAATCAGTATTTATGTTTATTCATAGTAACCTACACAAATGCTTGCAATAAGGTAAATGCTTGGAATCGATGGGGCATCAATATATGCTGCAGCTGATGTAGCCAGTTACTTCTACCAACAAGCACATTTTTTAACTCTACAAAAATATGAATAAATGCAATTTTACTTTTTATTCAGGTTTCTACATTTTTCTAACACTAGACAAGCATACCATCAAACATCACTCCATTTCTAAAACTTTATACATTAAATTTTCCATTCTGTTAAGAACTCTGGAACCACCAGTTGCCTCATTGCATTGCTAATAACTTGGTGTGGTTTCTACTTCTTTTAAATAATGAATTTCCTATTTCTGTATAAAGAGATGTGGTTTTTTTTTTTTTTTTTTCCATTTTGCCATCAGATCAAATAAACCCCAGGTTTATTAAAGAAGGGAATGCTTGTGCTACACCTGAATGAGGATAGTGCTGGATGTGTAGGTGTAACAGCAGCATACAGGATTATTTTCTATATCCTACACCTAGAGTAAGGAATTGCAGCCATTTATCTGGATGTAGATATTGTAATCATAAAATATGCCCTTGCAAGCCTGCATTACTAAAACAGAGCCAAACTTTAGGTCAAGCCAGAAGAGTAAAACACAAAATTAATCAGCCTGCCTGTATAATGGAAACTTTCAAGTCACTACTAGTCTGTAATCTGCACTGGATGCATATTAGCATCCAGACTTAATGCAATGTCATTTAATTTGATCTACAAGGGTTCAGAACTCCCCAACATGAGAGAAGACCTCTCTCCTACCAGCATTGCCAGGGGCTACCACCCTCAGGGTCTCACAGGCTATGAATACAGATACTGGTTTCTTCACAGACAGTATTGCCAGCACCTCGACTTCCAGTCTAAGGCAGGCCAGCCACTGCATCTACAAATCTCAGCTGCCCAGTACAGCCAAGATTAAGCTCAAGAAAGTCTTTTTAAAGGACCTGAATGACCTTTTGATGTTGAAACAAATAAATAATTAAAAACCACCATCTGAAGGACCAACACGCTTGGATAAAGCTAGGGAGATTGGGAAGAGATATATGAGTATTTCTAAAATGGTAAATGGTTTTGATGCATAGAATTTCAACTACAGAAATCAGTTATTTCCAGAAAAATTCAGGCAAAGTGAAAGGAAGCAAAGCGTCATCACAATCAGATTCAAAGAGATGTAGTAAGTGCTTTATACCCTTTGCAAATCAATGGAACTTGCATGATCCTTAAATTTGAAGATTTCCCTTCCAAATGTTCTCCCTCTTTTTATATCATTATCAACACAATTTATAGAATCATGGAATTCTTTTGGTTGGCAGGTACATTAAAGATGATCTATTTCCCACAACACTACAATGGACAGGAATATCTCCCACTAGACTACGTTGCTCAAAGCCCCATCCAACCTGGCCTTGAATACTTGTGGGGCATCCACAACTTTTCTGGGCAACCTCTGCCAGTGTCTCACCACTCTCATGGTAAAGAATTTCTTTCTAAAGTGTAACCTAAATTTCCCCTCTTTCAGTTTGTACCCATTATTCCTTGTCCTATCACTACAGTTCCTGATGCAGAGTCCCTTTCCGGCTTCCCAGTAGGCCCCTTCAGATGCTGGAAGGCTGCCATGAGGTCTCCACAAAACCTTCTCTTGCCCAGGCTGAACAGCCCCAACTTGCTCAGCCTGTCTTTGTAGGGGCAGTGCTCCAATGCTCTTGTCAACTTCCTGGCCTCCTCTGCCCTTGTTCCAACAGGTCCACATCGATCCTCTGCTCAGGTCCCCAGATGATGCCATGACTGACAGCTCAACCAGGGCTTGGGGTGGAACAGGGCACTGCCTCACCTTTAGCAAATCCTGGCCTGCCCCTCCCACCAGACACAGACACCGGGATTCCAAGGTGTTTCAAGACATGAAGCATCCAGTCTCTGACAAGCAAGAGACTCAGCTTTTAGTGACCCAACAACATTTAGCAAAGAGCATTGCAGAATTACTTAAAAACTACTCATTCAATTTCATTTTCTTCAAATGCCATAAAATACCAATACTTCCTTAATACCTCTACTCATTTCCTCCTGTCACACCACCAGAACTGCTATTTACGCTGAACTGCAAGCAAGGTTTCAGCAGAAGCCACACACATTTCCAGAAACTAAGTCCACCCAAGATTAAGCTGAAGAAGGTCCTTGTGTGCCCTCCATATTCCTTTGAAAATCCAATATGAGTATCCAACTAGTTGACTATTATGTCATTTAATTACATGTTATAGCAAATTGCAACTATAGCACTTATTTCACTGATCCCTATGGATACCAACTCCCACATTGACAAACTCACTGTTCAACTTCACCTTAGTAATTTGTTCCTAGGCATTTATTTAATTTTTGTCTGTGCTTCAAACATGCAGTTAACACTAAATACATGTAACATGTCTGAATTATAACCACTTACAATACCATAAAATATTCAAAGTGTGAAGGAAAACACATTTTTAGAGTGAATTAAATACTTTTATACAGTATTTTTTAAAACATTAAAAAAGAAAAGATAGTTTCAGTCTGAACTGTAGTACTGACACTCATGAAGGCAAAACCAAAATGGTTGCATATAGGTTCAAGTCTGCTTTCAGTGCAGTATCATAGCATTGTGCCAAGATACAAGTAACAAACTGTATGATCCTACCTCTCTTATAACTGCAGATTCATGCACAAGAAATGGATCTGGATTCACAGAAATGGCATACTAGCTGCATGGTGGTGCAGCTCAGAGAGTGGTGGCAAGTCACAGATGTGGGCCTCAGGCATCTCATGGTAAAGGCTTTTGGCTTTCTGGTCGCTGGTGAATGATTGTGACCATCTGACCTAATGTGTGAAAAGGTGAACCTCCTTTCCCTCGGCCCCAGTTACGAATGCGGGTGCGCCGAGTGGCAGAGCTCCGCACTGAACTCCTGGTTATCAGCATGTTTAGTAAGGGCACTGATAGCATGCTTACAAGAATTTCAAGTGCTAGAACATCTAGTTTATGGCCTCAAAGTGCCTAAGCTGGATGCTAAACAGCTAAGGCCGATGAAAACAGCCTTAATGCCTCCGGGCCCACATTTTGGTACCTAGGAAGGTTGGGTGCTTAAAACGGAGTCACCTACACACTGTCAGACACTTCCACATTCAGTCTGTTTCAGTGAGACATGCATGAAGGAAGGTGACTAAATTCTACCCAAGTCTGATTCAAACATCCAAGCCTTCTTTTAAATCTGTTTCTAAGCTCTCTGGGATACAATTTCTTTTTTATAACCCCTTATATAGCACTCAGTATATTGAGACTGGTATGTCTGCAGTAGGAATTCTCAAAGTGCACAGATCACCCATCTTTGTGGAATTAAAAACTACATTTCAAAGAGCTAAGAAAGATGAGAAAATTAAGCCCAAAAATAAATTTTCCCATCCATTAAAAGAAACATTTGGAAAAAGTTCCCACAGTTTATAATGTAAGTGTCACCACTGTGTAAGCCATAATAAGAGCACCACCACCACCACAGAGCTGTACTGCTGTACAGCACAGTGTATATGCAGAACTGGAAAAATCATGACACAGTATTAATCAAACATCAACATGCCCCTATCGCTTCAGTTATTAAATGATGTTTTAGTGTTCTCTCTTCATTTTAATTTGCTTCAATAAACCATGTGTTTAAATGTTTACTTAAAAAAGGATGTCCAAATAACATGCCTGATTATGAACGTATATGATGATTACTGACTTGTGTGATGGGGTAAGGAAGGCTAAAAAGGGAAGAGGGATGTTTCTCAGAACTCTAATGTGCATGATTTTTATCAAATGCTTAAATTCACCCATGGTGCTTAAGTTCTTTATAGCAGACTTGTACAACACCATTAATATCAGTGTTACAACATGCCTTCATCAGACACAACAACATGAAGCATACAGAAAGTGATGTGTCTTAGATGTTGGATGAGATCCAAAGAGATACGAGGATGTAATGGTTAAAAAGCAGGGCACAAACAGATATCAGACTCCTGAATAATAATTCCCAAACTGCTCACTTAGATCACCTTCTTTTGACCAGAAAGTTCCCTAGGTGCCTGCAACTGATCTACACAAAAGCCTTGAGCTGGGCATCTGACTCACAATCTCTGTCTGCTGGGGCCCAGAAATTTGAACATGACTAATCCACACCAAAAAAAAAAGAGCAGGTTGCATAAGGTGCAGCAGCAGCTACTTGCATTTTCAAACACAGAATTCACTTTTTTTAATGTAACAACCAATGAACCACAGCATCAGGGTGAAGGGGACCTGGATCCACTTTTGATACTATTTTGGAGCTCAGACTCTGCTCTTGATTGTGGGTTCTACATTAATTCAGCTACAGGATAAAAATGTGAAATCCCAGAACAAGGAATGGAGCCCAAGACACTCTTCTCTCCCAGTATTACATACTAATCACTAGGGAGCAGATATTTAATCATTCTAGCTGCTACCTGTGATTTAAATGACAAACAAACAACAAAACAAACCAAAACCCCAAGACACTTAAGCACACATCTTCAGCAGTGGCACTCTACAAGTGGTTCCAAACACACAGACTTCTGTTTTCATGACACTAAATCAGGTATCTCTGGGCCCACCAGACATATGCTGGATTCAATCCTTTGTATTTTCTGTAGGTTAACAGGAGACGAAATCCCAGAGAGGAGGCAAGAGCAGTTTGTTGTACAAGACACATACACTGCATATGTCAAACGAGCTGCTGGTGAGCTGGACCTGTTACTGTAGGTCATCAGACCATTATATCTTGGAAGACCCCTACACAATTTGAGAGCAGGATTCTTCCAAGTGCTGGTGACCTTTAAGTTCATCTCAGGCAGAGAGATACCCAGGAATAAAAGGTCAGAAGTAGCCAACATCACCACAACACTGTTGAAAGAAACTGATGCACAGGAAGTTCCACCTGAATATAAGGAAGAACGTCCTTAGTGTACAAGTGACCGAGCACTGGATCAGGTTGCCCAGAGAGGCTGTGGAGTCTCCTTCACTGGAGATATTCAAGAACTGCCTGCACACAGTCCTGTGCCAAAGGCTCTAGGATGAACCTGCTTGAGCAGGGAGGTTGGACCAGATGATCCCACTATGGTCCCTTCCAACCTGACCCATTCTGTGATTTCAATTACAACAGCTTCTCTGTAAAACCTTAGTTAACCTTTGCTAAAAGATACTCTACCTTCCTCCATCCAAAAATCCTACCCAGACTGTGTTTGTTTGGTTTTTTGCCACATGCACATCAGGAAAACATCACCCCCAAACATCTTGAAACATATTTTGCATTGTGTTGCCTTAATTGAAAAAACACCTTTTACCAAAATAAAAAAGGCTACAGATCCTTTCAATTTATCACACATCAATCACTGCCTGGGTAGAAGCAGATCACATATTTTTTTCCTACTGAAGATACAGTAGGTTTAAATAGAGCTATTCCAGTTCTTTCATTGGTGGTATAAATCTTCAAATCTCAGTGGAAGAGCCTAGGATATTCCTATTGTTAGTGAATCATTGACAGAGCAGTCTCAACAGTTAAGAAGATTCTAATGTGACAATTTATATAAGCAGAGTAATTAAAGTATATTAGAAATCCAGATAATCTCTCCCAATCAAACCAATGAAGGGCAGCCCATGGGCATTCAAATTACACACTGCAATTTAGCTCAGGGTCACCTTCCCAAGTTAAATAATATCAACAGAAAATACCTTAAACAAAATGATCCTTACTCATAACTAAACCTATTCAGGAAACTACATAAAGCTCTTTGAAGATAGAAACATTTTAAGAAGTTAACCACTTTAAACCATTACTTTTTTCCTTCTAGTGATTTGAAGACTAGGGCCAAATTTAATTTCTCAGACATTACTTGAAATATTCACTAAAACACAGGGAAGAAAGAAGAAAATGTGTCAGATCCCTTTCAACATTATAGTGAAGTATGGCAGTAGTATTTTCTTCACATTACCTGAGAGGGTGTTAAAACAGATGATGGAAGATGTAGTAATTAAAGAATTATCCTACTGACAGATAGGGAATCTAGTGCTTATGATTTTTTTAATACTTTCATAAGAAATTTTTTTACTGTTTTTGTTTAATGCTTTTGTTTGTTTCATGCATGTTTTGCAAATCAGTCTATAAACTGCACAACTGGAAGTAATTGATTACATCACATTTTGACATAAAATTAGAAGTAAATCAAAACCAGTATATATAGCTTTCCAACTTTAAGGTTATATTAAAAACAAAACAAAGCAAACAAAAAACCTTCCCTGTGCAAGCATAACCATTGCAACCGATCCCATAATACGCAAAAATGGCAAACATATGCTCTTCAAATTTTAAGTCCAAGTTCCTAAATTTTTTAATACACAGCTTAACTGCTAGTTCTTTAGAGAAATACAATTCAAGAAATGGGGCTCTTTGTCTGAAACTAATACAGAAGAATTTGCTAGATTTATGTTCTTCACTAAATTATTTAGATTTGAATGTAACAGAGCAAACAGTATGTACCACAGAAAAAAATTGAACTGAAAGTCTCAGGCTTTTAAGACAGCCATTTTTTCCACAGCAATATGGAAACAATAATGTGCTATGATAGATAACCAGCAAAGTTATCACTGATTAAATGACTTTCCCCATCAAGGAATCACTAAACCTGGAAAAAGCAGCCATGACCTAATCCTCTTCAAAGTTTTCAAACCAAGCGTTCAGAGTAAGGGATGTTAGTTTGTCAAGCTGCAGCACTTCTGAACACAGCTAACCCTTGAAACTTTAAATATTTTTTGGGAATTCACCTTCTGGACTTTTAGAATGAAACAGCACATTGGTGTGAAAAAGACTCTAAATCTAGGTGTAATTCACATATACTCCTTTATTTTTTTTCTACTGGATAGCACAAGTTGCACAAAGGCCAAAGTGGTACTAGCCTGAATATTCCTGCCCTTCACTGAAGGGTAGTAAAAGTTCCCAAGATATCACCTACAGACTTGGCAGAGACAAAAGAATAATAAAAGAGGATAATCAAAACCTCAAGAAATTGCAGGAAGAAATGTGGATATCCTTTAAAGAGGAAAATGGGCACACAGCAAATGCTGTAGAATTTAACTAAGAAAGAAAAAAAAATAAAACACACAAATGAAGTGTCAAGCAGAGCCAGTTCTCCCTACTGTATTACACTATTTCTTGTTCCACATTCTTCCTGCAGTGACCTTTACCCCATGCACTTACAACAGAAGAGAGACCTGGAACACGCTATGAACATCCTGTCCTGACTCTCATGCGGATTCTCAGTGAGACTCACACTATGCAGGCCAAACAGATGACAATCAGGAGACCCAGATGAATAGTCCCATATAAACACTTGCAAGAACTTTCCACTGATTGCTTGATGAAAGTCTTACAAACATGGAGAAATGGGTCAGCAGTCTACCTGAAACAATTCCTACTAAATTAGAAGAAACAGCAAGGATTTGGAAAAGAACTAGCATATAATATAATCATGGACAAAGAAAAGGAAATAAAACTTGGAATTCTTTTCTACTCTCTGGATTCCCTTTACCAAAATTCTGATTTTATAATGTGCAATATTGAAGACAGGGCAATAAGTTCCAATGATTTTTCTATGCATTTAACATCAGACTTTAGAGGAAAGCTGTTCATTACTAGGTCTGCATTAATGACAGATAGAAAATGTCAACACATCTTACATTGCTCCTTCAATCCACTGATTCATAGATAATTTGTGGATGGGGAACACTAGGAAACATTTTTCTTAATTACTCCAAAATGTTCTTGTGTATTTATTTTAGAACACAAATATTTTCCAAAAGCATTCACTGTTTTGTAAACAATCAAACAGCAAAATAGCCCCATAGTTAACCACTAATTCATTCATGAATAGATTGTTTTACCCACTTTTGAATAGCTAGTCTTGATGAGTATTCCCTATATATGTCTAAGTGATGAAATGTCCAAGGCAACCATTGCAAGTCCATGCCAATAAATAAATTTTAAAAAAATTAGAAAAACTATCTGCACGTCAAAGGGCTCATCTCCTGATATCAAAGATTCTAATCTTCACTGGGATTGAAAGTGTTAATGCTGTGAATAAGATATTTCCAACTGCAACTGAATCATGTGAAGATTATCAATATAGCAGCAATGTACAAAGGTGCTCCAGCAAGGTTACAGAGTTTAATATAATCCTCTCTATGGCTAAGCACAGTAATAGAGAACCCTGCGTTCACTGTGACAGCATGTTGTGTGCGCTCAGTAATACTTTTAAAATACACGGGGAGAACAAGAAATCCCCAACATCCTTACTATCCTCAAAGACAAAGTAAAGATATTAACAAGAACAGACACACAAAGGTACAGAAAAGCCAAACATTCAAAGCTGCAGAATATTACTTAGCACTTTCTCCTTAACCCTTCTCAGTGGGTTTAACTGTATCACTGAAAAGACAAGTTGTTATGACCGTAATTTAAATATAAGAAACAGAGCTTGAGCTTGCTTTTTTGTCTAGGTCTGCCATGGGGGAATATTACATCTCCCATAACCACCCTAGCAAATTTATGTCAGAGAGCTGTTTTCTTTTCCTAATGACATTTAGAAAAGATAAGGTTGCAAGAGCAGCAAAGACAACACAACCTGTGTTAATTCAGTGCAACTAGTTCGCATTTCAGTTTGTGGAAAACTGTTGGGAAAAACAGACAGCTGATTTGAGCCCAACTGCAATTTTCCTTCATTACCTTCACTGGTGTTCAGCCAAGTTAGCTTCTCCCCTGTACTACGCAGGCATATGATAAGATTGCAGTTTCCTTTGTGTCTGTAATGCAAAATACAAACTGGAAGACACAAACCTACAGAGTGGCCCTTTGCTGTCCCAAAATCTGAAGTCCTAGGAGAGGGAGTGTCCAGGTACCCATCTCAGCATAAGGGCTCAGCCATTCACAGATCTCAGCCAAGCAGTCTCTCCTAGATTCTGCATAGATTCTGCACTATTCAAGGCACTGGGAGTCATCTTGTTGCTTTGAATGGGTCCCTGCTCTTTCTTTTGCAGAAACAACAGAAAAAGTAGAGATAAAAAGAAATTTAGTTTCCCTAAGCCGACTTTCAGTATAGGTCAGATTCAGAATTTTTTAATCCACTCAAAGAACAAAGAGAAAATAAAGAAAAAAAGTTAACAAGCTGTATTGAAATTCATACTATCCTGGGCCATTATATTCCCCATTTTTAGTTCACATATATGCAAAAATCCCCACCTAAACCAACTTTAATATTTATAAGTCATTGCCATTTGAAAGAACTTGAAATAGCTGCATTTCAATTTTTAAAAGCCTTATTTTGAATAGCATATTTTGCGATACTACAATTAGTTTTGATCAAATTAAGACAAAATTCCCCACTAAATTCCCTGTCATCTCACAAAGTAAGAGTTTAAAAGGAAAACACAAAACATACTCATTCACCACTGATGGGAAGGAGAAGGCTTACAGAAATCATTGGAAGTTCTGCGTTCTGCGCTGCCCATGAGACACTTCAACCTTTGGTTTTGAAGCTTTTGTTAATTTGTTTGTTTAAAAAAAACACTGGTCATCTTTTTTATAAAATACTTCTTAGAGAACTGAGAAATTGCTATTACCTTTCTGTAATTTTAAGTGACAAGGGACATAAGCACTTTTTTTTTTAACAGGAGATTTCATTTTGTTTCCAAACTATTTTATATTTGAAAGAACAAGGAGTCCAGATCACTTTGGGTTATATTTATTCAAGTTCAGAGTTTATTAGGAACATAAATGCTACTATCTGCCACATAGGGAACACACAGTATTAGCTGTTAGGCATTCAGAAGAAAACAACACATCACTGCTGGTACCATGATTCTTCCTTCTTGCCATCAGAGCAGAACAGTTACAACCAAAGACTTGAGGGTCACAGCTAATAAGTTTAGCACCATTTGCTCCCTGTTAAAGAGTATCTTCCTTCAAAATATTCAAAAGAAAAATCCACTCAACCCCATCAACAGCTTCTGAGTGAACTCTTTGCTTGCAAAAGCTGACTGCCTGTGACCACATCCAGAAGGCTTTTGAATAGTTCCAAGTATGGAGACTCCACAATGTCCCTAGACAACCTCTACCAGCGCTCAGTCACCCTCACAGTGAAAATAAAAGTGCTCGCTAATGTTCAGAGGGACTCACCTGTGCCTCTGGTCTTGTCACTGGGCACCAATAACAGCCTGGCTCTGTCTTCTTCACACCCCCTCCTTCTCAGATAGCTCTATTTATTGATAAAATTGCCCTTCTCCAGTCTAGGCTGAATCCCCCTTCTCCAGTCTAGGCTGAACAGTCCTGGCGCTCTCAGCCTTTCCTCACAAAAGAGATGCTCCAGTCCCAAAATCATCTTTGTAGCCCTCACTGGACCCTCTCCAATATGTCCATATCTTTCTTGTACTGAGTAGCCCAGAACTGGACACAGCATTCCCAGCTGTGGCCTTACAATAAATAGAGGGCAAGGACTCCCACCCTGAACCAGCTCTGCCTACTGCAGCACAGGGTGTCATCAGGATTTTTGGTGGCAAGGGCACATTTCTTGCTAAAATCCCCGATGGAGGTATATGGAAACCTTCCACATCATTATAAAATGACTCATATGTGAATATAATTTATAGTGAGAATTAGAATGCCAGATTATCTGAGAAATCGAAATGCTGAAGTGAAAAACAAGTGCTTTTAAAAGTTACTTAATAAACAGATGAATTGCAGATTGCAAATAGGTATCTTTCATAAAACTGTTCTGTTTAAGCAGAACTTCAACAGCTCATCACACCCTAGACATTATGTGTTAAACAGGATTTCCATTTGTCTTTTGACAGTTGTTTGCACTTGTTTCCTTTTTTTCTATTTTTGCAGGTGGAGGGAAGTGTTGGTTTTGCTTTGTACATTTTTAATTAAAAGTTAAAGTAAGAGAAAAAAACCTAAATTGGAAGGGACCCCTGGAGGTACAACCCTTGGCTCAAAGTAATGCCAATCTTCAATAAACTAAGGAGGGAAATTCTACAACCTGTCTTAGAAATTTGTTCCAATATTTATCTTGTGAAACTTTTATCCTTATTTTTAATAAAAGCTTCCTTCCTCACAATCTCAGTCCATTGATTCCTACAACCATACACATTTGTGAAGAGTCTGAGCCTATCTTATCTATAACCTCCCCCCCAATAAGACTGCTTTACAAATCAATAAAATGCCTTCCACCCACCACCTTCCATCCAAACCCTCTTTTCCTAAGGATGAAAAACTCAGCTTTTTGTGTCTCTCCTTGTAAGAACATTTGCTCCTGACCCCTAATCATCTTGTTCATCCTCTGCTCAACTTAAATCGGTATTTCAATGTTTTTCTTTTACTGGGAACCCAATATGCTGCTTACTTATACAACATAATTTATTTGAACCATATTCTTGTAGAACACCAGGAGGGCAATGAAATGTAGCTGTCTATAGCTACACAATAGCTCAGACTCAGATACAATACATTTTCTGAATTTTTACAAGCTAAGTCTTTTTTACCAATTCCTTACTGTCTTTTTTCTCAAAAAAAAATTTCATGAGAAATAATAACTATGTAGTGTGACTGGAATGCCAAGCAATGGTTCTGAAAGGCCAGCACTGAAATCCAGCTTTAGATATAGCAATTTCCAAAATCCTGCCTTTAGCTCTTCCATGGGACTCTGAGATCAGGAAAACAGCAGCTGACAGAGAATTATAATGATGGAAGAGGTTCATCTCTTTTGTAAACTATTGTTTACACTTTTAAAAGTAATTTCTTACACAGTACAGATGGCTGAAATAAAAATTAAAGCTTAAAGGTTGACCTTAAACAGATAATTTCTTACAATTCAGACCTTGGTAGTTAATCAGACTCCCAGTGCTGACAGACTCCCCACACTGGGGAAGAGACACCCACACACTGTACTAACGTGGATCTCTCTCTTTAAGGTTACAGTGTTTCATTAAAATATATCAAAAGAATACAGGTCATTTTTGAAGAGTTTACAATCTAAGAAATGTGATGGCAAATTTATGGCTATGCAAAGATCATTAAAATTCTTCTTAGCCATGCTATAAAAAAATTAAAAAAACAAAATTCAAACAAATTGCATGAAACATTCACTGAGGTCAACTTCACCACATCTCAAATGTCTTCCACTATCTAGCACGGCTTTAGAAATGCAGTTTCTCTCATTGAGCCTGTCCTCACCCAGGCTCAAGTAGCAAGCAGCAGAGACAAACTGGTAAAATTGTCATTCTGGCTGCAGAAATTCAAATGCTGAGTGGCTGCCACCTCAGTTAAAATTTTCTGATGGGAGCATGAGATGTGAAATGGACTCTGAGGATAACTGCACAAAGTCTTCAGGAGAACATCAAAATATTAAATATTAAACTCCAAATACTGAAAACAAACCAACCAGAAGTACTACTACCCACAGTTATATCTTCAGACATTCTGAAATAATTTCCAGTAACAGACTTGTCTTACCATTACATTTGGAACACTGTTGTTATTATCATGCAACTCATTTTGCAGGCAGGAAGCCTGAAAAATACTTCAAAAATACTCCTAATTCAAAACAAGACTGCAACAGAGAGAGGAACTGTAGTTCAAATAAAGTTTTTCTTTTCTAAAATGAAAATCTCTTGCTCCAGCTCCTCCAGCTGTCTTTGCAGAAAACCAAATCCTATATGCATATGGATACTCTCTAGGAAGCTGCTGGGAGTCATATACTGTAAGTGGTTAAGGAAAATCTTCCTCTCAGAAGAGAAAACAGACTTCGGAAGGCAGGCAAACTTGCACTCAAGATAATGAACTAACTTGTTTCCAAATTCCAAAACAAAGTATTTCATTTCCTTCCTGCAAAATCAATTTTGTTCTTTATGGTGTATCTCTTCCAGGAAAGGATGCTGTTCGTGTAATGTATCTTTTTAGTGGAGGTGATTACTTTGGGTACAAAACATCCCCTACTAACATTGTTCCCCACACAGAGTAATACAGACAGTAGAGCTAATCTTCTGTCATCCAGGAAGAATGGCAGGCTTGCTAAATTTATATCATCATCCCCTCTGAAACAGTAAAAATCACTGTTAGAACTGATAGTTTATTAGATCAAAGGTACCATCAACAATGTCAATTCTGCCTGGTAGTGTTAACAGGAAAATGTTTTACAAGTCCTACCACTGGGCATCCATTTAACTTCCAGCACCAGCTACGCCATAAAACTGCACATAATTTATCTCACAACCTGTGTGTGTGGGAAGCATTATCCAGGCAAAACTTCTCACAGTCTGACAAAATGCTTTGATTTGCACTGTTCAGATCATTGAACAAACAGACTTTAAGCAATCATCAACAATAGTTTTTATCTTCAAACATGCTAAAGTGTAATACTACTCAAGAGCAACCTATTGCTTTAAGACCAGATTTGATAGAATACAAGTAAATGAACAATTACTACATTTTAAACTTGTACACATACTGTTCATTAGGTTCATGTATTAGTAAAGTTCACAATTATCATACACAGTTTTTGCAATTTCTCCACAAAACACTCCTAATGCTTCCATGGTGTCCATGGTAACGTCTTTGCTTACATATAGTTTAAATAGACATTCATTCCAATTAGGTGAAGTAAACAGAAAACAGCCATTCATAATTCCTCAAGTTACTGTCATCTTTTCTTTTACATAGCAAACAGCCTTCAAACAGTTTCCAGTTAAAGTCTGTCACATGCAGTTGATGACAGATAGGTGTGCCAACAAATTCTCTTCCCTTCATCATGGCAAAATCAACTTCATTCCACCCAATAATATGCACAATATACAAAAATGTATTTAATAATTCCAACAATGTAGATTTGATAACTTATCATATTTCTTTTCAATGTAAATGTATCGCTACTACTTTGCAAGGCTTCCTGAAGTTTAATCTAATATTTTTCTATACTACAAAAAACAATTTGATTTATAATAATCTGACACAAGCTGCAATGCCTTCCAAAAAGACTCACCTCAGACAGAAAATATGTTCAATAAAATATGATTGTATGAAATATTGCATTGTACTTCATACCAAAACAGAAAGGGATGTTGTTTAAAAACTTGCAGCACATAATTTTTTAAAATATTCTGATTTTATGTGCTTGTTTGTTACTTTTCTTGATTTCTTAAGATGCACTCACCTAGTTTGCAATATTTGTTTCTTCATTGAGAAATTAGCTGATAAAGGTGTTTTCTGATGTTTTTTTTCTTGATTTCTTAAGATGCACTCACCTAGTTTGCAATATTTGTTTCTTCATTGAGAAATTAGCTGATAAAGGTGTTTTCTGATGTTTTTTACATAAAAACCACTATAGTGAAAAAGCAGCATGAGCCCTGGGACACCTACCAGTTCCTACTACTCTGGTTATGTTCAGCATGCTGTGTTCTTGTCATGCAGCATCACCTACCACAGACAGACAACACGTTGTTAATAATGTCACAAATAACAGGTAAAAGTTTTCTGTGCAGCAGCTGAAAGAATTCAGAGTCAACTTCAAGACTTCAGAGTTAAATGTTGAAGCTGTTTTTCCTATTTTGCTCTTCAAAACCCTAAACTAGAAAATCCCTTGAGTGAAAGTCAGAGAAAGGCTACCATCCCTTCTAGGGTTAAAAGATGCTTTTGTAAGATTTTTAGGTCAGATTAACCTTTTGCTCACAATAGGGCTGGTTATTGGTTTTATTTTTTACTGTCTTTAACACAGGTAAAAAAATCAATATGAAGCGAGACAAAGGGCTCTGGAGGCCCTGGCTGCACCAGCTTTTGGTTTGGCTCATACACAATCCTACAACATGCTGAGGCTGGGAAGGATTAGCCTGCTTGTGTTGAGTAAACCGATGATACTCAATAAACAGTTTCTGTTGTAAACCCCTTAGGACGTGCAAAGCCACACTAGTTGGCATTAGACCAGATAAGCTGCCGAACCAGCTGTAATCTCATTTAGACCTGAGCTGATCCTCCTGTCCTTTCATTCCACAGGATCAAAGCAAACCACTGAGGAGGCAGCTGTATTATAGCAGCAGTGCTTGCTGGATGCAGCAAACATTTCATAAATTCCTCTCCTTGAAGCAAGCCTGCACATAATCTACCCAGAGCCAGTTCAATCAATGGATTTCTGAATTCATTAGTCTTATTATTACAGGATAACTGTTTTCCCCACATAGGGTGGTAGCTGTTGCAAGCCAACTTTGCAAAACAGCTCTTATTGCTGACCATTTCCTTCTCTGGTAATGTGCTTTTGCATTTTTGCAGTGCCACATGAAAATGATTTAAATCACTTCAATGCAGTATTTTTTTGAAGACTAGAAATAAAACCAATTCGCAAATATTCAAGTAGGAAGCCTTGAAATATAGAACATTCTTACGAGCATAATTACTGGCTACCTGTTTGAATGCTTCCATGCATCAATAATAATGACCAATGTTTTCTGAGCTCAAATGATAGCAGCAAAGGTAGAGATTATATCATTGTAGCTGCATAAATACAGACAAAAAAATACCGATACTAAAGGAGCAATTCTAAGAAAAAAGATTTCTATTTGCCTTTTAATCTTTTTGTTCTTTGGAATTAAAAAGAAGAAATATTTTCATGTTGAAGAAATGAATAGCACAACTTAGGAAAACCAGAAAACCACATAAGCAACAAGTCTTTTTAAACTAAGCAAAAATGAAAACCAAGGCACTGGATAAAATAAGACTAGAGGGTGCAACATTCGATTTCTGTACCACATTTGGAGTTTTCACTCCAGTTGCAATTATAGATAAAAAATGTTATAGTATAACCTTAGAGCTTTAGAAGAACAGAAAGTGTAATTCAGAAAATGCATTGACTGATCTATTTCCCACCAGTGAACTCTGCAATACAGCACATATTCACAGATAACGTAAAATTAGATTTGTTACTTACACTGGAATAAGGAAAACATTATTAAAACATTTTTCAGTCCTTTTAGTTGCTAATTATATTAATCATTAATGTAAAGTTTTCTGATACAGCTACATTGGGAAAAAAAAAGAAAAAGGATGTAATAAGAATTATGCACCACAGCAGCAATTTTTTTTTAGGTCATATACAAGTAACATTACTGATTCTTGGGTCATTCCTTGAGGATTAAGTAGTAGCCAGAGAACTAAGTTTGGTCTGCAAAATGGGGAAGGCCAGGTAACCCTTATAGTTAAGGTAAAAATAGCAGTGTTTCTGACTTACTGTTATCTGCAGCCAGTATAAATATGCAGTACGTTCATGCACAAACTGAGAAGTCAGGAAGATTCCTCACAAAGAACTGCTCCGAGTTTACAGAGCACAAGAGAAAGGTCTGTATCACCTTTGCTGGCACACCCTACCCTACACTGCACAGATCTATTGAACATCTGTATCTGGCTGCTCATGTTTTTATAAGAGTATAAAAAAAGTCCATTTAATAAAAAATTTTAATGAAGTACAATAAAATGAAAGTTTTAACATATACAAATGATTTTTAACTGATTACAGAGAGAAGATGTTTAGGATGAAACTTTTTCAAGCACTACAGCACAGATGTGCTAGAGCATGTCATAGGCAGCTGGCAAAGATGAACAAAAGGTATTTGCACCTATCATGTACAGATGTGTAAAAAAACTCACCACACATCTCTTCCTCAATCACTTAGAAACCATCTGATGTGCTAGTTAATGATTCCCCTCTCTCCACTTCATTCTTCAGACATAAAGGGGTCCCATTTAACATAATCACTTAATAACAGCAAAGTGATGGGTATCAGAACCCTAATTCTTCTAATATTTGCAAAATCCAGCTCTTTGTAATAATAATAACACCATGATAGCAAACTGTAAAACTGTGTAATTATACTTTAATTGTATTGTGAGGCATGCATTAATCACAAAGTTTAAGTACCAAGGATGGAATTATAATAATTCTGTAAAACAAATTTAAGCTAGCTAAGTAGGTCAGAACCACTAGCATGCAACAGGAGACCTCTGGGAATTTATCAGTTAATGGCTATTTATGTGCAAATGAGTGCCCTCCAACCCTCCCAAATCCTGTGTAGCTGAAGGGTATTTCTGTTAACCAGGAGCATGCTTAACTGCTGAGGCATAAATTAAACCATTTATTGGAATGATTTTAATTCTTCTCTCCCCCCACCCACTCTTACTACTCCCCTCCACCCTCACTAGCAGCACAATTTACAGTATTAATTTACATGGAGATAGGATTGCTGAAGAGTTTTCAGAAATTACTCTGTTTCAAGAAAGAGCAGGAAAAAGAGAACAGGAAGGAAAAAAGAGCAAGAGACAAACTTTTAGTAAGAGACAGTAGCAATGCTACACTTAATCTTCAGATCTTCCAGAGGGCAGGTTGGGCTATTAGAAATTCCAGAGGTTCAGTATCACAGCACTGCAGTGGAAACCCTTCCATAATGAACTTTAATGAAATGAAATTGTGCTTTACATCCTCACAGAATCCTTTAGGTTGAAAAGACTTTAAAGATGATCAAGTCCAAACATTAACCCAGCACTGCCAAGTCCACCACTAAACCATGTCCCAAAGTGCCACATCTCCTTTTCCTAATACCTCCTGGGCAGCCTGTTCCAGTGCTTGGCAACCCTTTCCATGAAGAAATTTTTCCTAATATCCAATCAAAACCTTCCCTGGCGCAACTTGATGCCATTTCTTCATCTCACATTCTAAATTTGGAGAAGACAATGAAGCTCAAGAGGGACTGCATCCACTGTATTTTCTGTCGTAACATTTAGACTGTACACATATCAAAGGTTGTCTTTCAAGAAAGAAAACAACAAAAATTTCGTGGCTGCAAGAAAAAGACATCTTCCAATTTTTGAGTTTGACTTGGAAAAAGCTAGCCATTTTTCATGTCTTAGGAAAATAGATACCTCTACAAACTACTTGGAATCAAGATGTATTGAATTTTCACTGTGATGTAAAATGGGGATGATTTACAGACAATATAAATGATTTCTCAACACTTATAATCATAGCAGTAATTCAGTACAGCACGGCAAGGTAATGTAAGCGTAACTTCAAGATTCACTTTTAGGCTTAAAATTTCATGTGCTTGGGGTTTCTTTTTCTTCTACGTGCATGCACACATATTCTTTGAAAGCCTAGGGTCCCAGAACAATGAAACAGTAAAAATCTGATTATCCTAGCATCAATTAACCAGAGCTCCCTGTTACCCTAAACAGGGTCACATCTCCCCAGTGCCTAATAATTACATTGTAAAATCCCTTGATTGCCTGAATATATTCATTCTCCCTATGATGTTTGGATGATCATGGTTGTGTTATAGTTAATTATTATTTAAGAGATAATCACAGTACATAACTCTTTCTGATGTCATTTTTGCACCTAATACAAAATTCCAAATAAATGTAACACAGTGGACAAATAGACACAGTTTTTCTTCTCCAAATCAAGGTGTTGTAGAATACCCTTAAATATAAATAGGTGTGGTGTGAATCAGAGGAATTCCCTGGGATCAAATCTTTATCAGCTCTAAAATATTTTTAATAGTCAGATATGTGGAACACTTACTTAAGTATTTCCAAAGGTACATCTCCAATAGCTAATCAATATATTCCTGTCCAGGAAAACAGAAGAATATCAATTAAAATATTCAGTTTTATTCTTGTGGTTGACTTTTTGTAAGGAAAACAAGACTCCAAAAAGCAGTAGAAGGAAACTTCACTGTCCTGGCAAGCACATCTGTACTTGCCTGTTCTTCCCTTCTCCTGCCCCTCAGTAAAGGATGACACATCCCTGGCAGCAGGATGCTCCTGCTGCGTGCATAATGGCTGCTGTGGCTGCCTGTGCAGCCCCTGCATTACCACAGAGACAACCAGGAGCTTTCTGCCTCTTAACACGGATTTGCAAGCACACACATTAAACCAGACACTTCATACAACTGTTTGATAACAGCCAGAAATTAATGAATGAACTATCTAACCAAAAATAAGTTCACTCCCATATTTTCAGAAGCATTAGCACATCTGCATTATCAGAGCCTGTGACAAGCCCACAGCTACCTCCCCCTTCCCTACAGTGAGGGGCTGCAGCCTTGATTATGTCTGTACCTTACAGCCATTGGCAGGGGCTCAGTATTGCCCTAAGGCTTTAATTAACCCCCATTAGAGATAAACAGGGCCTTCTGGTTGTGAAAAAGAGGAGGGAATAGACAGTACCTTCAGCTTATCAGACAACTAAATAAACCACAAACTGCTTTTACCTTTCTCTACTTGCTCCTCCCAAAAAAAATGTCAGGAAGACGCCCCCAAAAAGATCCTGAGATGATGTACAATGTTTATGTTGCAAAGTATGCTATTCTCTTTCCAGTTTTTTAGGGAGGATATATATGGTGGCCTACTATTTCAGGCTCATTTCCCATGAGACAGATTTTCACTGTCCCTGTTTTAGTGCCACTGTAAAGAAAGCTGGAGCATTTAGCCATTGGCAATTAGTGACACTTGGACTTGCTCCAAGCCAAATAAAACATGGCAATGCTCATCTACAGGCCCTGTATCAATGTCTAAAAAAGCATTTGCAAAGCAATTTTCTAGACAGATTTCAAGACTCAAATACAAAACCACTGAAAACCCATCACATTTTTTCAGCAGGGCCACTGTCCAGTGCATACAGGAGAAGCCATCTTTACACTCCTACCCCAGAAATTCCAAGAACAAACAGGATACAATAGCACTAAACAGGTTCAATTTCTCTCCCCCAACAGAACAGGGAAGCTCTAAAAACAAGCTCTAAAAAAAGAAGTAAGTTTGATTCCACAAGTTTCTCTTGAAGCCCGCAAGAGTGCTACTGTTGCAGCCTACTCTAAATAACCAGACTAAACTTCTGTTCAAGATTAAGCCAATTCTGTCTTCCCTGGCATGAAGAACTGCAGAAAACCTGTAACATCCTTTTACATGCTGGGTAACTTCTAGCTTGTCTCCCCTCAACTCTTCCTAGCCAAAATCACTTACAGAAACTGCCTACTTTAGTCATTCACTTCTGTGACTCTCTCCAATCTTCAATTTATTCATAAATATTTTGTAAAATGACATATCCAGAACTGCATACAGAATACTGCAGCTAAAGACAGAATAAGCAGCTCTTCTCACCTGCAGGAGTGTTATTAACACACCTCACAACAATATTTAATTTTTTTGGGGTTTTTTTCCTAAAGCAGAGTCACATTAGGTCCTGCTTCCTAATATCATACAGGCTGTGTGCGTAAGAAACTCACTGTTAAAAGTTAGCCAATAGATTTCAGTCAAATTTTGGATTTTCTTGCAGATACTACTAGAAACTCACAGAAATAAACATCCTGTAAACAGAGGTGAAAGCATAAGTAGCAGGTTCACTTCCCACTTCTGGAAAGATACAAGGGAATCCACGTCACAAGCAATTCCAGTTCACAAACAATTGCAGTTTTTCCCCCTGCACTAGGAAGCAACCATGCTAGTCCAGGGACAATACTGGGCCTTGCAGGAACCTGTGCTGAGCAGGCAGCAAAGTCTACAAACAAGGGCAGAAATGAGGTAACAGCAATGGCAGCTACCTCACTTCAACCAACGCCAGATGTGAAGATCCCCTGTTTCTCTCACCTCCCCATGCTTTGATAATATGGCTGCAAGTCAAGCATTCCATGTAGTATTTCCATGTCCCCTTTCTAATTTCAGTACTTGGCCTTCACTGCTTCTTCTTGTTGATGATAATTTATTTCAAAATATCAAAGTAATTTAAAATTCTGGTTTTGTTTTCCATTTGAACACACAGAAATACTCTCTAATTTCGGGCTCCATATAAACTCAAACCCTAGCTTTTTTTCATCTAGTGTAACTAGTTGTGCTAAACAGTTCTTCGTTTTCAGTGATTTGAATGAATGCCATTAAACACTGATAATACCAATTTTACACAAGTAACACTGAAGCCTTACACTAGTGATGATTTTTATGAAAATTTTCTATCACATTCCTATAGACTCATACCATTTTACAGAAAAAATGTTCGTAGTTTCAAGGCTTCCTTCTTTTTTCTGATTTTTTTTGGTTAGGATACCCAGGAATGAGTACACTAGAAGTGGTTTTATTTCCAAGAAGAAATTCAATCATAAACAAAAGCATCCTAGGGGATGAAGAATCAAACAGTATATACCCAGAAAACAGAAAAACACTAAAGAGCAAACAGAAAACACAGATTCATCCCTTCTCTTCACTTGTTCATGGCTTTCAAGAGAACATACCAAATTGTTTTTGCTGATTAGACAGTCCCAGAAGTTAGTAGCAAGAGAAGTTGATACGGGTAGGTTACAGCTGTCAGTAACAGAATCTGAAATAAATTTGGAAAAAATGAAGAAAGTGGCTATTTTCTCATCATTGTAGCTATTACCCAGTTTTCGATGCATGAGTGTTAGGGGGGGTAACAAAACCCAGAAGCTTGTTCTACTGAACCACTGAACTGAATCTTTCAGAACTGCACAAAGTGCTTCAGTCTATGTTGTGTCCAGCATCCAGCAGGTGCCTTCCTTGCTTTTAATTTTCCTCCATTAAGACAAGTACATTCATCTGTTCAGTTAGCATAAGGATTCTCCTTGGAGTTGGTTCAGATTTTTTCCTCCACTTTAAAGGTCAACTTTCTTTAAAACACATAGGCACAAATTAATTCTCCTCTCCAGAGCTATCAATTCCTTTCACAGGGGCTAGCAATGGAGACAAGAGTGCAAAGGGAAATATTCTGGGTGAAGCAGAGCCAAATGTGTCAGGATCAGTGCACGTAATTGACTCGTCCAAACATTCTTGACACACCCAAGACAGTGGCTTGCTCTTGTCCCGAAAGGTACACTTGCTATTTTATCAGTCGGGTTTCTGATTCTGTGCTAAGAGCCCAGAAACCCCGGGCACAGCCGGGCACTGGGGCAGGCCAGGGCGGCCAAGCTGCCGGCCCGGAGCCAGCTCACCGTGCGCTCCCTCCATCCCCGCACGGGCTGTCAGTAGGAGGCAGCATTGGCTCTGCCAGCAGCAGCTCCGCGCCGCAAAGTACTTGGGAGCGGGCTTCATTCTTCTGTCATTATATAAGCAAGATGACACTGTTCTCTAATCCAGCCAAAGCTGATAAGTACCATCAACCTGTCACTTCCTACATTTCAAATTCTAACATTGCAGCATCAAAGAGTTTTTACATTTCGATTTCTTTTGCTGGCAGCGGTCGGTAGCCTCTCATTCTCCCACGGTGTTCTAATGCAGCATTTGCACACCGGGGTTACTCCCAGCCTGAATAGCAGGTCATCCCCTACTCACTGAGCTCATCTGCAGCCCATGTGCTAGGCAATTTAGATCCAATCAGCCCTTATTTAGCTCAAGAGTAATGAGCAGCATAGTGACACAGACTTAAGCCTGACCCTCAGGACACTGCTCATCAAGCAGTAAAACTGTGACAAAATCATTCATCTTCCACCCGCTGGCAAGAAATAATACTCACACTCACTGTATTACTTTTTCAAGACATAGAAAAAAAAAAGGTCCTGAATTTTCATGATGTGAGACATTAATTTGCAGAAAGCTGAATTCCCTTAAACCCCCCTGTTGCTATGAGCTCACCAGGGGGAAATAGGCCTTAGGAGACTGAAATGGAATAAAGAAAATTGCTTCAGCTTTCTGTTCATTTTAAATAAGCCTTAAATCTGACATGAGATATCCTAAAGAGAGAAGAAATATAGATCTTGTAAGGTAACGAAGAAACAATCAAAATTAAGAGATTATAAGGCTACTTGCATATAATGATTTTATTGGCAAAAATATTTCTTTTGTTTAACATCCACAACAAAAAAAAACCCAATTCATATGAAAAGCCATTCTCACACCTCATGTGAAGAATAAAAGGAAAACCAAGAGGAAAGTTAATTTAGGGACAATAGTTTCAGAAGTGAGAAACTTCCATCAGAAAACAAATCTCTGCTTCATGTCCTTCAGGGAGCATATATTTCTCTAAACAACTATAGGGACCCAAGCCGCAGGTTCTCAGTACACCAGGATATGATTTTACTCTTTTTTTTCATGGATTTACTCTTTCACAACAGAAGTCTTGTACTGCTGTCAGGTAGGCTACAGAAAGCTTATGTGGATTAATTTTTGGCAGATAAAATGGATACAATGGAACACAAAAAGCGTGTTTCCATCTGCAGCATAGGGGACTGAACTGTATACCTTCATGACTGATGTCTGAGTACTAGACTTGAGTTTCTTTAGCTTTGGGTGCCTACCAAGACTGACTTTTTTTGGGCATCAACAGTTAGAAGGTTTTTTGATAGCTTTTAATGTTCAGTGTGTTCTGAAGTGATTCGAGAATAGAACAGTAGAATAGAATATCGCAGTAAGAAGGGACCTAGAATGACCATCTAGTCCAACTGCCTAAGTAATTCAGAGCTGATCAAGAGCTAAAGCAAATTATTAAGGGCTTTGTCCAATTGTCCCTTAAACATTGACAGGTTTGGGATATCAACCACCTTCTCTAGAAAGTTTGTTGCAGTGCTTGACCATCCTCTCAGTAAAGAAATGCTTCCTAATGTCCAGTCTAAGTCTCCCCTGATGCAGCTTTGAACCATTCCCACATGTCCTATTAGTGGAGCCCAGGGAGAAGAGCTCAGCACCTCCCTCTCCACTTACCCTTCTCAGGAATCTGCAGAGAGCAATGGGGTCACGCCTCAGCCTCCTTTTCTCCAAACCAGACAAGCCCCAAAACCTCAGCCACTCCTCACAGGACATGCCTTCCAGCCTTGTTGCCCTCCCTTCTAAGGCAGATGCTGCTATTACATCTTAAACATCAATGTGAAATTAATGTTAATCAATTGTTCAACATTCACGTGTCCACCCACCAATTCAAGGAAATGGACACTGAGAAGGGGAAGTGAATATTCTTGCAAACCTGAACCAGTGACAGACATATACAGGAACTTTCTATATGCAAAGTATTAGGTACACATTTCCAGTGCATGCTGTTGCCTCGTTTCATTTCTTTGCACAGTAATACTCTCAGAGCAGAGGAGAAACAATCAAAACACACATTAGTTTTAGCTAGTCAGCTCTGAAGGTCCGAATACAAGGGACAAAGATGTAAAACGTTATTTTAGACTCCAATAAAAACCTGAAAAAAACCTCAAATCCCACAAAGTAAGAAGAAGAAAAGAAAATTCAGTTTTAATTACCAGAGCCACACCTTAAGGCAACAGCTGTAGCTAAGAACACACACTGTATCACCTGAGAAGGTGGTAACATTATTTTTAAGGATTCCTACACAGGAAACCTCTCAAAATGCTGCTATATTCTAAAGCAGTGCTTGCTTCTCGTGCATTAGAGCACTTAGAAACTAGATTTTCATTACACTCATTTAAACACTTATTTTGTTAATGGAATACTTGAACTTCAAAGAAACCATAACAATACTTTAAAAGATAGGTCAAGTTAGCATAGCAAGGCATACTTGCTCCCTAAGCATAAGATATTTGTTGTAAAGTGAAAAAGGAAGGATCTATCTCCTTTTTTTCCACACAGATAAAGTTCACAGCAACTTTTAGTGGTCATTCATTAAGCCTGGGAGATCTTCGAGCTAAACCAACATCTTTGGACTCTCAGTTCAGCAGCTTAGTCACAGAGTTGCTTTCTGTACTTATCAGGGCATCACAGCTGGTAGCTCTAAATATCCTCACAGAATGGGATGGGTAAGAGAAGACTCATGATCTTCCAAACTCTTCTGAATACAGTTTTCAGAAGCTCAACATCAGAAAAAAGATTTTACAAAGACTAACACTATAACCCCTGAGGGGAAAGAAAAGAAGGAGGGAGGACGTTTCTGTTCTCCTCCTGAGCTTATCTACTGACTTACACAGTAACAGAGAGGGGGAGAGATGCTTCTGTTGGTCTCTAAAAAGCTTCCCACAGGCTGTTTTGATGGCAAGTATAACGCAAAAAAAATTACAAATGACTGTACATTTCCATAGCAAAGATATACTGGATAATTCATTCCTATTGTGGTTTCTCTCACAACCTCAAGGCTAAACACACTCAAACAGATAGAAACATCCAGTTCTCCTGTTACCCATGGCCCAATTATTAATGTAACTTCTTCCTAGAGACAGGTTTACTTGGTCAATATTCCTGTAAGAGCTTATGAAATTTACACACTGAAATTTTCAAAAATTAGCAACAAAGTACAAATGGGCACAAATGCACAAGAACTGTTTCCAAAGTAAAATTACCATTTATGATGGTATCAGGTTAGTGGCACTTCTCATTTCTCCTATGGGAATCAGTAGCAAGTCTCCCTGAAATTAGGCAAAGATATTTGGAGCACAGCAGTGATTTTACACCTGGGCATGTACTCACATTTTTTAGTGCTGTAACTCTGTGCTAACACTCAACAAAACCCAACTGCCAGGATGACAATAATAAGAGAAAGCTCATGTCAAAGCAATACCCCATTACAATACAAGACATTTTAGCATGTTTCAAACACTCCTTTTAAGAATAACATATTGCAGTGCCAGCACCTACAGCCGATTTCTCAGAGTCTCATATCCATTTTTACAGCAAGTTCTGTCAAATCCATTTAATGCCTGTATTTTTATTAACCTAAGGCTTCTGTTTGTGCCACGAGGCACTCAGATGACAGATAGTGGTAGAGATTTGGAACAAATGAAAGCACACATGGGCAAACATCCTGCATTTACCTTTCAGTAAAAAAAAAAAAAAAAAGAAAAAAAACCCCAACAAAACGACAACAAAAACCCCAGGATTTTAAACCATTGCTTAAAAACAGAAATAAAAATAAAGGAAAAAACTTATGTCTGAGCTAGAAGCTGAATGCTCCAAGTAAACACATTTTGATTTAGGGGAGTTTCTTGATTATTTACTGTTTATTTTACATGGTTTTAAAAAGGAGACTGTATTAAAATGCAACCTTACAGTTCGTAGTGAATCTTACTATGAAGATCAAATACTTGCAAGTGCCAGCAAGTAGCATCTTGATTCCAATTATCCACTCACCACATATCAAAAAATGATAAAAATGAGTTATCCTGTCAAGACATAGTTCTATTTAAATATATGGACACCAAAATAATCATAATGACAACAACTAATAAAAATGTTTTTAAACTTTTTTTAAGCAACCAATAGAAAAGCAGTTTAAGAAACCTTATTTAAAATAGTCTAACCATAGGTAAATACAACAATCAAAAGCTACCAGTACTTTTCTGGAAGACAAGAAAAATACAAGAAAAAGCTGGAAACGGTTATTTTAAAACACTGTAGTGTAAAAATGGTGAAGGTGGGGGTCTCTTTTCAGATGTCTTTTATGAAAAAAGAAAGAAAGAAAACAAGCGCACTTTCAAATCCTTGTATGCCAAGTTTTAGCCCAGAGCAAGTTTTCACTGCTATGGTACAAACCCTTGAAAATAAAGGCTTATAATGGAAATGCTGACAGACCCTTAACCATAGCAGCATGAATAGCTATAATTAAAGAAGAGCTTTTGGCTACACCTCCCTCTGAAAATGAAAGACTAGAATTTTTACAGTATCCTCAAATAACAACAACTGGGAAACCTGGAATGAGATTCCAGCAATCCAACAAGATATGTTAAAGGGGACTGCTAAAACTATTTGACATTTTAAGCTTTAAATATTGAGGCATTTAGTTAACACAACCAAGTCAGTATTTTCATAATGCTACTTAATCAGCAATAAAGAATGCTCCTGTGAGCCATCATCTGGGGTTAGCAGAAAGTAACACATGAAGTTATTATTTCCTAACAGCCTAGAGGGAGCTGCTTGTCTCTTTAATCAGTGATCTCACTTCCTTCCTACCTGTAAATTCCCTGTCATACAGTTAAAAAATTATTAAGAGTGCAGTGTACAGAAAAAATACTTTTATGAAAGGCCTACTATCTTATATCAGCCTGGGTTTTATAAACAAGCATTTCATCCTTATCTGAGTTTGAAAACAGACCAGGCCTAATCAGCCCGGTCAATTCAGTAATATTTTAACATCTGGTTAGCACAAAATCATCCATATCTTCTGAACCAAAAAGGTGGCTTTAGTGTTGTTTTATTTGCATGGCAACAGAGGACTGTTTCCAGTGAGTCTGTCAAAGCAGCAAATCACTAACATTTTCCTGTTCCATACAACCTGAAGATCAAAATGTTTTGTAAGCGTTAGGGAATTTAGTTCCTCTGTAGATGGGATAAATAGGCTTGTAACAGTAACCAAATGTATAAATATAGAAACTGAAATAAAGACCTGTTAAAAGCAAGGCTCTAAAAAATCTCTCTCATACCAATTACTATTTGAGCATGCTGCTAATTCAAATATTTCAGAAGAACTACTTTTTGTAAAAAAATATACTAATACTGTCCTGTACCTTGTCTGTGATGACCTGAGAAGTCTAGACTGAACTTGCATGCCCTCTTCTCTGTCTTACAAGAGGGCCACATAACCCCCAGTCCTGGAAAGCTTAAAAATAATGCCAAGTTATAAAATAGGCAATTTTTTCACCAGTCTCAAATTTCTCCCTATCTCATCTTTAAAAACAACACAACATATGCTGTGTATTAGCTAATGGAGAAGATGTCAAAGTATTTTTGAAGTCTCCAATTTATTCCAGGAAATACATTCAGTTGAACTGAAATAATAAATAATAAATCAACCAAACTTAGTTTTGTGCTTCATCTTTTTTCAAAAGACTGCCTGAAAAACAGTTGTCTTTGGATCTATAAGCTATTGACAGCTGCAGTCAAACTACTAGACAATAACAAAGAACCTAGTTAAAGAGAGATCTTGCATATGGGCCTCAGTATTCCTATTATGCACTCTTACACAGCTCTTTACACATATTTCAGTCTTGCACATTTGAAGTAATGGCAGATCAATAGCTGCCTCTTAATATCCTATGAAAAAAAAGCAGTTTGGGCTTCAAACTGGAGGACTGCTTCTCAAAGGCATCAGTAGACAAAAAATATGCTTATTGAAGGGCACTGTAGATGTTGAAAAATGAACTAGTACATCAAAGCAAAACTGCTTGAAAGTGGTAAAATATGATTTCCTTCTTTCCCATCGAACCCCAGACAAGTATTTAAATCTCCATAACTGTAGTATTTGAATGCAACCTTGGTGAAAGAGAAAAAAATTAGAATAAAAAGTCTGAAAACCAGAATATATTCAATTAAGAAACAAAAACAAAAAACCCACCCCCCAACTTACGTAATGAACACAGACAATAATTTCTAAGTTTCCTGTACCAAATGAGAGATGATATTGTCTGAAATAGTAGCAACTGGATGACTTTCTAAAGAGACACCAATTCATAACAAAATATCATGATGTCAAACAATCTCCTGAAATAGTAAGGAAACATTTTAAAGATTCTATATGCACTGAAGTACTGGTGGGTTTTGAAATTTAACATATCATTCACAGCCCTTCAGAGATTTCTCTTTCCTTTTACTCAATTTCAGTAAAAAATTAATAGGAACTACAGTTTAACCCTAAAAACAAAATGCTAGTCTATATCCACAACTTTAATAAATAACTTACCGAAGTCTGGCTAGAACAACCTGAAGAAAATTCAGGACCATGCTCAGCTCAGCTCCTCGACACGCAGGCAGCAGCATAGTAAAGCCATCATTTAGCAGCTTTTCCTCAGAAAGGCTCAAGTAGCAGCTCGTCTCAAACACTTCCTGGACACCATCAATGTAGGTTGAAAGTAGAGTCCAGAGATTCTGTCTCTGTGTGTAGTCATTTTTGGTTACTAAAAACTCCTTTGCCTTCTCACGGAAAGCATTTGAGATTTTCTCGGCTAGGGCACTAATGTCCATGTTCTTCTCAACATAAATTAAAAGGAAAGCAAAATGACCTCTCCAGATGAGAGCTCTCCGAGACACGGTGATGGACGATGGAGCCAGGAAATCCAAAAGATCCAACACCCGACTCAATATATCTTCTGTCTCCGCAACAACTGCCAGCATGAGGAAGAGGTTAAAAAAGTTCTGCAGCCCCACTTCTGTCAGCTCCTGCATCCTTTTCCGATGGAACTTGGAATAAATTCTGCATTAGAAAAACAAACAAAAAAACCCAGGAAAGAGAAAGTTTCTTAAAGTATGCAATTTTCTATCTTCTTGAGTGACTAAAACTGTATTTTCATGCTTTTAGTTTACAGTTACGCACTTCCGGAAACCCTGAAATTTTAAATATTCTTTTTTCTCATTAGTCTTATGGCTACTGGAACGAAAATGTTCTTTCTGTTTCAGCTCCTAATTTAAAGCACACACTGCTTCCAATCTGAGGTGCAGCCTAACCCTTCCTCCTTATCTAACCTCTAGTACCAAGCAGAGCAAAATGTTATGAGTAGACTCTCTCTACTCTGTCTGTGATGGGCATCCTCCATACTGTGCCTTCAAATCAATCAAGTTCAGCCCATGAGGGCTCCTAGGAAGAGAAGCTGTCAAGTGGCATCTCTTTGCAGCAGCAAACCATTCTGGTACACCCTGGAAACTTCCTCATTTCCATGAGGAAATCAGCTACTGGTTTCTGCTGTTACGCTGCGGTGCTGCAGCTGCTGTGATCGAAGTCTCACCTACCAAACCATCGCTGCACTAAAAGCAAGATTTCTGATGGAAAATTCTTTTTCTCCACAGTGCTTTGCCAAAGTCTGTATCAACCTGTACCGTGCACCTATGGTATGGACAGGTTCTAAAGAAAACAGAAGCTGAGGCATTTGGAAAGAAACCTCTCTCCAGGCAGGAAGAGGTTAAGAAACTTTATCTGTATTGCTTATAGGACAGTGTTCAAGTCATACACAGCTAATGGTGACAAGCACTGCTACTTTGAAATTTTAAAGCAGTTGACAAGAAGGAAAAAGCTTATACAAAGATCTTTTCTGGGACCTTTGCTTGGATGTGGACTCTTAAATAAAAATCACCATTCCTACAACAGAGGAATAAGACGAAAATGGCTTAACTTTTTGATTTTTGTGTTTAAAACTTTGGGTATATCCTTCACCTTTAATTTAAAGTAAGTTCCACATACAGTAGTTAAACATCTGTAAGAGCTGTTTTCCTATTCTGTCACCTGAAAAAGAGTTGGAAATGGGGCTGAGGTTATCAAATCTAGCCACCAAAAATTACAGCAAATCCAATTAATGTTGTTTAGTAGTAAATTACTACTGACAAGCATTTATGCTTTTCATGCATCAATTAATGCTTGGTTAGCTCTTGAAAACAGAGTTCATCCCAAAATCATAGCTGTAGACTGTTAAATTTTGCTACTTGTGTAATTGATTTTTTCAAGGTAGAAATGATGAACACTGGTTGAGCAGACTGATGCACTGTATGCTGTGTATTATTATTCCCCCTCTAAAATTAGGGAAAGTAAAAAGCTATAATAGCACAAAAATGTAAATATTATTTCCTTTCAGTAAGAACAGAGTAGGCTAATTAAAATTTTAAAAAAAAAGCAAGACACTGATACAGAATCCAACAAAATATTTTTTTCCACGTAACTGCAGTGATTTATAAACTCAAACTCTTGTGACTATAACAACTTCTGAAGTGTACATAGACATGAGGCATACTGTTCTTTTCTGATAGCCGAGATAACCCTTCTTTCTTGGAAGAAAAACATCACCTAACTTTGTAAGGTGTGTACACACACGGGCATTTTTTAAGGTTTATTTTTTTGCATACATGAAGATTTTACTAATGCTTAATAGAATTTTAATTTATTTTATTAATACTTAATAAAACCTTTTTAAAAATCTCAAAAACCCTAAACCAAAACTATTTCTGTTTTCTCTATCTAATGAAAAAAAATTAACAAGTCTGTATTAATCATTACTATATGAAAAGTCTCACAGATTCAGTAAGCATCTAAAACATCAAGAGTTTAATTCAGAGCACATATATTTTATGGTTTTTTATATCATGACTGACTATATTAATTAGTATGTTTCAAAATTAAGTGAAAAATTTAAATCCTCACAAAAATATTATGAGAAATTTTGAAAACCATTGAAAAGAAATTAAATATTTAAATGAAAATGCAGGTCTACCAAGTGTCAGTCTGCATGCTCTTGAACAACACATGGCTTACATGCAGCTCAAACACAATTTCTGTGCTTTAATTACATTATCTGTCTGGCAACTGAGTTGTACCACTGCACTGGTTGCCAGTCTACCAAATTCCTGGCCAGTGGGACGAGGTAAATCATCACACACTATGAATGCCAAGGTGCTTTTTGGATCCAGTGACGGTCTCAGCTGGCAACAGAAACTTCAGGGAACAACTGCTTTCTTCAAATTATGAATCACCCTGGATCTGTCACCCCCTTTACTTTGCCATAAGCACAGTGCCCTCTGCCTTGCATGTAGCTGTCTGTAAGGGCCCCTGACTCACTCCACTTCTTACAAAATGAGACAAACTAAATAGCGTCCATACCGTCCTTTAATTTGTTTCCAAGGATGCACCCCATTGTTTTCTTCTTTCATAATCCGTGCCAAAATGCTGAGGAAAATCAAGTAACTGTTGCTGGACTTGTACAGAGAAGGGATCTGCTGTTCGCAGCAGCAGTGTTTCACCAACTCAAGCATTGACAAAGAAGTCTTACTAACATTTGCCAGATCCTTCAGACCAAGCCAAGGAACAGTAAAGCAGCTGTTCTGAAATAGATGAAAACAGAAAATACCATAAATAACAATAAATGCCAATATTCCAAAGGCAGTAAGATGCACTTCTCCACACAAACAGAAGGATATGTTCCTACCTCAGCTAAAACAAGAAAAATGCATTGTAACTGTGTGCAAAGTATTTTTACAAGATCTTAAACTGAGTAGTCCTGATGAAAAATAGGACTTGAAATACATTATCATATTCTATTATTTCATAATGTAATGGACCATAACAAATTTAAAAACGTTTTCATTAAATAAAGACTAAATTTAGGGATACTGCCATTGACTTGTTTTACAGAAGTATAGCAATCAAGCTTGGCTACAGAAAATCAGAATTAATCAGCAAAAATCAAGGACTATCTACATGCAATTCTACATTTTTATATATTCATCTACTTACCAGATTCTTGCTGTAATAATCCCAGAGTGTGGTGACAATAGATAAGTTCAAATCCCAGAAACTACACAAAGTCAAACAGCACTGAAGATGCATTCGTAAGTGTTCTTCTAACACACCAGCCTTGAAAAGGAAGTAAGAAATTAGTTGTAGGAGAGGAATGTCACCTCATCTACACATAAACCCAATACTACCAGACTATTCAAAGTAATTTCCTAATATAAAAATTGTTTTTAATCATATACTGTTGAATAAATGCATCTGCTAATACATGCAATGAACTCAAAGATAAAGGCTGACAATTGCACCCTGCAAACCAGCCAAAGCAATAGCTCATCCCAGAATCATAGAATCACAGAATCACTTAGGTTGGAAAGGACCTCTGAAAAAGTTCGTAGGAAAGAAAATGGGAAATGCCAAACAATTTGAACTCAGTGAAGCATTCAGGTTGTAATTGTGGGATAATAAAAGTGGAATTCTTCTAATCCAGCTTTTGGTAGCAACAAAAATGAACTTTTATTGGAGGTAGGATATTAAGAGCTCTATGCTCTGACTGAAATCACGTGTTTAACCCAGCCTATTTTAGGCATCTACTTTAGGATGATAATTCCTGTAAGGAATTACTGTCTCCACTGCCTGCAAAAGTGGTTTAATGGACCAACTTGTGTGCAGTTGTCCTAAGGGTAGACTTTTACATGTGTGGGTCTAACATCTCCCCCATAGCAGAGGGGTAGGAAGTAGATGATCGTTGAGGTCCCTTCCAAACCAAACCATTCCATGATTCTATGACTTACTCACAATGCTCCTTCTTACGACTTACTGTGTCTTAGAGTGTCTTTTTTGCCTGTTTTCAATGTCACACAAGTGAGTTTCACTCATTTACTCGTCTCTACCTGGCCATAAATTCATGTGGAAAACTTGACTTGCTACACTTTCTCACAACGCTGCAATTATACAATCACCTACAATAACTTCTAACCAGGTCTGCCTTCTCTTCTCATGAACAATTAATGTAGGGCATATAGCTTCTAAAGTGGTACATTCCTAAAACAACTTGAAAATTGAAAAGACATTTTCAGTTGCCATAGAAAATTATATATTCAAGACATTATGTATAAGATACAAAACCCAATAAAATAGGTAAATAACTTTCCAGTAAAGACTCATTAAAAATACACAGAATAATAATTCAAATGTAATAAAAATGCCACAAATGAAAGACGATACTCAAGTATTTTTTTATATATAACAATTAAATCAGTAGACTTCCCAAAAGATAATCTTGCACCAAAAACAAGGGACAGAACAGCTGCTATTTTTTTTAAATGAATAAAAGCAGGTGTTTTGATGTAAAACAAAAACCCTGCAGCTGAGCATATCTATTTCTCTAGAGGGATCTACTGGGTTACTAGGATGTAAAAAAACCCAAACAAACAAACAAACCCCAAAACAACCCCCCAAAAAAGCCCCACACACCATTCTGAAAGGTAATACTTAGTCTTGAAGTTGTATTTTCTGTCTAGGGTTATGTTTAGGATGTAATTCAACAAACAATGACTGCTTCAGTTAAATTAATTCAACAATAAACATAGCAGCGAGCAGCTTCAATTTGAACCATTATTTATCTGTCCAACAATAGTTTTAGAACAGTTTCCAAAACCAAGATAGCACTGAAGGCTTTATCTCAAATTTAATATGAAAGAGTTATCCAGACTCCAAATATCCCTGGGATTAATGGATTCTCTCATTGCTCTTTTGCTTAAAATGGTCTCTTGCACTGCTGGAAATACTATCAGAACTCTTGAGGTAGTCAGCTTTTAATTTATCACAGAAGGGAGGAACACCAGATACCATCAAAATGATAGTACTATCTAAACATAACATTTTTCTCTTATGACCTCCTACTGTAGTAACAAAATTGGTTTTCCTAGAAATCTAAGAAATACTTCTCTACCTCTTTTAAGGTAGAATTAAACAAAAAATACAGTGAAAGTGTAACAAAATTGAGGCAGAAATGAAACAGCACAAAGCATTTATTTTCTAAAATGAGAAGTCTAATAAGACAGACTGCTATTATTTCTTGAGAACTAAAAAGCTTTTGAGTCTCACAATAAAACTTCATAAACACAAATTCCTCTTACACTGACAACCCATAAATTTAGTCAGTTTGATGTTGCCTAGTAGACAAATACAGTCATGATACTATTACTACTACAACAATTTTCATTTTGTAGTACAAATAGAATTGTATGCCAGCTTTTACTCTTCTTTTGGAAGAGAATTACAAATTACAAAAAAAAGTAGGAAACACCTCATGCAACTAGCTTCCTCAAAAATGCCCTTTTTTTGTGATAGAACTGGGAGTTTTTTCACATCAGGATTTTCGTCAACTCTTATCCACCTACAATTTAAATAGAGAGTGATTTGTGGCTGAAGAACACAGCAGTTGGTCAACTCTTTGAAGCTGAAATGATACATCCAAGGAAGCAGCACACTACATTTGCCCAGGTATCCATGATTGCTCATATCTTCTCACAGGGTGTTTTTGCTTCCCATCACTATTGATCTTGGAAGATGAACAGCACTTTAACATCTTTTTCTTGCTCAGCAGCAGGATGACTGTAACCTTAAAGGAGTTCCTGCCTGGAACAGGGCATTGCAGCACCCCTCTACCACCTTCGCCTGGACACGCAACACCTTCTTCAGGAGGTCTTCATCACACCCAAAATCCAGCATACCCTGGATTAACACGTTTTAGGCTCTCTACTGCCTACATGTGGACAACTAGATGCAACAGTATAACTGAAACTATAGAAATGTTGCAGATTTAACACTGATAAGGCATTTTTGTATCCCAGTACTTAGCTGTCCTAAGGATGTTTAAGCTAACTCCAGCTTCTGCTGCTTCATGATGCTCTGTTACCCTCAAATGCTGCAACAGCGCCTTTTAAATCATCTTTTCACAGGGTAGAATTTGAAGCTCACAAGAAGAGAAATTAACAGTCATTGATAGGAGAGGGATTATCAATTTACATTACAGATGTATGTTCTGCACCTTTTTCAGATGCTTTTGAACACACAAAACTACACATACTTGATTTCTTCTTAATTTCCTCCCATTCAGTGTAAATTGCCATTCCTCTGAGCACGTACAGTCTAGAAGCTATAGGGAAGTTAGGGAGTAACAAGCACAAGATTATGAGGTTGATGAACATAGTAGTAAATATGATTTGTTTTTAAGTTCCCGTATACCTAAAAATGAAGTTTTTAACTACCAATTCCTGCCCTCTCTAGCAAACGGGTGATTCAGCACTATTATTTCTTTTATTTATTTTATTTTGCACAGCTATTGCTGTGCATCTTTAGTAGGTAACAGGCTATATGCTGAAAAGGTTGGCTCAGATAGGATTTACTAACAAAGTTATGCCAAACGTTAATAGGCAGTATCATCAATTCTGTCCTGCTGTTCATTCAAAGAGTACTATTATCACTTTTGCTTTCTTTTGCTTTTTCCCACTTTTCCATGTTCAATTTCATTATTGATTTCTTGATATCTCATTGTGCTTCTCATTACTACAGTTTCTGGACTTAAAAATACTTAAGAGATGCAAAAGGATAAGATAAAAGGAAGGAGTTGCCAAATCAACAAAGGAGATGGACAGGTCTACTGGTAAAAGAATTCTCCTTCCTAGACACTGTCAAGAAGGCTGCTGTGCAGGGATAAGGAGCAGGATGCAGTTTTTAATAAAGGACTACACTCACTCGTGCATGCACATACAGGAATTAATGTTCCCCAAGGAGCACTTCCCTCGGGCAGCTAACTTCATAATGCAAGAAAAAATAATGAACAAATAAAAAAAAGGAAATAAACTAGATGGCTCCTTAGACGGTTGGTAATAGTTACAACCATGTCTCTGGCAAATGAGGGTTTGTTTTAATTCCAACAGTGGTTGCCTTTGGAAATTAAAGCACATATTTGCTTCATATTACTGTGTCATGACTGTCTCAATATGCAAGTCTTCTGAACTTGGCCACTTAGCTGCCTTTTCTAAACTGCCTACAGTTCAGTATTTTTTTGACAGAGGCATCAAAAACTGTGTATTTTATGAATGTTCAGCTTCAAAGTAGGCTTTACTCAAAATAATAAGCACTCACAAGAAAAGGGGATTATTTTGAAGAAAAGAACGTTAACTACAAATGTCTTTTTACTGTGTCTCAGGTTGCTGCCACACAGAAGATGCAACATAGGAAGGTGGCTAAGCTATTCACAGTTTTTATGTATCTTATCTAAATCTCTCCAGTTCCTCCCACAGAATGGTAAGCATCCAATAAGTAATGTCATCACTGTGGTTTTAATGTATATGCACAGTTTGTACATATACTGTAAAATCATTCAAAAAGAGTTAATCTTTTAAGCCGAAAGACCACATAACCAAGCATTAGCATTTATGTATAGAGTATTAAAAACCTGAAAAATCATGCTATCATTTCAACTCTCCTAAAAGCCACAACTATTTTCTTGTTGCAACCATAGTTGTAACAAGTATTGTTCTGCATTCCAGCTTTAACTACAGTTGTTGCTACTCCATAAGCAAGACGTTTATAACAATTAAAAAAACTGAAAGATTCCCCTTCTGCTTTCAACAACAGAACTTTGCAGGATTTTTCTTAATTTCATACACCAAATGAAAAAATAAATTTCATAGCCCAAATGAAAAAATTAACATGTTTAATCTTGTCTTAAACACACACAAATAAAGAAATTATTTTTACAGGCATTGCTGATACAACATTTGCAATTTGTACCACGCAACTTCAGAACAAATTCACAGAGCTACAATATAACTTACTTAAAAAAACTTTATGAACAGCATATTTAAAAGCATATTAAAAGGAGGTCAATTCTGACCTCTGGGCCTTGAAGCATTGCATTAACAGTTCTGCAGAAAGAAAAATGATAAGGTATGAAATGAGTGCTCAGAAACTAGAACCTTATCAGTAAGAGTTTGATTCAAGCCTGTAAGACAAATTGCTCAGCAAGGCAAGTCACCTTCCTGCTGTGATGAGGATATAGCTGAATTTTCAATGCAACTGACTATCTCCTCCATCATGTCTCCTCAACTTGATATCCTTACATTCAGTATCTGGTTTACATTTTCTAAGCATCCAGTTCTTATTCTGAATACATCTTGTCTGAGAAGCCATATACTACCCTTCCAGGATAATTATCTTTTTTCTACATCTGACAATTTAGCATCAAGCACAAGCACTTTAAAGCAAGTGGAACTGCTAACAAGGAGGGAACTGTACACTGTCATAGTTCAGCTATGTCAAGGTTGTTCATTTACCAGTGATAAAAACACTACAACTCCAAAAACACATTTGTTAGTTGGACTTTGTTTCATGCACTGTGTTTTCCTGAAAGCATCCTGACACTTTTCTGGTTCATTATTCTTTCCTTTACACACTTACTTGAGCATCAGTGGATTTTTTAAGGAGTTCTTCCACAAATTTCCAATTGGACTCCTTCTGTTTCTGAAAAATAATAATCAACATAAAAGAGCATTTGTATCCCTTACAGGTTTCTGAAAAATAATTATCAACATGAAATAGCATTTGTATCTCTTACAGGAACCACTGTGGAGTAACATGAAAGTAAGCAGGCAAAATATTTCCAGAAATATTTAATGTCATGACAGCATACTGTAGTCATAATCCAAAAGAGCTTTTTTGTTACATGAATGTAATTGATATCTGTCCTAAAAATTAGCTCTCAGAAAGCTAATAAAATGCCAAAAATAAAAAGTATGCAACCACTTTAAGTGACTCATTTGCAATCCCAGCCTTCACTTTTAATGGAAAAGCAAAACATTCAGGCATTTTTTATTAGTCCAAGCAGTATGTCTCACAATTTCTTCCTTTAATGTTCTGCAAAAACAAGCTATAAGGGGTAAGAGGGTAAAAAAGGTACAATCTCCCATTTTCTTGCTTTTTTCTTTTCCATCTATTTATGCAAAGTGGGAAAGAAAAGGGTAGAAGGCTTTGCAACTAAGGCCATTTTCTCAGGGGGAAAAAAAAAAGGCAACCAGGCCAACACACTTACATTTCCAGGAGATCCAACAATCATCTCTTACATTCAGCTATGTATATAGCTCTGTAGATAAGTCAGTGTGTGAATATAGTACTTCCATCATTGTCCTGCCTTACTTGTTCCCTCCACTACAATAACTGTTAAGCCTTGTACATTATTCTGCAGATAGCTGTCCTTTAAGCATCAGTTTAGAACTTACAATAAAGAGCATTTTATGGTTTGGTAATTGAAATGTAACTACTTTCCAGCAGCGACACCATTGTGCTCCATCCTCCTCTGCTACTGATTAAACTAGTTAATGGTGCGACTTGGTGACAGTTTCACACAGAACTCTAGAAGGTACGAAGATAATTTAAAAAATGAATTCTTTTAAAAAATGCACTAATACTCATCCAACAGTATTTGATTACTTGGTGAATTTACATTTTTGCACCACAAGAAAAAGAGAATACTGAAAGACAGACAATAGTTAGCAAGTCACAGCCCATAGACTTTTTAGGGAACAAATATAAATGAAAGGACAGATCTACAGGAAGTTACACTAAAGCTGTGATTTCATGATTCAGGAACTTGACCCATATCAATTAAAAAATACCCACTGCTTCTTCCTCATCCTGACAGCTCCTCTTTCTGCCCTCACAACTGCAGCATGCTACTGCTCAGTTGTTCTGGTACTTCTGTTTGTGGGACTCAGAGAGAAAACAGTGAATCAACACAGAGCTTTAGGAGAGGAAGAAAGAAGGAGAAAAGGAATAGGGCCTGACTTAGGTCGCAGGAGAGGGACACTAACAATTGTGCCAGAACAGCAGATGGCACATCATGCCTAGGGCAGTGAACAGGATTTAAGCTGTGACTGATGCCTAAGGGTCTATAGCATGAAACCAGAGGTTGCATCCTATCAGGAGAGGACATTGCATCAATAGATAGCCGAAGAGTAAAGGCAGCACTTCAATAACAGCTAAACCCAGGAAGTACACAACCAGCATTTCTAGACCGATCTGGCCAGTATTTACATTAGATTTTTGACTGCTGTATTTTAGAGCCTGGTGTTATGTGAATACCTACACACTGGCAACATCCTACTGCAGATTTCAAGGAAAGCTAAGGAACTGCTAAAAGGACAGTTTTAGCAGCCACGAGTAGATAGAGTTATGCCAAATGTCTATGAGAGCACTGAATGTTTGGATCAGCCTGTTTAGAACGTGTTTTTAGCAGTACCATTGACCAAGGACACATGTTTTATACAGCAGGTGTTTATTGCCAAAGTTCCAGCTCATCTGCAGATCACCTTACAAGATCTTGGAGTAATCTAGGGCAAACTCCTGACACCAGCTAGGATTGATTACAAGAGTGCACCCAGGTTCAGCCCAAACTCAGGAAAGATGGGCACCAACCACCTGCTGCACTCTTTTTAGTTACACTTGTATCTATATTTTAACAGACTTGTTTCATTGAAATCCCAATAGATTTATATCCAAACAGTATTCCCTACTGCACCAGCAATATGGCACAGCACCTGTTTACCATTGTTTACAGTCTATCCCTGTCAAAGAATATGTAGAACCTATATCTTCAACTCCAAACCTTGTGGCTTAAAACATCTTCTCTCTACCCCCAGAGAGTCCTAAAAATCAACAGAACCCAGAGACCTTACAGTGCATAAAAGTGCTGCTAAAACCAAAGCTTGAGCTGAGTTTGCAGGAAGAAACTTTTGCAAGGACTAACCTGGAAAAGCAATATTAGGCTTCTTAGCTGGAAGTCCATGTTTGCATATCTTTCCATGTAGTCATTTCAGATTATTCTATTCAAAGGCAAGAATTCTTAGCCCCAAGTAACTCTGCTTATATTACCTTAGCCCACAGGATATTAAAATTGACCCCTGCAATGTTCAGAAGTAGAAAATTTTCTCATCAGGTCCCATTTGAGTTTTAAATATAAAAATCCTGCTTTTCAGAAGAGTGAAGTGGGACCTGAACAGGGGAATATGGAAAGAGACATGCACTGAACAGTCTCTAAGAAACCTGTCCAAAATTTTCTAGTTTAAAAATGTGGTTTCATGTATGTGAAATATATATTCAATATATATGAACCATTGCATATTTAAAATTGCGTTATATGAGCTAAAGGGGAAAAAATAAAAAGAAGCAAGTCTGAAACCTATTTAGAATTTTAAAAGCTTTCCAAACAACCTTACGGCCATGCAGGCCACATTAAAAAATTGAAAGTCTTCCACAGATGACATAGGCTTAGAGGCAATTTTTGCTAGAGCATATGAATAACCACCATTATGACACATCACCCTCCCACCTCTGATCACAGTTAATTAAAAGAAAGCATGTGTCACAAACCCATTGCATCAGATGTTTAATCAACATAACAGGACTACACTGGACTACACTGAATCCTCATGTAATTCTACTGACTTCACAAATTCATATCACAGACTATTTTACCTTATAACGTTCAAAAAATATTTGAGGTTGCAATTCAAGGAGGACCTAAAGGGATGGTTACCATCAACTGTCTAGGGCAGATTATATTACTGTGGGTGAAAAGGCCCTGATGTTACTGATAAGATTTTTTTTGTATGAGAACAGGGATCCCTGGACAAACTCAAAGTAACACTCAGAAATGCAAAGCACAGCTAACAGTTTGAATATAAAGACTACTGGAAACATCAAGAGGAGCATGCACAGGATGGTCTCATGATCTACAAATCGAGACTTGGAAATTCTCTTCTCCCAGGTGGGCTCTAAGGAAAAATTATTATTTAATCTTGGGCAAGTCACTTCCTGTCACTGTCTCAGATTCCTAGCTTAAAATAAGAACCAACAGGAATCCTTTTTTCCATTCTACATCTTTTTTTGGCTTATGTAAATAATATAGTGCCTGGGGCAAAAAAAAAACAAACTCTCATGAGGCTAAATACATAGTATCTATCAGTGTGAGATACAGGAAAAAAGCCCCAATGATCAAAGTAATCAGTATCACTGTATTTAGATTAGGGCATTAAATATAAGAAACCAGATACAAATGTGTGATTTCTGTATTTAACCTGGGAATAACCTTTTCTTGCTTTCTAAGTTTCTCTAAGAAGCAGGGAGTGTAGTTATTCTATCTTCCAAGGTCCCTCTACAATATGCTCTGCACGCTGTCCCCCTCCATGGAGTAGTAGGGCAAAAACAAGGGAAACTTGAGACAACCTTCAATGTAACAAACAGACCTGGTCTGCAACTTTACACTGTATAAATGTGCAAGAAGTTGCTTCATTTTGCCACATGGTAACAAGATGCCTGCCATGGCATCCTAAAGGATTTGTCAACTGGCAAAGAGAAGCAGCATAAACATCCCACATGGGCCAAGTCCTCTAGTGAACAGACACGGTCATGTGTTTTTCAACTAAGTATCCAAGCACTGAATGACCACACCTTTGCTACATTTTAAATTTTCTTTTACAAAGTTGCAGATCAGAAAACCCAAGTAGTTCTTAATTTTAGTGGAAAATCTAATTTTACTTAGGATTGTAAGCATTCACAGAATTTCAACTTTTTTCTTTCATTCTCTGTTTATATAATAATGCTTTTAAAAATCTAAAGACAAGGAGAAGGATTTTAAGTTATCAAAACAAATTGCTCAACCAATGTGGTCATACTTCCCTTTTTACAGATTTGCAGTTCACAAACACATTTCCAGGTTTTAACCTTTCCTCCTAAATCAGGAACGGAAATCACGGTACAGATTTTAACAGAAAGAGGGTACAGCCTTTCCAGTTTTAATATGCACTGTTAAATTACAAATAATAAAAGGCAATTCACAATAAAGGGCAATTAAGCCCAGTTTGAGGAAAATGCTATACAGAGCTTATGCTTGGCAAATTAGGGAATATGAGCAATGCAGCTGAAGCGTTAAAAAAGCCACCACACTAAAAAACCCCAAAAACAAACAAACAAAAAGACCACCAATATCCTCACCTGCCAAAAAAAAAAAAACAAAACCAAAACAAACAGAAAAAAAATAATAACAGTACCAGCATAAAAGAACAGAAGGAAAAATGACAGAAGATGGCATGACCAGATTCTCCCTAGCTCAAAAAGCACTACTGGGGAGCAAAAACCTACTACAAAACACACTACACCAAAAACACCCCAAAAACCCCAATTTCTGCGTCTTCATCTATCTCACTGGCTTCTAATAAGCTTCCTCTATAGACAATTAAGAAAAATTGTCAGCTTTCATACACCTCAAAATGGATGAATTCCCTCAGCAAGTGCAAGTCTCCTAAACTGAAACTTTAAGTTATTAGACAGTGTCTATTGGTAGCACACCAACATAAAAATTAAGCTGTATACACAAATACATATGCATGTTATGATGCTACTACTGTGATGCAAAGGCAATGCAATTAGACAGACTGGAATTTATCCAGAGCAGAGCTACCACTTTAAAAAAGTAAGTGGCATTAATAATTACACCATGTTTGAGGTTTATACCTCATACAGCACAAACTAATGTGTTCAATTCCTAAAACAACAAACCCAGTGAAGCATTTATGCTGCAGGCAGACAGTCTTAAAACATATGCTACATCATTAAGTACATGTGCTACTAACTAGTTGGGATATTTCAAGTTTCCTTCATGCAGTACTCTACTGAATATCTGGTATATAACATGAATATGTCTGGGGCTCCTAGAACATTTACCAACTTGCACAAAGCACATCTTAACTCCTCCAACCTAAAAACAACTTCTTTTAGAGTATGAAAATTCCTGCATTACAAAACAAATTGTTTTCTGTCAACAAAAATAACCAAAGAGATCAAAACCAATTATAGTAACTCTTAGGTATTTAGAAAAAAGCATACCCACCTTTTCATCCAGATTTCCATTACGGTCGAACTGGTAGAGTGGTGCCAGATGACTCAAAATCCACCAGCTAAAACTCAGTGGGTCTTTACACTGAACTGCATCAAATCCAGACACACTTTCAGAAGTACTTGGCCGTTCAAAGATATTCTTTAGGGTTGTGTTCACCAAGCTCCAGAAACACTGCAGAAAACACAGAAGTTCATTTGAACTGTGCTCAGTAACAAAACCTACGTTAACAATTTTCTCAACAACACTGTCCTATTGATTAATTTGCTTTTACAGAGAACAAGCAAGATGAGCCGTTTAAAGCAAATAACAAAAAGCAGTGGTCAGTGTTGCCGCAGAAAACTCAGGGCTACCTTCGAAAGTCCTCTCTCAAATGTCAGTAGAAAGCAATGTGAAAGGATGAGCTTGGGTCACCAGGAAGAATGCACTGCAGTACTTGACAGGCAAAATTACAAGCTGATGGATTGATGATATGCAGACAGGGTGGTACCCCAACACTCACAAGAGAAAGGTTAGAGTTCTTTAATGAAGACTTGTTATAGCATATTTTTGAAAAATTTCTAGTGCCAGACTAACCTAACCAAAAGGAATAGAGTAGATGGTAGAGAATCAATCTGTAAGACAGCAAACTGAAGTTCTGTTTTGTCACAGTCTGTTCCAGCCCTGAGAAACTGATTAATTCTCTCTGACTCAGACCCTTGTCTATAACACATATTACTATTTCTTACAGCCTGTGCCTATCTTTCCTAGCTTTAAGGAAGCTCTCTGGGACTTCTTTGCACGTGTATTTCACCCACCTTACCTGGTCCTGATGCTAACTTTGCTGCAAAGTGCAATTGCCAGTGCAAATGCTTAACAGTAACACAGCTTCACTTGTGCTGTCCACCTTTACATCCGTTGTCATTAACAAGCAAACAGCCATCAGTGCAAACCCTCTACTGTGAAGTACTTCATTCTGTAAGTGAACAGTACTCATGGCACAGATGGCCACTTGGTTCTTATAAAGATTACTTCAGAAAACTTTCGAAGGATTTTTCCACTTCTTAGTACTCATTCAGAGAAACATCAGTTCAATTCTAACCAGCAGTCAAAGAAAGAAAAGTTAAAATGCTAGAAAACGTTAGCAAAGGAAAAGAACAAGACAGAAAATATCATCATGCAGTGTATAAAATCATATGGCCTCCTAACCCAAACTTGAAATACTGCATGCAATCCTGGCACTCTTATTCAACATAGAATATGGTAATATGGAAAGAGATTCAGAGAAGGGTGACAAAGATGACCATAGGAAAACAATGGCACCTGAAAAAAAGAATTACTGTAAGAAGTAAGACTCCTCAGCCCACAAAAGGCAGAAGATAGGATATATCAGAAAAAAAAAGAACAAACTGAAGAGGCATATAAGGTTGTACTGGTACAAGGAAGGAGAACAGGTAGTGATTGGCTGATTTCCAACAGAAGTTTAAGGGGGCATCTAGAGAAGTCAGTAACTACAAGATTCAAAACCATACACAGGTTGTTCCTGTATAGATGGGTAACAAAGACAGAAACATGGGCTAGCTGGATCATTGCTCTGACTGTACCCATGTTTCTAATGCCTGGAGACGAATCATTGCATGACATATCACAAAAACTGCAAATAACTTTTTAAAAAAATAAGAAACTTTTTGTTTCTTATATATAAATCAGGCTTTTTGTGTTTTGTTCTTCCATAAAAAGAATGGAACTTCCACAGTCTATTCCTTTGCTTTGCTTTCTTTAGCACTAGGAGCACTCCTTATCAATGCCCTAGGTCATAGCCCAACAGTACACTGCAAACTAGAATCAGGACTTCTTGCACATTCAAGACAGTGGCCCAAGGCATCAGTTAGCATGCAGTTCTCCTGGAGCAAACATGAGGTTCAGTTCTACCATCAGATCTGTGCATTCATGGCCATATGGGAACATTTGGTGACTGTACTGCACATGCAACAGTATTCTTCCTTTACCTCTGTCTGAGACCCCTTATTTCTGTGGTCCAGCAGCTGAATAAGTAGAATCCACAGTTCTTTAATGCAGGTACATGGATAATGGGTATTAGTAAGAGCCTCAGAAGGTCGCACCTGAAAGAGAATATAGAATAGAATTATTCATAGAAGTGTTGTTTTTAAAATTGTGTTTTATATATCAATATTTCCTCTAGTCTTGGCTCTTTGGTTTGAGGTGGTTTTTTTTCAGGTAAGTAATACAGTAACAAATACACATTCAAAGGTGCACTATTTCACTAACATCCAAAATATCTCTCTCATGCAACATAGACTCTTTCCCAAGTCTATGTAAGCTACTGGTTATTTCCTAGTTTCTTCTGATACACTCTCAAACATTATTTAATCGATTAAAACAGGCATTCCATGACCTAAATTAAAAGAAATTACAATAAATACTGATTCATTGTCTGACAGTAGGGAAAAGAAAATGATTGATTAGATTTTCTTGATGTTGTTGAGAAGAAAAAGATTTCAAATGATTTAATAGCTATTATTGTTATTTTTAACTGAAAAATCCTTAATGACTAGGCATAATGCTAGTAGAATATGTTGTTGTTGGCATGAGGATGTTAATGTTCCCACAACATTTCACAAAATCTGCTTTTCGGTAAATTTACTGCAAGGCATTCTTTTAATATGCAGAAAACAGCATATTTCAAGTCATGTACGTTATTTGATTACTATTCCATATTTAACAAAATTCACTCAGACTGATGCATTTCAAATGCAAAACAGTCTTCTTGTGATTCATCTTTCAATTTTACATTCCCTGAATTGTGAAACAAAACAAAACAGCAAAAGGAACTGCTAAATACATAAAAAAAATCTCTGTATGCTTTAATGTTTTTATGATCTACCAGAACTGTATTTGCAATAATCATACTATAGACAAAACTTTACTTATTCCATCTTAAGACATATGAACCCACTTGAACTGTATTCAGAGGTGGCAAAAATTGTGAGAAAAGCTTTGTTTAAATAACATAATTCAGCACCTTCTACCTTCAGCAAGGACACAATGGCAGAAATGTAGAAAGAAAAGAGGGAAGACAAAGCAGCTTATACTCATTTTATCCCTAAACAATGAGTAGTCCAAGTTTGAATAATCAACCTACACCTCTCTAAAGCAAACAGAGGGGAATAGGTACCTAGAGAGAAATTAATCTCACTCACTGCAGAACTGTTGTTATCCTTCCATGACAATAAAAAGTACCTCAGGTGACTAGTCTAGCCAACTAACTCCTAGACATCTACATCTGATGAGATGGATCCTGAATTTTTACATCCTTCTGTCTTTTCTGATCCATTCATGCACTATTTTCAAATCATACTGGCACTTAAAATAATTTCTGAATTTGGAAACCTAATAGTGTAAATTAAAAATTTTATCAAAATATGCAATGCCAATGACAGGAGTGGCTGTGTGAGACATTACAGAAGTGGGAGTGAATGACTAAAAACCCACAGTTTCACAATTAGAACGAGTACCTCACCAATAGTTTCAAATCTACATAATATTTTACTAGGATGCAAATTTATTTATCATCCACCTTTAGAATATGTTTACAACTACCGTTTCATACAGCTCCAAATCAGGTTTAAATATTGAACATTTAATTATAAATATGAACTTGCATGTATATATAAATGTGACACAATTTGTTTTTTCTCTCTCAAGAATCCTGTTTATCCTATGAAATTGTCATGGTAGACCTGATCTATTTTATAAAGTGAATTCTTTATTCACTTTCCACATATACTCAAAGTATTTCACATGCCCTTCTCTCTCCTCAGATTTTTAGCTAAAGATCTGTTACAGGAATCTCTAAACAACATGAATTAATTTTATGTAAATGTTATGTTGAGAATAAACAGTATGACCACTAAAGTCTCTTGAAAAATTCATTATTTAACTACTAACTTCCCAAAACTGAAGTGCCTCAAAAATAACTCTGGTTATGACTCACCACAGAAGAGCAAAATAGATCCATTGGAAATGAGCAGTCTACTTGCTACTGTAACACTGGAGGTTTTTACAGAACTATTAGGCATAGAAACTATCTTACAAATGAGTTTCATGCTTTCTAGGTGGACTACCAGTTGTTGCAGCAAGGTTTCTTCAAGAAGGTTTCTTCATCTACTGTTTGCATCTGTTACTGTGCTATTCTACAAGATTGCAGGATCTCTTCTGCAGGAAATGTGCAGTATCCATTCAGGATGGACTCTGGGCAGTAGTATCAAAGCAAGACACCATACAGATATTGGTTAGACTAAGGATAGCCAAGATATTGTTGTCTTCAGAGGTATTCTGGATTTCCTCTCATAACATCCTCAGTTCAGTATCTTGGTAAGAATGTTTAAAACCCCAAACTATGGTGTTGTTGGGACAATAGAGTTCTGGTGCCACAGGTGTGGCTGCAGGAGACAGAAGATATCCACGGGCGAATATTTCTCTGGCAAATGTGTCTCAGAGCACACTGGGCTCAGTACATGATCCAAGTCAATCATCTTAATATCAGAGCTGCCCAAGAAACCAATCTGAAAATATGAGTCTGGAAGAATCGAGTTTATGTCTTTCTTTCCAAGGATATCCATAAATGTTAAGAGCTGCACTCATGAATGTTCTCAGCCAAAAGCCCAAGGACATGTTTTAGTGATGAGCTGATGGTGTCACCTACTAGAGGAATTAGTTGCGTTTTCAACAATTTTGAGGGATGCTCTTTCCATTATTAGCAATGATTAGCATACTATGGGAGTCACCAGCTCAAGTGCAAGCTTTACTCCAGAAATCAATGTCAAATGGAACTAATTTGAGCTGTGTGGCCCACACCTAAAGAGAGCTTAAGAAAAAGCAGTGGCAAAACAATCTTCTCTCTTTGTAATGTGGCTCTGTAAAAGTACATTGAATCTGTTATTGTATCATCTAACATTTCCAAGCCCACCATCAAGCAAAATGTTCAAGAGATACTATTTGAATTTTCTTTTACAAAACGTTATTCTCCTCTATTTGCCTTTTGTCAGGGGAGAAGGTTGCAGTATTATCTGGTAATTTAATAAATCAAAACTGATTTTAAAAGGTAACAGCTCTCTACAGGAAGGTATTTTAAAAGAACGGTTATCGAATGCTAGTACAGCCATTCCTCCCACCCTCAAAAGTAATATGTAGAACAGGGACTCTATTTTTTACATTTTTGTACTAGGAAAACATAAATTATACAGTGGTCACTGCTACTTTTTCTCAGAGTTCAGCCCTGCATTATGGATCACACACGTCCATCTCAAGCAGGTTTCACAATGACACAAAGATTACACAGCTCTTTCACTGGCTGCTATGGGGGGCTATTATGGCTTTCTAGCTTTGGAGTGCTCAAAACAAGTGAGAAAAATACTGCAGCTATAGAAGGAAAGAAAAAGAAAAAAAAAAAGAGATGGACAAGTTCTCCCAAGACAAATGCAGAAGTGCTGTAACAGAAAGATGAGGTGGTGGAAATAGGCACACTACAACAATAAACTATAATATGACATTCTCTAAGTGTCCAGTTAGCTTACTGCCAGGATTAGTGTTATTCTCTTTTTGTTCCTGTTGAGAGAGTTTGAAAAGATTTTTTTTTTTTTTTCCATCTATCTAAACCTTTTAGACTGTGCCATGTCTGGCATTAAACCTGGAATACTGAACTTAGGAAATGTGGCACTCACTTCTGCTCTGTACACAGTGCATTTCAATATTACTCTCTCATTCAACTGCCAGATGGTCATGAATAAATATAACACAATTTGAGCTCCTAACAAATAACACTCTTTAAAACATGGAGATACAAAGCCATACGTAACATTTAAAACTAAGCAGTAAGAAGTCATCTATACCCAATTCATATGGTTCCCAGTACAAGCATCTAAGCACCCATGCTCTATATAAAGAAAAAGAGTTACCTTTGCATACTTGTTGATGGCCAAGCTTATTAAATCAGATATGAGATTTCCACAGTGTTTTTCAAATAAACTGATACTGGTTAAATTCTCTCCAGTTAGATTTATGAAATGGTTAGCATATACAACTTGTCCTAAAACACAAAAGAAAAATAGAACTGTTCAGTTGCAGGTTTGGCTGTAGCAATACAAGATAGACAGGATTTCTTTCCTAATACATATATTATATTTTAGAATGGGCTTGTTGACCTGAATGTAATTTTAATTTATAAATTCATATGAGAAAGCTCATCCTAAATTCAAGCTAATCCCTTCATCATTGCACAGAAATCTGGTATTATTCAGGTTGACAGTAAAAAAGCTTGGCACTTTACAGCCTTTTATTGGCACAGATTTTGCAGAGGAATAAAGATTTATTTATCTGCAAGTTCCTCTTTGTCACATGCCAGTGCGCATGTTCTGGAATCATGACATGTTTTGCAGATATGCAAGTTGATGACAAACAATTCTGGAGAGGTCTAACACTTTCCTTTGGATGTGTTGATGTAAAAAGCTGCCATGATCATGTTCCAACTTGAGCATTTGTAGGCATTAACAGATGAAATGGTAAAGTTAAGAGGCTGTAAGATCTTATCCCACAAGCTTTTCAACAGTACAACTCCCTTGACACCAGTGGAGCAGACGATACATAGAATGAGCTTGTATTTTATTCCTAGAAATGTAAGGTGAAGCCCTCAGCAGTGTGAATTTTCCACTAAGAACACTTCACAGAATGAGATAAAAACCTAAGAAATTCTAAAAGGCACATAAGAATACAAAATAATATACATAGAGATATTACTGTCTCGACTAGTAAATTTTATTCTTAAAAATCATGAGCATTGTCTTACAAAGCTAGGTTACTGCATTATTACTCAGAACATTACCTAAAAATAAATATTGAATTCTGGAGAATACATTTCCTCCAACAGTTTCATTACCCTTTCTCCAAAATGCTCTAAAAAAGGAAAAGAGGCTATCCCAGAACAGATCATAAAAGAAACTTAGAATTACAGAACAGAAAGCCAACCCACACACTATCCAGTAACCAAGACATGCAGAAACAGAGAAAATGTGTTAATGTGAGCAAGGCTGTTGTGACAGCGCTCGGAGCGGGCAAAAGCTAATCCAAGTGTTCACATTCAACACCAATTACTGGGCTAAACATGTAGTGCATTCTTTCTGTACATCAGCATCACTTCAACTGTTGCAATTCCTGCTGGAATTTATATTGACAATTTATAATCAGGGGGCATGAGGGAAGGTATGGTTGCAGTGACACACTGATTATAGGAGAAAACACACTTTTCTGATCCCTTTTGGTAGAATGGACAGGGAAAATAGATTCAAGCCTCACAAAGCAAATAAAGTTCTCTTCTGTATTTTAACAATTCTTCAGCAAACTGAACTACTCTGAAATTGAGTTTTTCAATTGCATTCTATGACCTTTTTAATCTAACTTCTATGAACAGCTTACTCTTATCAACTTACTTTTTGCCCTTTTAAAGCCTTATAAAAATTTTTTTTAAAGATATTGCCTTGCCCTTTTCTTGCTGTACTTTTATAAGCTCCTCTGATTGAGGCTTCTTCTTTTGTCCAATATTTTCTTAGTGTTGCACACAGTTAACAATACAGATTCTCTCCTCCGAGAATCCTTGTTCTGGTCCATCCCTGGACACTTTCCCCACACTGTTTTCATCAAATTGCCATTCATTGTTATGCATTCTAGATATCTGTAAATGCAATTTTATTTGTGATGCCAAGAAGTGCATTGTTATTAAATATTTAGTATGTTGCACCAGTTGAGTATGAACTTTGTGATCTTTGTTCTGACAGAATAAATTCCTAATACAATTTTATTTAATTTGAGACACATGATGATCCACAAAGGACTACCTTTACCATATTTGAGCTTACCCCATTCAATACAGCTATGCTTAAAAACCACCAAAAGTAGTTTTGACTCTGGACAAATCAAGATGGAAAAACTAGGTAAGTCATATGTAAAGAATAAGTTCAAGAAAAAAGCCTGCATACTTACTCATCAGTTTTTCACCTAGTACATGAAGAACTTCTAATACTAGCCAGTTAATATCCAAATGGAGATGTAGTAAGTGCCATGATGGAGGAAAGACCTGTAATTAGAAATAAATTTACTTATACTTAACATTTCTTTGGTGAATTCTGGATACTGTGTACTAAGACAGAGTAATCAGGCTTTGGAACAAGCTGCCCAAGTAAGTGGTAGAATCACTATCCCTGGAAGTGTTCAAAAACATATGGGTGTGGCATTTAGGGACATGGTTTATTGGAGAACGTGGAGGTGCTGGAGTAATGCTTGGACCTGACAATCTAAGATGGCCTGCAAATAACATTGTGGATATCTATGATCAAATGTAATGTAAAATACAAACATGCCGTTCGTTCAAGAAAAAAACCCAAAAAAACCTTTCATTACAATTCTGTCTATAAGAGGCTATTTATCAAGTTTTGATTCAAGCTTGACAAATTACAACACCCTTAGTTAACATTTTCTTTACAGAAAAGTAATGTAGCACACAAACTGCTAAAGTGAGCTCTTAAAATAACTTTAAGGAAGAGAATACTAGAATTTTGGCATTTACTTGAAATTACTGTTTCTTTCATCAGCTCAACAATGGCCCTACTGACAAGCTAAACAAAGAAAGATTCAAAATGCTGCTTCTCAGTTGATCATTCCTCTCCAGATACTAGTTTATACAACATAAGACTGAAATTTCTTTTTTGTCTTTATAAAAGATTTGACAGCATTAGCTATGATATGTGTGTGCACAAATCCTAACGGTGTATATTTCACTAGCCTTTAACACTGCCGTGCCTCCTTCCACATCTGCACTTTTCTTTATATACAAGAGCTTTACCCACTCTGAGTCAGATTTCAGAATATGTTTTTTAAAAAATGCCCCTCCTACTGGGAAGCTCAGAAATTTTAAACATTACTACAGACAAACACCAAGTAATTTTTTAAACAAGCTATGCTAATTCAAGCCTACTTATCTACCTGTAACTGGTATTATCATTTGGATAGTACAGGAAGAATTCTAAAGCTATAGAATGAAAATAAATACATAAATGAAAACAACAACAGAAAATCCAGATCTCATTAGCTGCGTATGCCAAGTAAAGGATGGCACTTAATAAAGAAAAAAAAGAAACAAACCCAAACCGGAAAGGTTAACATATATTAAGCCAAAATTTATCAATTTATCAAGAATACATAATGCCACATAAAAAATTAAAATTCTAAAGAGACATCAACCTTTGCCTGATTTTGAATAGTAAATGCTGCCAGAACATTACTAGGAAGTTCACAAAGGTGACCAATGTGCACGGTCAAAGCATGAAGCTCTTCCACCAACACCGATGGTAACTGAGCTTCTAGCTCTTCATAGGGATGCAGCATTCCATCATTTTCCACCTTAGGGGGTTCCAGGTACCTGAATGTAGACAAAAATACACACAACCAGAAAATGGGTAAGAATCAGCTACACAAAGCTTGGTACTCCAGTTAGTAAAATGTGTGTAAATCTCACCTGAAGATGAAAACTTTCACATAGTGCAAAAACTTAAGACATTGATGCCTGATGGTCTCTGCTTCACAGTGCAAGTGCGCAGCTTGACCTGAAGTAAAAGAGATCAACAGCTTAAAGCAGACGTGACCACACCGTGGCTTGTTTAACATTTGCATTCTCCACAGTAATTAAACCAGACCACTGGAAAGGCACCCTCTGAGGACAAGCTGGGAGGTGACTGGGAGTGCAGAGGACTCCTGAGTCAAAGGCTCATAGTCCTCCACAAACACCCACTTCTAAACGACATCTTGCCAGAGCGATCCATTCTTTATCTTACCATCTCAGGCACATTTCCAGATACAGACAGAAAAAAAGGCCCTCAGGAAACGTAAGGGCAGTACTCAGTGCTACAGGAAATCATTCAGACCTACTGCCCTGCTTCCTGACTGCTTTCAAGACACCTTCAGTAAAAACATGAGTAAAACAATTTACAAGGTTACAAACAATTTACAAGGATTACAAAACACCCTTTTCTCTTGATGGACTTAAACACATGGACTTATTTGTAAATATACTTTGTAATTTTTCTTTGGAAGCATCACATTGTTGCACAGATGTATAATGCTAAGAGCCACCCATTCACAATCCTGCCTTTCACTTGCAGCTCTGCATCCTTTCAGGCACTTATCCTGACTACATGTCTCATTTCCTTTGTTCTCTGAAGCTGTTCTTATGGTGTTACCATCCTCACCTAGCACCTGCAAGCTCAAACACTCCTATAAGAGCAGAGATCCACTGGAAGTTTTTGCCACTATGTAAAAATCACTCCTGGCTTTTTTCCTACACTTTGCCTTGTAGCTTTCAGCTTATATTAGAGAAAGATGAAACTTAGCGCATAACAAGCCAAATATGCCACTTAAATACCAAATAGCTACTGCCCAATAATACATATACACACAAAGGCTTAGCAAGCAGTCAGACTGCACACATGCTGATTACTGAGAGCATCTTAAACACAAGCATCAAATGAGGACCTTCAGCAGGGCCAAATGAAAGTGCATCACCCTAGAGATGCATGGCAAAAACTCTTGGTCACCTACTACACTGGACTGCACATCCAGGGAAAGACAGTTGTCTTTGCTCCTCCTCCCAGCTGACCACTGGGGAGTCTTCCTGTTTTTTAATCTTGCTCTCACTCTCCCTTTTGTTTCCCCCCCATCTCCTCCAGTTAACCTGGAAGTTCACATAAGTCACTTGCTACAGACGCCACAAATAAAGCTTTGTGCATACAAGCTTATCTCAGTATCTTCTGAGCAACAACACTCAGGGGACAAAGCAAATCAACTGATACAAGTACCAGAATATTCCAGGGTACAGTTTACCTGCACCACACTAGAAGCCACAGCATCTGCCATGGTAATGAACCACAAGTTTAAGAGGATCGATTCACTCTGTTCTAAAGTAATTATTTGTAGATGTTACTGCTGATTCGTATCAATAACAAACACTGCATTTTAAGTTCCTCAGAAGTTCTGTTTAAGCAAACTTTTATATTATAGTATTTTTTATGTGGCTTCTACGTTACACGGTTCTTAGTACGAAGTATTCGAAGCTCATCAAGACTGATAGGAAATGAAATTAAATGTACAATATTGGTATCTATATAAACACGCAGTATAACATAGATTTACTGAGCCAAAACTCTTAACTGGGGTTTTAAACATGGTGACAGCACATTTATTTAAGACATCAATAATACCTAACATCACCCTGCCTGACCACTTTAAATACTTCAATCCTCATACACCCTTCTACTACTAGTCCACTTCTATAAAGGGGGAACCGAGTCACAGCTGAATCAGTGACTTGCTCTGATTCAGAAAAAAAGCCTGGTGCAAAGCACAAAATTCAAGTTCTTCATTTTACTAGCTTATTTGACAAGTGGAAGAGAAGGAAGAGAAGAGAACCAAGCAGATGTTTAAATTTAAGATAAAAAAAGAACTACAGAACAGTTTCTTGGTGTCCAGCTACAATATAAAAGTTCAAATGTAATTTAAAACAGGCTATTTCCATTTACATCAAAAAATTTAGACTTATAAGATACTATCAACAACTGCATATGAAAGAAGCTTGATGATAAATTCACATCAAATATTTAAACAAAAGACCATGACAATATCAAAACAAAATAGTAGTTATGTGCAAAAATATCCACTCATAGAACACTAGCACTTCATCTGTAACAAGAAGACACTATGGACAGTTTATTTCTAAGTAATTACTGAACTTCTCAACTTGCTAAGTAATTCAGCCTTCAACTTACAATAAGCCCAAGGCTGCAATAATCCTTTAGAAACATGCTGCTTCTCATGCCTCAGTATTTAATTGAAACAAAGCATTTTGTAGTGATCCCATTTTATCGATCCCACTGCAAAGATAAATTAAGTTTGTAAATAACTCTAAACTAAGCAAATATAACTAACTCGTTTAAACGTAAGCCAAGGGAACACTGAAAAAAAATCCCAAGCCACTACCTTTGTAACTGAAATAGTTTTGGGATGTTTGATTAAATTTTCAATTTTTAATTAAAAGAGGTAATAGTTTTGCCAAATTCTGTTCTAGGGGTGACACCTAAAGTCAAATTAATGCAAAATGCCCCACTAAGGTCAGTCAGGATTGCCCTGTGCATCTACCATACAGGCAAATGTGGTTCCAAACTGATTCCCAACACTTTCACTATTTCTCTACTGTCTTACATCACTTGGTTGCCTGTATTTCTACCCTTACTGCAGTTTTATGCTGCTTATATGCTGTTCTGAGGCACACTCCAAAAGCCCTTGCTCAAGAGTTAAAGCACAAGCGTGATCTGTGAGAATTTACCTCTGTAATGAAAAGGCAGTCACATGCCTATTGCAATGTCAAATTAAATTTGTGAAACTTACCAAAATCAGATGAACTCATTTGTACTAGGTTTTCCAGATTGTGTATCTGTTGCCTAATTAAAGGAATACAAAGATTAATGGTATTTATATAAGTTGTTTAACTCCACTTTAGTAAGGTCAAAATAGAACAGAGAAAGGTAAGAGGTATTCCATGCTTTGTAGTTCTGAAAAAGCTTACGGAAATGTAACTTAGGAAAGAGTTTTAGTGGAAGGCAATGGACACATCCAAGTGTGAAGGGATTAAATTGAAGAGAATTTTTGCTTTGCAAAAAACAAAATATAGACAAAAACCCCCAAAAACCATTCCCTGCAAGCGATCTTCCCACAAGCATAACTCAGCTTCATGTTTGCCCACAGAATAAACCTAAAAGTTAGCCCTCATGGCATATACTCAGTACACACTAAATTAATCCACTTGTGAACGTGCATTCTGTCAGCAGCTTTTCCTGCTTCTTGCTTCAGGTGGTCAGCTGCTGAACTCCAGCACAAAATATAAACAGCAACAGATATAGTAGAGTAAAAGGAGGTGTCTCTAGAAAAGTTAAAGCTCAGTTCAGTTATGGAGAGGAAAGAAAACATTTTTAAAGAAGCTAAGTGCCACTGCAAACAAATATTTTTAAAAAAGCTGTAACAAAGGTATTTACTCAGCCATATTCTGTAACAACTGTTATTTGCAAGTGGTCTTTCAGTAGAGTCTCCACAGAGATAAAGCAGTATTAAAGTGAATATATGAAAAGCACAACGGTGTCAGACTTTTAAAAGAAAATGCTGCATAAATGAGGAGGGAGCTCTCTGCTTCATTTCCTATATAGTCAAAGCAATAACTACTGAAGGATTCTAAAATAGGCTACTTGGATATAACAAATCAAATGTTCTTATGAAAAAAACCCTGAAAACTAGGAAGCATCTAAAAGACACAACCAGCATCTAAAAGACACAAAACTCCAGGTTGTAACTTGCATATTAAAGTGCAAACACACAGTAAAACGACCTCCCTTAGCACTTTCTTGCTTCCTTGGATAAAGCCATGTCAGCTACTCTTCCATCACTGAGGTGGGTTGTAGAGCTTTTTTTGTTTGTTTTGAAATCAAAGCTGAATTTCTGCCTGGATTTTTCAAGGATTTCAACCACGTGAAAAGGAAGGAAGTCTGAAGCAGGCATACTTTATGAAACAGGGCTTTTGAGACTGGAGTTTAGAGAAGGAAGGTACCAGAAAGGAGCCATACAGGAATATAAAAGAAAAAGACTCTCCAGTGAATTGACAAAAGACAGAATACAGTGGGCTGATAAAATTAAAGCACAAACTGGGCAAAAGAAACATAACAAAAATACCATTATTTAAATAAATAATTTTAATTTCAATTTCCATTTGTACCTCAAAGATTGATCCTCATGGCTGTTAATCATTAAATCATTTGATTTTTGCAAATACACATTCTGACAGGTAAACTGGTACTTCTGTTTATTAATCAAAGATATACTATCTTAATACACCCACTTAAATGGCTACATGATCTCATTCACCTTGACTCACACTTCCATAATATGAAAACCCATAAGTAAGAATTTTTACCATGAAATTACTATTTTAACTTGCAGTTCTGTAGTATACTATTATTATTACAATAGTTTAAAAATTGTAAATAATTTTAATTACAATATTAAGTATAATCTTAGGTATTAAAAAAGACTAGGTTTCTGTAAGCATGTATTTAAACATAGATATTAACTATACTTCATAAATTTAACTATTTACACCCACCCTATCCTCAAAAACTAGTGTAACTTGTCCTTAACACATTCAATTTCCACAGTGGAAAAAGGAGGTTTTCTACTTTCAGTTGTCAACTGGTCTATAAATGAAACTGCTCAATTTTATGACTGAAAAAATGAACTGAATGTCTTTGCAGAGGGACTTGTCATAGCAAAAGACAGCTTAGCAACCAAACTCTCAATATCCAAGTTAGTTGAAATCCATTATTCCTACCAGGTCAGTAGGTTTTAAAGCACATACAGCTTAAATAGCTTAAAAACCACAATGAAAGACATTATGCCTTATGTTCATCTCTATTACAATTACAAAGCAGTTTGCATTACAGGAAGAAAACCTTAAAAATAGCCATTTAATTCAACATTCCTGTGTCACCGCCCACTGATTTTATGTTAATGAACAGTTAATAAATCAGACTAAATGCTGAAACTTTTAACTTAATTGTATCTCCCCCATTAACACTTAGGGTTTGGTTTTTTTTAACACAGTGGAGTCAAAGCTTGTATCAAACAAGCAAAGCTAAATAATACTAGTTTTAATACACTTCCAGTCATCTATGTCTCCACATTCCAATAAGCTAGACCCTATTAACCATGTTGCACATCATACCCTTGGTCATATCCTAAAGGCATAGAAGAATCCACTGCAATGAAAGCAAGGATGGAATACGTCACATATATTTGTGAAATCATACAAAAGCTCTTCTCCCATCTACTCTCTGTATGTGCTGTACATCCTGAGGATTATCAGTAGCAAAGAGGATTATCAGTGATCTGTGTATTTGCATTGACCAGATTAAGCATCTACATTGAATTAGTCAAACACTGAGTAACTGTATCTGAAGAGATTGCTGAAGCTATCCTAATCCAAACAATTGAAGAAAGCACTGCATCCAGCATTTATAGTATTTGATTTTTAACCTCCACTTTCCTTTATGCACAAAAAAAGGACTAAAAATCTTCAAAAGACAACTTCAATTACATGGGTAGCACAATCTCATTCAAGGAAATCTTACATAGTCTATTCATACATTCTGAAGCTAGAGCCTTCTAAATTAACCCCAACACTCTGTTGTAATAACTATACTTAATTTTATTTTTTATCTGGTAATGCCTAAGATATGCATCACACTACTTAGAAACTTAATAATAAGTCACATAATATTAAAAATCCATGACACAATGTACTTCTTCCTGCAATTCCATCTGTGCCTTATCCATCACTTACTGGAGCATTAAACAGACAGCATTAATCTTTTTTAGATGCATTGCATAGCCCACAGTCTTTTATGATGTTACTATAAAAAATGTGAAAAGTTTGTTACACCCAGTAGATATAATTACAGATATGGATTAATTATAAAATACAGCATTATCATACCTAAGTAATCCAAATAGAAATTCACAGGATTCAACTAATGCTGTTTCAGTAACCCACTGAAAGCCAAACAATTCCACTGTATTTTCTTCATAGTCACCTGGAGAAGGATCTAGTCTCAGCAAAACTCTGTAAAATAGAGCCAACAATATTCATGCATTTTCTAGTAATAAACCTATGGAGTACAATATCTACAGCTGTCTTATGTACCACCAACACGTTCTCAATATATCAGCAACAGGTGCATGACAAACTGTCTCAAAGACAGTTGTACCTTTTAGAGAAATATGATCTATAGTAATATGACAACTCCTAACCTCAAAAGCATAAGAACAGGATATAGTCACAGCTCACAGTATATTTTGGAAACAAAAATTAATAAGCTACCACCTTGAACTATCTTCATACTTACCAAGGGGATGAGACATAACATACAGACTGTACTTAGAGAAGAGGTTGCTATATAAGATACCACACTGCTCTGCATGCTTGGGATCTGTCTCAATGCACACTACATACCTAGTAACTAATGCTGCAACATACATTTTTTCATTTGTATACATTTAATAATATTTATACTGAAAACACTGCTAAAAGCACACTTCTAGGCAGATGAACAGATGAGGGTCAAAATGTTACCTTGTCATCATAACTTAATCTAACACTATGCCATAACTACCCTCCGCTCTGGCTAAAGAAAAATAAAGTAACATCAGAATTACCATTTCACTCAAAGTGGAGAAAATCAGACACTTGTATTGTTAAAACATTATAATTGTGCAAATAAAAAAATATTTCATTTACATCCTTAAAAAAAAAAAAAATCACAGCAAACTGCATAATGACAACAGAGTAAATTATTTCAGAATTTTCCCACTCCCTTTCATAAAATAATCCCACACAGCGGGAATCCCTTAATTCGCTAATACATAAAAAATATTTACATTTTAAAAATTTAAAAAATATACTAGGCAAGCACTTGGCTTCCATTATATTACACACCAAATTCATATGCTGCTTGAACTATGCACTATTTCCAATTTCATTTTTGGAGGCAAAAAGAGAATCTGCTGAACAATTAGCTCAAACTCCCATAACACTTGGTAACTTCTTGAACACTGGACTGTTTTGAAGCCTCTAGCAATTAAATTCAGCTACTCCAGTTCCAAGGAATGAAAACAGAGGAGTCCCTCACAGGGAGGCTTTTCTAGGACTTTGCAATCCAGGTAGACAATGTGAATAGACAGTAGAAGAACAATGTTATCACAACTATCGTGACTGGGAAACCTGTCTACAAACAAGCTCCTGAGTGAGGTTTTAATGACAGAAACAATTTCAGGTGAAATGGTTCTTTGTCAATGTGGAATCTGCCTATCTGCGTATGTTCATGCAGATACAGGATCCCTCAATCATCTACTTGACATAAATTTGAATGAACGTGCTCTGATGCAACTAAAATATATGATAAATAAGGCAGAGAATGGGGGAGGTGCAGTGGAACCCCCCCTTAAGCCTTTACAGAAAAGACTGTGGAAAAAAAAAACAACACCACAAAATATGAAACCTTTCAGGAGGACAGACAGAAAGATTAGGCTTTTGTAGGAAAGACAAGACAACCCCTGTAGGTTGAGCAAACAGCACAGTAAACTAAGCTGAATGACAAACATTAAGGCAGATAACTAAAACCAAAGTAACATTTTAAAATCTCACAGTAAATAAGTAAAAATACTTATTTGCTATGCATATGATTTCAGAACCATAAATCCAGAATGCATGCAAGGGTGAAGCTTTGAGAAAGATAGTCTTAAAGCTACAAAGGACAAGCCCAGCAATAGGGGGCATACAGGTATAGCAGGTTTGTTTCTATCAAGTGGAAAAGTGAGAAAAAATGACCAGCATTTCATAGAGCATATGACTGGAAAAAGCAGTGTTGAAGCCTCCTCAGAAATTTAAGTGATCTCAGATGCTGCTGCCCAACGGGCCAGTTTTGAAGTATTCTAACAGGCTTGTAAATGTCCATTACAGCATCTTAAAAGTCAGATCAGAAAGCTAGGAACTGCATTCAGAACACCATCCAAAGCTGCTTATCAACATAACAGCCCTTCCTACTTTGGTATCACCAAGATGATTTCAAGATCAGAAGAGCTGAAGAACAAACTGATTTAGAAACCTGTCAGCATTCAGAGGCACCAAACATGAGTGGAAAGAACATTTTAGAAGGTTTTTATATTTGTAATTCAAAAAAATCCCATACCTCTTAAGAGACCCACTTGCTAAATAAGACTCTGCAGAGAATCTTCTCCCTCCATTTTGGTTGTCAAAAGCACAAGAAAAGCAAGATGGCCTTGAGCTCTCATTCTCCACTTCCATCGCCAGCTCCAAGCTTTCAGTGAGAAACGGGGGTGTGGAGGAAGCCCCAAAGTCATCCTCCATTGTTTTCACCTGACCCAGAAAATAAATAGATAAATACACAAATACTCATAGCATTTCTTCAAATAATTTTTTCCTTGTTACAACTCCACATCATCCTTCAGCTCAAATGAGGACATAGATCTGACCACCTGTAACACTGAACTAAAAGCTGAGAGACACCACCAAGAAAAGGCAATCACAGTCACGTGCTCTGTCAGCCAATTCTGCCACTTTGTGCAACCACATCTTCCTCACTGAACAGAACCTGTTCAGGAAGACACATCAGTGACTTAAAGAAAACCACAAACAGGTACATTTTCTTCTGGTTTAGCTCTCTAAATTAATTAGTGATGAGGTTAGACTAGCAGTAGGTTATAACAGGAGGCAAGAATGTATTACAAAGCTACTTCCAGCAACATTCCATTTTATGACCAGAGTAGCTATGCTGTGGAAATATATCATGCATTACAGGCTGTCTGCAACTTTAAGGCATATTAATTTCCTCCTAGGAAACAGTGAATACATCCCACATGATAATTATGGAACTCTGAAATGTAAAAGTTTTAAAGCTTAGAAAATTACTCTATGGCCGATTCTGACACAGTCGGAAGTTCCTATCAAAAGAAAAGTCTAACTACCCAGGAATCTGAAAAAAGAGAAACAAAACCAAAGAAAGATTACCATGTCCAAAAGAAGTTCACTGTGTAGTTAATATTAGTGCATTCATATATTATACAATATATTGAAAGAGCAGAATTAGGCAACAAGCGCCAGAGAATCCTATAAAAATAGGCAAACAATATATCGAAAACTCTAAATTAAAGTTTTCAGCTTCTTTGCTGGCAGATTTTGATATGGTTCTTGCAGAAACTAGTTTAAACCACGGCTAGAGGTTGGTAATACAGGCTTAATTGAAAAGTAAGCTCAAGTGAAAAAAAAAACCAGTTTCTGTTCTACTTTCTCACATCCATTCACAGTCCTGCGGAGCAGGGGGCTGTGCAAGTAGGGAAAGAATGGCTTCAGTGCTCCAGTTACAGCAGCACCCTCTGTACGGGCACTGGCACAGCTGGCAGGGCAGCTGAAGGGAATGCCCACAAGAGTTCCTAAGGAAAGCCTGTCCAGTTTGGGGTAGCAAAATCGCCCCACACGACACAAAACCGTGCGGGAAGAGTTACATAAAAGGGCAGCTCTTCCCGGCCATAACTCCCATCAGTTCCGTACTTATCTACCACATCCCTGATCCAGCGGAAACAATTCATGACTTTAAGCACCTCAACCTCCTCGGCCTCCACGCAGAACCTTCCAGGCAGGAGCTGCAAAGCGCCGGGAGCCGCCGGCAGCAGCACCGTGGGGCGCCGGGGCGCGCCCACCAACACGACCCCCGCGAGTTACGCCCCGGCCCCGCGCCGCCGCCCTCTCCCCGGAGGCGTTTCCCGGCCCCGGGCCAGCGGCAGAGGGACGGCAGAGGGACACCAGGGACACCGCCGGGACTGCGCCGCCCGGGCCGCCGCTCCCTTCCGCGCCCGGGCCCGTTCCCGTTCCGTACGGCCCGCGCGCCGCCGCCACCCGCGCACTGCGCAGGCGCCAGGGAGCCCATTGGCCGGCGGCCGCTCCGCCTCCCGGCCCGCCTCCTCCCGGCTCGCAGCGCCCGCCGGCCGCTCCGCCCAGCCCTCCTTCCATCCCTCCTTCCTTCCCTCCCGCCCTCTTCCCCTTCCTCTCCCCGGTGCCGCCCCGCCCTTCCCGCCGGGCAGCGCCGCCCGCCGCTCCTCCCGGCGCTGACGGGCTGCCCGGGTTTCTGCCCTAGCTGGGCATGCCTTGGTGGGTCAGCCACCAGGAGTGGTTTGTGGCCGCCTCGCTCGTGAACGCCACCATCTTGGCACTGCTGTTAGGCTGCCTCCCGTGTGCTCACAGAATCATGGAATCGTGGAATGGCTTGTGTTGGAAGGCACCTTAAAAATCATCTACTTCTAACCCTCCTGTGGTGACTTCGACTACACCAGGGTGTTCAGAGCCTCATCCTGGGCTAGAGCACCTGCAGGGATGGGGCATCCACAACATCGCTGCTGAACCTGCTCCAGTGCCTCGCCACCCTTACAATAAAGATTTTTTCCTAATACCTAATCTAAACCTACTCTCGTTCAAGTTGAACCTATTCCCCCTTGTCTTGTCACTACATGCTCTTATAGATAGCCTCGCCCTATCGTTCCCGTAAGTTCCCTTGTACTACAACTGTCCCCTACCTTTGTCTGGTGTCTTTCTTGTCTAGACTTTACCTGAACCTCATTTCCATCCTTCTCCTCAGCCTTCTCAGTTCACTCATCCAAATGTTCTCTCACAGAGATGGGCAAGAGGTTCTCCTGGTCTTTCCTGACGCCTTACAGATCCAGATCCAACCTTCCTATGTCTGTCACATAATGCTCGTATCCCCAAACACAGTCCATTCTCATCAAGGTTGGGAAATGGTGTTTAATGCATTTGAAATTCAAGCTAGGTATCACGCCTATCATCTACTGAAGCACCTCCATTGGGTGCGACAGTCACCATAGATTGGGGGCCAGGGCAAAAGTCCTAAAACCTGTGCCTGGCATAATTCAGCTTAAACTGCGTATTGTGCAGCTGGTGGGTTCTGGGTCTTTTTTAAAAAGTGCTGTATTATTTTGGATCGCTGTGGTTTGATTTTGTTTCAAAATGAATGCTTTCCCAGTTTTGCCTGAATTTTGGGTGCAAAATAGCAGCAGTGCACGAAACTTCCTTCTAGTATGAAAGTTGCTATAAAAAGTTTTCTGTTGCTGCTACGGCTTGCTCTGAAAGCTTTGCTGTGATTTAAAATGCTTCATTTGCTCCTGTGTCTGTAAGAATCTCTCATTTCCTTCTTTAAATTCCTGTCTAATTAAAAAAACAGTACATCATGGTTAAATAAAACTGTACCCAGGATAACCCTGATTTCCATATGCAGATTTATCTGCACTGACAGCCCCCTCTCCCTCTCTTAGTCTTTCTGTTTCCTCTCCCTCCCTCACTCTCCCTCTTTCTCTTCCCCTCTCTTTCTCTCCTTGTCTTTTTGTCTCTTTATGTCTATTGCATTATGCCTGAATAATTTTCAGTCTTTTTTTTCCTCTCCTCTTGCACGCACATGCTAAAATAACTAGACAAAGATGCAAGGTGGTTGCTGCAGTCCCTGTCTCTAGGACAAAACCAAGAAAGCTTGTGATTGCAATGCCACCTTTCCTTTTTTTTTTTCCTTTTCTTCTTTTTTTTCTTTCCCAGCCATGCTTGGTGATTAAACTTCCTCAGGATGGGGAAGAAAAAGGAGCTGGGGTTGGGGAAAAATCCCATTGCAGCAGCTGCAGCCAGTGGTGTCTGCTGCCAGATGTGCGAAGGTTCCTGGGGTCCTTGTCACTAAAAGGCAGTATTCAAATATTTGGAGACAAAAGCTGCATCCTCTGTGATCATTTTCTTTATTTAACATGGCAGCAGGCATCGTGTGGGGAAAAATCAACATGCTGGATGTTGAATTGGACTTTTCTCCTTTCTGGGATGAAAGGATGTTATCTATCCCGTGCCAAGAGGGAACTGAGGTAAGAGAGCTGATCCATCTCCTGTTTTTTCCTAGTATATTTCCTAAGCATCTTTTCTGAAACAACCTGTATATATATGTGTGTGTATGTGTGTATGTATATATATACGTTTCTATGTTTCTATATTTGTGTATTCCATTTCAAGGCAGTAAGTGGTAATGGGGTTTTTTTCTGCCTTCACATCAACCCAGAGAAAGTTAATTCACAATATATATTCAGAGCTTGTTCAGAAGGGTCGTTTTGTGGAATTTTTTTTGAATACCTTTTTGTTTCCAGAGAAGACTTTAGCAGTGACATCATGGTCGGCTGCTGATATTAAACCGTATTTTCAAAGTCTGTAAAAAAAAAAGCCAGTAACTTTGTGATAAGAAATTGTGCAGGAGATTCATATGCTCTATTTTTCAGTTGCACTCTAAATCTTGGAAGTCTTATTAAGGCGATAGTGAGAATTTTTTATTATTATTATTTCTAGCACAGAAGCGATGAATGCTGCATAATTAAGTACAGTATTTAATTTGGCTGTTGTGAAGCAAAAGAATAAGGTAATAATTTTTATTGTACTAATCAGACTCAAGATGTTCTCTGTGTTAATTGGGTTAAAAAAATTGCAGTACTTATTAGAAATTCTAATTTCACAATGCAGCACTGACAATAAGCTCAGCCAGTGAATTATTCACATCTTTAATTTGCTCTCTTAATGACAGTGTTCTGTAATCAGAGTGCAGCGACTGCTTCCTATGCATTATGTATGATGTTCAGGACTTAAATGCAGGACATTATGAAGCCTCTCAGTGGCTCAGTAATTAGTTTTCCACAAGACAGGGCTTAGATATTCACAGATAAAAGTCTACAGCTGAGATAATGTTAAGGTGGTGACTCATGCTAACAAAAGCAGGGAAGTTCAAATTTAATGCTGAAACGTCTCTCCATTCTCCCTCATTGTGCGTAGGTGCAGGGGGAGGGGAAGAAAGTCTTCCAAACTAGCCCGCCATGGTGAGTACTCCGCGGACAGCCTGAAGGGGCAACCCGGGGGCTTGTTCACTCCGGGACCGGGTTTTTGGCAACTTTACTGATCGGAGGGTGGAGGCGGAGTTGCGTTCGGTGCCTTTCTGCAGTGGTTGTGAAAAGGGCAGTAATGTGCACACTGTCAGAGAGCGGTCGTGTAGAGGTGAGATGTGTTTTAAAGGTTTTCATTTGAAGCACTGACGTTCGTAACTTTGTCAAATTATGGTGTTTTGAATGGGAGCTACTTTGTTAAGTGTAGAAACTTTGGGAACACCTGATACTCGCTATACTGCTGTTGTAGCTATTTCAGCTGTCACGGTCTTTATACATTTTAGGAAACTTTATTTTCTAATAGTTTAGTTCTCACTATCCAAAAGATGAACCGTGATGCAGGTTTGTTCGTTTTTTCTTGGATCATTTACCTCGTGTTAGATCAAGTGATTTAAATGTAGGGAATATGCATGGCTATGTAACTTTCCTACTTCTACATGCTGCTTATTACAGAATAATAGGCAAGAATATTTAAATGAAGCTGGAAAATCATAGCATTAGTCTATGTCACTAATCAGACTGGGACTGTACATTTATCCTGTGTTCTCCCATTAATTAGACATTTTTACTGGAAACAAAATAACTGATTAGAGAAGGTTCTTTACTTACTTTGTGTTAACTCTCCAAAGACTCCAAAGACTTGTGGCCTTTTTACAGGATTGTGATTCTAATTATTAAAGTTGATCTGCCAATAAAATGTTTTAGACTTAAACTGAAACAAACAAACAAACCACTAAAGATCCCAACTTAATAGTAAAGTAGAGATATGAGAGTAAGAATTGGAGTGTATCTAGATTTTTAAAGCAAAATATTGTAAAACTAATTCCTTTAAATTTTTCAGCAGCATCTACATCTGGAATTCAGTGTTATTAGCAGTTATTACTAGTGTTGTCTGGCCTCAAGGCCATGGGACATGTTATTAAGTAATTCCTCTTACCAAGCAAAATGCTATATCCTGTGGCTGGATCAGACATTGGTTGTGTATAGTCCAGCCCTGAAAGTAGTTATCATTAAACTGTTGAATAAAGAAGGTGCAGATTGGATCAAGGTAGCTAAGTGATCCATAGATTGTATCGGAATCCAAGTGATTGTATACATGAAGAGCTTGATTTGGTCTTTTCCAGAATAAGACTTTCCTTCCAAGTCAGGATCCCACAGCAAGTGGGTCACTGCACGGCTGCATTTCTTTGGTCAATTCAGCATGGAATCATACAGTTGAAAATTATTCCAAAAAGGTGTCATACCTGCCCCCTCACTCTTCCTCCAAAGCCAGGATCAATAAAACTTGTCTTTATAAGTGAGCACTGTCTGCCCAAAGATTTGTTATGATTACTTACCTAAGTAAGTTATCTATTCCAGAATTTCACTAGTCTTCCCATTAGAACATTCTTTTGTGCTTTCTGATCTTAAACTTAACCTGCTAAAAGTAAATTAGTTGAACCCATTAGCTTTTGTTAGTTAGTGGTTACAGGGATTTTAGTTTCCTCTCTGCCCCAGACTCTTAACATATTTGAGATTCTTAGTCATGTTTCCACTGTGTTATTTTAAACAATACCTGGTTTTTGTTTTCTTCTTTATAGAAAAAAACCCAATATTTTTCTTGTATTTCTTTAATTCGTGTTGCTTTGCTCTGGACTCTCATTTTTTCTTGAAATGCAGTGTTCTGGATTGAGACATGATTTCAAATGCCATATAAGGTCTACATTTTCACTTAATGAAATGTGGTTTGTCACTTCTTAAGAAAATCTAGTTTCCCTAAGAAAACTTTAACACAATGACTTGCGTGTTGTAGATACAAAGACATCTGTTAACCCAGGACACGATCTAGGTTATCTATAGTACAATTCGAAAAGGTGCAACATGTGTTTTAATAGGTTTTTAATTCAAGGATTTATGCTTCTAGCAGGAGTCTTCATGGATATTGTTTCCAATATCCTTATCTCACAAGATAAGTACCTGTGACTGACCTGATTAGTGATGCCCGGATGTGAGCCATCAAACTGAAAAGAATGTCTGAAGTGTTCAGTCCTCAGAGAATTGTTTCAACTTGTGGAAGTACTACTGTAGAGTCAAAATTATACCCAGTGGCCATGTTTTAAAGTAGCTTGGGAGGCTGGAAGTTAAAATCTGAACTTTTCCAGTCAGATTGGACAGTGTGAATTTGAGGAACTGCGACAGTCAGATGAGAGTACTTTTTTAAAGAAATGGCAAGGGTTTTACTAGCAATCAAAAATTACAGTCCAGGATTAACTGTGCAGCAGTATGTTTTAGATAAAAAAAAAAAAACAAAAAAACCCCACCATTTAGAAAGTTAGCCCATTCTAACTAGCCTAGAAGATTGACTACATCTGAGCTATGCACGTGGGAAGGAGCCAGTTGTTGTTTACCCAATCTGTTAAAGTGGAGGCACATTCATTTTTAGCTCTGAGAAAGGAAGGGCCCAGTATCTTTCCTGGGTCAGAGGAAAAGAGTTCATACTGTCCTTGAGTCATCATGACATGGGAGGAGAACAACACTTCTGGAGTCAAAATGGAAATCATGTCTCTGAAGAGTTAAAGATGATTGGCTAGGCTTCCAGAAGATCAGGGTTAATATAATCTGGTAAAACAGACATAGGGCTACCAAGAAAAATTTTAAGGACCTTTACATGGTTACAGAGACATCTAGTTCATGTATTTGCAGTGTAACCCTTTTACTGCCCTCTTACTGGCATGTAACTTCTCTGGTTTAGGCATATTGCAAGTCTTTTGGAGTGATCTGATTAATATTTCTTTATTTGTCATATATCAAAAAGCAAGGAAAATAGCTTTAATTCAGTTCAATTTTTAGTGAAAAAAAGTTAAGAAAAATCCATCCATAGTATATTTCCAGGAGCTGTATTTTATGCTTTTGTTTATATTGCTTCAGGCTCAAGTACCATTATAAATATGAGGTTCTGAAGTGCTATGATGAGTTAAGTATTTCTAAATGTCTTCTCTTAATCTAGCCTAATAATGCAGTCCTTTGATATGCATAATTCCCATGAAAACCAGTGGGAGTACTACATTATAGAAGGAATAATAGATGCATATACCAAGATGTCTTTATTTTGAGTCATTGTTTTAACATGACTGACAAAGAATAAAGTTAACTCAAAGAAATCTATACTGAGAGTGGAAAGAGAGTTATTGATAATATTTTTAATTCCAAATTTATCTGTTTCTCCACTGAAGCGTACATGCCAATAGAATGACAATACTCAGAATATCTGATGGAAATCTCAAATGAATTTACATTCACTAATGCTTTCCAGGAAATATTTCACAAGTAGATCGTATGCTTTCTAGTCTGTAAAATTCCATATAATTGACTCAATATTAAGAATTCCAACCTATATATAAGCCTATGTATATATTATGTAAAGTAGAACAGTCATAAATATTCATAGTAAAAACCAGTTTGGACTTTTTTTGCAAAGTCAGGCTGGAAATAACATAATGTACTGTATGAGTTCACATACTCAATCTTCTGTAAAATGTAAATCCATAAAACTTTGCAGTTCTTATCTGTATCCATAGTAGGCCAGAAAAAAATAGTACTAGGAATACTTAATACTGTACAAAAGCATCTCGCTGCTTCTAAGGGACTTTTCTACTGTCTTATCATCTATACATGTTTTCTGTACTGACTCTCATCCCAGGAACTACTTTATATCCTCATTAAACCTGAGTTTTCATTTCTCATGTGCTAATTTTTCAGCCTTTCTTTTTAAGCTTTTCCCCATGCTTTTTTGAAGCTCAGGAGGCTTTTGCTATTCCCAAACCATCCCTCCTCAAAATTCTTGTTTTGTTTCGACATGTGTTTGCAACAGCCCTTGAAATATTCATATTACACTATGTTTTTTTCATTGTTTTCTTGTAGTATCCCATTTCTTGTCTCTTGCAATATTTAGATTGCAAGATCATTGGTGAAAGCAAGGTGTTTCTCTGTGCTTGTAGAGGGGACAAAATAAAGGGGTTTTAGGCTCTTTCTAATAGTAGGAATACAAAAAGTGTGTGAAATTAATAATTTTAATTGCCACTCTTCTAATCCCTAGTGACACAGACTTTTCAACCCTTAGCAACTTCTTTGTAATAGAATTTAATCTGTATTGTGGGAAGTTGATAGGTTAGGGCACAAGAAAACTGGGAAATAAAAAGGCCACCTACCAGCAAAGCAGAATTTATCCTCAAAATATTTGTGTTCAGTGCCTTCTGTTTACTATCTTAGCTTCTCCTATATACTTTGTCAAAAAGACCCTAGGTCCAATAAAATTATTCTGAAAGCTTTTCGTCTCTCAGGTACATAAATTCTTTCTGGTGTGGGGTACACCGTGGCAGTGCAGACTCTGTTGGTCCAGATGAAGGATTGTGTCAGTCCAGCTGTAGTTTGAATGTTTTTTTCTCCAGAAGGAATAGCTTTAGCTGAGAGTGGTTGTGGTGCAGCTGTCTATCAGCATTTTGGTGCACTGTGATGGTAGTATCAAATATGAAGGTGTACTTTGGGAAGTAGAAAGCACAACTGTGCAGTCCGGTATGAAGCTTAGCAGGAAACTCTGGCTAAACCATATCACAAACTTTTTGATGCAGAATTTTTTAAACCAGAATATTTGCTTTACCACCGCTGCATGGATTTTTAGTTGGCAGTATTTGAATGAAGGCAGTTAATTTGAAGATGGTGCAGCTCTCTGAGTGCAACTATCACTCTCCACCTCACACTGTCTAGTGTTGGGACAGAAGGCTGGGCTCCCACTTTACTCGTCAGCAAAGCTCTTTCTCCTGACTTGTCCAGAGGCTGTAAGTTTAGAAAGCAGATCAATGTTTTGTGTGGATTTGAATGCAGGTATCATACAAAGGCCCTCAGTGTAAACCACGTTTTTAAATGTGTATAAAAAGCAAAATAGCTAGCTTTGACTGGTGTAATTTGAGAATTACAGAAATCATTCAAGAAATTGGATATCCAATAGACTTCAGCTGTGGTTTCCAACACCACACTATTTTGTCCATTCTTGTGCAATCTCAGAAATATTCCCTTTTCATTTTCTCAGTGCTTTGTGCTCTTTGCATCAATGTAACCTGACAAAAAGGAAATTTCAGATGGGTGTTGGATACTTAGCATAACTTCAAAGATTTTGTATTTAAAAATATGTTGATTTTTTCCACCTCTGCATATTACAATAATATTTATATAGTGGAAGGAAGAAAGTGCTCTGCATATCTCAGATCCACCTTTATCAACTTAGGAAACAGAGATATAATTAGCAAAAATGATTCAAAGGTGATGGCTCCTATTCAATTTCTCCTTCTACATAGTTCATCTATATGATTTCAGGAACTCACTTCATTCTTGCATTTCCATTTCTCAGCTGTGTAATAGAAAAGAAAATCTTCCTACTTTTCACAGAATCTAAACTTCAAATCTCTTTGGACCATATGAATTTTAATGCAGGTTTTCTCTCTTAGTATGTCATTAAAGCACACCAGTGACATCTTAAGCTCGCTTAAAGACACCAGGAGGATCCGAGATACTCTAGGACTTGAGCAAATGTATAAAAACAGGTTGGTGTGAGCAAGTATGGAGATTAACAAGTGTTTCTAATGGTCATTGTAAAGGAGCTCTGCTGAGCATCTGCGTAGTGAGATTCTTGAAAGCAGGTGGGGAAAGCGTTGATTTTTTAAATAATAAACACTTTGTAGAAGGGGTCATTTAATATGCTGCCCATGAAATATCTTTTATGTAAAACATCTTTTTGTAACTGTATTTCAAGATTTTCAAGAGAAATTTGTCAAAATACAAATTATTAAAAGGAGCTCTGCATTGAGGCCTTCAAATTCAAATTGTGTTCTTTAGTTTTATTTTGCTTTTTATTTATTTTACGTCATGTTTTTATGTTCCTGTTTTGCACACCTTTCATATGATTTCCCATTGTTCTGTTTCTTAGAGCTTGGTAGCAACACAGTCATATAGCCCTGAAGCTTTTCTTCACCCATTTAGATTTAATCAACCATGGTACTTGTTTCAGTGTGTGGGATAAGGTTGTCTGAACTGTCATAAAATTATTTTTTAGCTAACAATATGAAAAATATATTTATAAAACTATTTCCTATTAAGTTTGTGGGGTCTGTGTTGGTTTTTTTATCCTTAGGTAAAAGTGATTAGTGAAGAAAGGATGACCTTTCTCTTTAAAGGCATCCTAAAACCTAATAGGAACCAGTGAAAACAAATGCTTTAAAAAATGTACCTAGAAATCAGTACAGGTTTTCCAAAGATGAGCTGTTAGCCAGTGCACTAACACAACTTTATACAGACACTGTTTTTATCAGTTGACGTCAAAATCTTTGCCAAAGTAAATGATCTTACCCTTTATTTTGCAGATGTCCTGGCTACCTAATTTGTAAAACATGGGTGTAAAATGAGGTAATCTTTGTTTTGACAGCAGCAACTTAAATAAATATAGCTGGAAAAGGCATTCTGGCTGAAGAGTTCATAATAACTGTACAAAGGAACTATTCTGCAGTGTCTGTCAGTCATGGATAAAAAAGAGAAGAGTTTTGTTCCTCTATCTGGTATCTAACCTTCGAAGGCCTCAGTCTGTATGATAACTGCAAATAATGCTATTGTGATGATCCTATCTCCAGATGTCCAAAGCAGGATGTGAATAGGAGTTGTATTATCCTTTTGGCGGAGAAAGGTTATACAAGATAGAAGGGTGAGGATGATGTTTGATGACTAGATCTGAAATCTCCAGAGGCAAATTTCTTTCTGGCAAGAGAGAAGAGGAAGTTTGTCTGCCTGAAGTAATTTTCCACTTTGTAAAATCTCTTATATTTTATTCTGTCTCCACTATTTTTTTGTAAACACACACAGAGAAGCTGAAAGAAACTGTATATATTTTTTTAGAGATTTCTCAGGTTTCCTGATGAGAGTTTTGCATTGTCATTTGCCAGGTATGCTTGTAAGACTTAGAAGTACATTAAACTTTGGTTGTTGTCAGTCTGATGTGAAGTTTAAGCTTGGAACAATTAAAGTAGAGAGCAAGAGAATAAATAGACAGCTGTCTCACAGCAAGCTAAAACTAGAAAAATGAAAATACATTATCATGAAAACTGTACTGGAAAAATGTGTCTCAAATTAACTACTGGGCATAAGTAATGAATCATACCTAATTGCATGTTGCATATTCTAATAGATTTAGCAATACTTACCAAAATAAGGAAGCCATTCTATTTGAAAAATGAAAACTCTGCAATGGTATCATATAACAGATTAGACCTAATAATTTCGAGTAGGTTGGTAAAAGCTGTAAAATAGTGCTGTAATTACATTTAGAGCTAGATGCTTTTAGTCAACCTTATCCAGTAAAACAACACTCCAAAGATATTCTAATTTATCCCCTGCTCAAACTGATGTGGTTTTCAGTATATGGCTATCCTTTGTGGACTAAATTAGAAAAATAACCTCTCCCACGTCAACACTGAGTACAAATTCAAGATGAATGTTCCAGGAGATTGTGAAAGCCCATCTTAGAGGAAGGACTGAGGCAATGGGCCTCTCTTATCACTATTTCTCTGGGAAAAAAAAAAACGTTTTCAGAGATGCATTGAATGAATGGTATTTGTGTTTCACCAAGGCATGAATTATAAGCAGCCCTCACAACTCTGAGCACATAGGGCTCCCCCTTGCACTTTGATGGGAAAAGTTCTTGCATAGTCCCTTGTCCTGGTGTATGAACAAATACAGTTCTTAGCAAGAAAACCAAAAAAAGCCTAAGAACCAACCATTTGCAATAGTGGTGAAAATTTACAGTTTTATTTCAGTGTGATGGACAGCTGCTCACTGAGGCAAACATTTGAATAGACAGATATTTGAGAATAGTTTCTTCCTACACTAATAATTGGAAGAGAGATTTTTTTTGTTGTTGTTCTTTTGTTTGTTTGGCATAAAGAGCACCAGAGACAATGTTGTTGGTTGAAATTATGAAAATAGTTTTGACCTCGTCTGGAGCCTATTTAAGTTGAATTTTAATTTTTTAATGATATTTATGATATCATAAAGCATGCAGAAGCAATTAATAGAAAGCCAACAGGAAACTTACTGAGAGACTTGAAAAAGAGAATGAATGTCGCTGTTTGACTGTCATTCAACTTTTTGGGTATTTACCAATAGAGAACACCTTTGCATTGCTCAGTAAAGCAGATGGGCAACAAAAGTTTGCCAGGTTTATGGAACAGAATGTGTTGGAGAACTTACAGTGAAAATCTGGCAATTTATTTCAAAATAGATTTATTTTAGAGTTTTTTAAAAATAACAGCTGATTATTTAGTGACAGCAGTTTGAGATACTTCAAGACCAGGTTTTCTGAACCTTTATTCTCTGGAAATTGTTTCTTGTTCCTGAAATTTTAGAATTCACTTTTTTGACTGCTTTTGAGTATTTCGATCTTGATTTTATGTATTTAGCTAAGTTATACTTTAGATATTCACAGGACAACAGGGAGCATTTTTAGATAAATGTTGCCAGTCATCTTTACTAATTGAATAATCTCTTGTATATTAGCACAGTGATTTAATCTTTTTGAAATCAATACTGTATCTTAATACTTCTTAGAGCAAGCTATTATTAGCAAGAAATCAGCTAGATATACGAGATAATCACAGCTACACGAAAGCCAACTATCCATTATAAGTAAACAGTATGATAATTAACCCACAAGATTTTTCCCGACCCTAAGCTGAGGGTCAATCAAGCTGGTTGTGTTATATTTGAAGTGCAAGCACATCCGCTAGGATCTCAAAAAATACTATCACTGAACTAGCATATTGCTTTTTCCAAGTTGATATATTGTACATCTTAACACAGCAGCTAAATTGAACTCAGCTTTGTGGTGGTGCAATACTGCTGTATACTTCTGCTTCAGGACCTACCTTGATCCAAACAAATATTTGGGATGTCTTCTAGTACACTGTTGCAAATAGAAATTGCAGTCTCTCTCCATATTCATTTTGAACAGCAGATTTTTGAAACTTGAGGTTCAAAATGTTAATGCTTCTTAAAATATTATTAGTTGACAAGACAAAGCAGTCTTTATTTCACCAGTATTAACACTGTTTATGAACTTTCTCTCATTCCAGCTCAACTGTAAACATTGTTAATAAAGTCAAGTAAATTGTCATCTTGGGAGGCTTAGTATCATATGATAGTCTCATACAAGATTTTTTCCCATTTAAATTCTGCATGGTTAAGTTACTGTAATAACAGAAGTGATATGATCCATCTCTTTTTACTAACAGTGTTCTCCAACTGCTGCTTTCAACCTGTTTGGATACTGAGCCAGCTGGACTTTTGATCTGATCCCATTCAAATATTCTTAAAGCAACTGTTATACCTAAAATCTGATCCAAAGAATAGATGAGCTTCCTACTACAAAGAAAACAGTGTGGCAGCATAGCAAAATGCACATTTCCTTACACATTGCACATTTCGCTAGTTATTTGCAGCATTTTTTGGCAGAATGTTAGAAAAAGCAGATGATGTATAGGATACTTCAATTCCATACCATTTTTGGACATTGTTTATGTGTATAATTCTTGATGATCAAGAACAGTGAGAACTATATTGCCTGTCTTGTTGATTAAAATAAGATTTGTGGACATTTAGTGCATAAATTCCAGAAAATAGCAGAGGAAATCAGTGCTCTTACAACTGCCTAAACAAGTATATCCCTTAAAGTCAGCACATATATGTTACTATGATCTTAATTTCCACTTAAATGCAGGTTCTTGCATGTAGCTACCTGGTGTGACCACTGCATTCTTGCTTCTCCTCAATGTCTGTTAAAATCTAGTGATAAAAAGGGTGGCACTGAAACGCTGCCTTCATCTTTGGAGGTGTCTGATATGTTTTGGGAGAGGTACTTGGTACGCTCTCAGTGCAGATGGGCATCTCAGTGCTCAGTGCAGAAATCCCTAAGTGTGATCACATCTGTGTTTTCATGTAGCACGTTTTAACTACCAGGTTGTTCAATAGTCTGAGAGGGATGATTGGGGGAGCCAATGGGTGCTGAGCCATGCTGCAGGCAGGAATGCCAGATTCTTAGTGCAAGGGAGAAGAAGAAAGAGTGGTGGGCTGCATGCCAAAGAGATGGAGAGAGTGGAAGGAGCAGCATATTGGTTGGTTTTATGCTTTGAATTAGAGGGTTTTGGTTTAAGAAATAGTCCTGTAAGACTAAATTAATCCATATTGCCTACGGGTTTGGATTTGTGAGTTGATATTTTAATTGAGTGATACCTACCTTGAGTTTATACTCAGGCTGCAGTATAAACTTAACCTGTGTTAGACAAGAGAGAATCAATTCGAAAGGGGGGCCTTTACTGAGAAGTGAGTTTTGCACTACTAAGTAAAAGTTGCATTCATGTTGCATTTTCTTTTAGCTAGCAGACACCCCATACAGCTGTCTGCTTTCAAAAAGTTTGTAGGAATGTTAAATCTTTGAGACCTTTTCCCATGCACTGGACTTAGATGGAATTGGTTACTGGAAGTGATCAAGAGGAGCTGAGCAAAGCAGCTCATTTTTTTCAGGAAACCATATAAAAAGGAACAATAGTCTTTGGTTCAAGGAGCTTTTTGTTCTCTCAGAGCCTACAAAAAATGCTGCCAAGCTTGGTGTCTTAGTAAAGATATGGTGTTTCTTTCATTTAAACTAATTTAAATATACTCATTATTTCTTATTCATAGAAACCTGATCCATATCCTGAAGAATCAGGTCAGGTGCCAGGCTTTTAGGAGTAAGAGCTTCTGATGGAAAGCTATTACTGATGTTTCTTTCTACTCTTACCCTAGAAAACTGAATCCCATGCCCTGCATTCCTATTTCTTTACTGTCCTCTGCTCTTCATTTCTCTATTATTTTATGGTTTATAGTATTCACTGTTTTCCTTTTTCAAGGGATTATTTGATTATTTTGAAATGGATCATTCACTTTCCTAGCCCCAAATAATCCATTCCTTTTCCTCAATTATTTCACAATCAATAGCAAAAACCCCAGCAATTATTGCCAGGTAGACATTTTCTGTGCTTTTTAAAAGCATCAGGTTTCTTTCTTATTGCTTTAAAAATCTTTAGGAATTTTAGCTAAAATTGTGTCATTTTATGTTTTCTCTGTGTCATCAATTTTCTTAATCTAAAAAAAGAAAAAATATTGGAATATATCTACAGACATGAAGTGGTAAATAGTGAAAGGTTGACAGTTGGTAGTAGTACTTTAATAAAATCATCTTCGGTAACAACTCCTCTGGTACCTGTTATATGTGCTCATGAATAGCCACTGAACTAACACAAAACATCTGCTGCTTTGGCTGAATTTAAATGCCCCAATCTGATAACCTTGTCGAGAAATTTAACAGTCGTCTAGAATGGAAATCCACATACCAGTCCTGATCCATCAGAGAATGAGACTCCACGCACGCAGAAACACACATTAGCAAATCCAAAGATTTTGTGTTGAGCATTATTTTGTATTGCTGTGTTTTACATAGTGGTTTATGGCTCAGAGTTAGGGAGAATTGTAATTATGCAGGTAAATATGCAGGCACTGCCCACAATGTAGCCCTGAAAAAATAGGCAGAAAAATGTGTTTATTTAAAATTGGATTCACTGATGCATTCATGTGCAGATTTTATAGAGTAATAAAACGCTACATGCAAGACCTGTTCATATTCCAGATTCTTAAAATTTTCTAGGATTCTTCACCTAAAGAACACTTAAAGAAATACTCCTTTTACAGTATCACAGGCATTTACAGTGTATTTTGGGGGAGTATTTAATGTGATATATGTTGAAATTTATTTTCCAAGAAAAAAGCACTCTTACATACTTGTAGATTTCAGTGGCTTTTCTTGCAATATATTTTTTTCTGATTGTGTCAATTGTTTGACTGAAGCTTATTACCACTTTTATCAATGAAAGTAATTGATAGATGTTTTATTTTTGGAAGCCATTAAGTGGTCTTACTCACTGCTTTTTCACTGCTTTTTAAAAACTAAGCGTAATGGAGATTCTGTTTTATGTATTGAAATCTAAGCTTTCCATTATTTCCATCTTATGCCTTTTAACTTTTCCAGTTATTTTTTAGAAATAATTTTGATGATATGACTTAAGAAATCTTCAGGTTGTATACTTGCCACAGTTACTCTTTTTGATCTTCAAGTGCCTTTTTTCTAGCTCTTCTATCCTGGCTTCTTGGGGTAGGCTTGAAAATCAGATGTACTGGAAAGTAAAATAAATGCATCTTTTAATGTGTATTGGGATTTTACCTGTTTCAAATGCTTCAACACTTAGAAAAAAATAACCACCTTTAGTCTGTCAAAGTCTGGGCTTTTTTGTATCGAAAGGAACAGCAGGGAGAAAAAAGAAAATGTACTAAGGGGAAATACTCAAATCCAGTTTTAGATTTCATCCTTGAATGTCATTAGCACATATTTGTGACATGGTTCTGCAAGTCCAGACAAGGTAATCTGTAGAAAAGTAGTGCAGCATCCTGCACCTGGGGAAGAATAACCCCAGGTACCAGCACAGGCTGGGGGCTGACCTGCTGGAAAGCAGCTCTGCAGAGAAGGACTTGCAGGCTGGTGGACAACCAACCAGTGGGCAGAAACTGGTGCACGGGGAATTCCATCTGAGTAGGAGGAAGGACATCTTTACTGTGCAAGTGACGGAGCACTGGAACAGGTTGCTCAGAGAGGTTGTGGAGTCACTCTCACTGGAGATATTCAAGAAGTGTCTGGGCATAATCCTGTGCCATGTGCTCTGGGATGATCCTGCTTGGGCAGGCAGGCTGGACCACATGAGCTGCTGTGGTGCCTTCCAACCTCACCCATCCTGTGGTTCCATAAAACATAGCTTGTTAAATTCTAAGTTGTCTTAATAGCATAACAGCTGGGACAAACTTGAGACTGGATGTAGAAGTTCCTGGGGCTTCCTCTTGAAGGTGCTTAGCTATTTTTCTGTGAAATATACATAAGTACTTTAAGTACAAAGTTTCTGTATTTGATACAGTGTTGGCAAAAAATGTAGTACATGAAGGAGAAATCAGTTTAAAGAGCAACTTGAAAGTTGTTTGTTGTAGTGATTCTGGGGACCAACCTAGACATATTGCAATGGTCTAGGAGAAAAGTAGCAGGAGCAATTTTTTTCCAAATGTATGTATACGAAGGAATGTAGGGTAAGGATACATATTTGTGGGTATGTGTATGTGTTTGTGTATCGTTGGTTTCATTATTTTTCTGCGGAGAGCTCTGATCCCCTTCAATGTCATTGTAATTATATAATAGATAAGTAATTAAGACTTTTTGCGCTTATGTTCAGTCATTTAATTGCTCTTTTTTTTACCTTTTTTTTTTTTTTGTGAGTGTGTGTGTGTGTTCTGGTGACCAAAAATCAGAAGAATTTTCAAATACAGGATTGTAATTTGTAGTATAACGGCATGTATTTTTACTCTTGTTATCTGCACAAATTTCTACATTATCAGATGGGGGCACTCCGAGATAATTATGCAAAATTATTAATTCTAATAAAAATGAAGTAATTCAAGAATATTTTACAAGATACTTCTTATCTAATTAATAGCTGTATGACCTACAAGTAAAGTGTAGAGTAATCTCATGAGTTTCTTGATCAGTGGAGAACACTCTTAATTAAAAAAAACAGAGCCAATCTATAATTGCTAAAAAGTTATGAAAGAGAGGGAGTGTTATAAAGAGGCTATATTGAAAGATCTTCTAAACTTCCTTGAATATTTTACCTATATCTTTAAAATTCATAAAATCGTGAGCAAACAAAAGAGTGCAACTAAAGCAAATGACAGATTTTCTTAGAAGAACTTAAGGAAAATAAGAATACAAAATGGAGTTTGTTTCATTTTTGGTTGGGTTTTTTTGGGTTTTTGTCCCGTCAGCTGTGCAATTAAAAGAGAGTTGGCAGCAGATGAAAGAGCTTGAGTCCCAACATTGGGACATGACAAAATACAAGAGCAATGCAAAGTGGTCAATGACTCCATGTCCTGGTGGACATTGGTGACAAGGGTGTCCCTCAGGGGTATGTACTGGGGCCAGTGCTATTGAATGTTTTCATCAATGACACAGACAACGGGATCGAGTGCATCCTCAGCAAGTCTGCAGTTGACACCAACCTGTGTGGTACTGCTGACGTGCCTGAAGGATGGGATGCCATCCAGAGGGACCTGGACAAGCTTGAGGAGTGGGCCCATGGGAATATCAGGGGGCTCAATTGGGCCGAGAGTTGCACCTGGGTCAGGGCAACCCTCAATATCAATACAGGCTGGAGGATGAACAGATCAAGAGGAGCCTTGCTAAGAAGGATTTGGGGGTACCAGCAGGTAGATAAGAGGCTGGACATGAGTTGACAATGTGCACTTGCAGCCTAGAAAGCCAATTGTATCCTGGGCTGCATCCAAAGCAGCGTGGCCAGCAGGGTGAGAACCCACCACTCTGGTGAGAACCCACCTGTGTCCAGCTCTGGTGACCTCAGCACAGGAAAGACACAGATCTCTTGGAGCAGACCATGAAGAGGGCCACCTAGTTGATCATAGGGATGGAGCACATCTCCTATGAGGAAAGGCTAGGAAAGTTGGGTTTGTTCAGTGTGGAAAAGACTGTCGGGAGACCTTATACTCCCTTCCAGTAAAAGACCTTATACTCCCTTCCTACTTAAAGGGAGCCTACAAGAAAGATGGGGAGAAATATTTTACCAGTGCCTGTTGCAATAGGACAAGGGAAAATGGTTTTAAACTGAGAAGGTAATTTAGAGTAGATACAAGGAAGATTTTTAAAATGAGCATGGTGAAACACTAGGTTGAGGGCGATTGCCCAGAGAGATGGTGGATGCTCTGTCCCTGGAGACATTTAAGGTCCTGTTGGACAGGGCTCTGAGCAACCTGATCTAGTTGAAGGTGTCCCTGCTCATTGCAGGGTGGACTAGATGATCTTTAAAGGTCCTTTCCAAACCAAACAAGTCAATGATTCTGTGATTGAGTCTCATTCTACTGCTTATAGCTTTATTATGTTAGTCAGTGACAGGAGTTCCTAAATTTAAAACTTTGACATCCCACATCAAGGGAAGCCATAAAAAGTTCAGTATTCCTATAGCCAGGCTACTTCCAGAAATCATTATTCGTTTTTCTATCTGGCTTTGGGAGAGATGACTGCCATATAGGCTACACATGCTATTGTCTCCTGAAAAGTGGAATGTACATGTGATGGAGATGAACCTAAAATTTGCAGGATAGTTCTGCACTGGTCTGTGCACTAATAAAATGCATTAAACTAACAAAAGGTAAGCCTCAGCAGGTAATACTAAAAACAGTAATGAGACCCTCATTTGCTTAAATATTGTGTTAGAGAGACTGGAACATCTGAAAAAAAAAAAGGCACAAAAAGTGACTGTGAATAAAGTTGTCATATATGTAAAGAGGAACAAAAAGTACAAAACTGAGGAACTGAGGTCAGTACTATTTTCATTTATCTCTTCTATTTTGACATTTTTGTTAGTGAGCTAGGAAATCAATAAAGACTAATTTCATTGGCAAGGATTAGAGAGTACATAGGAAGGAACACTCAGGATGTGTATAGTCGCTTTCAAGGGCACTTTGAATAAAATATATTTATTATAAAGTAAATTGAATGGTTCTTTTTGTCTAATTGGCTCATACATCAAACATTAATTCTTTGGAATACTTGCTATATAAAATGAAGTTTGCAATATTGGATATACAAAAAGTATTTTGTTTATTTCAGATATTTTTACACCCTTATAATAAATGCTTGTCTGGTAACCAAAGCCCTTTCATAGAAATAATAAATCATGTAACTCAGAGTATCAATATAATACAGGAAGTGTCCTCATAACACCCTGTTAATCAATAATGTTCAAAAATTAAATATATTCCATGTACATAATCTGTGATGTAGCTTCTCTGAAAGAAAAAATCATGTTTTTGTGCCTTCTGTGGGAGATTAACTAACCAGTATCTGGAAAGTTAGAACTGTTAGTTCTGGAGTTAAGAATGTGGTTGCAGACTGGATACCCAGCAACAGAAAAGGGGCTTTGGCAGGAGAAAAAAAGAGATTCTTCAAAGCTGATGAGGATCCAGATGTACTTTCCAGCAGAGCATCTGGGCCAGCTGACCCTAAGCTATGCAAGACTGATAGGAGGAAATGGGGAATGATAGAAGTAGGAGACTTCATGCACTGGGGGCTGGAGGTAACCAACCCAACCTGTTGCCTAGAGGTTTTCTGCTTGCCTGAGATCTGCATCCGGGACTCTGTTACCAAAGCTTGTCCAGACCTATGACTGTTGCCTCCTGCTGTTCTTCCATGTGGGTACCAATGATAGTGCTGGAGGCAACCTGGAGAGTAACAAAACTGTCTGTGGAGTTCTGGAGGCAATCGTCAGCCATGTGGGGGCCCAGCTCTGGTTCTCAATCTTGCAAGGAAAGGGAGGGCTAAGGATACTGCACATCAGGGTTTGGTTATGGAGCTATTGGTGGCAACTGAGATTGGGTTTCTATGACTGTGGGACCCTGCTTGAAGATCAACACCGGCTTGGAAGAGACTGGAATCCACACCCATAAGCAGGCCAATGATGTCTTTGCCAGCAGAATGTCTGACCTGATAGTTAGGGCTTTCAAATAGCCATGTCAACAAGGGCAAGGGTTACCACCAGCCCCAGAGAGTGATGGTCAGGGTTGGAAGGAAAAAGCTTGGGGTGATGTAAACAAAAGGGAGCACAAAATCAATAAAACAAGGCTAAAGTGGGGGCGTTTCAAGCATTTGTGTGTAAACAAGGAAGTGCCTTATGGAAATGTGCCATTATTGAAAAAAAACAACAACCCAGACCTTTTCTGAGAAATCACCATGCTGGCATGCCTCTATGATGGTCTGTATGCTAGTGTGGAGAATAAATATGACGAAAATTAGAGATTTATATGCACTTGCAGGGATATTATCTTGTTGGGATCATTGAGATGTCGTGGGATGGTTGCATGGCTGCAGTAGAAGAATAGATGGCCCTGCCTGAGCTGCGAGGTTGGACCAGATGACCTCCAGCAGTCCCTTTCAACCTCAGACATTCCGTGATCCTGTAAATTCAGCTAAAGTTAATACATGTTCCATTAAACTCACAATTTCTGATCATATATTCCTAATAATCTTGGATAACAAGCACTGGCAATAAAGGGCATTGTAACTTGTGTTTTATAGTAAAGTAATGCTGTATTAGCTTATAGAAGAAATGTCTTCTGATGGTTTCCTTTGGAGTAAATAAGCCGAGGAGAACAAGCTCCAGTCTCATGCATACCAAAAGTTTGATGGAATGTATTCCAAGGTGTGTTCATTCTTTACTTACCATCTTAGCTAAGCATTGCTGAGAGGAGAATTAAGCTGTTCACATCCACTTTGAAAAAACTCCTGTAGAAGAAGTGAGTCTGCTTCAGACTCCTGGTCAGATTTCTTTCAGAAAAAATTAAGTGTGCAGTCTAGTTCCAATGCATATTTTCCATAAAATCAAGATTATTTAATCATTGCTATAAATCAGTGTAGCTTGTAATCATGAATAAAAGCGTGAGTACTTAATTCATTGTTGACTTCTCTGTTGGTGCCTAGCTGACATAGAAGACAACATGTCTCTCGTATAGCCGCAGCCTGGCTGTAGAATAAATTTGTAAAGGCAAAACATTTGAAGTTGAAAGATCTAATCCTATACTTTTAGGTGTCCTCTGTGTAATTATGAAGGGGCAGACAAAGAAAGAATTCTCTAATATCCTTGCTGTGCTTAACAAACGAAAAAGGAAATTTTGGGAAAATGGAATTATTATCACTTACTTGTGCAATACACCCCCTGCATCACATGACTTGATCACACTTTTGGAGTTGCATAACTTTTCTATTCTTCCTATTCAAAATATTGAATAGAGTATGTATGCTGCCAGGTAGTTCTATTATGTGCTTCTAAAGAATGGTGGAAAAGATAATGTAGAGAAATCTGTATTCTCTTTACAGTATCAGCACCCTGCTGAGCAAGTACCTCTTCTTACTCTGGTATAGCTGCATTACATTAAGCGTAGTGAAGGAATTTTCTAATGGAATTTCAACAGAAATCTAACAACCAAATATCTTGGATAATATTTTTTTTCCTATTTAGAAAGGGTTTAAAAACTTTAGAGAAGATATTATACTTTTATAATACTGATTAACAGTATTATACAATATAAGCATACTACTTTTGTTCAGTTTTTTAAACTCTTGAATATAAGCTTATAATTGCCTGAATGTCCCACACTAAATCACTACTTTACTCTAGGAGATGTTTATATAGAGATGTGAAATGATGATTCCTTTAGAGAAGCTACTTATTAAAGACACCCATATACCAAACACTTCACTCATTGTGGCTTCATTGGAGCTAAATACATATTAAAATTAGGCATGTGTTTGCAGTGAGCTGGATACCCAAGCAGAAGAGTGTCAGGAAGATGAGATACAGTCAAAATATGAAGAGTTATAGGCATATATTTCTCTGAGTACTGTGTAGATGTACAAAACTTCAAATCATTAAATTTAATACAAGCAACAAATTTTAGAGGTAATGTTGTTTTAGTCTTTGTTGTCTCTAAGTCTTTTCTCTCTTTAGTTTGTCTTGTCATCTTTTTGAACCTTCCTATTTTGTGTTTTGTATTCACTTACACATAACACTGAGACCTTCAGTGATTACATGGTCAGTCAAATAGCTCTGAACACTGGGATTCTGTAGGTAGACAATTTTACAATACCTAAAACAACATGTAACTACAACAATGATATTTTATATGTTACACGTTTATTGTTCTATATGATTTAATTATAATGATGCATTTACACCTAGATGTTCTGTCATCAGAATGTCTTTTCTTTTTTTTAAATGCATGGAAGGGACTGAGCTAAGAGTTAATCTGGCATTTAATTATTATCATGACAAGGCTTAAAACCTGTTGTATGAAGTCCAAACAAATTTGGTTAATGCACATCATAATTCTAAACCTGGAACTTGGACTGAGCAGAGCTTGTAGCACTTATCACTTAATCTCTGTAAAACTTCATAGGTTACTTATAATAATGTGTTTAGCATGGTGTCAAGCTTCATTAGTTGATGTCTGCCTGTGGAGACGTATCTTTTTTACCAATAGTTCTTCAGCTAGGAAAAAAACCAGATACGTTTTTGCAAGTTTTAGAATTTATCAATCTGAATGGTGTTGCAACAGAAAAGCAAATGGTGCAATTTTTAGGAGCAACCATGGGTTGATATCAAACAATTTTTTTGGGGGAAATTCCATCAGCATACTGCAGTGTTCTCATGAGACTGATGATGTTAAATCTGCCATTTTTGATGCCCTAAAATCTGCTGCCACCAGAATTTCTTTTCTTAATGTCAAGGTCTGCTTTGGCAGTGAAACAGGGGTCATATTGTGGAGCTGAAGAAAAACAGTTTCAGTGCCAAAAGACATGAAACAATTGGTGCATAAGGTCAGCTGGTGTTCTTGCCAAGTGCTTCATGGCATTAGACCCTTCTAAATCTTTCTTTAAAAATCTTCCATCAAAAGATTGGAATACATTAATCTTGTCCTTTAGTACTCCACAGAAAGAATGAATAGTCCAGTATTAAATTTGAAAGTAATTTTCTAATGAAAAAGAATCTAAAGCTTTTTTAGAATGGCATCTTTGAATAAAGCAATATTCTTTTATGTTTCCAACCTGAGCTGATAGCTTTTTCATGGGTTTGTTTTAATTTTTCTACAAAAAATTGAGAACTATTATTTTTTTGTTGCTAAAAATGTCTAATTATGTAGAATGAACAAAATCTCATCAATTTAAGAGTCAGAGAAATAAAACTATAGAATACTTCCTTTCCTACCCTTTTATCCAGCACTTGGTGAAAATGGCAAACAGTAATTCCTATTTACATCCCTAGGATACATTATTTTTGTAGTTGGTGATATATGGCTCTTTTTTTTTGAGAGAGTTTTTGCAAAACTCTCCCTAAATTGGTTTCATCCTCTTTCTGTGTCTTTTGCCTGCAACTCCTCTAAGACAATACGTAGCTAAATTCTTCAATCCTTGTGGGCCTAGTAAGGGCCTTAATCAAATCTGTAACACCATCTTATTTAATTTATTTTTAGGTTAATATTTCTTATCAGTTTCAATGGTAAATTTAGTAAGACTGAAGGTGGAAAATTGGTGATAGGTAATTTTATATGTAATTTTATACTTTTTAATACTCTCTAGAAATTGTTAGAGAATTGTCTTCATATCAATATCCTCTAGAACTCTTTTAAGGTCAGATTTATAAAGAAGGTCGTCTCAGGGGACTAGTTTAACTCTCTGTATTAAAACACTGTGCAAAAACACAGAGTTGATGTACAAAGGGGAAAATACTATTAGCAATATTTTCAGCTGCTTTGATTGCCATTTTATACTGGCAGAATTTACTCAATGGTTTTACTTTCCTTGGTTATGGGCACAAAACAGCCAGAATCAAGCACTCATCTGGAAGCTGGCAATGGATTTTGTTGGCTTGCCCATTTCTTTTGATAAGAAGGGTTTTTTTCCTTAGCATAAGATATGGTTGACCTTGAGTTGTCTGGAATGTTGTTAATGCTGAAGAAATGACTGACAAACAGCAATTATGGAGAAACATGTGGTTGTTGCTATTCTTATGCTCTCATCAGGTATTGTTACACATTTGAGGTCAGACTGTGAGAGGTAACATTGTGGATGAAACAGTGAAAAAGAAATAGCATTATTTTCAAACTCTTTATTCATGACTACAGATGTTTTCTATATGATTTGCCCTTTCTATCACAGTGACCTCTACAGACATGATGATGAAAAATATTAACAAAAAGATAACAACTAATAGCTGGAATAAGAAGTTATTCACAAACACTAACCTAAAAGCAGACAAATAATTGCATGAGCCGTTGTTGGCATCACAGGAAGTATAAAGTCAGATGTGGTTTTCAGATTTACGAGTGCAAGGACCCCCTGCTGAAAGCATGTAACAGATGCAGGATTTTCTCAAGGTTAAATGTGATTATAGTGCATGCACACATACAAATTGCAGTCAGAGATTGAATCACAAAATAATGAGATCTTTTCAGAAGGTAGTAAACTATTCTGATTATCCTTTCTACCTTTAAGATATGCTTGCGTTTTAAGTCTTTATACACTATGTTTATTGGGTAACTGCATTTAACCTGCTATTATGTCATTGAACTTGAAGGTTTGTGCACTTTGTTGTATTGCCTGCAGGAAAAATTAATTTCATGTAAAGGATCTAGAGTTTTACTTCTGTGTGTCAGCAGTCAGAATTATCTTAATGTTTTTTTATTTTTTGTCTCATTCCTTACGCATCTGAAATGAGATAATAAAAACCACAAGAACATATTAATGAAATGGAAACTGCTGTAAGAAAATGAAATAGATATGAATAAGTAACATTCTGTGCTTTGTACTGGAAAGAGATTAGTTTAAATTTATTGCTAACTGTCAAAATAAGTGACTTCAAAACTCCAAAAGGTGGATTTAAAAAAAATCTTTTACTATCTAATATGATAAAGCAATGGTTTAACTCAGATGGAAAATAATGAACTGGTTAGATTGCCATAACCAGAGGGCCTCTGAAGGCAGTGTCTGCCCTAGTGATTTGTCTTGGTGCAATAAGAAATGTTCTGTGTGAATTGCCCAATGTTATCCATTTGTCTTTTTCACGTTCAGGTTTCCATGTAGCTTGATGCACAAAAATAGAATTCCTTTTTGAAGAAATTAAATCAGAAGTCCCGATCCAAACATGTTCCACTGCTAACGCTTTTACATTAGACACCCCCATTCTATGGTGATTTAAGAGAAAGTATCTGGTAAACACAACCAAAAAATTAGGGTATGCCAAGTGATTGTCAAATTCATGAAATGATGGTGGAACTGAAGGCTTAAACTGATCCAGTGTGATGCTGCAAAGAGTTAATTTTCAAATTAATATGTTAAACAAAGCAGATTCTTCTGTGTTCTGTACTTGGTCCCAGCTCTGCCTCAGAAAGGACTGAATGCTTCCTCCATTCAGAGTAACACCATATTGTGCTATCCAGAAGTTTTTCACAAGCTTCCACCAAAAGAGTGCTATGCCTTCAAGGCATAACTAGAGCTCACTGGAAAGCTGTTCCTTTAAAAAATGCTCATTGAAAGATGCAGTTTCATTGAAATGGAAATGTACACAGTTTCATGGATTAAAAAGCCAGAAGGGAGTACTGTGATCATCTAGCCTGGCATACTGTACAACAGAGACCTCATGGCTGTCTTAGTTTCTTCCCATTTGAACTAGGTCATGTCTCTCTAAAGATAAAACACTGCTCTACCTTTCTTTTTAAAAAGCATGCTTCAAGGATGGGAGTGTCTATCACAATTTTCAATGAGGTACTCATCATTGGTAATTAAGATGTTAATTCTGTCTGTCTTCAGTTTGTAGCCCCTGGGTCTTGTTATGCTTCTGTCTATGAGACTGAAATGAATTTTGTCTTCCTGTGTATATATTTATAGACTGTAAAATATCTACCCATTATATTAAGGTGAAATTTCTTGATTCTCTCACTTTAGGTCATGTTTTTGAGTATTTTGGTGGTTACATAGTGAATACTTAGCTACTTATTGATGTTATTTTTGACTCGTGGATACAGAAATCGGCTGTCTTATTTGAATACCTAAGTAGTTGATGCTAAGCAGTGTCTCCATTCCTGTTTGAGATTCCACTGTTTATACATCCATGTTCATGTTCTTTTTTCAATGAGATTAAGAAAAGTTTGGAGCTATCCAGATGGTCTAAACCTGAAGGGAGTTCTTTGCTTGACAGCTTGGAGTGTAAGCTTTTAGGTGTTTGTAGTTTACAGCTCTGTTGTCACCTCCAGTGACACTAATCATACGTTGTTGCATTCTTCCTTGATGCTAAGTCTTTTTTAGGCTACTTATTCTGAGAGAGGCTTTCTTTTTAAAAATCAGAGACCTACCTCATTTTTTGTTTTCCTAAATGCAGTCTAGGTCTCAGCTTTTGGTTTACTTAAAGCAAATCACAGTTTGGGATGGACTTATCCAAAAAGCAGCCTTCAGGAAAAGTAGAAAAAATTAAAAAGAAGGGGAAGGACTGGAGTGACGATGTCAATGATAGTTGTGTTGCCCTATCTATTTTGTGTGAGAGTGCGCTTGCTAGAATGTTTAGCTCAGATGTGGGAGATCTTAGTGCACTTTCTTCCTTTGTGTCAGGAAAGACAAATTTACTTTTCCTACTCTCCATGAGAATACTTTTACTACATAGACAGAAAGTGATTTTTTCTGTCTGCCAGCATGAATGTGTATTTCATGTAAAGCTGAGCAGAGGCATGAGTTCAGCAGTGTACTTCAGAGTATCTTCTTTTATTTCTTAACTAGAGCAAAGAATGACTTTGACCTCTCAATGGAATCTCTTGACCACCAAGACAATGATGAGGCAAGTTTTTTCCAGTTTTGCTAATTACCATTTAAGAAAAAGAATTCCTTATTTCTTGAAAAAATAATCTCACATTTTTGTTTTTTCTTTTGGTGAGTAGTGAATATTTAAGAATTTTTCAAAAGGTAGACCTTAATTTTTAGAATATGTTTAAATTACTTTTAAACTTATTTTGCAGTACAAATACACCATCTCTGGGATCTTCATTGTAGATTATGACAATATTGCAGACAAGCATGGAAGTGAACTTAAAAAATAAAAAAAAAAAAAAAAAAAAAAAAAAAAAAAATATTTAAAATAAATTTATTATGTATCATGCGGCAAAATGTTTCAAAAATATTTTTTTTCTAAAAGACACAATCATATGCCATTTACAAACAGTTTGGTCTTTGCAAAGGAACACTATTTCCCAAGGAAGAATGTGACAGGTACGGATATAGGATCAGTATTACAGGCCCATTTTCATTTGTTTAAAACTTGCCTAAGTTTAAAAATTTGATACAAAAATTTTCATGCTGGTGTCTGCCTCAGCTAGTTTGTTATGGTCATTACAGCAAAAATGGCCCAGTCATTTATAAAAAGAAACTAAAAAGAAGCGGGGGGGGGGGGGGGGAGGAAGGAAAAAAAAGCTATTTTTAATTTAAATACTTTATGGCTCTTGTGCTTTGACATTGGACTAGCTGCTACATCAGGAGTATGAGTTGGTTGCCCAGTTGCAGAAGTCTCTACCCAGAGCTTCCAGACTTGGTTCTCCCTTCCCCAGTCCCTTCCTTCAAGATTTATTATCTTTTGAAAAACTGGGGTTTGTGTGCTCAGGGTATGTATAGTCAGCAGGGACTTCCTGGAACTTAATTTCTAATACTCTATCATAATCACTAAGCATGCTCTATACTTTCATAGTTTGTAACTGGAAGAGATGACAACTGAATATATTTCTCCCCTTTGCATCTCCTACATCTAACAAGAGCTTATGCATCCACCGCAGATGTGCAGTTGTCTCATCAGTTAGCGCTTGGGCCATTCCTACTGAACTAGTTCTGACTCAGAGTAAATTTCTTCCTTAGAGCAGTTCTGAGCCAGAATAGCAATGAGGCATCAGCACTGTGATTTGCAATGCAATTTTTTTCAGCTGGGCTGCTGTGAGCCCTGGCCTGGCTGCTGGTGCTTGGATTGGCTTGAGGTTGAAAACAACACGTCTGCCGAGTCTTAAAAGATTGAGAGAAAAACTGAATGGAAACTGGAGGATAAAGCTGCAAGTAATTGTGAAAAAGACTTTTTGGAAGGCAGCTTTAGGCTGAGAAGCTGAAACTGAGAGAACTCTGAGAGTTTCATTTGCCTGTGGATCCACTGTCTTAGTCAAATCTCCTTTTTGCTTTGCATACACAGTTCCACATTTCCTATGTAGCCACTCTAGTTCTTACTCCAAAGACTTCTCCCAGTTTTCAGTCTCATTCATAGTCATGTCCAGTCTCACCTTTTGCTAACATCTTAGCAAACTTTCCTCCCTACTCTCCATGTGGCAGAAGCTTTCTGATCTAGTACAGGTACTAAAATACAATGAGTGTTTATTTAATTTCATGGTGTCTTTTTTCCTGTTTTTGCCCAGCTACTCTTAGGCTTCTCCTCATCCTTTGCCTCTTTGTCAGAATGCTCTTTCCAGACTCCTTTTTGTACCCATCCACTACTTTTTCCATAACCAGACACTCCTGAACTCTGCTGACAGTTAAGTGAATTTCAGTGCTTACTCTATGACTGCAATCTGTGCAATTGAGATTAAATATGTAGATCTTAAATACAGGTCTCAGTTACAACTGTATTTCAGCTTTGTTGCCCTGTTGTTTGACATGTAACCTTCAGCCTTCTGTGTTGCTCATTTTTGCTCTGGAGTCTGAATTATTGCATTTTCATGCTGCTCAATGTCTGAGTCTTCATAATCTTAATTATTTTATTTCTAAAAAATTCTAGAGAAATGAGGGAGGAAAGAAAATGGTTTTATCCATGTAAAATAATCCAGGATATACAAATTGAAAAAAAACAACCTTAGAACCTAATTTTTCAGAGTACTTAATGTTATATGCTGTATATTGACTTCTGTATGCTGAAAGCAGAACTCCTCTGGATTACATTTACAGCTATGTTATCAGCATTTTTGCAAAAGATATTTAAGGAATAAGCTGGAATGGGATATGTGTGGGCACAATTAATGATGCCTCAGAAAGGCTCGGTTTAAGTGCCTTATCAATGTTATTAAGGCATGCAGCAGGAGAACACAATCCAGGTTTTCCAGGGAAGCTATCACTTGTTTTGATCATGATACCTTCTTTCCAGTTGTGCAGTTGTTTATTACACAATTTCCAGGTGCTGCAGCAAATGAAATAAAAATTCTACTTACAATCATGGTTTTCTATCAGAGCAGATTCCTCCTGAGCATCAATTGAGCCTGGAGTTTCCTGGGAAAGAATAGTGGATATTCATGAAGTACCATAGTGTTGTTAGCCAAAGATACAGGGAGGCAGAATTACTTCTGGATTGGTGGATATAAGTCTATTTTGAATGTATGATGTGCAATCGCAATAGCATTGTACTAATTTATCAAGGTAACTGTGGTAGCTGAAGTTGAAATGTTCATCTGTGATAAATAACTACTTCTCTGTTATTAACATAAACTTTGGAAAAGTATTAAATGCTAAGGGAACTTTAAAAAGTAAGTATAGTGTTACACAGTGCAAATGGATGTAGTTTGGATGTAATTGTTATAAAAAAACAACTGCTATAGTTTAATGATTAGACAATAAATGATAATTATCTGAGGTTCTTTGACTGACTAGGGCACCAACAGCATGCTTTGACATAAACCAGTGTTTACTGGCTACCAAACTTACAAATGGAAATGTATTTAACTGACATTTGAGACTCTGTAAACCTGAGCTACTTTTTTCAACATATAAGGTAGGATTTAATAATCAAAATAGAAGTGTCTAGTGCTATTTGAAATGCCCTACCACATTTCACCTAGCCTCCAGCTGTCGTTCCAGAAGGACTCAGATTTCCTCTAGTTATGTCTGCTAGCCCCAGGTCTCAGATACCCTAAGTGTCTGAAATATCTATGTTTGAGCCACTGAGTCAAAGTTCTCTATTTCATATGTACATTTTTGATCTAAGTTGTACAGATCTTGGTCTGGCAATCAGAGCCTAGAGATCTCTTGAATTAGGGAGATATTTTTTTTAGAGATTTTTAATTTTCATAGCCCTTGGTAGAATTTTGTTTCCCCATGAATATTTTGATAATTTTGTGTGAAATTTAGCATCCCTGATTCTATGGATGTGTTTGAAGGATTATCTTCTTCTGTTTGTTTTGAATCTTCTGTTAGCTATTTTCCCTTATTTTTTCCTACTGCTTCTATTGGAAGGGACAGTAAAAAAATACTTTTCTTTCATGTTCTTAATGTCAGTTTTAATGTATGGTCTTTGGTATGTCTTTATCTCTTTTCTAGGCTAAGGAATCCTGGTCATTCTTTGCATAGAAATTGTATCAGCTTTGATACATTCTTTTTGCTTTTCTGTACCTTATCCAATTATTTTTCATTCTTTTTGTGGTAAGAAGACCACCAGACTTATATACTCTATTTAGATTGGAGCTGTGCTATTTATGTATTCTGTGGCAATAATAATAATAATAATAATAATAATAATAATAATAATTATTTTTCTCTTTGCTTTTTTTAAACTATTATTAAGCATATTCATGATATTTCCAGAGCGTGATCCAACTCCAAAGGTCTTGCTATTGGAGAGTATATACTTCAGAGTCTATGTAAAGCCAGAATTATTTTTCATTTGGTCTGTGAATTTATATCTGTTTATATTGAATTTTTGTCTGCCTCTTAATTGCCATAGTCAGACAATGTAGTGATATTTGAAACAACCATTAGTTTACTATCAAAAGCCAGTAAACTCTATAGATTTCCAGCCTTCTTTCACATAATGTATGAATTTTTTGAACAGCACAGATTTCAATACAGGTCCCAGGAAGATGCTACGATTTTTACAGTGAAAGCTGACAAAGTATTCCTACACAGCTCTCCAGCGGACCCAGAGCTGGCTGAAGCTCAGCTATCCAGACAAGCATTGCGGTTTGACGCTGGCCAAAAGCCAGGCACCCACAAAAGCTGCTCACTCACCCTCTCCTGCTACAGCTGGGCAGAGGAGAGAAAATTTAATGAAGGGTTCATGAGTTGGGATAAGGATCAGGAGAAAACACTCCAAGGGCAAAACAGGCTCAGTTTAGAGATATTGAGTAAATTTATTACTAACAAAGTCAGAGGAGAATAATGAGAAGTAAAATAAGCCCTTAAAAACACCTTTTCCCACCCAACTCCTCCCTCCTTCCCGCTGACAGTGCAGGAAGACAGGGAGTGGGGGTTTTGGTCAGTTCATCACCTGTGGTTTCTCTTGCTGCTCAGGGAGAGGAGTCCTTCCCCTGGTGCACTGCAGGGTCCTTCCCACGGGAGACAGTTCTCTGTGAACTTCTCTGATGTGGCTCCATCTCACGATCAACAGCCTTCCCAAAACTGCTACAGCATGGGTCCATCCCACGGGCAGCAGTACCCCTCAAACTGCTCTTGTGTGCGTCACTCTTCCACGGGGTGCAGTCCTTCAAGGACAGGCTGCTCCAGCCTGGAAGCAGGGGCCACTTCTCTGGGTCTCCCACTGGATCACAGCCTTCTCCAGGCACCCATGCTCTCTGGCACAGGCACCTCCCCCACGGGCTGCAGGTGGATCTCTGCATCCTCTGTGGATCCCCATGGGCTGCAGGGGCACGGCTGCTTCACCATGGTCTGCACCACAGCCTGCAGAGGAACCTTGGCTCCGGTGCCTGGAGCACCTCCTCCCCCTCCATCTCCACGGACCTTGGTGTCTCCATGTTGTTTTCTTCTCACAAATTCTCATTCCTACTCAGGCTGGAATTAAAACTGGGCCCCAAACTTTGTTTTGATTTCTTCTTAAATAGGCTATCACAGAGGCATGACCACCATCTCTAATTGGCCCAGCCTTGGCCAGCAGCATGTCCATCTTCAGAGCCATCAGGGAGTGGCTATGCTGGCCATGGTGAAAGCTTCTAGTAGCTTCTCACAGAAGCCATTTCTGTGCCCCCCCCACTGCCAAGAACCAGGCCATGCAAAACCAACACAACTTGTGTTTGGCAACTCTCCCATATATGCTAACATATTTAAGAAAGGTCACAAAATACCAGAGGGAACAAAAACAGTGAAACAGTGAGAGAAACAGTGGAGGCAACAGCAAGGAAGAGGAGGAGGAGATGTTCCAGGTGCTGGAGCATATATATATATATATATATATATATATACATATATATATATATATATTTATATATAAAAAAAAATATTTTTTCTGCCAAATCTGTATCACTATGGATGATCAAACACTACAGTATTCCAAACATGGCTCCTGGTGATCCATCAACAATTATTCCCTGGTTGTCATGTAGTAGAATCCTCTTTAATATAAATATTCTTGGCAATGCAGCAAATGATACTGTAAGCATTAGATAAGTACCCAGATCTCCTTTTTTTTTGTTGTTGTTGTTCTTTCTCCCCCACCTATTTTAACATGTAAGAGTCTGTGAAAATTAAAAATATTTCAAAGTGAGTGTAAACATTTTGTTATTTATCTAACAGAGGTATATTTGCTAAATTTCTCACAGTAACTTTGAAATATGTATGCACCAATCAGAAACCACAGAGGGAACAGGGTGAAAAAAATCACTCAGAAATACGCTTCTCATTGCATTATAATGTCTTTAAAGTATGTCACATGTTAGATCTAAACTGCTTGACAGGTAGCCATTTTAAAGACTTTTATGAATATAATCAATGTAATCCTCAATAGTTATATTTCTAATAACCAATTTGCTGACTTCATGTTCTTGTCAGGATAATTTATATATATACACACCATATGTTCTGTGAAATTTTTCTTTGCCCAGGTGAGCATTTAATCTTCCTTTCTCCCTAAAGGAATTATCCACATCCCTGAAATCAGAGGATCCTCCACTTATTTTTCCCGTCTGTCAGACGTTCCAGCCGTAAGACCTCAAGTCATAATGATCATCTTTTCAGCAGAGGGCAGCATATGGCATTCTCAGAGTCCATCAATTCCACTGTTTAATTGGATGTAGAAATCACTGTTGAGCTAAAGCTGATTCTGAAGCCCTTCCAACTCTTCTTGACTCTTAGGCAAGATTCAGATTTTAGTATCCTTTGTGATTGTATAGAATATTTCTCAGGGGAATGACCCGTAGTAATGAATCTGTTGAATAAAATGAAAGTTGTTTTTCCTTTTTCTTTAGTGTTACAAGAAAGGAATATTCCTCTGTTTGAAATTTTCTTAGTAATGATAGTAAAGATTACATTGTTCCAATAAATTGAATAGATGCTAAATATTTGCGTATCAGATAATTTTCATCATTGGTAATCTTAAACCTTTGTCTTCATAATAATGGTAAATCTGTTATGGGGAGAAACCACTGGCAAACCATTTGATATTGGGAATCAGACTGCCTAAAACTGAACTACTAACTCTGTTATACAATAATTTCAAAAAAAGAAACATTTTATTTTTTTAACACAACTTTTTCCCTTCCATTCTGTGTAGAAAGAAGAATGGGTTTACATTCTTCTTTCTACACAGAACATCATGTTTTGTTATGCACATTTTGATTTTTTAATTATATCACATTTTACTCTTTTTCTTTCCTTTTTTAAAGTAATAAAAAATGCTTTCTGATTTACATATGTTCAAAAGTTCTTAAAATGACTGTTCGTATTTTTGCATGCTGCAAAGGCCTCTCAATAGATTAAGAAGTTTAGCACAGTTTTTGCAATATCACACAATCTGTTTTCTGTGTGCTACAAAATCATAGAGTATTTTGGATTGTAAAGCACCTTTGAAGGTCATCTTGTCCAACCTATCTGCAATGAGCAGGCACATCTTCAATTAGATTAGGTTGCTCATAGCCACAACCAACCTGGCCTTCAGTGTTTTCACAGGTGGGGCATATACACAGAACTGTATGGAATTGAAACGTAGCCACTTGTAGTTATAGACCTGAAAGACTGAAATTCTCTGAACCCAGAGTTCCAACATGGAATGACTGATTCTTGTAATTTTGATGGTGGAATAAAATAAGAGAAATAAATGTTTTAAGAATTTCTCCACATTTTTTGTTTGGTAACTCTGGGAGAATGTATTGTTGTATGAGTCATCCTGAAGTTCTGTTTTGGTGTTGCTTGAAGTATCTGTTGTTTTTCACAGAAGGGCAGAAAATTTGTAGGTGGACTATCTTTTGATAAAATTTCTTGCCAGCAAGTGTCTTGGCAGTGACAATGAATGCCCGAATCTCAAATGTAAAAATTGTTTGTTGCTCCATGTACCGTAATACCATAAGCATTAACATGAAAGAGGTATTTCTTAAGGGGAAAAAAAAAAAGTAGTAATTTGCAGCACTTAAAACTAGTTAATAGGTGATGCTGAGTTGATTGAGTCTTACTACAGAGGAGGCCAAAAATCTATTGACTTTGCAGAAAGGGAAATATATTCTAAACCTAGGTTGACATTTAAACGTGGTTGACATTAAAGACAAAACCTTGAAAGAGTCTTGGATTAGCTCACATTGTTTGGAGGGCCAGATAGAGGTTTGTTGGTCTAGCAGCAAAAGGGTTTTATTCTAAGTGCTTAAGTTGTTCATCTTTGGCTGGGTATTAAGACTGTTGGTCTTCATGAAAATATGGGTTTTGGGTATGATGGTTAACTGTCTTGTGAAGTTTCATTCTAACCCCTTAGAAACTTTTGAAGCATTTGACTCGGTCACTTAAGCATTTTACCACTGGTAATGTAACGTGTTTGTACAGTTCCACTATGCTTCCTGTTTATTTTATTTTTCATATTTATTTAAAACCTTCAAAAATATTTTCTATGTATTAAATGTGTAACAGTAATTTGTCTGGCCCCATCTTTTTTCAATTTTGATCCTTGTTCTCATTTCTTGAAGTATCATGGTCATGGAGAATCTGTTCTTTCTTCATTTTGATATCATCAGATATCTATATCTTTTCCATAGGAATTTTTCCAACCTTATTACTGACTAGCAATAAAGCACACAGAAGTGAGTGTGACAGCCTATGTAATTTAGAACACTTAATTTATCTATTATATCATCCATTGAGTGATAGCATAATTTGGGCAATTTTAAGTGTGGCATAACCACTCAGTAAGTGGTTAAACCTCTACTGCACAGCATGTCTGACATACAGTTTGGCAGCTGGAATTTACTCTCTAAAAAACCTCTCTCAAAAGATCACTTGAAGAACTTCAGCTTGGAATGCTTCCTGAGCACAAACACTGCTTGTGGTACTTCAGTAAAGAAAGCTTGAAGCCTTCAACTTACTGTTTCAAAATGTTTGAAATGGTTATGGCTCTGTATACACTGGGAAAATGTTCTTTTAAACCAAGAGTTTTGAGCCATTCTTCATTTTTCCTGACCCTGAGGTTAATATGTGTTCTGAAAGTCCTTTAGAACAAGCTAGGGAGGTTATTGAAGTTATGCTGGGGAAAATATTGTCTCAATACTTTTTCTGAGTTTTCTCTCTATTTTGTCAGAGCAGAGGACAAGTTCTCAATATTGGGTATAAGCTTTCCATTTTCTATACCAGTCCTATCGCCATCATAGTTAAATAGTTTTCAGCTGTCATTTAAGACTTGCTTAAGGCTATTTCACACTATTTTAACTGTTGAAAATTACTTAAGCAGGGGCCTTGCATCACTTTTGTTTCTGGGAGTGCCCACTCTTGGCAATTAAATAGAACCTTGAAGTAGGATAGCTATACAAACCTTACTGAATTTTGAATTCTAGCCTGCATAGCTATGTCACATTTGCTTTAATCCAGAACAGCCACTTCATCTTCGACCTCTCAGCCCTCCTGCTCAAGGGAAACATACAAAATACCTTCAAAAGATAATTCTGGAACTAAAATTCATAACTCTGCTGGGCACTAAAAACCATGGACTCAACAGAGACATTGGTTTTATGGCACATTATATTTTTTGCCACCCTAGGATAACCTTTCCATGCTGCACAGACAATAAATTACTTGTGTCTCTTTTGCTCTCCATCTCTCTTTCCCATAGGAGCAAACAAATGTATTCTTTCCCTTTGTAATATTTCTCTGCCTCATATTTATGAGCTATCTTATCTTTTAGTTAATTCAATTGGTTTGATTAAATTAAAACCAGAGCGATTGTTCTCAACTTTTCTTTAGTTTGAAAGATTGCTATTTCTACTTCAGGCTGGGGGAAAGTTTTGAATACCTGAAAGCTTGTCATTTTTCCCTCAGATATTTCATTTAGTCAACTAGAAGATAGCAACAGTTATTATAAATGCTACGTGTTTGTACTATTAGAACACATGGCTGGAGTAGTACCACTTAATACACATTAACATGATGATTACATGCAACTAATTTCTCCCATTTGTTTCCAGGAGTTTTATAGTAGTTCAGTCTTTTAATAAACAATTTTGCCTGTTCAAACTCCTTGGTGTCTATGTTTTTTGTATTTTTAACATTTTCTATTTATTTTTCTTGTGTTGTTGTGCATGTGGTTTGTAAAATGTTTTAGACTGATCTGGCTGAGGAGCAATGTGTGTTTGTCCTGTTTCTTATTTTCCAACATAAATGGAAGCAACTAAAGGAACAAAATGCACTCTATCATGAATGTCCCTGTTTCCAAGATTAAATGCTCTCTACAGAATTCGCTAATTTCTTGGTGCTCAGTGACGTCCTCTGAAAAGGTGATAAACTTCAAGCTGTATCATCCCAACTGAACTCTGTTCAGTTTCTAATACAGTCAATAGTGCCTTGATAAAGCTGTAAATGCTGAAATGCTGACAGTTTCTAAGATAATCCTTTAAATAGTGGTTGCCAGTACCAATACATTTTAAAAACAAAAAAATATCTCTCAGGAAAAAAGGCAATAAAATGATGTGTGCATTATTACATACTCTTCACATCAGAGATTCCTCAGTGAAAAAACCCCAAAATAAATAGTGTATGCTGTCTCTGCAGGTCTCAGGCATCACAGGAGATTCTTCTGAATACACCCTTATGGTTTAGTGCTTATTCTTAGATGGGAGAAACAATGCCATAAATTTGAAGGTTACATCTGTCTCTGGTTTTATAAAACTTCAGTAAAACAAATGAAAGTAAACAAAGAAGATACAGTATTTGGGCTCATGGCATTATGACATACCATCTGAGTAGACAACGTAAATAGCCTGCAGCATAGATCAACTTTATCTGTGGTCTTGTCATGTTTCATAAACTGGAGCAAAACTGGGCTTGGTCAGCATAAGATACAAAGCCTGTAAGAAAACTGTTCATAATTCAGAAAGTGGTGCATGTGGTTCATGCATACTGTTTGGCAATATTTTTTCAAGATATATAGAATGTCTTATCGCAATTAAAGGGGATGATTATTTTCTCTTTTTAGATTTTGTTGTTTTTTTCAACATTTTTGCAAATGCTTCTGGTGGTAATCACTGGTTTTTACTATTAAATATGTTTGAGTTATTTAGCTTCAATCCCTTTAAGAAATTTAGATTCATGTCTGGTTATTTTTCTTTGTGTGACTAGGCAGCAGTACTGTCATTTTTTGGTGTGTATGGGCCTACCTAGCAAAATTACAATTCAGAGACATAAGTGTGTGTTTTGTAATACCAGCAGGAAGCTACTAATTTGTTGTAGGGTTTATTATTTCATATTTAAAATTGAAACTTAAATCTCTGTTGTAACAAACCGAGAACACTCTCAAGACTAGAAATTTTTGAACATGATGCTCATCTGCTACTGACCCTGTAGAAAAGATGCAGTGTTATTTCAAAATGCTCTTTGTTGTGACAAGCACTTAATGATAGAAACACTACTGCTAGAGCATTGGTCCTAGTTGGTCTACCGAGTAAAGACCTGTTACAAATCTAGTATCAGTCCTCTATCTACCCTTTTGTTTAATACAGAAACTGTGCATCATCTTTATTATATGATAGAATCTCATATTCCTAACTGAGACCCAATATAATAATAGAGTTGGATTTTTAAATTATTTTTATTTTTTTGTAATCAGATTCTGTTAATGGAACACAAATCGTGTGTTTAAATTATATTTTCTGTTTAATTTGTATTTTTATTTGCTCTTAAATATATCATGCTATTAAAAATAAACCTATTCTGTTCTTGCATATGTGAACCAAATTCTAAGGTTTTCATTCATTTTGTGAAATTTCAGTTGCACAATACTACAGTATTTGTCACATCAAAAAAAAAAGAACTTAAATCCGTCCTTGCCCTCCCTCCAGTAGAATTTAATAAAATTATGGATCTTCTTTCTTGATAGGTTAGTGAAATTAAATTTTTTTCCAGTGTGTATAAGTAAAGTTTAATCTTTGCTGGTGAAACTAAAGCATTTTCTTAGAAATCCATTGTTGTAGAAACAGAGGATTAAGGCAGGTTGACGCACTGGCATGTACAGGATCTCTCACCCTGTACAACATTAATAATGGATGTCAGTATTTACTAGCCCTCAAGAGCCCACTTTATAATATATCATATTTACCGTGAAACTTAAATAAAGGCGGATGCTGAAGAAAATGTGTTGTATACAGTCAGCCATAGGTGAGTTTATTACTTTAAATCCTGAGTGAATCCTGACTACTTCCAGGACTTCTACTGTCCTCCTTCCCAACCTTTAAAAATACCTCTTACCCTCTATTTCCAGTTTAGACAAGTAGTCTCAATTTGGCATTTTTTAATGTTGGATTTAACAAAGTTTTATTACTGTTATGTGTTCTATGTATGATTAATTCATGCTGGGAGTTTTCCTAACAGGGTGATTTGAGTGGAAATACCATTATTTGTCAGCTTGCTAATTTCCTCATGGAATGGAGTTGGCATCCTTTCATCCAAAACAGAGGATATTGCTCTTTGAAGAAACAAACTCACACTCTTCAAAGAACAAAGATGTAACTAGCCCTGTGGCCCAGTAGCTGGAATTAAGACACTTGGTTCCTTTGTGTTTTCCAGTTTCAGTGGAATGGTGAGATTGGGAACTAAGGATTTGGTTCCAGGCTGTAGAGAACAGCTAGCCTGAATGTTATGGAGTCTCCTGGTTTGTTCTTAACAGCCTGGTTGAATTTTAATTGTAATTTGTTCTTTCTCCTCCTTTCTTCTTTCCCCAGGTCTCTTTATCTCAATAATCTTGATTGCACATTTTCTGCATTTGTTCAGTTCTTCCCTTCGCTGATCTGTCCCTCCCTAAGTCATCTAATGTTGGACTTTTCCAGACTCACTGTCATTCCTGATACATCTTTTTCAGCTCTGTTGAACCAGTTGTGCTTGGAGTCACTTGAATCAACTGACTTTATATCAGCTGAGGTCCCACCCAGTCCACCTATGCAAATAATTTCTTTCAGTCTCATTCAGTTCATGGCATGGTAGTTCTTCTGTACCCTCTCTTGCTTTCAAGCAATAGTCCCACTGCCCTGGTGCTTAGTTCTCAGTCCTAGCCATCCTTATCTGTCAATCCAAGGCCTCTAACATAAATCAGGAGTTTTACTCATGCCCTTGCTCTTCTTTCTTCCATTCTATTGCCACAGAGATCCTTCTCTCTCCAATTTACCCTGTTAGTACTCCCTTTGGAGAGTACAGGCAAGACAGTTTCTTTGTTCTCCCAAAATATGGATTGGAATATAGCAAAAAAAGTGCATTATGAGAGAAATATAGGATAAGTCTTGGGATGGTGATTACTTTGTGCAGGTGGAATTGTTCATGATTTCAGTTTTCAACTGTTACATGTCTTTCCTACCCTTGTTGTGACTACAGTTTTCACAGCTTTTTTATCTTGTCCAAGTTTGGGTAAATTTTCATATCATGCTGAAATTAAGCCCCAGTTTGCATTACCTGAGATTAGCTCAGTTGGTAAGTGCATGCTGCTAATAATGCCAAGGTTGTGGGTTCAATCACTGTGTGGGCCAATTAAGAGTTGGACTTGATTGTTGTAGGTCCCCTCCTACTCAGAATATGCAGTGTTTCTGTGGTTGTGGTTGAGATGCAAAAATTCCCATAAAAGAAGTAGTCAGAGTTTTACTTAAAGGTAAAATAACGTATTCTCCCCACCCACTATCTTTTTGGGAGCAAATAATTAGGGTGGAACTACACCTGTTATAGTTTGCTTCGGTGTAATTTGAAGGTGTCAAATTATTACTTGTATCTATGAAATACTCTTTGAATTTTTGAGTTATCCTTTGAAGTTGTTTTAGTGAGTTTACCAACTCTACTTTCTAGGATGGATTTATAATTTTTTGCAAAGCAAAAATCTACTGAATTAGTATTTTTATGGAAATCTTCAGCTTGAAAAAATGAGTAAGTTCTGCAGATCTCTAATTTAGTACTAGCAAAATAGTTTGATTTGAAAAACAGTAAAGTGAATGTTAAGGAATACAGTATTAGAGGAGAGAATTATTTCCAAAACACTTTTACCAGTACGTCAGTGGTGTCAGTCCCTTCCTGCAAAATATGGGATTCTACCATTACATCTCTCTGCGGGGGAATGAACCTAATATTTTTCTTTCTCTAAAAGAATTCTCTGGTGATCTAGGTTGTTCTAGGTAGACTGATCTTGATCTTTTGTTCTGGAAATGTTTTATACTGCATGAATTATACAGGGTGGATGTACATCATCAGTTTGTTGAGTTTTTTTCTTAATTCTCTCTGAAGCACCAATTCCTCAATATCCTACTCAGCTCTTGGCTTACTCTATGAATATAGGCCAACTACATTGCCCTAACCTGGCTGTGGAGATCAGAATGGCTTTAGATTACATTAGAATTGGTAGGAAAAGACTTTGGTTGAAATCTATTCTGAATCATGTTTAGAGTCGATGGAGCATTAATGTCTTTTTTGTTTTGTTCTGATGCAATCACCATATAAGTAAGTAGTCTGTACAAAGCAGACTGGCACTAGCAGAAGAAACACCAAGCCAAATAACCTTTAGCCTCATGCACTATCCTGGATAAGAGCTGATGAAATCTTCATCTTTCAGGTGGAAGCTGAAACTTAATCTTTCGTAATCTTCATGGCTTCCTTTCCATTGATTACTGGAGTTGATTTCATAGACCTGTAATCTGACTGTTTAGTTAGACAACAGGAATAAATTGCAGTTCCCACCATCTCAATCCTTAGTTCCAAAAAACAACATGTGGAAAATTGCTAGTGTCCATACTACATAATTAAGATTTGAGAAGGGACTTTAGAAATTTAGATTGCTTATGTCTGGCTATAAAAATGTCTTGTAAGGCTTTGTCTATGCTTCAGATAGTAATCAGCATCCAGAAACACTCTAATTTATTAGTTGGGATTCCATATGATAGGTTTTACTAGACCTTTTCAGAGCTATCTGGCTGGTAGGATCTCATTCAAGATCTGATTTTTAGATCTAACTGTGCAGATACTTTAAGTATATTTTTTCAGTATGGCAATGATTACTAATGTTCATAGGTTTATATTATTGTGGACTGCAAGATATAAGATTAACTGGTTTTTTTTCTGTTGCACCTGAATTTGCACCTAATGTTAAAAAGAGTTATTATTGGGTGTGGAGTGGAATTCAGTCACTGGCTGCTTTGTCTTAATCCTTGGACTTTCAAGAAGGATGCAACTGAAAGACATGGCTGAGGAAAGACAGAAGGATATATATTCAAATTTAATTTATATCTAACTGCTGTTTTAAAAGACTGCTTGAATAATAAGTGCTGCAAACACTACAAGCATTTAAATGAACATGGCCACCCACAACATGAAAAACTACATTATCCCATACATTCCAAAACTAATTTTTAAATTCCTTTGCTGTATAGCTCTTAACAGGTACTTAAACAAAGCGGAATGTGGGTGGAAAAGTAAATTGGATCTCTAACACTGTTTACACCTAATATCACATCTCCTTAAAAGATATCCATGTTGTTTCATCACAGATGCAACACCAGCAGATTACTCAGGATGATTTTGTTATTCGCTACTGTCATACTTTTAAAGCCAGGATCTAGTGCTAAGAGTTAGCATGCACACAGTAAACTTTCAGCCAGGTATTGATATTGCCTAATTAAGATACCTGTAGTATTTCTCATACGCATAATCTTGACTTTGTCATCTTTTCTGTAAATCATTTTTCTAGGCAATTTATGATCATATCATAAGACTCCATTTCAAACTGATGCTTCATAGAATATATTACAAAAGGACTTAGACCAGATATTCAGATATTTAGATTAGTCATTGTTATTAAAATTGCTGTACATTGAAGTGGTCATCTTCCATTTTGATATCAGACACTGAAATTTTTCAGAGAATGCCATTTGACCTTCAGGTCTAGTGAACAGCTTGAGATTGGCAAACCACTGGATAAAACTAGTGAAACTTGTATAATAAAACAGGAATGGAAAAAGAAAATAATCATGTAAGTAAAGCTGCAATGTAGTGTATGTTTTAATTTCTGAATTTGTACGAATAAAATCATATAGCACAATATCATTTTGCTTTTAGATACTGTCAAGCAGCATAAGCCTCTTAGATTCCAAAAATAATGTTTTGTTTTGCTTTCATCTTTTTAGTTTAATATTGGAACTAAATAAAAAAAAAAATAGGACTTTAATTTTTAGCCAAAGAAGAGGAAAATAAAATATAGCCACCACTGGGTAAATCCTCACGGTGAACAACAACAACAAAAGAAGATGCTTACACTTTTATCCCTTGTGGATTTCTTTTTTAATATTTCAGAGCAATGAACATACGGCTGTTACTATCAGCACTGGTGTATTTGCGGCGATGCCTATCAACATCCACCAGAGAGCAGGGCAGCTCCAAAACCCACATCTTTTATGCTGTGGAAATTGATGGAGACAGCAACACAGCCAGCTTCTTGGCCAAACAACATGGAATGCAGTTCATTTCAAAGGTCAGCGCATATTTAAACTTGCTTCATTACTCCCACCTTTATGCTTGAGATTTTCATTTTTTTAAAATCAGTTTACCTAGAGGTTCCTTTAGAGACAGAAAAATGAAAGTGCTGAATCCTATTTTCATTTGGGGATATCAAGCTTTTTATCAAATTATAGAGGTGGCGTTTCAGAATATTTCATATCTGATCAGAAGGAAAATCCAAAAATAATTTTCTCTTTATTCAGGAGTCTTTCAGCCACTGGGACTGTTTTATTTATTACTTAATATTGTGCTCCAGTCAATCATTTTGAATTCAGACAGGAAAATGGAATTTTTATTTTTAAAAGGAAAAAATCCAGAGGAAAAATGCTATTGGAATAAAGCAGATTTTATTATTTTAAAAAATAAAAATATGTCCTCTCTTCCTCTGCTGTTTATTTTCTTTTAATAACAGTGCATTAATATGAAGGCATATATTAAACAAAGGATCTTACATAAAATCACATATTTGTTAATTACAGGCTTTTTTTTCAGAGCATTTCTACAACATTTATCACTGAGCTTGAGAAATTATGGCCTTGTAACACAATGAAGGAAAAATGTTTTTCTTCCTTTGGAATAGCATTTCAATGCACCTATTCTCTGTGTATGTACTGTGTATGTGTATATAAACATGAAGTGTGTATTTATATTACATCTGGCTTTATTTTAACTTTCAGTTGAGGGAAGGTTATTCCTGAGGTGTGTGTTAGTACACTGGGACACAGCCCAAATAGAAGAAACACATCAATATCTTTCATTTGCAGTTACTGGTCTGTAAAACTGGACATGTATACCAGTGACATAGTGTTAAATTTTCCTGTTGCTTCTAGTCTAGAAACATATTGCATCAGTTGAAGTAGATCGCAAACAAATTATTGAAACTTTTAATATGTTAATCTGTAGCAGCCTCCATTCATTGACCTGAAAGTTCTTTGCCAATTTTAATGAATTAAGCCTTGAAGTGCTCCTTTTGCTTTTATCTCTACTTCTCAGATGTGAACAGCAGAGGTAGAGTAAGTAAAACAATTTGTTCAAGATCCACACAGAAAGTCTGTGGCCCAGTGAGAAATGGAAAAAAAACATTTCTAAATTTTCATTTCTGTGCTCTAGCTGTAAGAAATTATCTAAAGAGAGAAAATGTAATGACCTTATGAAGGAGAGGCACTGCATTACATGTACTTCAACAGGCACTATGGTCTACCCTAGCCATGGAAATCACTGAAGGGCCCTCAGGAAAACTGCACCCAGTTTTTTGTTAGCATGATGATGACACAGCCTTCTCAATGTGTTCCCCTCAGTGTATAAATATTAAAATTGCCACAGGCTGTTGCACTGAGCATGGTAATAAAAAAACCCTAACAAACAACACTGAGGTATTACACAGTATTTATAGGGTGTCTTCAATGATAGGGTTACAAAAAAGGGTTTCTTCAGGGTTTAAGTAGCACGGAGGTACTTTGTTCAAGGGGAACAGGTGACAGTTTCTGTTGCTATATAATCAAGGCACTATTTATAGCTAAGTTGATGGGAAGATATTTGGTAGTATAACAGAGGCTGTCACACTGTATTCTTTGTTCTGTAGTATTTATCTAGGAAAACACCTTTTTATTACATTGATTATGAATTAGAAAAAGCAAAAGATGGATAGAGAAATTCAGGAGACGTAGGAAGGGTTTTCCTCCTGTGAATTTTCATTTTACAACCTGTTGTATGAGCAGCAGATACCTTTCTAAGCATTCTCATTTCAAATGTGGGGAAAAAAAAGCTTCTGTGGTATTTAAAGCTTATGGTCTTTAAGCCATGAGGAGTACTGGTAAAGTATTAAAGATTCAAATATGATTAAGCTTAATATTTTTTCTAACTTTTTGTTGGCTTCTAATAAGCTTACAGTATGTGCTATGTGATAAGACAAGATGATACTAAAATAGTATTTGAAAAATAAACCTGTAAAACATGATAAAAGTTGTTGTGACTAAAATTCCTAGGTAGTCAGGAGTATTAGTATTGCAGTTAGGAGTTATGCTCCTATTTTATGTTCCCATATGACAAAGCTTTTGAAACACATACTTGAGTTCAATCCTTTTTCAGAAAAAAAAATCCTAATCGTGTGCCTAAGTTAAATGGGATCTAGACATATCCTTAAGTGCTTTACTGGATAAGGCTGGACTGCTGAATAGGGCTCTTGGTGAAAAAAACAGTTTTGTATGAGAAAAGTGACATCAAAGATTGAAAATGCTATCTTTTAAATATGCTACTGTCACCACAGGAAACAGACTCCTGTAGAAATGGTAATTATGTGTAACTGTGACATCCTTGCTTCAGCATGTTAGCTGCAATTTCCAGTTGCAGTTTAAAGGCCTGACTTCCCTTTGGCATCAGAGTTCACTTTTACTATGATACAGTGGATAAAGGCAGTGAGTTAAGTGTGTTGCTTTGGAATTTTTTCTCTCTTTAAATGGTGTTACTTACTAATATGAAGATGCTTGGCAACAAAGTAGGAAAATTGCAAGTGTGTAAAGGCTACCAATTAGGTATCACACTGGAATACAATCTTAAATGACATTTATGGTATGAAATCCGAAATAGTAAACTTTGACACTGGTTGCAATAGTATTTCATTTCACATTCTGTACCTGCTCTAACTTACCAATGAAAACAATGTAGGTGAAGAGGTTTTTTGGGGTTTTTTTTAACTTACTGTTATGATTTCCCTTAAACTTAAAACCACTGCCTTAAAGTTTCTGTGAATCAAAACACTCATTACATACTGTGAAGATACCCCCAGCATGTAGGAGAGTCTCACCAGTTCTAACGTAATAAAAATATTTTGCAATGAAATGCTTACTTTGGTTATAAGTTTTGCATTTCTAGGTGATAGCAATGCATTTAGTAAAGATTAAAGAAGACAGCAGACATTAAGTATAGTTATAAATCAAAGGTTATACGTTAGAATCAAATGTATGTTAGGATTCTTTCACACTGTTGAAATTTGGGTTTGCCCAATTTCTTTGTTTTTATCACCATTGTAGGCTGCACACAAGTCTAGTCTCTAGTTTATGGTACTGCTAGGTGGCAGAAATAGGGGATATAGTGCCAGCTACTTCAATTTCATTCTCATTTCCTTACCCACAATTTAAGACAGAGGTTGTAGTGAAGGAACACTTTATAGCATTTCTCTAGATTCAGAGGGAAGGAGGTGGCAAAAGAGTAAAACTTTTAGAAAAGGTAGTGCCTGCACACCAACTGTGGCTCATCAAGAACAATATTTTCTTTGGCTGTATAGGGCCTTATTTTTACCTCAGTGAAGACAACAGAAAATTGCACATTGACTTTCAAGGTACAGTAGAAGAAGAAATGTTTCTATGTAAATGTATCCGAGTAGCAAATATCACCAGACTTAAGCTGTGAGAGACTCATATGAAAACAAAGTGAAGAATTTGCAAATTTTATCTCCATTGTCTAGCCCTCCAAAGTGGTATTTTTGGTATCCTATTGTCTATTTTGTTCCTATGCAGATGCAAAAACATGAAGAAACACTGGGGAAGCTATACCTAACATAAGTTTATGCTCTGTTCATTTGAAGAAGCAAGGATCTTACACAAATAGTTTCAATTGGGTGCTCTCTTAGCTGAGATTTTAGAGTGAACATCAATTTTATTACAGAAGTCAGCTAAAACAAACATGTCACAATTATCTATGGCTGGATTTTTTAAAATTTGGATTAGTAAAAGTTTTGTAAAATGATGAATTTGAATCTCAGTGAGACTAGGAAAGCTGGAGAGTGGTGGAAATGAAGTTTAGTGATAATTATATTACTTATACATGAATTGCTTAAAGCCCTCTGTTTAATTGCTGAGTCAGTTTTGAAGATTTTGGTAAATAAATACACACATATGTATATATGTATACACATAAGTGTCATGCATAGATAGATGAGTATGTGTTTGGACACATACCCCCTGTATATACTTGTCTAAATGTATAAATGCAGGTATTTTACAAATCTAATTTATGACAAAGTTTCCTGGATATATTGGGTATTTATTTTTCATCAGCAAAACTCTGAAAAGTGTGATATAAAAGCGCATGATGTTTGAGAATTATAACTAAGAATTTGTTCTTGATAATGTACATTGTGAACATCTGCAGTGAAGTTCAAGGTCTTGATATTCCTAAACTTGTATAGAAACTCCAAGCAAGTCTTGGATTTAAGAAAATGGAGATTTGAAATGAATTATTCTGATCATGAGTCAAAAATTGATTGTATGTCTGTATATATATGTATTCAGAAGGTAAAGTCAAGCTGGGCAGCAAACCCCACTTTTAATAAAAATGGGTTTAATACAGATTCTTTCTAGAAATGAAAGCAAGAATGCTGAATGACATTTGACTGTGAGCAAGGTTAGTTTCATATATCTTTCCCTATTTTTTCTTCCTTCTCTTTTTTTTTTTTAAATTGCCCTTTCTCCTTGATACTCTTTTTTAAAAATTTTCCTTTTCCAGTCCAGAGAAACTTTTGGTGAATTCATGATCACTTCTGTTTCTCAAAGTCTATATTTTCCTTATTAAGCTTTCCTGGATATTTTGCAAGCTGTAAGCAGAGCAGATATAACATAATGTTTCTCAGTGTACTTATTACTTTTTTTATTGTTTCTCAGTGTATTTATTATTCTTTAAAAATAAAATATTTTTATTTTATGATATATCCCGTCAATATTATTGTGCCTTTCAAAGTCAAAGTACACAAAATCTAAGGAAACCATGGAAATGCTTCTCACAAAGCTGGATATGGATTTAATAGATCCCATTAAAGAATGACTGTTAATTTACATGACCTCACTCTATGGGCAATTTTTTAAAATCAGTTACTTCACTTTCAAGTTTTACAGCACACATTCAGCAGATTGTATTTTCTCAGAGTAAGTTATGGGATGGGCATTTGTCCTCATTTCCCTCTCTACTCTACTGCTTTTATTTATATAGAAAGAATATCTTACATTTAAATTATGACTTTAAAATTTATTTTCTTCATATGTGGTTGATATACCAAGCTTTTTAAGTGGAGAAAAAAAAGGTATTTGTTATAGGTGTTGATTATCAGTAGAGTTAATTCCTTTGCCTTGTGCAAGAAAATCTAGGATTTTTTTAGAAGGAGGAGGGTTCTGGAATTGTGACAGATACTTCTGGTACTCTTATCTCTGCCATCCTGTGAAGCTACTAAGTGTCCAGAAAGTCTTCTTGTTCCACTTTCAGCAAAGTGAGGAACAATCCCTCACTTTGAGACTTCACACTGAAGTCTAAAAGTGGTAGTGACAGGGGAAAAGCACAACTTAGGTGTTGCTGTTTGTTAACAGAGTGGATGAATACATGATGATTTGAAAAGACCATCAAGGTTTTTAAGAATTACAGAATGAGCTTTCATTGTTTTTCACTAGTTTACATATGTGATTATAGAATCATAGAATATCCTAAGTTGGAAGGGACCCACAAGGATCATCAAAGTCCAGCTCCTGCACAGGACAGTCCCAAGAGTCACACCATGTGCCTGAGAGCATTGTCCAAACACTTGATGCTGTGACCACTTCCCTTGGGAGCCTTGCAGTGCCTAAGTGCCCTCTGGGTGAAAAAGCTTTTGCTAACATCCAACCTAAATATTACAGCTGATGTTTTCTTTAGCATGGCAATTACTAATTCATCATATTTTTGTTTAAAAAAATGATACTTTCCTCAAATATTCTGCTTCTGGAGTAATATTTTCTTTCAAAGAAAGTCACATTAGTCTATCTGTAACATAAAATTAATACCCTCTTCAGCCAGTTATTGCATCATTTTTGTTTGGTACAAGTGTAAAGTAGCAGCCTCTGTTCTTCTAATGTCAGCTGAAAATTTTCTTGAATCTTTTGACCATTGTGAGTTGTAGATTCAGAAGGACCTACATCTTTCCCATGGTTTTGTCTGTGCTGTGTCACTATTCAGTTGTGTATGTGACAACAGTTAATGTATTCACCCTTCTACCAGGTGAATGCTCCTGTGCTTGAGAAGGGCTTTACAAAAAGGCAGAGAATTATGAGCACTCATTAGTTATTACCCATTTATGCTAATATACATGGAAAGTAATCATTTAACCGTTCTGATTGAAATGATGGGCATGATTTGCAGGAGATGTAAATTGGTATAGCCCTATTTAAATCAATGAAACTATACTGATATGTGCCAGCTGAGAATCAGGTCCCTCATCTTTATTTGAATAATTTAATGGTAGGTTGACCATACCATTAGAGAATACAGTTAATAGAACAATCCTATATTGAAACTGGAATGTAATATTAAATGAACTTTTAAAATATTTTTTTACCTCTCTATTGTCCTGTTTAGTAGACAGGTTTTAGATCAAGTTTAAGCTTTGAAGCTGGTGGCATAATGGTGCATTTAGCAAACAACCACAATGTGGAAACAGATTAGAAAATATATTTTCACATTACTGCCAAAACAACCCACTTTTTGATGACTTTTGAAAAAAGTAAAAATACTCATTTTGCCTATGTGTTCTGTCTGTCCTTAATCTTACCTGGTCTGGTGTTAAAATAGTAACTACCATGCACAAGATAGATGAATGAAAAAGCTAAAATCACTTTAATTTGGATAGGTCTTTCTACTGAAGGAATTTCCCCTTTAAATATATTAATTTCAAATTCTGGATACTTGTTGTTGTAAGGAAATAGTATAAACATGGTTGCCAGTGCTTTGGGTTTTTTTTTTGACTGAAAATATCTTAAATAAAATTATGAAATTTCAAACTCTCCCTGGAACTAAAACAAATGTTTCTTCTCATTTCATGTTCCTCTGGGACTGTAACACTAGAAAATGGTTGCAAAACTATAAATTTGCCAGATACTTAGTACTGGGTTCCTGTCTTACATTTAATGCCTCACTACTTTTGTCCCTGAAAGGAGAAAAAAAGTCAAGATAAATTTGAATTTGGTTTAATTCAAAACATATTAGTAAGCTAATACATGAATGTTTATTTTTTTTGGTGATTGCCAGAGGTGTTTAACAAACTGACATCAATATATCGTGTGTGCGTATATTGCATACATGGAATTGCATGGGTTCCATGTATGTGTGGACTACATGGTGAGCCAAGTCATTTATTTCTAACCTTTTACTGTGGAAGGTCCATGGTTTCTTAAGAACAGTTTGATTTTAAGAATTTTGATGTCAGACGTGAAGTTATAAAGTTTTCTGCATCTTTAAAGTTGTTTTTAGAAGACAAAATTACACTACTGAGATCCAGCTTAGTTTTGGGGCTGCATTGAAAGGCTGCTTTACATTATAAGTTGATGTAATGACAAATTTAAGCTATAGAACATGGATTTTTAAGACAGAAGGGAGACTAGAAGGAGAAGAAAGGATTGTTTCACTTGAATGGTAATTGCAATGTTTTTTGTACTTAATTGTTTAACCATTACAGTACTTTTTATTTGTGTAGCACACTTCATTCAATATAGTAAAGGAAATTTGCAGTGTTTTCTTCTAAATTAAATATCCCAGCAAAACAGAAATTAAACTTTTAATGTGTAAATGTCTTTGAAAATTATACAATAAAAATAAAACATACTAGAAAAAAAGAAAATAACAAACATTAGTCAGAAATGTTACGTTTTATCTGGTATGATTTTTTTTTCTCTTTTTTTCCTTTTCTTTTTTTTTTTTCCCCAAGTTTCTACAAAATTTGCAGGGTTAATGCATGGCTGAGGTTGGAAGAAATCCCTGGAGGTCATCTGGTCCAACCCCTCAGCTCAAGCAGGGCTGCATAGACTCAGTTGCCTGGGACAATACTGAATATCTCCAGTAATGGAGATTCCACAACCAGTCTGGGCAACCTGTGCCAGTGCTTGGTCACTCTCTCAGTGAAAAGAGTGTTTCTTGGTGATCAGGATGTGTGTGTTTCAGTTCTGTTCAGGATGTGTGTCTATTGCTTCTTGTCCTGCCATGGGGCACCACTGAAAAGAGCCTGATCCCCTCTTTTCCATTTCCTCACTTCACTGTTCCCCGTGAGCCTTCTCTGCTCCAGGCTAAACAGTCCAAGCTCTCTCAGCCTTTCCTTGTGGGAGAAATACTCAGTCCTGCCATCATCTTAGTGGCCCTTCACTGGATGCTGCCCAGTAGCTCCACATCTCTCTTGTACTGAGGAGCCCAGAACTGCAGCACTCCAGGTGTGGCCTCAGCAGTCTCCTCACCCAGAGTTCTACTCTTTCTTCCTAATTCTCTTGTTCCATCCAGAAAACCAAAGTTTCTTGGGTTTTTCCAGCTCTAGTTATCACAGCCATTTTATATATTGATAAGATTGATAATTTCAAGGCCGCATTAATGCTTTAATAATAAATGATGGAGAATAAATTCCAGAAGTCACATCTGCTGCTGTTTATGGGGAGAAAATGCTAGTGAAAATCGTAATCAAAGGAATTTTAAAGAGGAAATTTGGGCAGCGGTGGGTAGAGATTGCAGTGGTCTTGAGAGGATAATAGCTCAGAAAAGTTAATGCTTTGGAAATGTTGATTGAAATAATAGTATAAATGTGATGTAACATTCTGTTTAATACTAAACTGCATTAAGCTAAGTGGAATTTGCAATGATAAGACATATTTTTCTAACTCCTTTGACTTGTGTATTCAGAGAGTTTTCTCTATGTGGATTGCTCTTCCTTCCAACCAAAAAAAGTTTCCTAATGTAGTGTGACCTGTCAGAGTCTGTCTAGACAAAAAGCAAGCAACAGGCAAATGAGGATTTTGCAAGTAGAAGCACAATAATAGGTAAGGATAAAAATATTTCAGCATCAACAGACATGAAAGTTTGCTAGATAAAAAAATCCAATAACAAATGTCATCTTCTATACCTTAAATCATCATCATCATCAATAAGTTTTTTTTAAGAACTTTCTTTGCTATGACTGCTAACAGCTGGGGTTATCCAGCATTTCAGTGCCAGGGAAGAGGTGTTTATGACATGAATGCAAAATGTGAGTGTACTTGCAGGTATTACCACTTTTTCTCATGGACTGTGGTAAAAACTGTTTTGCAGTAGATGATACAGTGCCAGTGTGAATCGAGAGTTTGTCTCCAGGAATATATAGAGCATGTCTGCAGGCATGTAGGAAGAACAAGAAACCAAAGAACCAAGAAACCTAAAAGGTTTTCCTTGGCATTGGTTTTCATATGCTGAAATCTTCCTGGAGAGTCTCAACTGGTTTCAGCATCACCTGAGAAAGCTGTTTTGCAGTCAGGATCAAAACTATGTTTGTCTTTTTTTGGCATATGTTAGCATCTTCAAAGATTTGCATCATCCCTGATCTGTGAGTGTTTCTAATTAGTGTGTCTGAGTGTGCATATTGCAGCATGCACATGCACACACACACACAAGCAAACAAGCACCTGTGTACACTTTTACTTGCACTTCTTTTGGGGACTAGCACAGCTTTGTGTGCCCTCTCTACATGTGATTAAATATTAATTAGGCTTCTAATATAAGCAAGTGAGTTCACAGGCCCGAGTGCCACATAAATAATGCATGAGGTACCCGAAGGCTCAGCCTGAGAAGCTGATTGGCCACCTTGGATTTGTATAATTATGAAGTTTCATTATTAACAGTGGAAGCAGTGGAGAGATTTGCCTAGCTTGAGGGACTTTGAAAGCATAAGCTGTCTCATTAGGGAAAAAGGGAGTAAGGCGTAATATGCAAACTTGTTAGTAAAAAAAAAAGAAAAAGGAATAAAAATTAGGCATAGCTGTTTAACAGGAATATTTTCTATGTATATATAAACATTTCTAAGTTTATAAAAAGACTGAAATTCAAATAGGTGATGTCTATACTACAGCTATTTAACAGTTTTGTTTGTAAGAGGTCTTACTTAAAAGCTTTTGTTCTCAGTATAAAACAATCTTTAATATTTTACAGAAAAATCCACAGGTAGCTTAATGGGTTCTGCAAAGTGAGAGGTACGGAGGTGAAAGAGAATGAACACAGTCCAGGGTTCTTGCTAGAATGTGTGTTGTGCATGCAATTAAATCTCAAGGTCAAACAATTTACAGACAATTACTTTTCTAACATCTCCAGAAATGCCTGCTTACACGTCTTTAATTTTAAATGATACTGATATTCCAATTCTCCCCAAAGGTTAATGCTGACTAAATCCAGCTGTGACCTGACACGATGCGACAGCACAGTGCCTAATTATCCTCTGGATAGTCATTTACTTTAAACCATTAAAGAAATAGGCTGAGAGGAAGATTTAGGACCCAGAAAAAATGTTAGCCTGACTTCTTTCTTCTTGAGGATGGGATGGGCTGAAAAATAAAAATAAAATCTTGCTAAATGTTAGCCATTTGCTTTGATGGCAGAAAATTGTTCATCCCACTCTGTTTTTTTACAGGTTAAATTGCTAACTAGTTCATTTTATCCATTGCCTACGGCTGGCGCTAAATGTCAGTGACAAATTTTGTACTTGTCTTGAAGAATGAATTAAGTTATGCACAAAAGCTATAGTGCTTTTTTTAAGATGAGTGAATTGCAGAGAGGGAAAAAAAGTTGCTCATTTGAAAAAGGATTATTTCGATTAAAGGCCTTTTCTATTGTAGTGGAAGACAGGTAGTGGTTTAAGATAATTCTGACAGTTACCTCCCACAGAGGCTGCAGTCCTTTACTAGAAATTTCTTTAAGAGCACTTGCGTCAGATTATGCACTATGATTGTTATCGTAAGACCATTTGTGACAGTAAAGGGGGGGAACAATTACAGAAAATGGCAACTATTATTCATTAACTAAGGTAAAACTGGTCTTTCTTCAGTGAGGTCAGCATTCCGTCGCCTTCAGAAAACCTTCCTATGGTTTGTAGCAGTGGAAATTAAAAACCCCCTAAGTACTCTCTGCCAAATATTGGTGAGAAAGAACAGCTCATTCAGAAATTTATATTGAGAAGACCTGGTGCAGGCTTCACAATCCATCTGGTTTTCAGTTGTCTGGCTCTGGTAGCACCCCATCATCTCCGAGTGAATAAAGTACCTAAGAGTGGTTGTTACCGTCAGTGTTTGAAACTCTGTACTGGTTTACTATCTGTAAGCTTGGCCTAAGGGAGCTCTGCATGTTGATATTTGATTTGATTTGATTTGATTTGATTTTCATGTGCACTCTGTTTATTGAAAATCTAAAGAGAGCTTAAAGTTAAGACTAGACTTTACAGCTACGTCTGTTACAGGGGGGCCTCGTTAGGAAGTCTAGATCTCTCACCCTGCTGAGGTGGCATAACTGATGGCCTGTACTTTCAGAGCTTAATTTGGTCTGTGGACAATTACTACTACAGGGCAAAAATTATTTTTATTTTATTTTTTGTATTATGGAAGTGCCTAGTATTTCCAACTGTAAGCAGAACACCATTGTGCTGTGCACTGAACAAAAACACAGATTTGAAATAAGTGTTTTTAGTGGCACCCACAGGTTTTGGCAGATACTTTTCTCCTCTCACTGTGTGCATAAATATTTTCACTGATACCAGCTGTAGAAAGTGATATGGTAAATGCTAATCTCAGTACAGTCATAGCAGTCACAAATGGAAGTTAGATCTGTAATTTCAAGTTGAAAGCTGAAATGAAAAATCTAGTGATTATGCACTACTGCCCTAAGCTACTTCCCTCTTTCTTTCTCCTCTACACTCATTCTCAGGCAAAGGGATAAGGTTTCCTTGCCAGGAGAAAGAAAAATACAGATTATCAGTTTTCTGGTGATAACAGTGCAACTCCTGAAGACAGTCTGGCTCTAAAAAGCAATACATGCTGGGATACATCTCACCGAACTTTGGATGTATAAAGCATAGATGTCTCAGTCTGAGATAGTTATTTTTGCCCCTATTCTAGTGAGAAGAGGAAACAGGTATGACTAGATGCATTCCGTGTAATTTCAGGGTTCTATTTAGGATGAGATGAATTGTCCTCTGAATTTGCTTGGTTCTTTCTGTTAACTTTATAGAGAAACCCAACTTGGTTGCAGTTTTAGATTCCCACATTTGGGCATCACACTTATGATGATTTTCCTATTCCTTGACTTTTCATCTCTGGCTTTCCTGATGACTGTTGAAGAATTCATTTCCACTCTGTGTGCATGGAATAGTGTCCCTCAAAATTTTTATGAAGTATATTGTAAGCTATTTCTCTGATACATTTTTTCAATTTGTAAATACCCACACTTTTGGCCTTCCCTTTGATAAGCTAGTTGGAACACCTTTGGTTCCACATTTTTGCTTTGTTTTATAAGGATCATGTGTCACTTATGTAGTTTGCTTCTAAGTTTTGTACTTCACACATTCGTTGCAGTGTGAATAAGTGTTATAAGAGTGGTCTCACCAAAATTTTGCACACGGAGATAATCTTCCATGCTTCCATTCTGTGGTATATGAAAATTTTGTTGGTGACAAAACACTGCATGAAGAAATTAAATTATACCGAGATAGGTATTTATAATTTTTTGTAATACTGTTTTTCAAAGAAAATGTTGGGGTTTTTCTTCCAGTTGTCTCTTGTTGCATTAGACTATATAAAATACTGTATTTGTAACTGTATTGGAGAATGTATCCCTTCAGCTAAGTGGTTGAGTTGCACTTCACCCACTGTTCATCATCCTACAGACCTCTCTGTATTCTGTTAGCTTAACTTCCTGAAAATGATCTCTAAAAATATTGTCATACGTGGCCAACAACTGCTTCTTAACTGTTTCTTTTGTAATTTACTTAACTCAGTATCACATATTGATAATTTGATCTATTTGATGATTTAAAATCTTAATAAAGAAACTACTGCACCTGACAGTGAGTCAGATTAGCTACAATTTAGTGGCTTACCCAAATTTAAACATTTTACCTAAGCCGTTCAGGCAAGCAATTGAGTGAGAGAGGCATCTTCAGAGGGCAACCCATCCCACCAACTTCAATGGAAAAGCTGATCAAAATTTAAATTAAGAAAGTGAATAAAAAGAAAATAAAACCAAACAAAAAAAAGTCTTTTCATATATAACTTCTCCAGAAGACAAAGAGTGAAGGTGAAAACAGATCAATGGTAATGGATCAGTCATATCCCTCAGACTGTGTGCAGACTGTAGAGTGGGCTCTTTGAACACTGCCATGTTTCTTTTTGCTGCCTTCTCAGTAGATCTCGGAAACTTATACTAAACATTTAACATTTAGATGACAAAAATTACCTGGGACGAATATCAATCTGTTTGAAAATGGATTTCTATGTTTCCTGTTTTGTTTATTTGAGAAACAGGAGAATGTTTTTTAAGAAGATGTAATGTATTTTAATGTCAGATATTATGTTCAGTTCCGCATTTCAGCTTCATATTTATTCTTAGAATAGAATTCTGGAAACTGTATCTTTTCCTTATGGCCTTTTTCATGTCTTGATTATTGGATGGTCTCCTGGTAAATTTTATCTTTTACTAAAGGATGTAATTAGGTTCAACTGGCACCTCCAGTCTGAGCTATAGAACTTTTCTGCTGAATCTTATCATCAGTCCCAGGACAAATCTGTACTGGATCATAGTTTCTGATCCACAGACACTGCTTCCGTGAGAGCACTTTTAGGAGTGGGAAAAGACACACTCATTAAGAAAATATTTCACCATTGGTACAGCTGTAGTTTTGAGAACCATCGTCCCAGTAATACTACTGTATAAAATAAAGAAGAACTGAGTGTGAATATGTTTTGGTTGCAAGATGACTTAAAATATTTTATGTATTTCCAGTGGATTTATTTCATCTAATTTTCGTAAATGTTAGAAGAACATGTGTTTAGTACTAAGAAGTACTGAATATACCTCTGTTTAATTTTGTTTTCCTTTTGAAGCTAAATGCATAAGCTAATGTAAAAAGTTCTGCTTTAGCTAGTTCTGTATAGTAATTTACTCTGTGAGAATTTGGACTGAAATCAGTGGGAACATTTGTGGAATAAGTGAAAACTTCCTGTGAAGGTGGGAAAGAAAATATTCTCCTCACAAACAATACTAAGAAGCAAACAAGGTGTAAATATATATATATGTGTGTATTCTGGTTAAAATTTAACAGCTAATGAAGTGGGTACAATACAAGGAGGGTGGTGGTCAATAAAGCTCAAATTTCATATTAAACTAATTTCCGGGTATACATTTAATTTCTTTCCTGCAGTGGTACCCTTCACTTGTTGAATCCAAGTGTCTGGTAACTTAAGAGTATCAGCAATTTTCCTTCCTCTTTTTCTCTAAATGCTTTTTCTCTCAGTAATGAATTAATGGTATATCCAGGCAGAAGTAGATGGAGAAAACAAAAATATCCCTTAGTTTGCAGAAGGCAGGAACGGTGCCCTGGCTGCAGGCTCAGGTCCTGACAGCTGCTCCCAACACCCAGCGAGGCAGGACTGAGTCCATGGGATGAGCAGCATCAGGCGCTGGCCTCCCTCAGCTGAACATGCCTAAGAGGCACATTTGTGACCAAAAATGATTGTAAGAAAGATGAAGGCTGCTGTACTGTTTGTATGGAGGGAGTCAATCTATTTGCTGCTAGCAGTAAGGTAGTAGAAATCATACGATGTGCAACCATGGACAGATTATAGCCAATCAGTGAGGTTGTTGATGATCAGTAATATGAAACAGAGAGTAAAAACCTTGAACTCTACTGCATCCCTATGCAACTATTCGTCAAATCTGCACTTCACAAATGCAGAGTTGAATTCAAAATGGTGCATTTTCAGTTTCAGTTAATTAATAAAATCTTGTTAATGTTTTACTGAAGAAAACTTTTCTATGCATAAGAAGAGTTCCTCTTAGAGATTTTTTAAGTGCCACAGTGATTGGATATTGTAACAGACATTATGGGGTGGGGTTTTTTTGTTTCATCTTGGGGTTTTGGTTTGGTTTGGTCTTTTGTTTGTTTGATTTGTTTGTTTGTGCTTGGGTTTTGGTTTTTTTTTTTCTGAATGAGAAATATTATGCTTTCGCCTGAAAATCCCTATCAACTGAAATTTATCACTTGGTCATGTTGCCAAAAAGCTGTTCCAGCACCATTTTCTTTTTTCCACCTTTTTAACATACATTTATCTTGATCTTTTCGTAAGTGATGGTTTCAGTCACTTTCTATTTTTTCCTGAACAACAGCAACAACAACAACAATAATAATAGTAATAATAATGTTTTACACTTTCAGATCATCTCTTGAGACTTGCTTGCCAGCCCACTTTCCCTCAGGATAGCTCAGGGCCCATTTGGAAAACTTGTATCTACTCAGGATCCTCTAAGGAAACTTAACCCATAGTGTGTCCTTAGTCTATGAACCATTCCAAAACAATATCCAGTTATTCTCAGGTCCAAGATCATAGCCAAGCCTAGAGTAATCTTAAGCCTAATCCTTTATTGTTCCAGTGACATAAGGATCCATAATTCTGGGTAGGTTCTTTAACAATGAGAGATAATTCAGTTTTATTTCTAGAGGAAATTAAATTAAATTTTTATTCTTACTTTTTTTTTTTTAATTGTGTTACATAGATTTGCATATCTCAGATGTATGCCACTGAAAAAAATAACATGATGTGTATTTAGAAGTTGTTGGTTTGCTTCAGCCTGAAAGATTATGAAAAGGGAGTAATCACCGCCTTACTATTTTTTTTTGCCCTGTTGTTTCAAATTCACTACACCCAGGAAAGAACACATTTGGATGTTTGTCAGAGATTCCTAAGTTATAACAGAAGCAGTATACAAGCAAGAACAAAGTCAGATTAGTTTATTTTTTTTTTTTTAATACTGTCTTGGCGTGTGAAATGTTCTGAAGCTAAGGGCATTGCATAAATAGAAACTGTATTATGCTATCGTGTTTATCAAATGCTCCTCATCTACTGCACCACCCCCATAAATCCACCAAAGCTGTTATTATTCAGGGGTGGGAAGGTGGGGAGAATGGAGTGAAAGCTACAGAATGATTTAACACTGTGGGAACTTAATCAATAAGACTGTTGCAGCGAACTCCCAGGAAAGAGTGTTGTTTTCCATCCAGATGATAATGAGGCAGACTAGCAGCAACCTCTGGAGGAGGAATGCTGGAGCAGTGAATATGTGGTACAGCTTTGCTAGATGCTAATTAATAGTTTGAGGCCAGACACCTTTTTGCCATCCTGCTACTTGCAGTTTCTTTCTGGCTTGTCCCACATACCTCTTTCACTATTGGGGTCAGTCTGTGATAACTTAGATTCTGGAAACCAAATTTAACAACAGTACTAAAAATCTACGTTTACCTTTCTTCTCCCTCCTTTGTTCTTGGCATTATTAGTACACTTTGTATGGCTGTAGAGCATGTAATCCTTCCTTACATTGCAAAAATAGTATTTTCTTATTCCTTGTGCCTGGTATTCTAAATTGAGACAGCTGAAATTATTTTGGTGTTTGATATCTGTGGTCAGACTGGAAAATATCAACAAAAGCCAAGCTGAATAGAAGTTTGACATAACTAATATTTGTGATATGCAGATTTAAATAGTTTTAGGTGGTGCTAGCTTGAAGAGGTTGGGAATGCTTGTTCTGTGGTACTTAAGCTCAGTATTGATTTTTCTCACTTTTATCTGGAGTCCAAAACAAAACAGGGACACACTTTAACAAAGCTAAAGCTCTGGCTGAATGATGCCATTATATCTGTATCTTTGCAACACATGTAAGAAGTAGAGAGAAAGCAAGTATTTCCTCCATTGCCAGGGAAGACTTGAGGCAATGAAAAATGAAACAGCGAGGTCAAAGTTGGCCATAAAGCAGATGGCCGTAATGCAATGTTGGACACTGCAGTCTAGTAGTGTGTTGAATCCAGGTTTTTGAAGCATATTTAATGGGAACATCTAAAAGCATGTTATAGGAAAGAGTGAATTAATGCATTGTTGTGCTAAAACATGGGTAAAATCTGCTACATTCACTAGGAAATACAAGATGACATTTGTTTTAACATAGTGAAAATATGAATAGCAGTCAGCAGCAGTCCTTCCAGGTTTCCAGTCTAGTAGCATCACTTTTGCACCACCTTACTTCTCTAAGATTATTTATTTCACGATACTTGCAAGCTTTTCTTAAAATATGTTCCTAAACCACACTTGCCATAATTAATCAATGCTAAGAACAGAAGATATGAATTAAATTCTTTTTATTGATGATGCATAGTGGCTTTTGTTGCGTTTAGTTTTGGTTTATATAGTATTTTTCTAATTATTTTGTTTTCTGACTCTTGATCGTTTCTTCTTTTTACTAAGCTTGTCATGACTCTTGTAGTCATCCAAAGCACCATTATAATAGCAGGGGAAGCAGTGGAGTAACTCTACCTGTGTGGAAATGTATTTTTCCCAGCTTCACAACGAAAGGCCATTGAGACGAAAAATGCTCATTTGATTTTTTCTGATCTGAGAGGTTCTGTACGATCTTTGATATTTTGCCAGAGCAGATCAAGATTTATAGGGAAAATACTGCATTAAATAGAACTTTATAGTGCTAAACATTTTTTAAAAATGGTATTTAGATTTTGGAGAGGTAATGCAGATAATTTTTTTGCATTGAATTTAAAAAAACCCCATATGATAATCATTTAATCTACTAATGAGTGAAGTGAATCACACTCTGCATTTATGAGGGTTCGAATATATTGGTGTTTTACCTAGAAATTCAACTGATGTATGCAAAATTATCTAGAAAACTTGATTTGGATACAGAGCTCCTGCAGAAATTAGGCATTCATTCCCCTAGGCAACTTTCCTTTTTTGAGCCTAAAAATAGCACATTCACAGTATAATTTGTAATTAAAAAACCCAACTGGTATTTAGAGACTACTGACAATTCCATTGGTAGTATTTTTTTCTGTAGTGTTCCTCTCTGTCCCTCAGTAGTAGAATTTCTGATGGTCTTGTGCTTTCATAGTGAGATGTTTTGGGCAGAGACCTTTGTTTGGGTCAGTGTCTGGGGTAGCACCTACTGCTTTGGTTTCTCAGGTCAGAAATTACATTTTAAGAGACAAATATGCCATTATTAAATTATTTAGTACTGTAAGTGTTCACCATCTCATTCTTTGATGCTTGTTCTCATCAGTGACTTATGCTTCAAAAAGGTTTGATATCACATTGGTATGGGAGGGTTGAGTAACACTTTTCACAAAATAGAAGATATCTTCATAACAGAAAGAAAACAGGAATGTTTTATTCATTGGTACACTGAAAATTATAGTGCAAATACAGATTTAATTTGGACTTCAGCACAGGGCTGTCACAATGGCATGTGGGCAGAAATAGCAGACACCAGATCAGGAGTCATTCCTAGTAGGCACCACAACAATATATGCACGAGCACACGAGCACACAAATACACATACAGTTCCTAAGTACAGTCCTTGTCCAAAAGAGATAGCCATATATTGGTCATGCTTTACAATGATTTTTGTTTGTGAACAAATTGTGTTTTCATTTTCTTTTGTGCTTTGACAGGATATAATTATTTCAGAAACGTATAGTAGGACCAAAGCATATTTCATTATTAAAGAAATTGTTGCATTATGTTAGTGCCCTCCTGGATGCATGAAAATGTTATTCCAGTTTTGTCTTATTTTTTCAAATGAGCATCTTTTTCTTATGAAAATTTTGTGAAATTAATTGTTTGCTTCTCCCAATCTCTGAGAGGTCTATAGCTTCAGAAGATATCATATAAAGGATGATGACATATAATGAGAGCAAGATTTAGCTATTAAACTTCCTTTGACTCACTTTAAATATTGATTAGAGAAACACTTCTGGGCAAATATTTATATTGAGAAATAATATAATTCAGTGATTTTTTTTTTTTTTAACTTTCTGAATATCATTATGTCTTCAGTAATTTAGCTTAGAAAAATACCTTGTTACCCATGGGTTATATGAAAAATCCTAGATAGATGTGACCAAGAAAGAAGAGTAAAATTTTCCAGCGATAAACCATCATTCATAAGATGCAAAGATACTTTGGGTTGCATAGCTTATATCTGGCCTTTCCCAGGGTTTAGGATTGTTGTACCTGGGATATTGGCTTCCAGCAATTTCTTATATAATGCTAATATTGTGACAGATACTAATGAAACCATGCTGTTTCTAGATAGAGCTGATATTGCATACATAGGTAGAAGAGGTAATTTCCTTATTCACTTTCTTAATGAACTCATAGAGGACAGAGGAAACTTCCTGCATCTGTGACTATCTCCTAGATTTTATTAGTTTTTTTCAACAAGAATAAATTTCTTTGCATGTTTTTGTTTACTGGGTATGTACCATAACAGCAGAACCTACATGTGTAAATGAGGGATGTTCTCTTTGTAAGGGAAAAAAAAAGCATGTAAAAAAATTCTGAGAAAAAATCTTGGAAGAGTCTAAGACACATCAACATATTTGTGTTTTAAAATTTCTTCCAAGTTTTTACTCTAATGGTGAAGAGTCCAACATGTATGCCAAACATAAAGGGACTAAGTATGTATATTATACATATATATTTGAGTATCATCTCAGTGGGAAGGCTGCGTGTGTTTTTTAATGAATAGTTTTTGTTTCTTTAATTATGTTGAACCTTCGATTGCTAAACACTCCGAACATTCACTGGAAGTTTGAGGTATCCAGGTTGGAGAGCACTGTGGACCCTCCCCACCTCAAGGCAGCACTCTTAGCTCAGCTGTCACATGCTGAATGTCTTGCTTGTCTCACTCAGTCTTGCTGGTCCAGTCTAAAAACCAAATACTGCAGGGGAGGCTAAAGACGTAAGTGCTATGGACTTGACAGGATATAAATCTTGACAGCAGTAGCTGAGAAGGGAGAGGAAGGTGTGAAGTGAGATATCTGGATACCTCTGGCATATCCATTGATCCTTGTATCAAAGTTAGATCCCTGACAGAGATTATTTTTGCCTTACGTAGGAAAATAAATACAAATTTAACAGCCATTTGCATGTATTCCTATTCCTATTATTCCAAGTCCATATATATATATATATATCTCTAACAGCAAGATTTTTCTGCATATATCTAGGCTGATAGATGTTTCATGTCCAATCCCATTTTTCTTATATCCAAAGTGACAGATTTTTCAAAACTTCTGTAGTGGCCTGAGGTAAACCTGGATTTATTATCACCTTGGTTTCTTCTTTCGTTTTTGTAATTACATGGGCCAATGTAATGTGAAAGTCAGGATACTAATGTATTTAGTTCTTACTTCACATGTGCTGCTTTTTTGTGTTCAAAGTATCTTCTTCAAATGTCCAGTATCCTGTTCCCCAGGCTAGTGGCATACTTGAGTTAGGTCTCTCCTTCCAGCATAGAAGCTGAGCATCCTTCCTTATTGCTGTGACATTTCATGTAAGCAGAGATTTAAGTCTAGTTTTGCTCACATTTGCTTGTATAATTGCCAGTTTGGATGGCATCCTTACTGATAGTGATTTTGTAATGTCTTTTTTTGTTTGTCTTGCCTACGCTGTAGTCCACATGTTTTTGGCCTTGTCTATGTGAAACTGTAGCTGTGAAGGTCCTACTACACACTGCACTTCATTAGTGTGTAGTACCTAGTAGTGTCGAGTTGAGAATGACTGAAACTAGGATAACAAAAACACAGGCCTCTGTTGAACTCATAGATCCTCACGAAAATGTAATTTCACTAGTAAAATGACACAAAATACCACATATAACTGAGAAAATATCCTTGATGGAAAAGGAGATTTGTTAAAACTCTACTCATTACAAATTCTCTGAAGATGTGTAGGACACCAGAATAAGGCTTAAATAGCACTTTCAGCAAGTAACTGCAAAAAATAGATGTCTTAGAATAAAGACTAAGTGGTGGTGTTACTTCCTTTGATAGGATGACAGTCACGATGTTTTCAGTTGCTCTCACTTAAATCAGCTAAGAAGACTAGTTGTATTAGAGAAATTCAAAGAGTATTCAATTCCATATAAATATAAACCATTTGCTTTTTTTCTAAGCATTTGCTAAGTAAAGGTGAAAGTCTAAAAGTTTTTGAGAGTTATTTAAAGGCAAGCTTAAATATTGCATGTGTGGGGAGCTGATTGAGTCCTTTCTCTGAGACCCTAATGTGTCTGGGACCTCGGACAGAAGATTTTGGAAAGTTACGGACCAATCCAAATTTTAAATGTCATTTATTTTCCTAAATGAGAGTTAAGTAAGAGCAGGAAGATGCTCAGGGAGAGTAGGCAGTGCCCTGATACTGTGGATATGGTAGAGGGTCTGCAGTGCTATATAAAATACATTAGGCAGAACAGCATTTGAAGACCAAAGGAAGCACCACAATTGTAACACTCGTAAGGACAAAAAGTCCAGGAAAAGTGTGCCTTTTGAGAATGTAACTGCATTGATTTTAAGTTTTCAAATTTCAGTATTTTCAGGCTTTCACAGGACATCTCTATCTGAGTGCTACCTCAGAGAACACACTTTGCAGAATCAGTAGTGGAAAATGCAGACAAAGATGACTAAACTGTCAGCTTGGAAGAAACAGGACATAGAGTGATTTACATCTGAACAAAAGCAATAATGAGATTCTGTATATTAACACTACAGAAAAAACTGAAATAGTAGAGAAGAGAGGTTGTGCTTTTTCATTCTGTGTATAACTATGTATTTTACACTAGACAAAACTACAATCTTTATTGGAATCTGTGAAGAAATCCCATGATAAAATTAAAATTTTGGCAATTCTTTAAATTAATCTCTGAGTTCAAGTCTGGTCCTCATAGATGTAGGGACCTGATTAGGGAAGACTTTGGAAACAATTGCTAGGAAGTAGTAAGATCTCCACAAACTCAGAATACACTGACCTGACTTGTCTAGCATGAAATATGGACTGAAATTTTTAGTCATTTTTTGTAGAGAATAATGAAAATCATTACTATTGAGTACATGAACACCATTCTTTGTACTCTCTGCTGTTGTTGAAATCTCAGACCTGAATGGGACTATGTTTATAGGCACAAGAATAGTGCTGCTTAAGTTGTGAAAGAAAAATATGGTGGTAAGAAGGCAGAGATTAGAAACAGAAAGTCCAAGGGAAAAATATGGTATCATGCAAAAAAAACATGTTAGAGATAGTTTTTTCAGCCTGTTGCATATGTCAGAGATGTTGAAGATCAAGTTGAAAGAAAGATTCTTGTTGATACAACTTGTAAAGATTCTTCCATGGCACCCAAGCTGGAATAGATTTGAAGCTAGTTCTGGGCTAAGGCTCACATTTCCAAGATTGCCATTTGGAAACTAGTCTAGGTAAAATCCAGTCATATATATAAGTTTATTTTCTCTTAGCACGGTAAATTTAACATCTGGTAATCACCCACATTGTAGCAGGCATAAATTCAAACGTTATTAGATTTAATGTTCTGATTATCACCTTGAAATACATACACTGATCTTATGTATTGGTTTAACAACGGGAATTAATCAGACTGTGATACACAGAGGATACAAATCACAAAGGACCCACTCTGTCACCTTTAGTTGCCCCTGAAATGTTTGTTCAACTACCTGTATATTTTATGCTTGGATGTGCTTCATGCTGAGATCTGGAGAACTACTGTATTACATATTAACAGTAGTTTCCAAAAGAAATATGTTTAGATGTAGCAGTTTTGGGTTAGATCTCTTTAATTTCTCTCTCAGTTTGACAGACACTCTCAGCAGACCCACAGAAGTAAGGAAATGAAAAAATCCCCCTGTCCCCAAACCAAAAGCCACAGAATGGGAGGAAATACTTGTCAGAACTGAGAAATTATCAGAAGTACTTAATTTCTTGGATTCTTGGTGAATCCTACAGAGTCATTTACAATTAAAATGAAGACACTTTTAGAAGCTGCATCTTAGGTTTCGTTGTGGGGGAAAAAAAAATCTGTAATTTCTAAACGTTTAGACTCTGTTTTTGATTGCCTGAACCAACAACTTTTCCAGCCTCAGATCATTCAGTAAAAAAAAAAGCACAGCGATTATTATGTTAATTAAATGTAGAAAATAAGCATTGAAATAGCAAGTTAGAGCTTTATTGCAGCGATTTTATAAGTTTCACCTGTAAGAGCTGGGGCCAGCATTTGGAGGTGGGGCTGTGCACTGACAGTGTTGTGAGTGCAGTGACAGCAAACCATACATGGCCATTGTTTTGCATCATTAGCACTGTAGTGAATCTCAGAAAAAAAAAAAAAGAAAATGTCCAGTCTTTTTTATTACTTCACTTTTTTTTCTTTTTTATTTTTTCTTTATAAAGCACCTAATTTAGGCCACAGACAAAAAGAAAATGTATCTTGAATATGCATCACAGGTTCCAAAAATGAAAAGAAATTGGATTTGGATAGCACTTACTCAATAGACAGATATGATACATGGTAAGAAGGTGCACTGTCTGCCCTGTGATAGATTAAACTACTTTGTAGGAAAATTACTGTGAGCCAGTCACCACCACCACCGTGGCTAAATCTTTAATAAAATTCTCTTCCATATTCAAGAGCGAGGTATGAAGTACACAATAAGCAGAGTGGAGTAGAGTGCCATTTATCAAACCACAGCTAGGTCTGTAATCTCCTGCTTTATCCTTTTTTAGTACTTTATTTGTCTTTATTGTTGCAAGGAAGCACATTTACCCAGGGCAGTGGGCTTTTGGTGCTGATAAACCTTTTGTTTTAAATTCTACCTGTGGGGTTTTTTCCTTTTTTTTTCCCCTCCTGTTTGGTTTTTTTTTTTTCCTTCTTGATCAGATAACCATCCGGTCACTCTATGGGAGTAATTAGTCTGTTTTGGTGGTCCCTGGCTTGTTACATATTCTTTCACCCTTCCTTGCCTGACCTGACCCTACCTCTCTTGCCTCTGTGCTACAAAAAAAAAAAAAAAAAAAAAAAAAGGGAATAAAAAAGGATACTATAACATCTAAGACATTTTAAAAAGAATACTCAAGCCTGTGCAGAAGACAGTCTGGGGTGTATTGCTTAATGCTTTTTTGAGGCTATTTGGCAAGATGGCAGTGTTGAAGCATGTTGCAGTTGGCCCCTGGGTGGCACTACATGGCTAGATCTGGGACCAACAAAAACATTTTTGGATAAAGGCAGAAAATGTAACTGAAGCATTTTTATTTTTAAAAATTTAATACTTTAACTAGATTTGTTGATATTTGCTGAATTCAACACAAATTCATAGTGTTATTAAACTGCATTCCTCTAATTGAATGATATTCCAAAATGTTTTGTCTGTCTTGACTACCTGGTAATATCTGGACCATTTTTGGGAACACGCTGACATTAAGTACAGATTCAGTGGAAGGGTTCCTATGGGTAGAAGTATGTGACTGGAACTGCTTTGTGCTGCCTGAATATGCATACTACCAGTCTGTGCTGCAGCCCTGGGGGTGATTTTTTTAGTACTATTATAACCCTTTTTATTGTTTGAATAGCAGTTTTATGACAAAACATTTATATTCAGCCTGCCTTTGTACTTGACTGAAAGAGAGCAATCACTGAGAATGATAAGGCAACAATGGTAATGATAACTGCATTTATGGAGGCTTACAGAATTTAAACGGGCATGCAAAAATAGACTTACAATAGTGCTCTACCTGTATTTGAACTGGCTTGGGTATATTTCTTATGCCTGGGCCATGTTTGATTGTTGATGGATATGTTGCATTTTCTCCTGTTTTTCTCTCTTATGGCATTTCTTCTGCATGAGTCTTACCTGTGTGCATATCAGGGTTGTCTTAGCACTGAAAGATGTCCTAGTAATATGGGGGAACATAACCATTTCACAAGATCCACATCCCTGAAATCATTGCTTAACTTACATATCAAGTTTTCAGAGTTTGTGGTATTATGATCTTGCATCGGAATGGTCATTACCTGTCTTTCAAGGTTCTACCTCTCAAGAAAGGTAGGCAATTCTTTCACTCTCCCTTGAGAAGAAGTGAGGAATAGTACTGGACATTGGAAAGTCCTAAACAAGAGTTTAAGGACAGTCCTTCTGTTGCCCGAATATTTTTAAGCCAAATCTATTCCATTTTTTTCTTCCTAAAAAAAATTTATTCCTAATTTTTTGCTATGAGGTTTTCTCTCTGTTGAGGTTCACTCAGACACATCCACATGGACGCACATGCACATTTGTGTATTTCCTTAAATTTCTGGCTTATAGAAGAACACAAGAAAACGATGAGAAGGTTCATTGTGTTCTGGGAGAAGACAAATAGTTCCTGGATCTCCAAATTTTGTGTGAGGGGAACAGAATTATGCCAAAGTCTATGTATATTTTAGTGTGGATTATGAAGAAACGAGGTGTGCTCTCTAAATTGTCCGAAAGATATTTTAAGGCTCTGTCCATCCACACTGCTCACAGACTGCAGAGGAGACTTACCAGTGTTAGAGGGTTTCTTACCAAGGAAGAGACTGTTCTGATGGAGTTAGAATGACAGATTCAGCCTACTCATTTAGATATTATTTTTCAATATTTTGAAATAATTTTGTCAGGAAGCTATTTTATAAAAACAGGTTTAAAAACACCTTTCGAGAAACCAAACCAATGTATATTTTTATAGAAGTGAATGACTGTTTTAAAGACCTTTAAAATTTTGAACCATACATTTAGGTTTTATTGTTCTTAAAAGGTGGGGATCTCAGTACAGACCAATTTCTTTCATACTGCAGTTTTCCAACTATATAGTTTTACTTCTTCCTTCACCTTGTATTTCAGTTTTTCTGTACTTAACCATCCATTAGAAGTTTACAGTATATAACAGCTAAGTGGCAAAAAATTCTGAAAACTAAGTGACTAGAAATGTAAAAAAAAAAAAAATTAGTTGTTAAAACCACAACATATCTTTTATTTGTGCGTTATTTTACTATTTCAGAAAGTCACTAACTATACTCCATTTTTTAATGTACATATATGGTTATTTGCATGTTAACTTCTTCATGTGTTTCTGTCTGCACTATTTAGGCTTTAAATATGTTTAAATTAATAATTCAAATTCTCTTTTGCAAATGAAATATGAGTAATGGAAACAGTAATTTGCTTTGCCTTACAGTATTCTGGAATGTTTCAATGATACGTCATTTTCTACTAAATGTCTTTCTAATACTCCTGTGCAAATGATACCTTTTCCCCAGGCCCAGCTACTTAGTGGATATTATTGAACAAATGTCTTTTATAGGATCGAAAAAAGTGTGGCATTATGTGAAAGAAATTTTTGAAAATGTGCATGGACTATTTCGGAATATGCTTAGTGAATATTAAGCAAACACCTGAAGTTCCTGTGCTGCTGCCTAGAACCAGCACTTCATTACCTATTACGTGCAGTGACTTTGAATTTTTTATTAGGTATTGGTCTCTTAGCCTGTAAGGCTTGTGCATGATGTCTATGAGAGCAATTTCCAGCAGAGCAAAGCCTTATCACAGATCCACCTAAAAGGTAAGGATATTTTTTAATTTTCAGTTCACATGCTGAACAGCTGCCTGCAGAACACCTGCCCACGGAGCAGGAAAGAAATTTGGTTTAGGGGTTGATTATACATGTCTTACTCATATACAGTAAGTCCAGAAATAGGCATGATGAACTTCAGATAAACCCAGAATATTCAAATGGAGAGTACAATACCAGAATATTTACCCCCTAATTTTGTGCTCCACTACATTTTTAGTGCTTTTTTTTTTTCTCTTTTCAGGTTGGCAAGGACATAGAAAGGTTTATATATACTAATGATTTATTTAGTTTCTCCCAAATCTGTAGTGTTAATATTTTTTAAAAAAAGTTGAACTGTGAGTCTGGCAGGTAATGTATGAAAAAGAATGAGTCATTGCTATTGGCATTCCTCCTGTTTCCTAAGGAAAACATTGTTACCAAATATTAATAAGTATTAAGAAAAAATAGCAAAGCAAGAGGAAATGATGAAAAATCGAGAAGGGCAACTAATAAGAATGAGAGGAGAACAGGTACAACAATAAAGCTAGAGGTAGTGAAGGAATGCACTGATTACTTTTTCACTGAAAATGGCTGAAATGGACTTTTGAGAGTGAGGGACCTTATTACAATGGATCATGAGTGTTAAGTTCTAAGACTATTGGTTTGAGGAATTCAAATCAGGTAATTTAGGGATAAACATGTCTTAAGAAAGCATGGGCTACATTCAGAATGTGGTAATACACTGATGGTTAAGAGAACAGAATTTGATAAAAGAATAGAAGGAGTGGGAAACTTTGTCTTTCAGCCTGATGTTCTACCTTTCAGAACAACCTATTGCCATTTCTTCTTTAACAAATCCTTATACACCTTTAAATTTCACTGCTTGCCTAAGTGTTTTCAGCTTCAACTACCCTTTTCACATGTGGTGTTTTATGAAATACCTTGCTGAAATCCAGATGGATATAAATCCTCAAGCACATCAGTTATCTTATTAAAAGGAAGGTTTTGGTTTAGTCTTCCTGCAATTAGTATATGTTGTATTCTAAAGCTGGAAATGTTTGCTTTTTCTTGATCACATGGAAACAGAGCTGTTAGGGATAGTGCAATGAAATCATTGCCCATGCAAAGGGAAAGCCTTGTCATCCACACTTTCTGGCCAGTGAATTTGGGTCTTGCCATTTAAAAAAAGGTTTCCTTGAAAGCAGTCTCTTTTTGATAATGGGGCCTTAATCCATTCCCCAATCAGACCGAGCATGCATATCATGACAAATCTTTCCTCCATTAAAATCGTTTGCTATCCGAAAATGAATTAGCTGAATCAATATACTCCTCCTGAGGTTTCCCTGAGGAGACAGGAGCAGCTGCTAGAGCAGCAAGGGCTGCCTGAACAGTCAGACACCAAGGCAATGAGGCCACCAAGGCAATGAGGCCACCACTGGTGTCAGCAGGGAGCAAGAAGCAGACCCTTGTAGGGAAATGGGGAAGAAGGTTACTCATGGGTACCATAGTTTTGCTGAGGCAAAACCAAGAATCAGATATGACTGTGAGAACTGGCAAAGCTGTGCAATCCTGGAAATGTATAATATCCAAGACAGCAAGATCAGAAAGGATGCAGCTTCTGTTTCCAATGTGTCATGCTCCTCTAACTACTTGAACTTCGTGAACAGCGGTGTAGAGACGTAACTTCAGTTAATTAATTAGATTAATATGTTCTCAAGGCTAGTTTGTGGTAACATTTCTTACTATTTGTCTTCTTATGCTTGATAGATATCACTATATGTAATGCTGAAGGTATTTAATAATGAGCATAATACTGCACCTTTTTCTGAAGGCTGTTTTCTTCTAAAGACCTGCAATGCTGCACAGAATAGGAAAAACAAGGTTTAAAAAAAAGTCAGCTATAAATAAGTTGGAAAATTTGAGCTGGATGCTTTCAGTGGGCTTAGTTTGCACAAATTATCAGATGTAGAATTTCTACAGAGGTGGTAAATATTTTTTTTTTTTTTTTCTAAATTGAAGTAGAAAAGAAAAGTAACACCATGGGAAAAATATTATTTCAATTGAAAAATATTATTGATAAATTTTTATGGCTTAGTTTTTTTCTTCTTTTTCAATGAAAATGAATAATTTTTAAGGAAAGACCGTATTAACACATTGAGCTTTACAATTAAAATTTATTCTCAGCCCCAGAAGAGCTGATGGTAGAATTTGATTTGGAATTCTCCATCAAAATTATTTTTCAATAGAAATAATTCATGCTTTGAAATTAGAAGTGGCATTAGTATGAAGTATTAGTATTAGAAGACCCCTAATTTAGTTTGAAAATGAATTCTGATGTTTTTGCAATTAGATAATTGAAAGTTTGAGAAGTGAATTTTTTTTGCAGTGTAGCTTAAAAAACACCCTCTGGTCATAATTATTAGCAAATTTTTAATAAAAATTGCAAAATCACTATAAAAACATTCGGAGTGTTTTAAAATTACTGACCATATGTATATGAATTTTTCATAGTTTATAGGGTTTTTTCCTGACTATTTCAACAGGATGGTATATTGAAATTTAAAATTATTTTTTTCTGTCTACCCCGTTTCCTTGTGATGTTTGCTTGATGTACACTATCAACTGATCTTTCAACACATCTCCTTAACCAATGTATTTTAGTGTTTACATGAGACTTTAATTCAGTGAGCAGCTGAAGTATTTTCTGTTTGTATGGCAGGGGTGCACACTTGCAGACAAGTTGCAGATTTGTGTGTTGAGAAATGACTGAAGATGGTTATGAAAATCTTGGTTGTTTGACTTATGATGGTTACTTTCATCAGCAAATAATATAATTTTCAGTATATGACACTGATTCCTTCTTATGCATTTTTTTTTTCATTATCAAATTGAGGGTGAATTTAAATATCAAGGCTGTATTGCTTTTCTTGGTAATCATTTGAGCTGTTAGGATTGTACTTCTATAACAATTGGGTCTTTTCTTAAAACCTCTTTCTTTGTTCAGCACAACTTTAATGTGTTGGACATGTCTCCTTTCATCACAGCAGGGGACACTGTGTATTTGCTGGATAAACTAGTTCCATATTAGCAATGTGGAATCTATTTGAGCTTCTCTGCATATGCTGATAGTGCCTTTTGTGAGGGGAAGTGTTGGGGAGTTCTGTCAGCAATGGTATTTTTCTTCTCAATAGTTAATTCATGTCCTGTAAGTATGCTGTTCCCATTAAGCCTGAATGCTATTTTTATTGTCTATGAATATAGGATATGGTGATAATAGCACAAAAATAAACTCATCTGGAAATTAATGGTTGGTATTGATGAGTGAAATACCAACACTATAACTCACATTTTGCTGCCTAAAAGAGAATCTCCCATGGTTGCTGTGCTGAAAGCTTTTAGGGTTGTTTTGAATATGCGTGTAAGAGTTTATTCAGGGAGTGGGAGCTGTGAAAGCACTTAGGCTATGTGAGTCTCCACGTTGCATGCTAAAAGTTTGATACATGGAGAACTTCAGTGGGAATCTATCAAAGCAGGTCAGGTGCCAGAGCTCCTTCTGGAATGCCTGGCAAGGGAACTTTTTTGCTCCAGTGAAGGTATATCAGGGAACTTATGTAACAAAGTCCTCACTTTGGTTGGTCTGGTGTACCTTTAGAGATGTATGGAAGCAGGACGCTAGGCAACTTAGTGATTAGTGATAAAAGCTTTATGGATTTATGTATATATTTTTACATCTTCACATTACATATCACTATTTGATCCAAGTCCCACTTCAGATGACTCACTTGATTTGTAAATCTTACTCTTTCCTTCTTATATTATCCAAATATGTGTGTTGATATAAATTATCACTTTGAATTACTTTTTTATTTATCATAAGAGCAATCTTGACTACTTTATGTGTGAGTGGTCTGCTGTGCCCATTAGAAGTTATAAAGATGAGAGTGAACCTTTCATTAATTCTGTAGAAAAATAAATTTTCTAATTTGATTTTTAATCCTGCCTAAAGAAAGTCACACTGCATTGTAGCCACACTACAAAACCTCTTGATTTCATGGCATTTTTAAGGTTGATCTTATTCTTATCTATTAAAAAAAAATAATTGGTCTCAGACTCAATTTTGTCTGGGAAGGACAGGAGAGAATATGCAGGGATGCTGGTTGGAACCTACACTATTCTGTGCTAAAGACCAGCAAAGAAATAATTTACCTAGGAAGATCTCTTTTTAAGAAACCTGCCAGCAAGCTTTTTCCTTCTATAGTTCACATTTAAACTGTTTGTAATGTTGACTTTTGGCCAAAAATGTCTCTTTCTCCTTCTGTGATGGAAAGAAACAGCTCAGTAATAAAAAATACTAATTTCTATGTCTCTCACATTCATGTCCTAGAAGACATGCAATTTGTAGAAGAAAATTACGAATCACATTATGAACTGCTTAAGAACTTCAAGGAAAAAAACAGCTTCTGGAAAAAAGCATGAAAAAAGTATATAGGGACTAAGATTTTTTCAGAAGCTTAGACATGGTATTTCTTTTTTTTTGAAATGGACATATAAAAATATGTCAATATCTGTGATATCTCTAGAAGAAGTTTTAAAATGGAATGACAATTTCCATCACGAAAACAGAAAGAAGTTTTTTGGTAAGGTCAAAAGAAGATGTGAATATTTCTTACATGGATTATTTGAAGGAAAATCTGTGACTGCATCGTAACTGTTACTAACCTAAATATAAATTCACCTACATATTTGCCTCACAAAGCATGTGATTTAAGCACATTAATGAAGTGTATTGGTAAGGAATTCTGAGGAAGTGGATATGAACTGGTTTTTCTTATGGCATGACTGTATTGCAGTCACTGGGCTTTGAAATGGCTGTGCCTGATCTTTCTGAAGTGTAGTTGGGATATGCTCATTTGAAGCAAAGTTCATAGCATGGGGAAAAAAATATTCAAGAGATCAGTTATTACTCCTGACTCATGGTGTGTTCAAGCTGTCTTTATGACTTGTCACTGAGACAATAATTTGATTCGACTGGCTGATTGGATGTTATTAAAAGTAAAGTTGCCTTACTGCACATGCAAGGTGTTACAAAGATCTCCGTGAGGAGAGCCAAGAGGACTGTGGCACTAGTGTGGTCTGCAGGTGAAGGAGTTGGAAAATTTCCCAGTTTTGTAATTGGGCGGTGAATTAATTGTGTATGGTTGTCCACAGAGGGCATTAACTAACAAAATGCATCTCTCACATTATTAAAGTTGATACAGTGCACCTTTTTCAAGGAAAAGAGGAATTAACAGTTTAGACTGAGGGCTCTGTCATGTTACTGGTGTTATTATATTACTTTTTATTATCTAGTATGAAAAATTCATTACCATCTGGATCCCATTTTACCAGATATTGTATATCCATATAAACTAAAAGAAACCTACATAAAATTATGAAAACAAAAGAGGAGAAGATTGAAAACTGCATAGATACAGGAGACTAAAAGAAGAAAATCATGTATGATTGCAACATGCTTTATAAGCTTTTTATGGATGAGTAAAGCATAAGAAAATCTTATTTGGGATTCTCTGGAAGTGTTCCTTGGAAAAAAAAAAAATCTCTTCATTATTATTATTTCCTCTTTATTAAAAAAAGACAAACAAAAAACGAAAAAAGCTAGTAGTGATCTGATCATGAGAACATTTAGAATTTAGTGATCCTTAAATGTAATCTCTTACACCAGTTTCATTATTTTGCAACTGTTGTAATTGATACAAATGCATGATCTCTTTATAGGAAGGGTTGCCTCTTTTATATAATCCCAATGAATTTAGGTGTATTTAAAGGGGTTTCTTCCATACTTTCGGTGAATTATGTATTATTCCTTACAAAATAAATTTATGAGGGGCCATACACTCCACTAAGAGCCTGTGTTCTGGGCACTATGCAGCAGTCCAATTTTAAAATACCTATTTTCAGACGTTTAAGAGCAACAGTTTAGAAAATATGTGATTCCTGAAAGTCCTTCCATAAACATCCCCTACCAGCTGGTAAACTATTTAAACCTTTTAGCTGCTCCTTTGAAGTTTTAGAAATACGTAAAGTAGTAAGAAGCACCCATGAGTAGGATTTTTTAATATACTTTCTCCTATCAAAGAACATATTTCTATTGTGCTCTAATGTTAACCCTTAACATGTCAATTTTTTTTTTAAGTAGAGCAAATGTTAGTAAACATATAGGTAAACTTACCAATTAATTAAGTCTACATGTAATTAAGTAAATGTAAATTGCCATATGCTCAGTAAATTTCATAACCCTGAAGATAATAATTACCATACCTGGCTTATGATGGCATTACTTTCAAAACAGGTGGGATATTCTCTGTCTGGTTTTATATTAATGGTTTTTGGACAAATACTAAAAACAGTTACAAAATGTTACTGAGAGCAAAACTGTTCAAATTTACCACTGCAGACTTGAAAAACTTCAAGTTCCTGTCCTTGCAGGTAAGGGTAAACAAAAAACTTATTTTCAATCTGTCACATGCAGTTTACAAATCTGAAGGTGAGGCAATTAAAAAAAGTTTCTTCAACTTTTGAATTTCATTCACGTGAAACTTTACAAAAGAAAGAAGGAAAATATTTAAGATATTGACACTGAAACTTCACTTTCTGAAAGATGCCTTTTTTTTTTTCCATCAGACAATCCTAAAATGTCTGAAGGGCAAATATATAAAAATGTGAATTGCTTTAAAAATAGAATTTTAAAAGGAGAGTGAAAGGAATTTTTTAGAATTTAACTGGTCATAAAAGATGACTCATCAGACTGTGCATCCCAAAACACTTTCATCCTTGTCTCTGACATGCCCTTAGTCATTCTATGATTTCCTTCAGTCTCTCCATAGTTATTAAATACTGAAATATTGTAAAATTTAATGAATACTCTATATGTATATTGATATTATTTTTTAATCTGTATTATGAACACTGGGAATAGTCAGTTGTTGTTCTTACTAAATTGGCAGACACTACTCCATGAGTAGTTACCGTCTCTGAGAAGTAAAAATACAAATCCATGAAGTACTATCAAATATGAAAGATTTTTCCAAACTGCATGGCTATAGCGATACCAAAGTCCTTTCAAAATACTGTGAAACCTTTCATAGATCTCCTTCTGCTAATTGTAATTACTATGGTTCTTATCAATGCCATTGATGGTACCAAGCAATTAGATTTTCCAAAAACTTGATCAGGGGAAAGTTATGTATGGGTATGCAGTATGCATTTAAGACTACTGAGGAAGAGCTGCCTTCCTTTGAATTGGAAGGACAGGAGGGAGCTGGAGCTGATGATCTAGTTTTGTTTTGTTTCCCTTCTGAAGTGAAATGAAATAAAGAATGGCAGTTAAAAGGAATCTATTAGGGCAATCATTGATCTTTTGATTCCCACTAAATATATTTGATAACTTCTTTATAAAAGCTGCTTTATAAATTATTTATAAAATAGAAGAACCCTTTGGAATATATTCTGCAAGCATTCTGAAAAAAATGTGGACTATCCCTATGAAAGACCTTTAATTCTTTATTTTTACCTTCATCCTTCCTTATTCTCTTCACTCCCTCTTTCCCCAGTTTTTAGATGACAGTTTCTACCAATGTTGGTATTACAAAAACCAAACCAAACCAAAAAACCCAAAAACACAACAGCAACAACAAAAATACCCACAAGACAAACAAACAAAAATCCCACAACAAACCCTAAATGTCAACAGAAGATTTACAGAGGAATGCAATCAAGAACGATGTTGCAAATCAAGCCTAGAATCAGACCATCAAACATTCAAAAACTTTCAGCTATTTGCAATTACGATGGTAATTGCTATTTTAAAATGTTTTCCTTCTTCCAAAGAAACTCCATGTTGTTAGCTGAAATTCTAGGGATTTTAAATCACAGCAAATCTCTGTGCAGCTGATGAAGGCTAAATATTATAGGCAATCAAAACAACACATTATCTACATATTTCAGCTGATTAAAAAAAAGTAGCTTTTGAAACTTCTTTAAGAAGTTATTTTACTATGTAGTTCTAGCTAATTACAGCATATTTTTCAGACCAAAACGTTAACATTAGATATTTTAAAGCAAAATGTGATGGATTTTTAAGAAAATTGCACCTGAGGTCTTTGCTATGTTATTTTAGTCTTAGCAATTATTCCTTTTCTTTCTGTTGTGAATCAGTTTTGCAGTGACGTCTTGGTTGTAAACATGTAATACATAAAATTAAAGTTTCCTTTAAAATACTGTAATTTAAAGATTGATGTATCAACATTACATAATATGTGTGGAAGGTGTCCCTGCCTGTGGCAGAGGGGTTGCAACTGAATGATCTTTAGAGTCCTTTCAAGCCCAATGGTTCTGTGATTCTGCTGGGTGTTTTCTTTTAGCAACAGCTCATTAGTTAGTTGATGTCTGATGAACAGATACAAAGGTAAAATTGTAAAATGTCTGTGTGATCAATACCCAGCGAATTCACAGAACTTGTTTTGAAGATATATTTAGGAAAAAGGCAAATTAATATTTTTATAACAGTTATTCTGTACCCACTAAGTCTGCATGAAGCAAATGCAAAGGACTGGCAGGGCAGTGATGACACAGCACTGATACCACCGCAGTAGGATCAATGCTGCTGGCAGAGCCCTGTGTGGAATTTTTTTGAAGTTGGAGGTAAATTTTTATTGCAGCATCCTGACTTACAGACCTTATTTACAGAACAGTCAGAATGAGCAAGTGTATTAAAGTACTAAAGTTAAATTGTGTAAGTTTTGTGCTTGCTTTGGGGTTTTGTTTGTTTGGTTGGATTTGTTTGTTTATTTTCATCCTGAAGTGAAGCTGGAAGGTGTCTGTAAGTTTAGGATAAAGGAAAGTCTTTAGACACCAAAATAACTGCAACTAACTGTTGGTATAAAATTGAGACTTTGATTTATCTGTTAAACACCTAATTTTGTACTCACTGATTCATACCATTGAGGCCAAGAACTTCATAAATATTTAGCATCTTTAGTAAGCTTGTGTGACACTTTGAGGCAAAATGGAGTGAATAACCTTAAAAAGGCAGCAAAATGGGTTCATAGGTTGAAACCATGCAGTGTTGTTTAATCTGTAGTACTAAATTATTAAATCCTTCAAGGAAGAGAAATCTCATAATATTGAAAGTGTATTTGGGAAAATGACTTTTCAACATTAGAGTAAATCTGTTAAGTGTGAAAATATTAGTTTAATCAGGGCACGAATGTTGGGGATTTTGTACAACTAAGCTAGTCTTGTGAATCATTGAAGAGAGTCACTTGAAACTTGCTTTTATGATCTGCAGGATATAGGAAAGTTAGGGAGGAAAAAACTATCATGACCTTTTGAGTTTTAAGTATAAATTGCTTTTCTGAGTTGATAAGTAGCTTACTTCTATTATAACTAAAAAGTGTGCTAGAAAAAACCCCAAAAATATATTTGGATCACATTTATAATATGGCCACATATTTAGAAACAGACCTCTCATACATCATCTTATGCATTAGCAATAAAGGGATTTCAGCAGAGGTCTTTGGTTTGTAGTACCTATAAACCTGAAATTAATTATGAAAGAGATACCACAGAGGTTTTTCCCTCTTACAAGGTGTCTCTAAGTCTGATAGGACATGATGCTATATGAAAGAGAAAACAGTCATGATTTCAGATATAAAAAGCCTGAAACTAAATCTGTAGTATTGCAACCATCCTTGGGACAAGCACCACTCATTTTATTGTATGGAATTCCTGAGCCAGCTGACAGATTAATCACTTTTGACAGTAACTCACTTTTTGACCTATGTGGCAAGGAGAATGTCACAGCAGTAGGAGAGGTTCTGTGATAATTGGAAAGTGAAGGGGACTTGGTGGTGCAGTAGGTTAGTGCATTACCCTTTCCCCTCTGGAGACCTTGGTTCACATTCTGCCTTAGGGTCACCAGTGAAAATTCATGCTTTGCTATCCTACCTCTATTTGTACATATGACAAAAAAAGACCTCTGTTTTGAAAAATGTTGTCTTTCTTCACTGTAAAATACTGCATTGGCCAGGATCTTAGGGCCAACGTACATTGGTAGAGAACTTAAAAAACTTTTATTCCTGCAATATGTCTGCCAAGATCACCTCCCCAAAAGAGCATTCACTCAATATATTACTAAAAGGAAAAAAAAGGAAAATCTTCTATGTTGATATGCATGAAAATAATGCAAATAATGAAGGAAACTCATCTGCAGTATGAAACCTGCATTGATATTTTCCCCATTTTCATTTGGAATTAACTCCTGCTAATCTCTCTTGCACTGAAGTTATATTTATTTTAAACTGTTTTACTTGAACCTCCTTCTGACTAAGATTTTCAAGTGCCAGAGAAGTGCTGTTTCATATTCAGTGGAGTGGAGCAGTGATGACATCCAGTGATTAATTAATTCAAAAAGTACACATTCCCTAAAGGTATCCTGGGAACCACTTCCCGAGCCTCTTTAAAAGAACCATATTGCCTGCATTTACAGGTGGTAGTAAGCTGAATATAGATTGGTTATCAGTGATGTACTGCCTTTTATTGCATCTGAAGTGCTTACTCTTATTGCCTTGTAACAAGGGTTCTGCAACTAATTGTGCTTAATGATCCAATGCAAAGAGCCTGAATTTTGTATTATTAACTCCTCCTATGTTTATCTTTTCATCTCCTTCAAAATTTACAAGTTCCAAGTTACGTTGGGGATTTGAAGCAATGTGTGAACACCTTAACCTGAAAATCCCCACAAAAATGTTAGCTGTGTTTACAGCTGTGCGAGAGCTTCCCTCTTTAAACATGAATTAAATGTTCAGGAGGGGCCGGCCTGAGCACCTTGGTGACTAAAGCAGTCTGTTTAAAGATGCAAGAGGCATCAGGGAAGATCCACAATTTTATACCTTTCTTCCAGGCAAGAAGCAATAACAATTATGGCTCCATCGCTGGAGCAGATGACAAGAATTTTCAGCTAATCACAGTATCCAGTCTCTATCCCTTTTTGACAATAGTTTCCCTCTTATTTTAGGGAAACATAGAGTAGAAATTAAAACCTACTTTCTCTCTTTTTCCTTCAATAATTACAAAAAAGATCGAGGGAGTAAACAGAAGAAGCAAAGGATTAAAGGAAAAAGGGCAGAGGAAACTTGAACAGAAAGCAGAAGACAAGAACAGAGCTGTTTGACTGATAAATCTTTTCAGCTGTGCTAGCCAAAGAAGGCCTGAATAAGCAGCTACACATGAAGAAACTTTAATTTAAATTTATACTTTTAAGTGCAACCTTTTAAGTCACCTTTTAATAGGGTGATAGAAGCCTTCATTTGAGACCTTTTTTTCCTTGCATGAAAAAAACTTCCAGAACTGTGAAAGCCTTTAAGTGGCTTCAATAGTAAGTAGACCCTAGATCTCCTTTAAGTGCCCTAGATTTCTTTCAATAGCTAGGTTTCTTCAGTGGTTAGGTTTTGTTTTCACTGGGGTTTTTTTGTGTGTTTTTTGATAATTTTGGGGTTTGAGTGGGGTTTTTTTCATAAACCAGATGGAGTTGATTGGAAGCCCTGGATAAGATGTAGAAGCAAGAAAGGATTGAACTGTGATTTTTCCAGTAATCTGGAAAATCTTAGGAGTAACCTAAGAAAGGCTTTCTCTTGGTACAGCTGCATCTTGCCAGATCAGGAAATGGAGAACTATGAGTTGCAGGTTGTTGGTAAATAAAAAATGAAAATAGTTCTTCAACTGCTTAAGCAAGTTGGTCCAGAACACTACTTTTCATTTCTTATTGTAATTGTACATCTGATGTCTTAAACCAAAAACCTTGTGAATAACTCTCTTCCTAAATCAAAATACTGCCTTGTGTACAGCACATTTTCATCATTTGTTCACTTATGCTGTGCCACATTACAAGTGAGGTTCTAAAAGAAGTGAAAGATGTCTAGTTTGATAAATCTCTGCCAATGTTAAAGTTGCAGAAAGAGGAATAGTACTGTGTGCTTCTTCTGGAAGCCTGCATGAACCTCCCAATGAATTTTGTAGCACTGTTAGTTTTGCTTAGCCCACTTTTCTCAGAAGCCAGATAGTATTTTTACTCATTTAAGTCTTCAGTGGTTAACAGTGCTTCTCACTGATAAGTGGATCATCATCCTGAGACAACTGAAATTTGTCTCTATTTGTTCCTGTGCTCTCATAGATGTATAGAATTTAAACATGCTAATTTTTAGAGGTTCTTTTAGCTTTTGTTTTTAATTATGAAAAATAGAAGGTAAAGGTAATGTAACAGTTGCAATGAAGTGTTCAGATTTCTAGCTGTTAACAGAAGTGTGTGTACTTCTGGATTTGATATTGAGTTGAGAAAATAATCTGACAACTTATTTTTGCACCACTTAAATATTGGTGTGGGGTTTTTTTAAGTTTCAGTGTTGTTAGGTATGATGCACAGAAGCAGGGTGAGAAAGTGATTTCATGCTCTATTTCTCCAGATGAAGTTTTGTGCTTTGTTGACGAATACTGACATGTAAACGCAAATTGCAGCTTTCCAGATCTAACAATGGTATATTAAAACATTGTTTACAGAAGCCATAGGTGGACTTTTATAGGCCACACAAAACTTTGGAAATGAGTTGATCGCTTATCCTGGCACAGGTTAGCTTAAAGAAAATTAACTTTTCTGGGTTCTAATACTTCTAAGATGATGACTGGTTTCTATGCTTTTTTAATAGGTTGTTCGTTGCCATAATTTTTAATTATAGTGAACCAAAAGAAGTAAAAAAAAAAAAAAAATGGCAGCCATAATGGAGTTTTATTTTAGAATGGAATTTTCTTGATTGTCTAAAATCAAATAAGTTTATGGTACATGGCAGGATATAAAAGGACAAAGTTATCTAATCCATGAATATAAGGAATCATTGATACCTTTACTTTTGAAATCTGAAGAATAACTCCATCTTTGCTATTACTTAACCCAGAATTTTTACCACATAACTATTTTTGGGTTTGGTTTTGTGTTTGTGGGTTTATTATAATATTCATGGCTCTATCTGTGGCTCATGATGTTTTTGAGAACAGAGCAGATAGGAATGAAAACCTCTCCAGCCAGCCATCAGACTGTGGTAGCCCAGCCTCAGCCTTTAATCATTAGCTTACAGTAACTGGGCTCTTTACTGGGTTGTTGCTTTTTCTACATGCAATTCAATGGAACATAGTTTAATTTGAAGTAAAACAAAGAAATAAATGCTGCATATTTTTACTGGGAAAAAACTTCTTAAAAAAAGTTTCACTCAAAGTCATTTATGGCTGTGATTCTTGTTTCTACTTCATAATCTCAAAAAAGATTGTCACCTAATAATATAGTAAAATATTGTATTAAGCTGGTTATCTGGCCAGATATATAATTTTGAGCTATTTCTACTGTTTTATATTTATCTTTGTTTCCTAGGGTAGCTCTGTGAAGATGGAGTTTGATTCCATTAAAAAAGTGAATACTGTGGGTTGTGTATTTAACCCACAACTTTGGGGTATAAGGAAAAATGGTGGAGAATGAGAAAAATTAGGTTATTAATTTGATAATAGCAGCAAAAAATTTAATAATGGATCAGATAACATTATCAAAAGGTTTATGTAGCTGCCTACATTCCTAATGAGAATTTCTGAAAAACAGTCGTAATCACAGGCTTATGATAAAGTATCTGAGGCTTCAGATGTTCTGTCCAACAAGCACTAATATCATAATAGTGTATAAGTAGGTTTACTAAATAGTTATAAATGTAATTATGGCACTCTGATATAAAATTGTTTCAGAGACAAAGTTGTTTCAATCAACAATAATGGAATACTACTGGATGAAGGAAAATTATAGCACTCTGTTCATTACAGAAACCAGCATACTGCAAATAAGAATATTAAAATTTAGCATGAAAATAATAGTTTTATAGCCCCGTCTTCAGGCTCTGTTCTTTGTTGCTTGGAATGTAGAAATTAGGTTGCTGTGGGTGGGTAAGGCTTTGAGTTGACTTTTTCATCCTGCACCCTTGATAGACTTCGCAGCAAAATGTTCCCAGTCATAACTCTACATGACATTAGGGCTGTAGCCTGATTATGTGACTACAGCCAGGTGCTGTACACCTGACAGATTTCAAGGGGTATGGAAAAGGTGTTAAAAAAGTGTCTCAGCTTTGTGAAGTTCCTATCAGGAAGGAATTGGCTACCTCTGCAAGTATTTCTAACTCTGTTTTGCTCAAAACAAATCTTGAAGTTTGTCTTTCATGTGTTTAGAACTTTTTAAAGGAATGATTCCTTCAAAATGACAGTGACTCCTGAAAGGATAAAAGCTTAAGAAAATACATAACATACTGAAATATGCACACATATTGTACCTCATCTTGCCTAGTTCTCCATGAAATGTCAAAAGAACCTCCTACTGTGATATGTCTGTGAGCTCTGCAAGACTGATTAAATTTCTATATAATGTCAATCGTTGCATCCTGTGAACCATAAATTATAAAATTTGTTTCTATTTTATCACTCCATAAAAAGGTTTAAAACTTTTTTTCTTATATGATACAAAGAATAAACGGCGGCTCTCATTTTATTTGTGGCAATTTTATGCACACAGAGAAACAGAATGTAAGTGTGAAGTATATTTTTTATATATATGTGTGAAAGAAATAGATTAAGAAAGCATTTGCTACAATAAAGTATATAATAGTATGATTTATTTCTCAATTTTGCAACATCCCAAAGTAAGGGAAGAAAATTAGGTGCCCAAAGCCGAGTATGTTAGGATCCCTTGAGAGCAGAACAGAGAATATTTGGGCTGTAAGACGATGCAGTTTCCTCCCTTACATTTTTAACTAGTGCAATAGAGAAGTATAATCAGGAGATTGGTGCTAGAGAAGATTTGCTTTGTGACAGAAACTAGTGTTAAAAGGGCTCGTGGTCATTTCTCACACCACTTCAGAATGTGTGGTTTCTCTTCAGAATCTCAACTTACACATTTAAATCGTATTCAATGTTTTTGACCTTTTGGCACCACACACCAAGAGGCTCATGTGAGGAATCTGTTCCTCTTGAATTGCTGACTGTAGTTTAAGTCCATTGTTCAGAGAATTTCAGGATTATGAATTTCAAACTGAGACGAATGTAATAAAAATGCCTTTATTCTCATTCTCATCTCTGTCTCACACTCTGTCACTCTCTCTCACAGGGTTTTGTACTGCGGCTCATCACCATTGCATCTGAGTGCATTCCAAATAAAATAAATAACAGTAGCAAAGCCTCTAGTGAACATCATGGGGAACATCAACATTGAGAGGCAGGGCTTATAAATCTGCATGCAGCACTGTATGAACGTGCTTAGATTGCTTCCAGACTGGAGCTGGCTTACATCCATCTTCCTGAGTAAAGTGTATTTGAGTGACTGCAGGTCTATATTCTCTGTATGGATTTACATTGGGGTTGATGCCTCTTCCACGGCAGAGATACAGTGGAAGAAAGGTGAAAGAGGGAGGAGTGTTTGTAACAACTTTGTGTTTGTGATAACTGTGCACAAAATTTTTATTAAGATTGTTTGTCTCACAGTTATGAATATTCCTGTGATTTCTTGTGTTTTTCCTCAATGAGAATAAGCATAACTTTAATAACTTTTCGCACTGAAAAAAATTGCAGTGGAATTAGTTTGATTTTTTCATGTAAAAATACATGCTTCTATACTTTTTTTTAGTTCATTTTTATAGTTTCTTGTATCTTTAGTATTGTAGTTATCCTGAACAATATGCCATTAAATCAAGAGCAAATGTAAGGTGATCATAATGGAGTGGCTTTCAAAAATGTAATGCTAATTTTGAGACTGGATCATAAACAGAAGCCTCTAGTAGCATTTTGCAAGATATCATCCATGGTAAAACATATTAAGAAAAGTGGCAATTGCAAGAATTTTGAAATTTTAAGTGACAAGTATTGTAACAGTAAAGTGTAAAGTAAGCAGTTACAAAATTCCTAAAATCTGAGTCACATTAAACCAAGTGCAAGGAAAAAAAGTAATTAAACCCTTTCCCCCCAGTAAAAACACAGTTAGATTGTGGGCATCATAGGGCAGATATTGTGGCTGATTTTCTGCATAACCTGGATGCTGTTTATCATGAAGGGATTTCATTCCAATCCATTCAGAGGTTATCTTTATGAAACTGTGTCTTACAGCTGGCTACTTTGTCAAGAGCTGACAAAGAAATGGTTTACTGAAATGTTTGAGCATCATCAAAAGGATATAGTAACAGTGAGCTGTGCAGTAATAACCATTTTTCTCTAACTGTTGATAAAACCTCTGGAGTTTGGATAATTTCTGAAAGGTTAGTGAGTGCAACTAGATTTTTGAGTGAAATCTTCAAGTGTAGAAATTGTGGTTCTGAAGTCAGAGGTATTGATGCAGTAGTGCGCTTTGGTTTTGGGCCTTCTGCTAGTTTTCTGGGGAAATACACTTTGTCCTGGGGGGAAGAAACAAGGGTATAGGATCATCTGTGATTAAGCAGTTCTTCTAAAGTTCTCTTATTTTGGTACATTGTCACTTGCTGTAAATTCTTTGCATTTCTTGCCTAATTCATGCAGTCTACTTAAAACTGAAAATGTTATTAACCCTTGCAATATAAGAGTTTTTAACCCTTAGAGGAAAAGATGGAGGAATTTAAACCTCAGAGCTCAAAGGTTGCATAGATTTTTGCTGAGCTGAGTTTTATGACTTCCATTCTTAAAGGACGCATTATTTACTTAAATAAGGAAGTGTCTATTACTGTTGTACATAAACTTGATGGTAATTTCATAAGGTGAATGAGCATGGCATACAGTTTTGCAGTTTTCTTGGTGTTGAGACAAATATAAAGACAATATGTCTTAGTATAAATTGCTAAAGGAATTAATGAGTTGTGTTCTCTTCAATACCCAGAGATGAAAATATCATTAAAAGGGTTGCTTAGAAAGTAGAGAGTAATAGATCTGTTTTTATATGTAGCACAGAAAGTAAAAGATTTCAGTGAGATCTTTAAAACATTTAAAAGTAATGTAATTGGAATATGGGAAAAAATACCAAAATATCTATCTAAATACATATATATTTTTCCCAAAGGATTGGAAAGTTGAATGAACGTCATTTTCTGAACCCAATAAGCAATTCCTACATGTTCTATATAAGCCTTTGTTGAAGATATTTGTTGAGAGCATTTTAGGAGAAATCAAGGAAAAGAGTATTTCTCCTGTACAGCTTCTTTTTGATCATTAAAAATGATTTTGACATCACAGGTTGATACCACATCTGACGAGGACTACGTAAGTTATTAAATTTATTTGCAAATGTTTAGTTATGTTATTATTATATTTTGAAGGTGATTTTTCCTAGGTATTAATTAAAATCCTATTTAATTTAATTTCATTTTTATTTTACCTGGAAAATTAGAGCAAAGGGGCTAAAGACGGTAAAAGGGGGGTATATGGACTTGAATCTCTTGAGGTGCTGCTTTTGATATCACTCAAGAGGCGGTGTGGGTCTAGACTGACAGCTAAAAGAATGCAAAGGCTGAAGATTTGTATCTTGGTCACCAAACAGCTTGCAGTGACTCTCTGACTGGATTTTGCAGAGGAGCAAGAAGGTATGTATGCAGGAAGGAAATAAGAGATTAATAGCACTTTATCAGAGTTCCTGGCAGAACTGAGCCTCTAGAATGTCAGCCAAAAGGGAGAACAGAGAGGATACATCAGTAAACTTACTAAAACTTAATTTTTTTATTCTTTTTCAAGTGTTAGGATCCTCTCTAGAGGCCTAAAAATTGATCAGAATTTTAAAGTTTTTGTTTGTTTGTTTTCAGCAGAGAGGTTCTATTTTAAAACCTTCACATAGGACCTTAGGTTTTAGGATTTGGAGCAAAGGAATTTCAATCAATAGATGCTTTACAGAGTTCCAGTCTGTATTTGGAATCCACTGATTTCTATAAGGAATAGGTATGCTATTATTTTATTTCTTTAAAATATTCCTTGAAAACTTGTTTAAAACTTGAAAGCTTGTTTAAAACTTAGGTTCACTAGAAAACATTAAGGCAACAGAAACCTTTATCTCTTTTTCTTTCATGGGGTCACAGATAAAGAACTTAATTAAACTTGGGAAACAAAAGTGAATATATAGGGAAGCAAACATCCCAGAGATGCAGAAAATTACTCAGAAATGTGGAGGCCTCTAAGGTATTCCCTAGTTAAAGAAAATGTAGGAGGAATCAATAAATTAAGATGCCACTTATTTGAATTCTGGGAATACTGCTTATCCCAGCAGAAAGATAGCTCTTGTCACCTCACTTAAAGGAAGACTTAGGAAGCAATTAATATTTTGATCAAAAGATAGAAACAGGTGAGAAGGTCAAATATACAGGAAAATGGCAGGGATTTTTCTAAGAAAAATAACCAGTGCCCTGGATCAGTAGATGAGAGCTTGTAGACTTGCCCATGGGAGGGGCAGTAAAGTAAGTAACAGCTAAAGCTTTTCAGCTTTTCATTGAGAATGTCTTTCATATATTCTTCCTTTTTCAGTTAATTGAATTTGCCCGGAGTCCTTCCCTTATTGACATTAGATGGAATAGAAGTTTAATAGATGTTGGCCCACTAGCAACTGGGCTTCAGTCACCAGTGTTCACCACATAGGCTCTTAGCCACCTGCCAGGCAAAGATAAAGGTCCATAGTGTTCAGAAATAATCACAAAGGTGAAAATTTTAGGTGTCTGATTTTGTTTTTTCCTCAAAAAAATTAAAATATATCTTCAGTTTCTGCAATTATGTTTCTTGGTGGCTCAGCATAAGTCTTCTTCAAAAACTGAAGAATTCATGCCAGACCTTTGACCTAAAGACCCTAACAACAATTGAAATTTCAGCTCCCAGTCTTGTTACCAGGTGGCAATATTATATTTCCGTGAGTCATAATACAAGAATGAATAGCATTTAGAAGGTCAAAGGCATGGAAGTAAGCAAAATGGTTTCCACATTTCTAAAACTTTGTAACATTTTGGTTTGTCTATCTAGAATAACTCAAGTTCTATGAAATATCATTATTGAGAACCTGTTAGCACTATTAGTGTATTTTGAGAAACATTGATGCTTATCTCATGTCGCAGGAACAATGTACAAGAATTCATTTCTTCAAAAGCTTACTATATAAATAGAAAAGGCCAACAAGGAGTGGGAGAAGAAATTAAACATGTGGAAGGGTCAGATGACTTGCAGGATGGGACCAGTAACTTTATCATCTCCACATCCAGTATCTTTTACTAGTCCCTAAATAGGTCACAGAAGCATTCATATTGGGAGTGAGAGGTGATAATAGGTGAGACAATTACAACTGTTTACCTTGGCTATCTAACTGCTATCAACCTATAATTAAGCAGCAGCTCTAGTGGTCTATGACAGGTAAGTTAATGTAAATACTTTCAGCTAGTGGTTAGCAGCCTTTACTCTGCAGAAATTGAGCTGCTGCTGACTCAGAAAGTTTCATAGTAACTGGTGAGAAAAAAGGAGGTCACAATTTACTAGGAGGTTTGAGAAATACGACATTTAACTGCACCTTTTCTCAAATATTCTAGTCATCTTCTGATTTTACTTCACAAAGCTTGACATTTGTGGTTTGCTTTTACAGATCATAGGGCCTGTTCATACATTAACTCTGCCCATAATTAGGTGAGTGTAGATAGCAGCAAGAATTTCAAGTTTTCTCTCTGTGGCTGAAACCCAGTCACAGTAATGTTTTCCTGCATGGTAGCTCACATATTCAGTGCTAGGGGGTTCAACAGCTTTGTTTTTAATTTGTTCCTTAAAATCTGGTTTTGTCCCTCCTATTACTTATAAAAGTCTCTGACAGTCATATGAATATTAGAAATAAGTCTTATGCTTCTATTCTTTATAAAGAATATGACTTCACTATATGTCATGTTTTAACCCCACCTGGCAGCTAAGTACCACACAGCTGCTTGCTCACTGCCCCACTCCTGTGTATGGGGTGGAGAATCTGGGAAAAAAATTGAGACTCATGGGTTGTGGTCAGAACAGTTTAAAAATCAAAACAAAATAAAAAGAACCCAACCAAACAAAACACCAATAATAATGATAATAGTAATAACAACAACAACAATTGTAATAAAAAGGAGGGAGAACTAAAGCCCAATAAAACCAACACAATTGCTCACTGCTCACCAACCAATGCCTAGCCTATCCCCAAGCAGTGATTGGCCCCTCATGGCCCACTTCTCCCAGTTTACATACTCAGCAGAATGTTCTATGCTATGGAGTATCCCTTTGCCAGTTTGGGACAGCTGTCCTGGCCTTGTTCCCTCCTAGCTTTCTGTGCAGCTCCTCATTGGCAAAGCCTGAGAAACTGCAACAACTAAAACATCAGTGTGTTGCCAGCATTAGTCTCATACTTCATCCAAAACACATCCCTGTACCAGCTACTAAGAAGAAAATGAACTCTCTCCCAGCTGAAACCAAAACAGAATCCAGCCTCTTAAGTTCAATTTCTCTGAGCCAGTTATTCAAGGAAAGCTTTGACATGTAGTTAGAGAAGTATTGTTAGGGGGAAATCTTTTAGTGCTGTATCATTATATCTCCCCCATAGTCCCCTCCCTGGTTCCCTGTATTATAAGTTTTTCTAGAAGATTTTGGCTTGACTCACTGTCTGTGATTTTGTAAGATCTCCTGATGTGGAATACAAGTGAGTGTTGTCTCTTCTGATGTGTTGGTATATAACCTCTAGGGAGCAAAAAGACTGCAGTTTAGTTGAGCCTCTGTAGCAGTTGGCTCTCTTGTTCTCTGTAGGGAACTCTAGAATGGAAAAGGCAGCCAGTCATGCATGCTGTAATTTACATCTGATTGATGAAAGGTTTAGATTCACTGGAACAATTTGCACTGGGGCTCCTGTGGGCCTAAAACTGAAATATTTTGCCACTGCTATGCAGTATTAAGTTTTCTCTTGATCAATCTCATATCCTTCCATGTCAAGTCCATTCTCGGAATTAACGCTTGAAGTTATACGTTTAGATGATGTAGTCTTTTTCCCTGTGTTCAACAACCAAGTAAGTTAAGTTGTAGCTGAAAACACTGCCTTTCTAATAAACAGATAAATACATTTTCATGGGAAAAAGCACATCATACAGTATTTGCTATGCTTTCAAACTCAATTTAAACTTCATTTTTATAATAACCAAATATTTTCACATTAATTCACTAAGATCTTCAGAGAAAACACAGTCTCCAAGCGAAATCCCAGCATCAAATAAAAGCTTCTGGAAATCTCAAAAAGTACAGGAAATTAGTGCTTGTTAATGAAATTGAATCAGGCCAATGAGGTATTACCAGTAAGTTCTCAAACATTCATACTAAATGCTGTCAAACTTACTATTCTGTAAACTATAGTTATGTTACTATCATACCACAAATATAGCTCCTGTTGCCCAAGGAATAACTGCAACCACCACTAGGGAGATTTTGTTCTGGCCTGGCATGTGCCACACTGAAGCTACACAACTAGAAAATCCTTGAAACTGAATGATTAAGAATAGTCAAGTTTGTTTGTTTGTTTGTTCTTTTCCTGAACTTTACTATTTTTGAAATATTAGGACACTGTGAGGGGGAAAAAGTAAATGAATCTATGCAATGTAAGAATAATCAAATAGTGCTGTTTGCAAAGTCATAAAATATTTTTTTCACTTAAATTTGCCTTCAAAATGAAATGCCAGAAAATTCTCATTCCTTTTGTGTATTTCTAGACTAGCTAAACATGTAAATATATAAATTTGCTGTAAAACTTATTAATGGGAATTTGTTTACATATTTTTATCTCAATTATCTATGCCCATAGGACCCATTCAATCAATTTGTCACTAAGTAGTTTTCAAAATATAATTACTCTTATGGGTAGGTCTATGAACAACAGTGTCATTTACACTATCGTTCACTAATTGCACTTCTAAGCCGTTATAATGAATTATACTTGTACATTCTTTATGAAGATCAGTTAATGCTAATCATTTCTATCACATATATCACTTAGAAGACATCCATCTATAACAGCCTTTTCATTTACAGCCTCTTTCCCTTTTAATTTTCTTGCATTGTAAGAAAAGGCAGTAAATGAATGGTGTGTGCCCACATAACCAGCTAGCCTTGTAAACTTAGTAATAAAAGTTGAGATTTGAAATTTAGAATATGTGTTTCTATTTTTTAATAAATCTAAGGTGGAAATTATTAGGTTTGTGATTATTAAATGATTATTAAATGTACAGTTCTGGGACACCAATTCAAGAATTGCTGGCTATAGGAATAACAGAAATAAACAGTACTGGTATGAAACTTGATGTATTTTTGGATGGACTGTATAGAACAGGTTTCTTTTCATGTTGGGTGACTAGATTGATCAACCCAGACGCTTTTCTAGCCCTACTTTTTGTGCTTTAACAAGACAGAGCTGTATGTACTACAAAGCAAGGAGTTGAGTGCTTTTGTCTAACTAATCTACAGACTGCATTCCTACATGCAGGCAGTAAAAAAGATTCCTTTGCAGGATGAGAGATGCTAAAATAATGATCTTGTACTTGCATGAAATCCTTCTGACTAGTTTGACAAGGAAAGTGTAATTTCTTAAGATGTGGGAAACTTTGCTGGGGATTTAGGTACAAGAAGCTCAGAGTCCTCAAGTGTGAAAAAAGAGCTGCCACCTCTTCTCTCCCTGTTACCATCACAGAATATTGAGACAATGTTTCACTATTGCTTTACTGGAATTTCTAAGAAGTTGTGGCAACACCTATAGCAAGGAACTTAAAAATGCAACATGCATGAAAAATGAATTCATGTTGGCATGTGTATTTAGTACAAAGAATAAACACTAACTGTTATCACAATTTTTATGGTTGGAATCTTCATAAAATTACCATGATACCTAAGCTACTGGTGTCTTTACTCACATTCAAGTTTCTAAGTGGTAGTTGTGAAAAGAAACTATGTATGAAAATGTCAGAAGTATGAAACAAGTGGTCTCTTTTGTTAGGTTTTAAATATGAAGGAAAACACCGAAAAATATAAAATTGGTTTTTCAACACCAAAGTTGCAGCTTACTATGAAAGAAAAGTTAATTATTAACCAGAAAGACCTACAGTTTTAAAAACATGCTTTGAAAGAGTGTGGGAAATTCTTTGTGGAAAAAGTACAATATAAGAAAATGGAATACAAAGGAGTTTTATAGTGTCTGAGTTGTCTAGCTTCCTCGAGAGGAGTCACAGTCCTCTCAAGCTCAGTAACTGAATCATCTTTTTTTAGAGATGGAAAGAAAAAGGACAATAGTATTTAAAAATTCCTCTATTTTGCATGAGCTTAATACCTGTAGTGGGTGGTTCCTCACAGACATTCCAAAGACAATTTTTTAATAGTGAAGTTCCATTAACCAGTTTACTACATCAATTTTATCTACAGTTGTTGACATGCATTCAGTAGATTTTGGCATCTTAATGGATGACTTTTGGAGTTGTGTATTGAGTAAAGCTAGGGGATCATCATGCTGGCTTAGTCCCAGACCACATTCTCTTCAGTTCATGTGGACGAGTATAAGGGAATAATTATTGGAAAATTCTGATAACTGGTGAATTTCCTAGCCATGAATATCAGATAAAGTGATAAAGAGAACGAAAATGAGAAAGCTACCTTTGCATACTAAGGGAGGAAGAGGCTATGTAAATGGACCATTAACTGCACCTGGGAGATGAGGTAAAGAAGCTCTACAGCAGACTAATTCTGAGGGAACCCTGGTTGAAAGAGGTACTGCAAATCCCTTCCAAAACCAGGAACAGTCAGATTCTTGCAGTTGGAGTCTGCTTGTTGACAAGAATACAGTGCCTGGAAAAAAAATCCCAAAGAGCTTTTCCGTGAACTATCTGCCAGCTGCCAAACTATGAAAAGTGGATCTTATTATATATTATGAATCAATTTTATGGGAGCAAAGAAGAAAACCCCCCATTATTTTTTAAATCAGGAAAAGTCGATGAAACATCAAATTCTTAGAATTCATACTAAAGTTTTGTCCTTGTACTTATAATTTTTTTCTTTTTTTTTTTTCTTTTTTTTTTTTTTTTGTTGTTATTAGGTATAGATATTTTCCTCAATATTAACATCTTGGAACAAGTATTCTGATAGAGATATCTGAGCCAAATTATTCTAATGTTTTGCAAGTTTAAACTGTATGGAACTGCATTCCCGTGGAATGGGTGGAAGAACATTCTGTCACATATTCACTGCCTGTCCCTTAGTTTCTCTACTGCAGAGTTTGTAGCCACCAAATATGGAGTATTATCAGAATGGGTAAAAAAAGTATAAGGAACATTCCTGGGGTCCTTTGGCATCTGAACCCAGCACATGAGTCCAAAACAAAACTAAGTTTTAGATATTGTCAAGTTAGGTCATTGACCAAGTAGCTGAAAGTAAGGGTTGAGTGAAGAGATAATAGACAATGCTTTAGCTACAGACACACATTTCCATAAAATCTTTTTTTCCCTCTTCTACTCTCGAGCTCTGCACTATTTGATGCACATCTATGGCTGTGAAAGGTCCTCTCCTATGCCCATCCCTCATCCATTTCTGTTATCCACTGGTCATCTGTACCAAGCCACTGAAGGACCTACTGTCAGAGCACCCAGCATGCTCTATATTAGTTTCAGACTTCAGTTCTTTCAGGCACACTGTGTGAAGGCAGACAAGTTCATTCAGTGGGGCAGCCCTAAAAGCAGCCTTACCAAATAGTTATAGTCATTAACCCAGAGTTTCAGTACTGTAACTTTTATTTTCTCTCTAGTTCATAGGTCTAGTTAACGGGGAATAATCCTAAGAATGGTCAAAATATGTTGTATCAAAAGTATATCTAGTACAGTACCTTGTCTGTTGCACTGGTGGGTACTGGATACTTAAGGAAGACAATAATACAGGATTGCTTTCACTCCAGCATTTTCAGCAATCAGTGCTTTAGGGCTTGCAAAAGTGAGAGGTTGCAGTTGGACTGCTGTGTTTAATAACTGCTGATGTATCTATTCTCTGTCAACTAGTCTAGTCCTCAGAAGTCATTTATGCTGCTAGAGATTCAGAAAGAAAACCTGCAGCTCCACAGCATATTATGTGCTGTAAAAAGCAGTACTTCTTTTTTTAAAAAAATCTATTGTTTTATGATGTCAATGAGTGCCTGTATGTTCTGTGAGACATAATGACTTATTCCAACCTCCTCTTTTTCCCTCTGTTTATGACTTTGGATTTCTATTATATGGCCACTCAGTCATGCTGTTTGTGTCAGGTCCTATCTACTAAGATTTTTCTCTTTTAAAGCACTACTGTGCTTCTGACTATTCTTGCCTTTTTCTACTTTTGTATTGCTATTATTTTCTTTTTTTCTTAAAAAAAAGGCAGATCAGAGTTATATGCTGTATCGATTAAGTAGATATATTTCTTGAATAGTGCACAGTGTTGTCTTCTGTTTTACTGTAAATTTCTTTTATTTTTCTGCCTTCTCTATGACCACTGCCGATCTGTTCATGTTACTGCCTGACTAGCTTGGTGGATAAAGGGAGAACAATTAATGTTTAACTTTAGTGAAGCTTTTCCCTTGGTCTCTACATAGCCAAGTTGTCAAAGTTCAAGCCAGATTAGTTGAGAGGCTCAGGGAATTGTGATCAGCGGCAGAAAGTCCATCTGGAAGCAAGTCACTAATTATGTGCCTCGTGGTGTCCACCTGGGTTTGGTAGTGGGGCCAATACTCTCAAACACCTTTATTAGTGACCTGGATGATGGGAAAGAGTGCACCTTCAGCAAGTTTGCAGAGGATACGAAACTGAGAGGTGTGCTGGACCTAGACAGGCTGAAGAAATGCAGCTGAGATGAATTTCATGAAGGTTTACAAAGGGAAATGCCAAATCCTGCCCCTGGGAAACAACAGCCCAAGGCACCAGTACACACTAGTGGCTGGCCTGCTGGAAAGCTGCTCAGCAGAGAAGGGCATTAGTGCCTTGGTAGACAGCAAACTCATCAGGAACAAGAAATGCATTTTCACAGCAAAGAAGGCCAATAGCAAAATCACAGAATCATTAGGGTTGCAAAAGACCTCCAAGGTCATCGAGTCCAACCTTTGACCAATCACCACCTTGTCAACTAACCCACAGCACCAAGAACATCCTGGGCTGCCTCTGGGAAGCCATTTCCAGAAAGCTGGGAGAGGTGTTCTTTGCTGTCTACTCATCACTGGTGAGATACGTCTGGACTGCTTGGTGCAGTTCCAGATGATTAAGGAATTGGAGCACCTTTCATGCTTCTTGGGAAAGGCTAAAAGGCTGTCTTTGTTTGACCTTAAGAAGGGAACATAAACAGTTTTGTGATTCTGTGAATTGTCTGCAGTGTCTTCAAAATCTTTCCTGAGTGGGAACCAAGAAGTTATTTTGACTATTCCACCTGCAATCTTCATACCCAGTGCTTTGAAATCCATCTGTTATTTTTTCAGTTGGCCACTCAGTGAATCGTTGAGTCATTGCCTGTTGTCATCTGTCTGGGTATTGACAGGATAAAAAGCAACTTTGTAGGAACTAGCCAGGGGATGCCAGTGGACAGGCTGAAAATGAGTCAGCATGGTACCCTCACAGCAATGAAGGCCTATTGCACAGTGCAAAGGCGGAGGGAAGTATTTTTTCCTTTCTGTTCAGCACTTTTGCTGCTGCTCTGCCCAGTTTTATGCTCTGCTAAAAGATGCACAACACAGAAGGAGCAGCTGGGAGAGGTGAGTTTATTTGGCCTTAAGGAAAGAAGGCCCAGAGAGGACCTTGCCACTGGCTTGAGTTACCAGTGGGACAGTACGAGTATACAGACCCAGAGACTTTTCAGAGGTACACAGTGAAAAGATCAGAGTTATGAAAAGGGAAATACCAATCAGACTATGAAAAGTTGTTTTGGTTTTTTTTCCATCATGTGAAATCAAATGCTGGAACAGGCTGCAAAGAAGTTTTGTAACTGTCATTCTTGGAGATATTAAAAATTCAGCCATACAAGGCTATGGCCAACCTGATCTGACTTCAAAATAGTGCAGCATTAAGTGGGAATAGATGACCTTCCATTCTAAATTATTTTGAAATTCTGTACTCTCTGTGAGTATTTCTAGCCAGAAATAGATACAGTACATGAAATAATGTTGGTTCATCACATTGTTTTTTCATCTCATTATTTACCCCATTTTTAAGATTAGTTTTAGAAAGCCTGTCTTCATTTGGAATGTTGTTCACTGTCTTTTAATCACTAATGAATTCTTAAAAGTATCTTCTATTTTATCCCCCAATTTTTGCAGTTTGCTTTTCAAATCCTTTGGTGAGGAACATCTATCCAAGAGATCACCCATATCATACATCTCAAAATCCTCTAGAAGATTGGTGAAGCACCCATTTACAAAAAAAAAAAGCTGGTTTCTGGTGCTCCATGTGTTTACTAACATATTTGGAATTTTAATTTGTAACAGTTTTTTTGATAAAGAAGTCAGAATTTCTAGACTTTAGCTCCCAGATCACCTCTGGAGACATTTTAATGAATTGCCATTATTAAATGCCATCTCCCTTTCCCTTGTTTTAGCAGATTTTGGTTTTTTCCCTGTTTTAGCAGATTTAAATGGTCATTTAAATACCACTGTTAATATGCCAGCAATTTTATGTATCAATTCTTTTAAAAATATACATGGTTAGTCCAGACTCATGGTGATTCTTTGTTATCCAACTTGTTCAAAATACTTCTTACTTTCTCTCAATTTGAGATAATATTTTTTACTTTTCCCTATCAAAGAATTGCTCTGATAAAGATTTTTTTTCTTGATTCTCTAGTGAACATGAGATGCTGCATTCATGAGGTGAATGCTGATCTTGCTGAAGTCAACCTGAGTTTTAATTTTAGCAATATAGAATTCAGCCTTGGTTTATATCCACTGACAGATACTGCGTATTTGTGCTTGGAATCCTTGATTGTTTACATTCAAGCCAGTTATGTCTGAATAAGGATAAAGCAAAACAGGAGGCAAATTTGTTTTGCTTTCAAATATATTGTTAAAGATATGTGAGTAAAACCCAATAATTACAAAAATTCTGTTAGGTATTTAAATGCTGATGATTTATGTTACAGGTGTTCCCATGATATAAACTGACTGTGAGGAGTCAAAGCTGCTCTAGAAATCAGTGAGGACTGGGATGTTCTGCATCTATTCTATTCTTTAAGACCACTAAAACTGCTGAAAAAGCAAGGGCAGTGTATTCAGTGACTGAAATATTTAAAAAAGAAAGAATAATATAATCAGAATCTAAATAAGGCCTAAATTTTGCATTGTGCCCTTTATGCACAGTTTTTATCAAGCAGCAAGCTGTGTAAAATATGGAAACAAGTTAGTAATATACCAGCAAATAGCCTACAAAATAAAATGAGTAATTATAGGATGTACTTCAAAATAGAAAATAGGGTTATTTTAAAGTAATACTTGACACTGAATATTTGTAAAACCATTCAAAATAGAAGATTAGTCAAGAGGAATTCTAGTAAGTCAGTTTATTATAAAAGACAAAGGAAAGAATTTGCTTGGAAATGAGAAAGAAATATTCATATGTGCAAGAATCCTACTGCAAGAAAGAACGGGAATCAGGAGATCTGTATAATTTGTGCATCATTCAGCATGGAGGCTAGTACAGAAAGAAAAGATCATTAATTTAAGCATTTAAGGAAAATGTTAGGGTTTGTATTTGGTTTTGCCTTGTCTTTCTGAATCCAGTACTCCACCATCTCCTTCCCAAACTGCATACCATTAGCAGTTCTGTATTCTAATCTCTCCCTTGCTGCTTAAAATTATCACTCCTTTATTTCAAATATAGCTTCTTATCCTCTGCTCTGCTAATTGGCTTTATTACCCTCGACCCCTTCTTGCCTCCACTGCAGGCAGCTTGACATTTTTACATCAGCTAATCCTCACTTTTCGCACCCCTCCCTTCTCCTCCCCCACCCTGCATTTGCTTCCCTTTCCTCTTTTGGTGTATTCAGAGCTGCAGAGAGCTTTTCAGCAGATATTCAAACCCCTGGAGAAATTCAAAGAGATCGAAACACAGCACAAGAGCTAGGGGTGTTTTCTTCTGGACTGCCAAAAGCATAAGGTAACATTCAGAATGAGGTCACTGTACTGTGATCTCGTTTTGAATTGGATTTGCTTATGGGGCATAGGAAGCCTGGTAGGGAGAGCATATTGTTTTGGTAGTTAATATTACATCAACAAACTTTGAAATAAATTAAGCATTTACTTTATTTTCCTAATTTATAAGTTCAGGTGTCAGGAGTTTAAAAGAATTATGAGAAGATAATAAAACAGTGGCTTAAATTAGGCATGAACATGGCTTAAGCTAGGCATAGACTGGACTTACAGCAGTCAAGTGTACAAGGCACATATGTACAGAGGTGCCAAAACAAAATGAAATATCTGAGAAACATATTTTGCACAATAACTGAAAAGAATAGCAATGCTTTTTGTGCTAAGCAAAGCAAGAGTGGATTGGCAGGAGAAAGCATGGCATGAGTGGGTACCTCAGAATCTTTACTGCATGTAAGGTGCTGCCAACAGGCTATTTAGGAAGAATGTGGCATTCTGGAGTTTCCCCTGATTTCTCTTTGTTGCTTCTTAGCAAATGAATGTATATTCTTTCCTATGACAAGGACGAAAATTGGTATTCCATGTCCCAAAGAACCCACATAATGTAGAGAACAAGAAAAGAAGATGCACTGGAAAACTGTACCTGCTATCAATTAAATTTGGAAACACCATCAATAATTGTGCCCATCAGCAGTACTTTGACATAGGGTACTTGGCAGGACTTTGCAGTGATTTGAATGAGATGTTAAACAGCCATTAGCTTCTGTTACTCTGGTAGCATTGTATTAACTTCGAAACTGGTATTGAAAGACTAGGCAGGTCGTGAAATAAAATGCATGTAGGAGCAACAGAAGTAATGGCAGAATGCAGATGAACTTTGTTGGTAACCTAACTAGTGAGTGGAAAGAATTAAAAATCACAGAGAGAAAGATATGCAAGTGCAAGGAGGAAAAATGCTATACTGAGCTTTAGAGATGGAGCAAAATTTGCAATAAACCTTCAGAGTGGCTGAGTGATCCTCAGCTTCAGTGTGTGCAGAAAGAAACCCTGGTGGAAGGAAGACACTTGACCATAAAAATATTTGCTCCTGTGATTAAATATCATAATCATAAACCCAGAGGAAGCAGCAGAGGTAGGATTAGATTTGGGGCTCCTTTGTAAGAACAGTTTTGCAAATCTTCTACCATTATTTTTGAAGTGAATATATAATTTCTGTTGACTCCAAGGATTCTAAGCATGCCAAGTTTTGGAATGTGTATTTCTGAAACTTAATTAGAAAAGCTAACCAATAATTTTTATTTTTATTTTATTACATTAGAATTATATCTTAAATATGCATTTTAAACGATATCTTTCTGTGTCATAAATGATCTTTAAATATTAAAAAAAGATATTTTGTGAAAATTTTCATTTGTGATTAAGAGCTGTATTACTGCTGTAAAGAAAACTATTCTGTATAGCAATGCAGGCTGCAAAAAAAAATCCAGCAAAATCCCTTTCTGCCTGAAATCAATAATAAAATAAGTTCATTTCATACAAACACACATCTAAAGCTTTCATGACAGTCTAAAAAATGTAAAAATGCCTGCAGAGGATATGAGTTTATTGGATTTTCTTGCTTTACTGTTTCATAGACTCTACCTTAACCAGATAGTATAATCTGATTGTATCAACCTAGAAGTATATAGGATTCTATTTTAATGTTAAAAAGGTCAATAGCTTTGGAACTTAAATTCTTTCTGTCTTCTATACTGCACTAGAATCTCAGCACTGAAGCATTACCAGATAACTTTAATAAAAAGAAGTTGGATTTTATAAACTAAAATTTACTTATTCATTTCCTATATATACAGTTAAATTCTTTAGATGAATGCTTCCTAAGTATGTGGCAAAGCAATATATACTTTATTGAATGATGAGAGAAATTTATATTAATGTTGTTGATATAGATATAAAATTTCTTCCAAGGCACTTTTGCTGTAATACTGTTATTGAATATTACATCTTTTTATCACCTCGGATGATATTCCATATTTTAGTGCTTTATTCCAGCTCTGAAAATGTTTTAGTCTTACCAAAGACATGTTCTGCTAAGTTCTGCTTTGAAGCACTTTTTGTTTGGAATTTGAGTTAGATTTTGAAATTTGGTAAGAGATATGCCATTTGCTGAGCCATGGCAAGGCTTTCAGCTGGTCTGCAGAATGGATTCCTTTTGAAAGATTTTTTTTTAGACTTCCATGAACCTTCTGAAAATCTGGATCACATCAGACATAAAGACTTAGGCATTTTCAGCACTGTAGAAGAAGTTTGCAATCATTTTCTATAGTACGAATGGGCTTATTTAGCACTCCTGTTATGGAAAAGATTCTACAATAATACTACTACTATTATAATACCATTTCTGTAATAATAGCACTTCTGTTATAAAACACCATTATTATAGAAATGCTATTATAAGACAAGCTCTGTTATTTAGAATTGCTTCTGCAATAAAAGTGCTAAAAAGTCTGCTTGTATTACAGAAAATTATTGCAAAATTTCTTGCCTGGCAGTGAAATTTTTCATTCTGAATCTTGTCTGTCGCTGTTGGAAAGTCATTCTCATATGTACTCTGAAGCCTCTGTGAGTTACTCAACAGCGTGTATTTAAAATAGGGAATTACTGAACAGGCAAATGGAAAAACGGCCTGTTGTCATTTATGCCATCTTCCATGTTCCTCATGTGCTGCTCACTTTTTGTCATAGACCACAACTCTGGTGGAAAGTGTGTGCAAGCTCACAGTGCAGGTTTTACCACTGTGCATAAGGTAGAGATGACATAAAGATATGGAGGAAGGAAGCAAACCCTTTCTTTTAATCCTGGTAATTTTTCCAAGTCTGAGGACGGCTCAGAAGAAACAGCTTCCAGTTTTTCCATTTGACTGTTTACTATGCTCTTATGCTCATAATATTCAACAGGAATAAAATTCAGTCCATGGAGAAAGACTTCTATGAGGCACTTTGAACCAATTAAACCACTGGGGTCAGATGTCCTTAATAAGTACTCAGCCTAAAGACCAGCCTGTTCTGATCATCAGCCTCCATTTACAGCCCACCACCAGTGGGTTCATCCCAGAGCCATAATGCATATCTGTCTTCTGAGAGGAGGGAACAAAAGGAGGAGCCTTCTAATAGAAACCCTCTAATTCTACCCCTGATTCCCCCATATTCTGTCTTTTCTTTAAAAAGATTTATTTTCCACTACTGTAGCTGTTCTAATGCAGTCTCCACTTCCTTCACGTGCAAGCGCCAATCCACCAATGTTCCCAAACACAGAGCAGAAATTCTCATTGGTAAGGGATTTTTAGAAAAGATTAGGACAAATTCCTGAGTTTAGGCCTTGGGCAGTCTTTGCCTAATGGGTTAATTTCCGTGTGAATGAGTTACCTATAATTATTTTGGAAATGCTTGGGTTGCAGTGTGAACTGTGGTAAGGACACCAAACAAGTTAGTTCCCAGAAATTTCTTTCGTGTTCACATACACTCTGACACAGGAAGTCTACTGTTTGTCTTTGCCATGCTTGTGCAAAGTTCTAAATACATTACATCTGCTTCTTCTCCTGGAAAAGGGTCCTCTAGAAGGAAAATATTCAAAATGAAGTCTGTGGAACTGCAAAAGTCATATGCCAGAAGAAGATCCACCTTCTAGGTTTCTGATTTTTGTAATAACTGTTTTCTGCTGAAAACAATGAGTCTCAAAACTTGAATTAATCCTAATTATTTTTTTGTTTAGTTGGTTGGTGTTTTGTTGGTTTGGGGTTTTTTTGTTTGTTTGTTTACAGTGCTCCCTGTACCAAGGAAATGTCATTACAGTCTGTCTCTACCCATAAATTTCAGTGAAATAGTACTTTAAAAAAACACACAAATCTAATCTTGAATTTTGCCATGCAGAATGTAGTTTGGGCATGAATTGGAGCCATTAGATAGCAACAATATGACTATTACTCTGCTAAAACTTTTCCAGTAGCACTGGGAGAATATTAAGTCTTTATCATTTAAAATTTCTCCTCACTCTCCTTCACTAATTATACTTTTTAAAATTATACCATGAGTGTCATCAGACTAGAATTTTCTTCTTAATTTTTTAAAATCAGTTTTATCATTTAGTGTAAGGAAATGAACTAGTGAGTATTGATGCTCTTTTGTACTCCTGTAACTTGCTAAAGGCTTTGTTTTTACACTGCTAAATACATCACTTAGTCCATAGAGTTTATTAGTGCCTTTGGGTACCATATTTTCTTGAAAATAGCATACACTTTTGTGCTTATTTGTATCTCCTAATGCTTAAGTGCTTGTGCTCTCTTCTGTGTGTTATTTTTCAGTTGATACTTACCAGTACTTATATTGGGTAACATCTGCTGTTTTGGTTCTTCATTGCAATAGCTCCCTTAAGACTTTTAGTGCAAAAAGTGATTTTATTGTTAGCAGCTACAGTACCATATAGACAATTTGTAGCAGTGGAACGGTACCTTTTTCTTGGTAGTGCCAAGAATAAGGCTCTGGCAAATAATAATTTGCTCAAAAATTTTAGTTTTTGTTAAGTTAAATGATTTCTGTTTTAAAAGGAAAAATATGTCCCACAGCCTCAGGTGAGAAAAAAACAAACATGAGCAGTTGAAAAAAAAAAAAAATCAAGTATTTATTTTGGAAATCTGTGCAGTGGAAATGTTGTCTACTTTTGGTATTTAAAAACAAAGCACTTTTATTTCCTATTTCAAGCATGCACTTTTCATTTAAAATGAAGCTTAAACGAAAGAGCTAGACAACCCCTGAGCAAAATACTCATATTTTGTCTTAAGAAAATTTGAATATTTCAGGTTTTCTATTTTTCTGGAGAAAGAAGATAGGTTGGTATGAAGACTTAAAGAATGCCGTTGCATGTCTCAAAGCACTGTGCCCAAAAGATAAGCCACCACAACAGAATCTGAGATAAGTGCAGACAGCAACAGGAAGATGCTCATTCCAGGCGTCCAGGCCTGGTAAGACAGGTCTGGGTAACACATCCAGACAAAAATTCCCACCATGGCAAACTGTGGGACAGGCAGAAAGTACTTATGCACAGCCCAGCTCACATTATGGGAACAGCAGCTATACCCTGTGAATACTCAGGACCCAGACAGTATAGAAGTGGTACCCCCAGAAGAGCTGCTTTGGGACATCCCCCACCAAAGGCCAGGGTGAAGGACCAGTGGGACACTGCAGGAATCTGTGTGGTGGTGATATCTATTGCTTCATCTCTCTCTCTCTCTCACTCTCTTTCTCTTTCTTCCACTCCATTTTCTCTCTCTATTTCCTTCTATCTCTCTACCTCTCATTTATTGTTAAATGAAATCTGTGCTATTGAGTTAAGCACATGATCTTGTTTGCACCTTAATTCAGGGAGAGGCATCCATCATAACTGGATCATACCAACTGGTCAGAATAAAATTTTCCATTATTGTTTGTTTACCTATCAATTCTAGTCCAAATTAAATAAGCCCTTTTTTTTTTCTGACTACCCATACTGAAGTTCTGGCTTATGTCTGTGCCTTGGATATGGCATCTATATAGCATTATGACCATGTCCCTGTAGTTCTCAAGTGTAAAAATTAAAGTGTTTTTTGTTTTCAGTCCTCATTCATTTTATAAGTTATTGTACCAAACCCAAGAAGTTAAGGCACTTCTGTACTAGAGGGTGCATATTTCAACACCTAAGCCTCAGGGTGGTTCAGAGAGGCTTCCTCTCAGAACAGCCTAATTCTGGAAGTGCCTACATTCAACTGGTCAGATTATGCCCCCTTAAGGTTTAACTACTTCTCATGATAACTTTGGCAGGTCAGATACATGACATAAGTTTCCAGATTCTCTTTAAACAGCAAAGTAGATAAGTATTTATTTTCTAAAGTTTATGAAAACTCATTACTAAACCAGCAAGGTCTCTGCTGAATTAGGTCTTACAGGTATGTCCGAAGTACAGACATGAAGAGGGAGCAACAATTGCCTGCTTCTACTTAAAAGAATGGCAGTAGCCATGGTGTTGTTGTCAAACCTAGTAACTTCAACTTGCACACATGAAGTAGATCCGTTTTTTTCCCTTTTCTGTTGACAGGTTTAAAACTGAAATATTTTACCTCACAGAGGGGTGCCTGGCTTAACAGGCTACTTGGCAGGTTGGGTGATATCCCGCTCCACCCTCATACAGTGTTTTAAACTTGAGCACAAATGATGCACTAACACAACCACAGAGTTTTGCACTGAGTTTTGTCTGTTGCCTGTCCCATTTGGTCTCCTTCATAACCAAGAAACCAGAAGCTTATGATAAATATTTCACCAACCCACCTATCCCTATGGTTTCTGACACCTTAGTTGGTGTACAAATAGGTGCTTTAAAGTGAGAAGAAACATGGATGATAAAAAAAAAAAAAAAGACTTCTCTTTTGAAAAATAAAATTTTTAGGGAAGCTGAGCTAATACAGACAACTTTGGTAGGTGACAGAATACATAATTTTATCTTGCCTCTGTTGTGTTAAAGGGAAGCTAAGCCTTTACATAGGATAAGCATAAAAATAAGACTATATCTTGTTTTCAAAGGAAGCCAGTCATGTCATTTTGTGCCAATAGTTATGGAGTATTGATAGGATCAGGTATCCAAAATTCAGCCTAAGCCACTGTTTTAATACAATTTTTAGAGAGGTTCTGTAGCCCAGCATCTAGTTTAAAGGTGGAACAATTAGCCTAGTGCCAGAGGAAGTACATGCTCAGAGGAGTAAAATCAAGCAAGCCAGAAAGAGAACAAGCAGGTAATTGCCCTGATAACCATGACACAGGGGAATTTCATTAATAAATCTACCTTTCCACTGTGTCATCCCCATCATTCTATTTGTTCTACAGGGGCCCTGATAATTAACAGCAGCTTTTTTTCCAGTGCTCTGCACAAGAATTTTGTGGTCTCTTGCCATACCCATGGTACTGCAGTGTTTCTTTGGCTCTTAGACAAGCACAGGAGTTACTGCTGACTTTTCCACTAGAAAGTAAATTTTGGTTTAGGATGCTTAATTCTTTTCAGAAACCATAATTTTCTTGTTATTGTTGAGATAACAGAATCGGAAGTGAATGGGCGGACTTAACGAGGTTTAAATTAAATGTGTTCATGTTCTTCAGGTCCAGATTGTTCTACAATAGCCTTTTAAAGATCATCACACTGGTCATAAACTTCACTGCAAATTGCTGCAAGTCCTCCCTAGTAAACTGTGGCCCAGTGTTAAACACTGTGTCAGATATTCTATGTCTAGCAAAAATACATTTGCATAATCACCTGTTCAACTGCAATGGAATCTAGTAATGCTATCTCAGGAAAATTTAAATCACTGTCTAGAATTAATACATACATCTCCTTAGTCAATTTAAGTAAATCAAGGACTACTTTACTCCAGGGGACAATTTATTCTGTCCCACCGTATAGGTCTCTTTGGACTGTCAGAGCCTGTATTTTGGCACATGTGACAAAGCCTGGATAAATTCTCCAATGGCACTATTCAGGAGCAATATCAAACATGTCTAGCCTGCCTCTGTGATTTTTCAGTCCTTTGATTTATCTTTCAGTTATCTATTTTAAAATATTTTTTTCAGTAACGTTGGCAACTCCCCATTTTGATAATTTTAAGTTCCTTGTATGAATTTAGGTCTTGATTTTGTTTTGGGGCTTGGAAAGTGCTATTCTGGCTAGGCTGTTCTACTAATAATCATATTGTCATCCTGAACTGCTGCAAGCTACAATTTTTCTGTAAGGGGAAAATTTTAAAAATCAGTTTGATAGTAACTCAAGGTTTGGATTTTATTCCATGAAGTTTTATCAAGTGCTCTAGAGAATATTCATGCAGCAACCAAGTTTCCCTCAGCTTGTAATTAGTTTGCAAATCATCAATTTTTAATTTAAAAATAGTTGCCATACTTTCAGGGTGGTGCTTTGCTAAGCTGATTTTGGGTCTGTGCTGCATTGTTTACAGTTGAAACTGGTCTTCTGTGAATAAAGACATGAATCTTTTTGTGTCATGGACTAAACACAAACCCAATTTCTTTGCACAGGACTAAGCTTTTGTCAATGGCCAGAGCGAGTAAAGTGCTGATTTACAATTTTGACCATATTGCTTTATGAGAATTTTGCCAGGTCACTCCTTTGACCAATCTGTAATCAGCTTATCTTGCACTCTGATGCTGTTTCCTTGGGTCTGCACCTCTGCACAGTAGTGAGTTTAAGATTTTACTTCAATAACCTGATCTTCTATTAAAAAATTAGAGTAAATGAAACAAGAATGCCTGGGACCTTTTAGCCTTGGAGTAAACATTTTACTATTTCATGCATTTAAATGTAGGTGAAAAAAGCACCCTCCTTTGTTTTTCCAAAGATTGCTTGCAGCCTGTTCTTTTAGTTAATTTGGTTCCTTCTGCCTAAGTGGAGCTTTTATAGGAACCTGAAGAGTGGACTTTTTAGGTTTTCAGCTGCTCTCTGTTCTTCAGAGCTTCTCAATACCTAAGAAGTCTTCAAACCTCCCTGTGTTTGTTTTGACTCCTTGACCCATCAATAATATCACGCTTTTGATGATGAGAAGGCTTTGTAATTACTGCTGCAATTCTTTTTCTTTGCCAGTTTACTGTCTACCTTCACCTCCGTATTGCAGATATTTTTAATTGTATTTTATTACCTCTTTCTTTTCTTTTAATGCTAGTAACACTGTCTTTGACATCCCACTGACTCAGTGCTCTAATGCTCAGCTTAAAGTTAATAAATGTCCCATTTACTTTCAGGTTGACAGTCTATTTATCTTCTGATGATGGGCAATACTGCCAGAAAAAAAACATCCAAGAAAGTCATGCTGCAGTTAGCCTCTCTGGCTGTGCTATGCGTACTTGACTGTGCTGTGGCACTTTTGGTGCCTGCAAACTTTCATGCACTGATATTAACTAGTGCATGTCTTTAATCTTTTTTCATCTGACAGATATTGTGCTATTTTTCATAGCCTGTGTAAGTCTGTGGTCTCTTCCGAAGTGGCTTTGATTTTGTGCTATTATGCCTTAGGTATCTCTTCTGTAGTCTGGATTTTCAGCCTTATTTATACTTTAAGATATTGTCCATTTCCATAAGCATTATTCTTGAGGGAATGATTCCTGCTGCTTAGCACATTTTACTTGTGATTGTGGGTTAATCCGTGTCCCCCATCTGTACTAGTAAGCTACACAGGGTTGGGGCATGGACCTGAAACTCCCCTTTGGTCATTCCTACTGTTAAATGGTGAGCATGGTCTCTGTCAGAGTTTAACCCCCCTGTAGAAGGGTGAGCAGCCTGAGTCAAGCTCTGTTCTCAGTAGGCAGTCTGCATGTGGCCAGCCTGGTTTTAGAGATAAAGTAGAGAAGCTGTATGAATGCAAGTCACACTGTGCCATTTGACCATAGGGCCAGAAAATGGTCTCTGGTCCACTGTAACTCCTGGCCTGAAACTGGCCTTTGAGGTCCTTTTCCATCCTTTCTTCCCCTTGACAAATGTTATTAACAATCTGTCTTTTATCCTGGATTGCATTAGTTAAGATTGACAACATCTAAACAAATTGAAAATTCTTTACACCTTCTTTAGGTAACTTTCTATTTAATATATCTCCCTCAGAAGACAGGACAGTAGTCCAATTTTTGCAACGTAGTTTCATATTTGGCATCTTTTATCTGAGCTAGCTGAAAATTACTGAGCACATGAAATGCATTAAAATCTGCTGTTGTCAGTAATAGGGTTATTTTTTGGTGGTATTCTCTGACATGGGCAATTGACATTGATTGCAAATGCAGAATGAGACGATTTGCTTCTCTATGTCAGTTGTTTTCATTCAGTGACCTGTCAAAAACTGGACCTTCTTGACACACTTTTAACTCAGTAATAAATATTCTCTTCTCTAGAACTATTTCAAATTGTGCACCAGAGATCTTCAGTTCTCCAGTTGCCACTCTTCCACTAGCATTCACTCTTATTTTTCAATTTCTATTTACAATATGGTGCGCGACAAGGGTCTCCAAGCACTGGGCATTATAGTACTCAGTTATTGCAAATAATCTGCACAACAGAACTGTTCCCAAAGCTGAACCACTTAAAAGCATAGATCCCAAATCATGCTACCTGTCTGGAATGTTCTTTTCGTGGAGGGTTGCGTTTCAATCTGTAACTGATAAAATAATGGGGAGGCTATTATGTTGCATTAAGTTCAGAAAGGCTGGGAAAAAAAATGTAAGCTTTCCGCATCACTGCATCTGAACTGCAAATGGATCATCAATTTTAATTCCTTACAAAATAAATAGGAAAAATTGATTTAACAGAAATATTTCTTCCATGAATTCTCTTTCAGCAGTTACATTTGAGAAGCGAAATGTTATACTAAACCAAAATCTGCTTTAATTTTAAACTCTGTAAATACAGAGTACTTAGATTTTTCTAAGCTAGGAGTCTAGCTTTCCTAAGTTCACTCTATTTCCAACAGAGGGAGGCAGGCATTTCCTGAGGGGAATTATTTTAAGTACTCCAGCTAATAATGCCCAATTTGAATTCACCATCCCAAACCAAGCTGAGTATTATTCAACTCAAGCAGTGCTTGCTACCTATAAAGAAAGATATCATCTAATCCAGCCTTCCCAAACAGAAGATTTTACAGACTCATCTATTTCCTTGGTGTTTTCTTTGGGGTTAGCTTAGTTTTAGACAGTTAGATGTCAAGATTGTGTAGTCATTGATATGCTGGCTAAACATTGTTTAGAGTTCCACATAGGCATTTCTATATTGATAAGGCAAATCTATATTGATTTAATTTTGTAGAGTGTGAGAATTTATTCTTCACAGCACATTTTCTTTAATAACAAAATCTAAATAACTACACTGCATTCTAATATTTTTGTGACATATCATATTAAAGACTGGGAGAAGCTAATATTTCTGTTTGTTCTCTCTGTGAGTTTGTCACAGCTCCCTGGGAAAATTTATGTTGTATTGGTCATTTAATGACTTGTTTTCTGAATGTTTTAATTCACCTATGTGAGGAAGCACTTGCTAAAAAAAAAGACAGACAAAAACCCCCAAGCACCCTCCCCCTTTATTATAGCAGAAATGTCAAGAAATGCATTAGAATATAATTGTTATTGAGGCGTGATCTAAAGATGTGTGACCATAATTTCACTTCCCTGGAGAGGGTTGGTCAGTTCACTGAAGTATGGAGGATATGAGTGATTCATCACTCCTTGCCACCATGCATGTGTTGTTATTAAAGCAAATAAAGTTGTATTGCTATCTGGGGAGCAGAAGTTAAGACATGTAGTTGATAAGAGTTTCGTATGTGGTTATTGCTATGTGATTTATCTATAATTGTAAATATTTTATTGCTTTTCACCTCTTTTTTAACTACAAATGATGTATTGAGAAACAACGAAACTAGTCTAGTCAATTACTCTATTTTATAATAAATTGCTTTCTGGGTTTTCTTTCATGGACAATTGATTTTTCTAGTAGTATAGATAGATGTCTGAACTTTTTGTTGGTAGTGAAATTACCATACATATTGTGATCCTGTTGCTTTTGCCAATGCTGCAGCAACATCTGGTGGCATGGTGAAAGTTGATCAAGTGAAGGCTTCTGAATTTCCCATCTTCTGAATTTTGATATGTTTTTGAAATGCCATCCTGCATCTCAGAAGTGAGCTCTGCAGGGAGTTATGCAAAAGTTTTTCATTTTGCTCCTGCTGCACTGCTGTAGTCTAAAGTCATGTCAAAGTAAATAAATTTGTGCTATGCTTTTTTGACTTGAAACAGCTCTTCTGTTTAGAGATGTTTACAGAGGTGGTTTGATAAACTGTGGTTAGCCCTGAGCCCTTTCATCCCCCAATGAACAAGTCATGTAATCTTCATGCAGTTCGAACTAGCATTATGAAGCAACACTTCAGGAAAAACAGTTGTGCTGACATATCCATGCTCTCTTCCTTGACATTTTACATGATCATACCAGTCTTCCAAAGTTGTGTGCAACTTCAGAGACCACCGTGACTCATCTTTTATGGTTAGTAAGGTTGAAAAATGATTATGGATGGCTAGACCCTGAAGTTGCCTTATGATAGATCTACATTGTTTAAACTTTTTTTTTATTAACTACCTCTCTTCTAGAAGAGTGAAAGATTTTGAAATAGGGTATCTGGACCATTGATGATTCTGGAGCTATGTATTTCTTTAATTCAAAGCTTGTTTGATTAAAATAGTTGTATATATGATTAAAATAGTAAATGGAACACTATGAGTACATCAAAAAGTATAAAATCATAACATTAAATATTTTCATGATGAGTTCTTATTTACAATTCAGGTTTACTTATCATCATGAAAATTCACATAAAAAACATATTTTGAATTCATTACATAAGTGCCTCCAGTTTTTATACCAACAAAATTCACTGATTTCAGTGGAATTACTCCTAATTTATACCGGTGTAATTGAAGGGGGAATAAGTCTTTTAGACTTCCAGTAGTAAAAAAAAAAAAAAGGGTCACTAAATTGCATGTAGTAATTAGAAGAATAAATGGAAATGTTTTTAGTGTGTTATAAACAACACTGAGCAACTCAAGGTCTATAACTTTTTCAAGGGAATAATCCAATGGAGCCACTAAAAGTTAATGTGTACCTCTTAACTCTTCTTGATTACTGAGGACTTACATATAAAAGAACTTTTATGAAATCTGAAGGAAGTCAACCAACAATGTGAGACGAACGTGATATGTACAAGCCATTGGCTGCACTTCTGCAAGCAGCTACGCAAGGCTAAAACCTCTCAGCAGCAGAATTTGCTCCTTCACTTCCACTGCTTCTACTAGTGGCAAGGTGGGCTCTGTTTCCTTTTGTTGTTGAAAGCACTGGTGCTTGCTGAACCTTGAATTGAGGCAATTCAATTTACTGTCTCTGAAGAGAACCATCAGGTTTGTTTTGTTTCTGGTTTAGTTTTACTTATGTTAGTGTTAGTTCCCCAAGAGGTAGTCCAGTAGTCAGGTGATCAGTGGTGGTATCTCACTCCTGTGCAAAAATGCTTTCCAGTTCAGCAGGAGATGGCTTTGGAATATGTTGCCTTATACGGAGCAACTTGGTTTGCTGTCTGTGAAGTGACAGCTTTTGCTGAGTTTTTGCTGGTAGTAACTTGCTGCCGTCTAGTGATGGGAAGATATCACCAAAAGCAAGAAGTTTTTGTCTCTCTTCGAATAAAAGTACCACTGACCAGCTGACTTGCTTCTCTCTGTATTGTATTAGCACCTCACTCTTTAGCCATAAACACAAAGTTAAGCTGGTTTCCCTGGTTTCTTATTTTAAATAAGTAAATTTTAACAATAAGTGTTATTGTAAGTGGCATGACAGTTGACAAGTAAAAGCACAGTGATCCCAGGCTTTTAGTAGCCAGAAAAAATGCACTAATCTGTGCCCAGTGAGCTCAGACCTTCACACTTTGTCCAGAAACATTTGCCATCCATCTCTAGAACTTTCCTTTTGCCTTGGTAGGGCCATGGGTCTGCCACTGATTTCTCACTTTTGCTCTTACACTCCTCAGAAAATTATAAGGCCAAGCTAATAAGCACCTGACTGCATTGTGTGCCCTGGCATTGTTATTTCTAAAAGTGTGGTGTTGGCACCTGGGCTGGCTTTTCCCAGGCTGGCAGAGTTTCTTTGCCTGGGCTGCATGCTGTGTCTTGTTTGTGCAGCCCTTCACTTCAGAGCTCAATGCACAAGTGGAACCAAGAGATATTGTATGGCTTAAATGTGTGCAGTGGCTGAGGTTCAAGAGACAAGTGCCACCATGAGTTTTACACCTGGAGAAGGAATTATGAGAATCAGAGAAGTTTGAATGTTTTTAACATTGCACAATGACATAGTTTGTCATATATTCATGTGGTGCTACTTTGTTGTTCTTTGTTTTTTGTATGTTTCAGCCCTTCATGACGTGTGCCAGTATTCTCAGTACCTTCTATGACATGAAATGTATCATAAGAAGGATACTGGATACCAGAGGCACAGAGCTTCAAACACCTGAAATTTCAATCCTGTCAGTGCTGCAGACTTGGTGTATGACCATGAACAAATTATTCACTGTATGCCTCAGTTTTCCTTTCTGAAAGCAACATAACAGTTGTAGCAGAAATTGAATTTTTTTTAGTACTATGAAGTGTGTTTTTTTCCCCCATGGAGGTTAAGAACAGTCATAATAATGATTAATTATCAGACTAGGAAATGGATAACACATTCAGACTTCTAAGGAAGTCCATATGAACTCAATACATACAGAAATGTCTTACAGGACTGCATCCATTGTTACTAATTTATATTAGACAAAGGCCTGTAATTGCATTTCTTGGAATTATCAAAGAGACATTAGCTATTAGCTAGAATGTGAAATACTGAAGCTTTACTAGAAAACCTGATATACTTGAAGGTGGTTTCAGTATCTAGACAACTGTAAGGATAATCATAGGATCGTGGAACAGTTTTGGTCAGAAGTGACCTTAAAGATCATCTTGTTCCAAGCCTTGAACAGAGACACCTTCCACTAGATCAGGTTGCTCACAGCTCCATCCAACCTGGCCTTGAACACTTCCAGAGGTGGGGTATCCACAGCTTCTTTGGGTAACCTCTTCCAGTGCCTCACCACTCTGACAGAAAAGAATTTTTTCCTAATATCTAATCTAAACCTACTCTTTTTCAGTTTGAAGACATTCTCTCTTGTCCTGTCACTACATGTCCTTGTAAAATTTCCCTTTCCATCTTTCTTATAGGCTCCCTTCAGGTGCTGGAAGGCTGCCATGAGGTCACTTCAAAGCCTTCTCTTTTGCAGGCTGAATAGATCCAATTCTCTCACCCTTTCCTCATAGGAGAGGGTCTCCATCCCTCTAATCATCATTATGGCTCTGCTTTGGACTCACTCCAACAAATAGATGTCTTTGCTGTGCTGGAGAGCCCAGAGCTGGATGGAGTTCTCCAGGTGGGGTCTCACTAGAGCAGAGCAGAGGGGCAGAATCCCCTCCCTGGCCCTGCTGCCCACGCTGCTTTTGATGCACTCCAGGACACGTTTGGCTTTCTGGGCTGCGAGCTCACATTGCTGGGTCATGTCCAGCCTCTCATCCCCCAGCACCCCCAAGTCCTTCTCCTCAGGGCTGCTCTCCATCTGTTCATCCCCTAGCCTGTGCTGATACCAGGGGTTGCCCTGACCCAGGTGCAGCACCTTGTGCTTGGTCTTGTTAAACCTCATGAGATTCTCATGGGCCCATTTCTTGAGCTTGTTCAGGTCCCTCTGGATTGCATCCCATCCTTCAGGTGTGTCAGACACACCACTGAGTTCGTGCCATCTGCAAATTTGTTGAGGGTGTGCCTGATCCATCTATGTCATTAATGAAGATATTAAATATCACTGATCCCAGTACAGACCCTTGAAGGACACCACTTCTCACTGATTCCATTGGGCCTCTGAACCATTGATCACAACCCTCTGAACGTGACTGTCTAGCTGCTTTCTAATCCATCTAACAGTTCACTCATCAGATCCATCTGTCACCAATTTAGATAGGATATTGTGGAGGACCATGTCAAAGGGTCCTTTATCTAGGTCCTCCTGCCTCTCAAAGCTTTCCTCTCTCTAGATCCTCCTTTAAATAGTAGTTGTGTTGGGAAACACAGTGTTGAGGGAAAAGGATTCTAGCATCAAAAAATAATTGGAACACTGGATTATAATTAATATTCTATAAATAGAATTTTGTGATACAGAGGGAGTTGCTATGCTTTTTAAAGATTAAAGTGTTGAAGTACTTGCCACTGTACTTTCAGTTCTATAGTAGTTATTTTCTTTTTACTGCTTTTTTCTTAATAGTTCTAATGTATTGTAATTATTTCAAATTCTTTCATGGCCTCACATATTCTAGCTGAACTTCCTGTAGCTGTAAAAAGGAAGCATGTGAGGGGGAAGGGAAATTATTTCAGAACTTTTGGATTAAATACTTCCAAGGTGCTGGAGATTTACTATGTCACAGTCAATGAATAATTACTCCTGCTGTTGATAGGGTCTGATGAGAGTAGGGTGGATATGATTCATTGTTCCCTTTGAAGTTGCCAACAAAATACAGAACTATTAAGCATAATCTAATTGTTTAACATTTGAGAGGTGTCTCTAAAAGCATATTCAGGGCCTTTTGCAGACTGAGACAAGTAACAAACCAAACATATGATGCAATTAACATTGGAAAAACTTTGTCATGGTTGAAATTCATAGAAATACTAGTTCTACTGTTCCTTAAAATAGCATTGTAAATATGTTCATCTAGCCTTTGAAGGTAAACATGTCTCAAAATAGAAAGTCAGAGATCTCTGGGTAGGGATGAAAATGCTGTTGTTTTTGTATGGTGTCTTTTTACCAGGGCTGCAGATACCTATATTGTACATGAGTCGGAAGATTGATGATGTTGATGATTTTCACAGAATAAGGAAAAATTGGTTTACTTCATTCAAGGAGAATAATTTACGTAACATTTTTTTCTCAATAAACAGTGGCAAGACGGCAGTGGGCTGTCTTCTCTCAATCTAACTTTTTTTAGTCCATTTGTAGCATTCTGCAAGCAGTGCTTTGCATTTGAAATTAATGTATTTTTTTCTGAGTCAGAAGAAGTTAGGTTTGTTCATACAAATAGAAACTGACAGGAGAAGATAACAGGTATGATAAAGATTTTGATCTGGAAAATTTAGATTTTGGCTGCAGTGAGATCTTACTGAGAAAGCAGAAAACTTTTAGTAAAACCAGGGCGGATCCAAAAAAAGACAGGAGAAATTTAGGTACCCACCTCTAAAGTGAATTTAGATACCCAAATCTAAAACTGAAAATCTGTAGTTAGCTGCCATCTAACCACTGGATTAAGTTGGAAGATGTGGACTTCTTATTTAAGTTAAAATACCCTGGGTACATAAAATTGCACCAGTGAGCTTTTTCAGGACCCTCCCAATACCGACCATGTTGAAACTGAGAGTCTAGACCAGATGCAAGCCAGGTGGTGTCCAGAAACAATTTGGTTCAGTGTTCAATTTTAAGAAACTCAATCAGCTGGCAGTGTGAACATGTATCTCGCACATGGTAACTGCTGTATATTCCTACCAAAATGTGGCTTTTGACTTGGTATCAAACTCCTAAAATAAGCCATAGAAGAACAATTTACCATTTTTTAGAAGGACATGTTTCAAAAAATGTGTTTAATATCTTAAAATTTGGGCTTTATTCCTTTCTTTAGTTGAGCAGGTTCAATTTTACACTGTTCAAAGTCTGTCTTACGCTGGTACATGCAAGGCTACTCTGGATGGAAATCGTGCTCTCCACTCTTGCTGTTGAAACTGCCAAAACTGAGATTTGCTGTGTCAAAGACAGACGCCTCCAGTCTGAGGAGTGAGAACACAGCAATAAAGTTAAAGGTTCTGGTCTTCTAGAGACAGAGGTACTGCTCGAGTTCCTGAGTTAGGAGGGTTGAGAATATAGGTAAAGGGCTGGTCTTTTCTCCCTAAATGCATTGTAGGTGGTTGCTTGTGGAATATAATAATTTTAAGAAGCAGACAGCTCAGGATGTCACTTGCTCCTTCTAAAATACCCCATTTTCCCCATGTACTATTTAAGGAACCTGGGAACTGAATAAGAGATTTTTGATTTCACTCCAAGAATGAGAAACCTAAAAATTATCTCAGTTTGGCAGCTAACTTTTAAACACTGACATTTCCTCCTGGTCATGGTCTTGTTGCTTGCTGATGGATGGCATCAAACTTAAAAATGCCAGTGACAGATATTTTTTGAGGATTTTTTTTTTTTTTGGATAGTGAGAGTATCTGTTGAAAAAGAAAAACAAAGACCCCAAAATTTAAATCCTGACCTGAATTTGTTTGAAGGCCCATCTTTAAATTAGCATGGTTGTTGAATACAACATTACTGTTTTGTTTGTACAACACTTTACATAACATCCATAGCTTGGTGTTGCTTGCAGGTCACACAAATATCCACAAAGTACTGTAGTACAATGTACCCATGCTACTCATCCATGAATTATTTAACCTGTAGCTCTTCAGTACAATTCTTGGCTTGTATTATCTGTGGCCTTTCCTGAGCAGAGACTATTAGTAATATTGAACATAGCCCGACAGTATTCTAGCACTAAGATATTGGTAGTTCCTTTCTGAGAGTTTCTAGTATAGATGTAGTGAGTTTATTTTATTTAATTTAATAATTATTATTTTATGGTGTTTTAATACTCTGTGTGAATTCTCAGGGTGTATTCTATTAACTTGATAGAAGGTATTCCTTAGGTTTTTTGGAGTGCTATATACGTACTGTGTATTTTTGCACAGTTGCTACTTTTCTTTTTCCCTTTGTTGGCTCTGAAAATGGTGTGTGTTGGTTCTGATCCTGCACAGTTTGCTGTTTGTCACCAGTCTGCAAGGGAAGGGTGAATGTTGTCACTTGCTCATGGATGTGGCTTGAGTAAGTGCCATAAGATATTACAGAGAGATTTGTAACATGTAAATGTTGTATTATTTACAATTGCTTACAATGTGGTATTTTTACAACCAGATCTCAGTTATAATACCCTTTTCTGTTTCCATCTGTAAAAGGGAATGAGAAGCAGTAATTAATAAAGAGGCTTGTATTAAATGGGAAAAAACAAGATCAGAAGTGGCTTTCACAAATAATAGAATATTTTTCTCCTTCAATTAAAAAAAAAAAAATCCATGGAGATTGCTTTCATTAGGCAGAAATCATCCTGCATCAAGAAAGATTGTCTGAGAAATTAAGAGATGGAGAAAATTAAAATCTTCCAAATCACCGAAATCCTTAAAAGCAGACTGTTAACCACCACACACCTACACACACACGCACACCTTGACTCCTACAAACTATTCTCACCGATTTAGTATTACCTGGGAAGCTGTGGCTTGTGAGAAATGGTCGGCTAAGGGAAGGCAGGAATTCAGTGCTGCAAACCCCATGTTTTGCCTGGCTTTACTAGAGGGGTAAATCGATTTATAGGTTGCCAAAAATCTCTCCTGTGAAGACTATTACAATGCTACAAAAAAACTGTAACATTTTAAAAGATGAAAGCTTCTTCTAGAGTGTACAGGGAAGGAGACCTTGTGAGTATGATTTTGAGATGAGCAGTCACTGAGCATCAGATCAGTAATAACAGAATTTTGCATTAAAGGCTTTAAATGACTGCTTCAAATCAGGTAATGAGAAACACCATAGTTCCACACAAGGGTCTTCAGCCACTACATTATGCATTTGAAAAATTAGTGTTCAATAAAGGCAGCAAAGTTGCATGGTCTATGAGGAGAGTTTATATAGTTTTAAGTAGTAATGCGAGGACACAGTACTTCCCTCTGCTTTTTCAGACTTGTCAATGTGGCTATCGTTACTGACAGCTTGACATGATGTTAGTTATTTAAAGTGTCAGATGAGAGTGGCTGATGCCATGGTACTGCAGTGCTCACATTTGTTGGAAAATTAGATGGTGATTTTTTTTAAGAAAAGGCCTAAACCCCCCAACAACCCAGCTGCTTAAGCCTCTGACTGCCTAGGTTTTTTTCCTGTGCTGGGTGTATAATTTGAGTGAGCAGTAGTGAACATGCCTGAGGTGTTAAGAGAATGATGCGTTTTCTGTAGGCATGAATACTCTTAAATAAAACAGGAACACCTTCCTGTCATTTGTTGTCTTCCAGAAAGAATTTTTAAAAGGAAACGGAAGCCAATTAGCCCGGAAGTTTAACCTCTTTTAGCTTAGCTTCTTTTATGGGAGCTTTTTAACCTTTTAAATAAATCATTTTCTTTCTTTTCTCCCCTCCCCTTTGAATCTGTTAGCAGCATTTCTCATGCTGGGCCCAAGGAGCAGGCTGCTTAAATTCAAGAATGATTTTGAGGGGATAAAGTGTACAAGATTTTGAATTCTTGCCATAAGTCCCTGGCAGACAGCCAGGAAACCTCAGAGGAATAGGACTAATGAAGGGAGGGTAAAGGAGATCTGGAGTGTGTGGCTGGTAATGCAGTATTCATTTAATTGGGAGCAGGTATCGGTGCAAACTTCTCCATTTTAATTGGAAAGAGAAGGAGGATGTTAAGGAAGATGGAGAAAAATAAGAATGCATAAAGTTTTCAAGCTGAGGAGCCAAAGGCAGGCCTGTATATGGCAGAGAAAGAACTCAATTTAGGGCAATTTGCTCTGCAAGCTGGGCTGCAATCTCCCCTGGGGATAGGGATGAGGAAGAAAATGAAACCAAAAGAGAACTTGATAAAATCACCTAGCACAGACAATCTCAGTAGAATAGGTTTTACTGAGTTAAATCTGCCCCAATCAATGTGATTCTTTTCATATAAGTTACAAATAAAAAGCCACAAGATTACAATAAAAATCGAGGATGTACTGCTGCTGATGTAGCACATGGGAGCCTTAAGGACTTGTTGTGGAATACAGGTTTTTTGCAACCATCATGTTTGGTTTTTACTTTTTTTCCCTAGATAGGAGGGAAAAAACCCTCATCTCTGCCTCCTCTCTAACCTTTTATTATCTTTAAACTAAGGTTAGTGGTAATGCGTGAACCTTACAGAGCATAATTTTCAATGCTCTGCAAAGCTGAACATGCTTTAGTCCTGACAGTTGCTAAACCTGCACATTTTTCAGATACTCTTTTTTGCCTTTATACATGACAGAAGTTAAAACAAGGAGAAGACACTTCTCACCCATTCCACCTCTCTCCACCCATTCCCACAGCTGGGCATACAGAAAAATGAGAGTAAGTGCCTGCATTTTCATGATGCAGAGGAAAGGCGTTATGTTGCTGTTTTCTATACTGTACGTATGCAGTGTCTTTCTCAGTACAGATACTCGTAGTATCAAGTGCTGAACAACTCTTCATTCTACATCTGAGGACTAGCCTGAGTGTATTTTCCTTTTATTCTCAGTAGTGTATTAACCTAAATATTTGGTGTTTAAGGACCTCCTGGGAAATGGCACTGCTATGAGTGGTGAGTGTCTGAGGTGGACAGCTGCTCTTTTGTCTGCACTGTCACACAGCTGAGAAAGATGAGGTGGTTCCTGCAGGGTCATCAGTTGTGTGGGGAGCTTTGTACCAGAAGAGAGATAAGGTGAGATATGCAGCTCTGAGGGTCTAAAGGAAAGAGCAAAAATTGGGGTAGGGAAAATGCAGGACTAGGCAACAAGATGATGACTTGTAGTTGCAAAGGATCAGCTGAGATCTGTAGCTGTAATTAAGTGCTTTTCTTTGTCATACTGCTGCAGCACTAATTTTACCTCATTAACTCTCCACTGGCAAAGGGAAAGGCAGGAAGAGTATAAACAGGAATAACATTGCTGCCTGAAATGCACACAGTTCCTTTAGTATGTGGGTATTGCTGGTTTTAGCTTTGTTTCCTAAGGACCGTTTCCATTAGCCTGCTGGTAAATAGTTTGTCCAGCCACTGGACATTCTGATGAAAATCTGGAAACCTTAGAAATTTCAGGTTCCTACAAGTTTTGTGAAAACAGCTGGCAAGCAGAGAAGAGAGACTCCACCTGAACATCTCTGTTGAGATGAATATAGCTCGCTCTTTCTTCTGGAGGCAATGGTCAGTGAGAGTCAGCCCACAGAAGCCAACATCTACTCAGGCTAAAGCTGTGGGCAGAAGGGCAGGGCAAAGAAGAGCTGATAGCAAAGAGATGGCACCAGGCAGAAAAAGACTGGCCTGGGAACTTACCTCTGCCTTGAGGACAGGAGTGTTGAGGAGACGCTGGATGCTCCAGTGTAGCTCCTGAAGCTTCTTCATTGTCATCACTGTGAAACTTCACAGACAACATGCCTGGCTATGCTTGCCTAGAGATGCCTTATGCACTGATTTCCAAAGCCATCTTATGCCAAACTGTGTTTCTGTATCTGCAAGAACATGTGCATGCATTTTTGAGCTGTGGCTGAATAGGATAAGGAGATTTTGGCACAACAATGAAGAATGACAATGGAATTAGGGGGATTTTCAAAAGAAGAAATAAAGCATTTTTGTATCTAATATATGTATATGGTTATGAAAGCTTAAAAGATCAAATGGAAACACAGCATTTTTGTTTCTTATGCATGAATTTCACATAGGTCCATCCAAATATACACAGAGAACTTACATGGAGAAATTTATATGATGGTGCAAATAAAAGAGTGTATTTTAGTACTAAAAAGGCTAAATTCTAACTGAGGGTAAAGCTATTGCTGAAATGCATGTCCACAAGTACATGTGCCAATAGCATGTGGGTATATATATTAATTTTATATAAATAAATTTTATATTGCACTGAGTATTCAAATATTATTTCCTTTCCATTAAAAAAGACAAAAAAGGCACTAAGACCACTAAATTTTACATGGGACTCAGCACCTGCATTATCCTATGACATTTGCAGGGACATTTAAGAGAACTAATTCATCATATGTAGCAAAAAAGCCTATTTAAAGTTCTATTAGAAAGATGGGAGGAAAACCCTGTATTCTGTTCATGGTGATAGAGTGATGGTGGAAGTGAATTTATTCCTTTCTGATCTGATTACTTAAAAATTCACAATCATCTGTGATAGTAAGCTATATTCTGATTTTGTGTAATGACTACAGCACTGTCAGACATAGCTATGTTTATATGATCTGACATGCTGTCTTTTATTTTAAACACAGCACTTAATGAAAAGACTGCAAGCAAAATTCTTGTCTTGGAAACAGCAAAGAAACTTAGCTTAAGTCTCATTTCACTGGTGTAAGTGAAAGGAAAATTTGACCCAAGGCTTCCTAAGTAGTAATTATGGAAAATTATTTTGACACAAGGTAAAAGATAGTCATACAATTGCATTTTCCAGCATATGTGGAAGGTTTTGAACTAATTGGAATTTATGGAGAGGCAAATTCTGAAATTCCTTCCCTGCTTTTCTTTTACATTAACAGACTTTAAAGTTCACTAACTGCAAACTTCCACCACAGATATTAAAAAAGGGTACAATATTTTGTATCTGCAAAGTGCATTAACACCTTTAGTTCTGTGAATCCAAGAGTGACTTTGAAGATTAATTTGGTGTCTGTTTAGCTATGAGAAGAGATACTGGTAGTAAAAACTATAACTTTTTTCTTTTTATTTAGATTTCAGTCATTTGGCCATGTTTTGTTTTGCCTTGCACAAGTACAGTTTAGTTTAACAGCACAAAATATTATCCATAATTATGGAAAGACCTTTCCTGCTCTTTTTCTATTATACTGACATCTCTCTCAGCTGTAGAATCTCCCTCTAATTTTTCATACAGTTTATTTACTGTTCTCTCCTGCCAAATGAGGGAACTTAAAGGATTCCTTCTGTATTTGAAAAGAATATATCCTTTCTGTATTCTCAGGTGAATTTCTGAATTAGCAGAAATTGTCTCCCACTGAGTATAAGGTGCTTTATCCACTCACATATCATTCCTGTTGTTGATAAGAATGATACCACTTTTGGCTTAACACCACTACCATGTAACATAGGATTTTTTAGCTATATTTACAGGTTTAAAAAATTTTGCTTTTTATATAACTCTACATATGATTGCATTGGCATTCAAATGATTGCTTTTCCTGTGGGTGATTTTCCATATGTATTTTCCTGTGGTGGATGTGAATGAGCCCGTTTGCTTTAGCATTGCCATCTGGTGCATCCATGTCCATGCCCGTGCAATGGACAGAACACGAGGTAAAAGAGGGACACATGGTAAATGCAGCTTGGGTTTAAACTATGTCCTACTCTTTCTTGGGTTTCTCAAACTGCTTCATAAATGGTGGCAAGTTATATCTTTATCAAATGGTCATACTAGAAGTCTTTATTGTCTCAGAGAGAAGCTTGTCAGAAGGTGCTTGGGGATCTGAATCCTGTTAAAAGAGGCAGAAGAGGTAAATCTATGAGATCTCAGATCTGAGTAGCTTTGAGCATTTGGGTGGTGTCCAACCCAGCCTTTTTTTTCCAGCCACAATAAAGGGTGTCTTACAGCTCAGTGACTGTGTTAAGAGATCAAGCCCCTATGCACAGCCTTGCAAAAACAGTTTCCTCATGTCCTACTATTCATTGCATTCTTTGAACTTCCATCCTCAAGGGGATGAGAAGTACAGAGAGTCTCATGAAACCTGCTTTTGAATTTCCTTTTGTGATGGGAAGGCCAAGGACAAGAAAAGCCTGGGCCTTTTTACTTCACCAAATAAATGTTTAGTTCCTTTGAATTTTCAAAATACAGATTTTTTGTGTTGCATTGTCTTCCATTTCTAGACTGTCCTATGCTTCATGTTAGGAACTGCTTATGTTGCATGAAGCCCTAGACATTTCTTCTGATTTGCCACCAATTTTATCTGTGCCTTCAGTCACAGTTAGCTGGCAGTGGGAAGTTGCTCTGACAGCTTTGCCCACACCTTTATTATTTCCGTTAAGATGTGTAAGTCTACATTTCACCTCTCTCCTGGAGTCCTATTAGGCAGTTTTCCTTTTTTTTTTTCCCCTTGAAATTTATTCCTTCAGCTACTTAGGCAACTTACTAGCTGCTGGCAAATGAGGTATCATAGCTCATACAAATTGCAATTTTCCTTTGATTGGTAACAAGATGAGTAGCTCAGACTGCTGTTCCTCCTCCTTCAGATTTTGATCTGGCACTTCAGGCAGGATGCTTATCCATACACGTCCAGGTCACAAAGCAGCCAGTCTCCTAAAGACACATTATTTGACATCTTCAGTTGCTCTTTCTTTGCAGAATAAAACTCAGCAGGTCCCTCCAAATTTTGAAGAGAGACCTCAGGGTTCTTTTTGACTTCTCAGGTTCTATTCCTGCTCCGACTCTTAAATGCCCAGACAGGAAGTATAGTCACTGTGCAAATGAAATGGTGCGGCTCTAATCAGTACCCCTGAAGGTGTGCCAAAATCTCTGACTTCGTCTTTACTGACTCAGTCCTCTTTGTCCAAATGTGGGAGTTACTTAGCAAAGCAAATGAGACATTGTCAGGATTCTGCATACTCTGTGCCCTGAGGCTTTGTAATTGCTGACTTCTCACCATCTTAACCAGGGAAAGGTAATACTCTGTTATAAGTACCTGCTGCAGCAGGTGGTGGCTTCCCTTTTGATTTTGAGAGTCAGAGAGACCTCTCCGTGTTTTGGGAGGAAAAAAGTTTTATGAAAGCTAGGAAAACAGCAAAAGCAAAAGAATAGAAGCTCCTCTGGGCCTTATGAAAGCTGAAAGTCTTAATTTACTTTTTGCTCGTCTTACATCATGAGACAGTGAGTCTGCAGAAATGGTTTAACTGTCACTAAATTAGCTTGTCAATGTTTTACCTGCTAGAAGATCCACTCTGACAGATGGCTTAAACCATTTCAGCCAATTAGATCATGATTGGGAAACTCAGGACCACATTCTTGAAAAGATTTTCTGCAATATTAGGTCATTCAGTGTTGTTTTTGCAAGCGGGGGAGGGGGTAAAAAGGTGCAGAATACCTTGAGAAATGTTACTTTCCAAAGCCAACCTATGTCTGGATCTTCATTCCAGAAGAGCCTTACGAGACAAATTCTTGTATTAGGGCCTGCAGTTGTCAGAGCCAAGATAAAAACACCCTCTTTGGTTTGGTCAAGGTCACAAATATTATCTGGACAGCCTCTTTGAGGCAAGTTGTCATGTGTTTGTCCTTAATGTTCTTGTATGTAATCAATTGTGCTTCACAGCAACTGGATATTCTTTGGGATATACTGCCCCAAGATACAGCGAAACCTATTCCCCCTGCCCACTTCATTTGAGTTTTGCTATTATTTTAACTGAAAGAAGCAGAGACACCCCACTCCTTTATTTCTCATGTACTATACACAGGAATAGAAAGCAGGTTCACTTATGTGGTAATGCTGGGACTTAAGAATTAGGTGTATGTACTTTCAGCCATGTGCATACACACTACATATGTCTCAAAGTAGCTCTTCCTGTTAAATAAGTTGTCTAAACATTATCTGCACAAACAGTAAGCTGTTAGATCTTAGGCTTACTGTACTTTCAAAAGGCTCCTCCTAACGGAAGGGACTTCTGGAATCATAATCCATAGTTCTGCTCTTAGGAGCAATGGGGATATTGAATCCCTTCTGGGACTTTAGAAAGACTGGTCTTATTGAGGAAATGCTGACAGAACTTCATTCTACATGAGATATTTTTCCCCAGCTTCCAACTTGACCTTGCTCATGGCCGGAGTATTTTCCTTTGCTCTTGTACCTTCATCTTAGGTACTGCTTTGTCCTCCTAGGTGAATTCCTTCCTAAATGAGACCACTTATTGCCCTTCAGACTCCACTGTGCTGTGTAAAAAAAAGTCAGCCTTGTAGTTTTCTCTTATGAGGTCCACTCTGGTCTGGTCAAGATAGTAGCTCCTCTCAGCAACTCTGTTAATAATTGCCTCTTGCTTTAATAAACATATCGCGAAACAAATGGTCTGTTTGAGAACACAATCCAGTTAACACACCAGTGTCTTTTGGATATCAGGGTAGTGTTTGGTTTGTTGTTTTTGGAGTTGTTTAGTTTGGTCTTTTGTGGTTAGTTTTGTTGGGATTTTTTTGGGTGGTTTTTTTTTTTTTTAATTTTTCTTTCCTAGCCATGTTGTAATGCTCCTCATTAATAAGTTAATTGTTCAAAAGATGAAAATTTATTTTTTCCTATGCTGTTTCCATCTGATGAGCTCCAAATCTAATGCAAAAATTCTTACTACTCTGTTAGTGATTGACCTTGCACTCTGTACAGTTAAATGTCACTCATTTCCATTATTCCAGTCCTAGAGATCTTCTATTTTTTTCTTGCATGATATTATAATTCTTTGTATTGAAAAATACCTTCAACATTGTCATCTGCATATTTCATCAAGCAGTTCTGATTTCTTTTCTGATTAAACAATGTGGGCCTTAAGAATGAGCCATGAAAAATTTTAGCAGTCCCAGACAAGGGATAAATCTGTAACTATAACCTGTTTCTATCTTGTATAATTAGTTCCCTTCCCCCTGTACAGCTTTCCTTCTAATTCCCATCTTCTTCAACTTCACCAGTAATTTGCTGTGGCACTCTGCCAGTTCCTTCTCTTGTCTGGATAAGAGAGAACTACTCTTTTTATTTTTCTCTTCTGAAAAATCAGATACCTTAACAAAGATAGCTGTTGATGTAAGACTGCATTAGCTTGGTAGCTGGGTCGTTTTTATTCTATGTTCCATTTTCAAAATGTCTTCTGATCCTTGTGTCATATAGAGGTTACCTTAAACATGAGGGGATAGTTGGGAGAGGAAACAATCCCAGCTGTGAACCAGGTACTTTCAGGCCTCTTGGAGGGATACTTAATAATATAAGTGTACTGAGGAAGTGGGGATCCCAACTACATCGACTTCACTGTAATGTCAAAGTTAGAAGTCTAGTCAATCAAGATGCCTTTCAGGCAGTGGAGAGAAAATAGATGTCTGTGGGACATGATTTCAGTCTTTAAGGAGTAATGATTAAGGCTCCATCAAGACAATAGCCTGCTCTTGTGAGTCTTGTATAAACTTGGTCACATGAGGTTTCTCAAGGCCTTCTAAAGAGTGATTTTCCAGCACAAACTCAGTTCCAGATTTATCAGTTCCAGATGCTTTTCATAGTCTCCTGGCATGTCCTATGGCATTTTACCTTCATAATACACCTGTAGGCCATCTACCAGTGATCAATCATCAGGAATGTGGATAGTTTTGATTTTTAATATTAACATTAGATGGTGCAAGGCCCTTTTCTGTAAATGGTTGGAAGGCACTCATATTCTGTAGGTTTAGGCCCTAAAATTTTTGCAATTTAGGGTAAAATAATTGTTGAGAGAGATCATTAAACTCATTAACTTAAGCCTGGATAATATTCCTTTGGGGAATTGCTGCAGTCATATGGGAACTCTAACAAACATCTTACATCAAATACAATTCAGAGGCCTAGGTTTGTTGGGGTAGTCCTTGGCACATGAGTTCAGAACTTCAGTTTTGATAAACCATTATTATTTAATCATTCATATCACACAGTCACTGCAGAGACTGGAAACTCTCAACTGCAGATGAGCACACTTCAGTTGACTCACACCTGGAATGTCCCAAACATGGCATTTTAATCATTATTGCTTTCTTTTTGTTTCTTTTTTTGGGCTTTTGTTTGTTTTTTTGTTTTGTTAACAGACACTTCCAATATATAAAAATATAAAAAATTGTGGTATTCACTTTTTATTTTTAGAAAATGATATTGCCAAGAGATACGTCCTATTGCCAGGAAATAATTGTACTATTGCTTCATCCCCTCCCCCCAATATGTTATAAAAATATTATTTATAAGAAAGTTATATTTATTTGTGTTGTTTACAAAAGCATAATATATAGAAATAATTTAAATGTTGTTGTAATCTCAGTAGTGATATAGCAAAAAAACAAACAAACAAACAAAAAAACCACACACATTTTTCCCTGTGTTCAACTTAACTTTTTAAACAATTTTAGATTTTTCAGATCACTTTAAGACTGAGGACTACTTTAAAGGAGAAAATAATCTCTGATAAAATATCTGATTAATCTCTGCATTTAAATGAAGTTTCTTACAAATTATTCTGAATATGGGACAGAAAATCACTTCATTTTATCATTGTTAGCACATTTTGTTCTAGGGAAAATATCAACTAAGCTGTTCTTATAGTCTCTTTGGCATGAAGTTTTCCAGAAAGCTGCACAAAAAATTCCAAATTGGGGAGCAAATATTTTGTCAAACTGGGAGAAAATATTTTACCATATACCCTGGGACTTAGGTAAAACTCATAAAAATGTTGTACCTAGCCATTTTAATTTAGCAAAATTTGCCTATAATAGACTTTTCCATGCCCAGATGCTGGCTGATATTAAGTCCACAACTTTAGCAGTCTCTTCACAACGTTACACTTGAGCAGAATTCTTAAAAACTATATTATCAGCAGTAAGAGCTCGCTTGAGGAAGTAAAATAGATTACACAGAAATTGTTCGAATCTTGTAACTTTTCCAAGGTGAGGGAGAGACCAGGGGAGGCGAGGTGCATGGAAATTTGCTCCTCACTACTAGGACTACATGCTATGCAAGAATCCAGGCACAGAATCAACCTTTGTGTCTCAAAAATTTCTCTCATCCATTCCTGTGACAGCTTCTGGTTAGTGAAGGGTGTGTGTGACGGGTGGGTGAGTGTGTGTTTTAAAATTTTCAATATGGAAATTTATGTATCAAATTCACTTCTTTAGCAAAAAACACATTTGGAAGCGTGGTAGTATTCAAAATCCAGTCTCACTTGTGGTTCTAAACTGAGGAATAGACAATCCTGCCCAATTCAAAGTATTTCCTGAGTGCTGTGGTAGGATCAACAGGCAGGAAAAAATCCTGAAATGTAGTGAGAGCTATCCTGCGTCTGGAAGAGGCTGAGAATGGACTATGATCCATGATGATGTCTACCAGTTTATACTTTGAGTGACAGTAAAGACTGGTCAGAGATTACTGATGTGAAGTGGAAGAAATTTTAGAAGGGGAAGAAAATAATATAATTTCCATAAATTCTCATAGACAATGACTGGAGGTGTTAAGCACAGCAATATAGTTGTGGTCTTTGGGTTGCTATGCTGCAATCCTGAGAAGTTATGGCTTCATTTTGACCCTGGGTCAGTGACACCAGTAGAAGATAGATGTCAGTAACTTTAGGCAAAATCAAGCCATGATGGTCATTCACCATTTTTAATCATTCTGTGGTTGGTTATATGAACCTTTCTAAGAAAAAAATTTCCCCATTCACTGTATGGGATACATGAAATGATGGATTTTAAGAATTGTTAAGCATTATAAGGATTTAAAATTTCAAAGCCAAGGGGAGGACTTCTGTTTATTAAATATTTTTCCTTTATCAAAAGGATTCAGTTAAAATTTTCTCATATGCACTGATATAATTGCTTAAATATGTTTCTGGTAAAAAGACCTAAAGTTCTGTCTCATTCAGATTGTATTAAAATCATCCTGCTCTTACTTGAGAGTATTGCTAAACTTCTCCAACTCTGACATCCTCTTAAATATTCCCTTGGAAGAAACAGGACATGACAGCTATTATTTATCTCTGTGATATAGATTTAGCACATTTAATATACGGAATAAAGCACAATATTAATAAATTGCACAGAAGAAGAAAACAAGATACTGCCAGGTCAGTGAAGTGTAAACAGTAAGAGGACTGAAAAAGAGGCAAAAGAGGACTGAAAATAACCCCAAAGAAACCAGTTCCCTTCCATGCCTCTCTAGGAATCCTGTATAACATTTTAATCAAGAAGGGCTAAGTTCAAAGGTCTTTTGAGATAGTGTTAGAGATGCTGTGGAAGCTAAGGCTGCACAGAAAGACAATACATACCTGGGAAGTTATTAATTCTTTTAAAAGTACTGTTTTATCCTTTGGTACTGTGAAACCCCATACAAGAGATGCATAACCCACCTTTCCTTATCCAGCTCCATAAATGCACACTGTATCTTTTGTTGCAAATCCTCAGCCCTATACACTTGGGATAAGCAACTGCCTAGTGGCAAATCGTTCAGAGAAAGAGCACTGAGGAACTGAATCTGGTAATTGCTCCGAATTCATTGTTACCCACTTCATTTCATACAGTCATGGCCAAGTCCTCCATCTGTCTCTGTGCTCCAACAATGATTTCAGAACACTTGGAGCTGAAACCAAACCGTGGGGTTTTTTCTTTTTTATTTTTTTTTTCTTTTTGGTTGGTGTCTGGGCTCTTACCATCACAGCCCTTGATTAAATGACAGCTTTTTGTTTTCATTGTCTTACCTTCTATTCCCATTCAGTTCTTGACAGCCTTCCCTCTCAGCTGAATACTGTTATCACTTCTTTATTCTAATCCTCTCCCTAGCTGCCTATATTATCACCCCTCTGTTTCAGAACTTGGATACTTACCCTTTAATCCATTAATTGGCTTTTTACCCTCAGATCTCTTTGCCTCCTCTGAGTGCAACCTGACTCTCCCAGCCACCACACACCCACTTTGTTCTCTGTCTGTCCCTCCCTTGCACCTCCTGGCTTTGACTACATTTTGGTGCTACTTTCTCTTCTTTCCAGATAATCTTGTGCTTTATTTCTTTTCACAAAGGAGGGCTCTCTAGTTCAATATCACTTTCAGCATTGCTTCTGTTTCCTCTCCGTGTTTACGTATTGCCTTTCTACATTGCATTTAAACAAGGGTACATGTATATAACAGGAATAATCTCTGCAGCAAATATCTGTGTTGCCCTCAGAATAGGTCCATTTCCTTATCGGGGTTCAAAAGTGTTGGGCAACTTAATAAAATATGGGTTGTTACACAGCAAACATATTGACTTAAACGAGATTATCTTTTGATTGTGTCAGGTTTCTATTACTGTTTGCATGCAGTGGAAGTGTACATTTCTTAACTTTTTTTTTAAATCGTGTACTCTTTGTGTGTAAAATCTGTTTGTATTAAAAGGAAATACTTTGTCTGGTAGCACTATTTAGTCCACAAATAATATTGCTTTATTTTAAGAAACCCTGACTGCTTTATTTTTCCTTCATCAAGATTTGAAAATATTGACTATACTACAAAGAGGCTTGCTAGTCTTTTTGTTTTGTTCTCTTTGATGTTTTCTTTATATAGTATGTATGAATACACACATTTGATATTTAGCAAAATAGGGAAAATTATCCTGGTGCTAATGTACACAAAGCTATTACACCCAGTCATGGTTAATAGCACTAAATGGATTTAGAGTGAGGAGTCTAGACTGAAATCCTGTCAGCATCTGCCCCTTCCCCAGTAATTTATTTGGGGTTTGCACCTGCAGGTGCTGAATTGGGACTGAATTCATACAGAATTTTTAACTTGGATAGCAGGCAGTGAAATAGTAACATTTAAGAAGAGCACTAAATAAAAGTGACTGCGTTGCCATTAACTCTCCCTCCTTCCTTGTCAATCTTAAAACAATAGAATCCTGATTATCCAGGCTCTTCCCAAGGGGATCTCCTTCTCTAATTAACTCCCTAATCTATTGGCACCCTGATTATTAGATGTATCTTGTGCTGCCTGGTGCGTTTCAATGTTAGCAAGCTTTCATAAAATATTTCAGCTTTAGCTCATGCATTGGCTAGTGTACCTTTAATACTTCATGTGAGTGGCACTCCTTTCTTTTCCTCCATGCTTTGGAGCTTTAAAACCTTTCTGAAAAGGCAGTAGGTATGTAAAGTCCATGAGAACAGCAGAACTATAAAGGTAACTTTGCAGAGATTAGAAGAAGTCCCCTATTTGCCTGTCTCTCTGTTCCTATGTCCCATGCATGCCATAAGTTGCAGCTGGAAATCCTTCACTTTTAAGGATATGCATATGTATCTACAGGCATCTCCAAAGGTGAGAGGTTCTAACCCATTGTATCACACATCCATCTCTAATAAAAGAAAAATAAATTGCTCTTCTCCCATAATAATTTTTTTTTCAAAGTCAGAATGCACTTAATTCAGGAAATCAAACCAGCATGCCCAGGCAGATCTTTTCCTTCTTTTCACATGGAAGAGCTCAAATCCCATGGGAAAGAGGGAAAGAAAACCAGTTAAATTTTTTTTATCAAAATCTCTGCACCTACATCTTGGCTGTATATATTTTAAGTCTCAAACATCCCCCATTGTTTATTTGAGTAAGGTTTTAATTTTGTTAAATGGCAGACCCCTTATTCTTTGGGGATTTTTTTCAAATATTTTTAGTATTGGGTATTCCCTTCTTTGTTTCATTCCATGGAGTATCAGCATGTGCAGTTCTCTTATAAGAGAATGCTTTTTAGTTGTTCAAATTGAAGTCTGTCGTCCATACATAGTCTTGTAAAGACCTATGATGTGCCTCTTGTCCTACACCTAGAAATGTGCCTTGGTGTGGTAGCTTTCAAGCAGATGCACATCAGTGTGTAGACTCTTTTCAACGTGCTCAGCCTGGATCTGTCATTCATGCGTGTGCAGTTCACAGATGGATGTGGTGGCCTTTTTGTGGTCTGTGAAGTCTGTGTTTTGTATGCATGGAGCCTTGCACTAGTCCTGCTCATGTGTAGAGATGAAGGCGTGGAAGGTGTTTTCATAAATCTCTCCAGGATTTCCCTCCAGTATTGACAGCAGCCTATATATTCTTAACATCAGCAGGCAGTGAACCCTAAAAACTGTGTACCAATCATGTGGTGCAAAAGAGAGCAAAAGACAGAAAGGTAAGAGAGATCATAGTAGTAAATATGTGCTGTAGGAAACCTTTATCCACTGTATGCAATATTTTCATTCAATTCATAGTAACCTTAAGGTACCATTGGGGATGCTAAAAAGCTTTGTAAAGACACAAGTGTTTTTCATGAAATGAATTGATAGTCTTTGAAATACATAACCCTCCCCACCCACCTCTGACTGCTCTCTGTAACAGCCTGTATAATTCAAGACTGAATTTTAACTTAGTTATTCATAATACTATTTATTTCTTGTTCATTCTTTCCTTCTTTTATAACTATTTCTGAATTTTATGGACTTCTCATAAAACACTGTAATGCTAATGCTAAGGGTGATTTTTAAAAGGTGCTTCAAAAATATAGATGTTTAATATGCAGCTGCTCTCTTAAGGGGCAAAAGGTTTCTTCCTGACACTTCTTACAGATTCTGTATTAAAAATCTTTTCTTTTTCCCTCAGCTGTCAATATTTAAGGAAGTACTCTTTCATGTTTTCTATAATCCTGTTAAAAATAGTAGGCATCTCCTGTATCTGTGGCTAGACATACAGCATGGTGCAAAATAATCTAAACACTCAAGGTTTGTTTGCAGATTTTCTCTAATGAAAAAGGCTCAAGATATATAATGAGACAGCCCCTCTGATACAGTTAATCAGTATCCACACAAGTTGATCCCTTGAATGCATTACATGATTCATAAGAAATTGCTTAGTACATAAGAAATTAAGATTGAGTAATATTTGCTGATGTCTAATTTTTCAGCTACGAAATCTAGCACTTTTAAGGAAGAAGAGGGGTAAGAGGTCCTCACTTATGTTCCTCTGCTCTCTGCAAAATAGAATAGTTTAAGACACAGCTATATTGCAAAAACATTTCTGAATACTGAGTAGAAAGGGTTCTTTCATTCAGTTGAATATCAGAGGATTATGGCACCATGCCTAAACTGTAAAAATATTTTGATTTCAAAATGTGTTTAATAGGTCATACTTTTACAATCAGAGCTTAGAGTTAATTACTATGTCTAGTCTCAAAACAGGTCTATGGTAATAAGTGTCTCACTAAATCATTGTCTTCACTGTGTCTAAACTGTCAGGGTGGGGATTTTCAGAGGTGCCTGATCAATACATAAACACAAATCCTGTTAAACCTCTCCATGGTGCTGGTGAGCAGTTATGTGCTTTAGAAATCAGTCGTTCTTCAGCCCAGGTCCTGTTTTATTTTGCACGGGAATAGTCGAAAGGAAAGGAAAGAAAGAACACCGTGTCCTCAAGCGTACTTGCAGAACAGTAGGTCAGGACACCTTGCTAATGGGGAGGAAACGTGCTCAGACCTGCAGGGAACAGCTCAGGAAATTCCTTTTCCAGGGTAGTGGGTGTTTTGTCATACAGGATGCGCTGTCCTTAGCACCTATCCTGACAAGGTGGCTGTGGCAAAAGTGTTCAGCCAGAAGTCATTGCAGTGCTCCATCATTGTGGCAAAGTTCTAAAGCAAAACAAAATTGGAGGTGTGAGGGAAGGCATCGGTAAACTTGGTTTTTTGAAGGAATGAAGTTTGGAAAAAGAAGAGTTAAAGTTACTGTGGCTGTAATATACAAAACAACCTCTTTTGGTCTTTTAAATCTTCACAGCTCTTTTACAACAGGTTCTCTTCATGTCTAGAAAATGCAAATCTCTGGGCTCCTAAGAGCAACTGAATAGGGATACGTATTTCATCTTAAAACAAAGAGTGAAGAGAAAAAAAAAAAAGAAAGAAAAAGTTATTCAAAGGATTTTGGAAACAGGTGTTCTAAATCAACATTAATTGGATTTCAGTTAATTATTCCTTATACTTCAGGGATTATAGGAAAGGAATAAGGGGGAAAAAGTAAGAACAACTTCTCTGACACAGTAATTGCTCTAATATTATTTAAGCCGAGCAGTCCCTCATTCCTTTCCCCCCCAACCCACATAAATTGGCCTCCAGATGATACAGAGGCTAGGGAATAAGAATGAAGTAAAAAGGCAAGACACAATCTTTGGAAGCCACCTTTACTTGGGAGGGTGGTTACAAATTTAGTCTGTTATATATACCATCTTCTACCTGTAATTAGTAAGATAAAGACAACTGCTAAAAAGCTGTTGTGTCTTGATTTTGGACACTCCCTTTCTCGTATGAATATTATGTGATTCTCCTGATACTTTATTTCTTGCAGTGTATGATCTATCCACACAGTTTAGAAGGTTTCTCCAGGGCTGACAGAGAAAGACTGGGTGGAAGACAGGACATTATTAAGGATTGTATTTTGGCTTCCAGCTTTCTGTTCTAATTCCTCATGGGAATGAGTCTACATTTTGCCCAGCATTGGCACTGGTATAAGAGTTGACGTGAAAAATTGTATATGGAAAGTTTTAGTTCACCTCTGAGAACTAACTAATTACAAATTTAAAAGAAGTGGGAGAGGGGGTGAGTGAGACAAGATAAAATGAGATTTTTGAAATTGTTATGAATTGGAGCAGTCAAAAGAAATTACTTTTAAAATTTAACTGCAAGTAAGGTGCTGGGGGTTTTTTTGTTGCCTTTTTTTTTTTTTAATTTGGGTTTAAACTTTAAATTTTGCAAAATTTTGTCTGATCCCTCTTAGTTTTAAATTGATGAGGGTGGGGGCAGGTGTGACTACTGCTAGTCTCCTCTCACTGTCCAGCTTGAGAGAAGTGAATAATAATTGTGATAAAAGTAACAGATTTTCAAAGTTATTTTTAAACTTTAATATGATACAATAATCAGAGCTTCTAGTAACAACTAAGATAATGTTTTACATGTTTTTTGCCTTAACAGTGTATCTTTGAAGAACTCTCCATCCCATATGTTTGATGTATACATGAAATGTGTCACTTTTGAACAGGAGATATAGTCAAGTTATATGTGAAATTATTTACACAGCAAATTTTAAAGATTTTCGAAAGCCTAATGAAACTTGCCTGAGGGCAGTTAGAATTTGCATTCCAGCTTCCTGCATGTGTGACAAGTTGCTACGTATCTCAGTTTAAAAAAATTGGAAGGGGATTTCCTACATTCAGTAGTTCTTATCTATGACTGTGGTATATTACTAAGGAGATATACCAATGCCCACTATATGTGTCAGCATATTTACCACCCCTACAAACAGATGGGAACATAATTACATCACATCTACAGTCACTCCTTTACCTGGCTTCTGTACATATTTGCATAAGGTCCTGACAGGAACTTTAAAGATCTGAGATTTTTAAAGAGCTTATGAAAATATTATTCTTAAATTAAAATTATCTGTTATAACCCAAATTTCTACCACACCTGCATGAAATTTGTAAGAACAGATGCTTTTGTTGCTGCTATGAAAGCACAGCAGAAAGCAGTAGTGAAAAGAGTGATTTCATGTGTTGGTAGCTTTCAGAGGATTGGGCAGATATGTGTCTGTATTGTGTTAGCTGCTCTTATTTATCTCCTTAACCCACAGCATTTAGATGGCATCATTTCTCATACTGTGCAGATGATAGTACTACATTCTGTAGGAAGAAAGTATTTCTTTATCAAATACCACCATTTCTAACAGACAATGAAGTGCAAAAAAAGTCTTTAAAGTTTTGTTCAATAAGTTTAAAAATACAATATTAAACATATATAGAGAAAATGTGTGTAAGCTATATATGCATCAGTACTTAATCTCTGCTTTCTAAAATGTGACAGTTCATAGTTTTTCTCTTGGTCATCAGTGGTGGGGGTTTTTTTGTTTTTTTGGTTTTTTTAATCTACTGCATTCAAGCTTTATTCTTGCTTGTACAAAATGTGTTTTTACTTTGCAAATGAATATGCAAACATTTCCTTTGAATTAAAGAAAAAAAAGAAGACATTAAAAAATTCTGTTTCAGGTTTTTTTCCCCCCAAATCAATTCCCTCAGTATCAGGTTGCAGGAAAGTATTCCTCAAATTAAATATTCAATTCATAGCCCAGATGTGTTTTATGCTCTTTTACACTGTACATATCTCAGCACTAGTGGCATTTTAATGCTCAGAGTTCTGCAGGGTTCTGGTTTTTTTTCTGCCTCACTTTTTCCCTTTGCTCCCTCATCTGACATGTCTGACCTCTGCTAAAATCTTCACCATGGTGTATAGGTGATAATTGACTGCTTTTTAAAAGGCACTTTTTGTATCAGCTGAGTGCTGCTTGTTTGAGATGTGAACACATTTCATGGACAGACTCAAAGCCTGGTTGTGCTCAGTCATATATGCAAAAAAATACATTGTTAGTTGTCTGTAATCCCTAGCCCATGGTGGTTCTCTCCAGTTTATATGTGAGAAGAGATGTGCTTGTTTAATCACAGAGCAGATGCGGGGCCTAAGGGCCTGACCCAAAGCCCATTGAAATCAGTTGGAATCCTACCGGGGGTTTTAATGGCCCTACATGTTTCGATAAAACACCTGACTCGTTTTTGTGAAAACTAAACTAAACAAACAAACAAAAAGGAACTTATTTTTTCTTTCCTCACTCCTTTCCCATTTGCCTCAGGAGGAAAATCCTGCCCTGTACTCTAAACACAATGTAAACAATTTAACAACCTCCACCTGACAACTATTCTGCTAAGAAAGTGTTACAATAGAAAGCTGGAACATGGCTTTATAGCACTGGGGTGGCTATGGTACCTTTCTGCACCATGAACATTTTCTGATAATACTTTGCATGTAAGGGTTGAAGTGTTTGCACAGAAAACAGTTTGTATACAGCGTGGTCTTAGGACTACATGCTAAAAATATCTGTGGAGTCAGTGTAGTCTATTTGTGAAATATAGCAGGAGAAAATATTTATGAGCACCACAGGACATGAAGCTCAAAGTGCAGTCATTTCTAAATGAAAATTATGTGACAGTTCATCAGTATTTAATGCTAACATTGCTTGATCTAGACATAAAGAATTTAGCAGCCATTTATCATAGCATACAGTACTGTTCATTTCCTGATTTGCTTAGAATACATTGATGTTTTAATCTCAACAGGAGCCACAGGTCTAATTTTAGCTATTTAATGAAAGGAAAATCCAGCGAGAGACGGATTTTTCACATGGCTATTAGAAGCCTACTCCCACAACTTGAATTGGTTGGTCTTTTTAATGCTCGCTCCCAGAAGCCACTGCTTGGTCCCTGCGCCAGATGCAGGTGTTCCCTTGTGCTGTCAGCCAGGAATGATTAATGAGGATTTGCCCCTACTGAAAGCAGTCTTTGGAGCATTGTTCAGGGCATCTGTGGAACTGTCGGGGGAGACAAGGACACAAGTGAACAACCAATTATTTGGCCATCACTGAGGCAGCATGAAAAAGACATCAAATTGGACAGAGGAGCAAAGCTTTTGTTTCATGATCATATTTTTAGGTGTTAATAGTAACAGAGGAATTCTACCTGTTTTGTTTTGCCTTTTTTTGCCTTTTTTTTCAGGGGAGAGGGAAAGGGCTCAAGCACTGCTTTAAAGCTAGGAAAGGATGTGCAAAAGAAACACAGACAAAAACTGATCACAGTCCTTTAAAAGTGTTGAAGGGAGGAAAACACATGGAATCGATTTCTTGGTGGTTGCACTGTGTTTATAAAAAACACTGTTTTGGTCAGTTAACATTAGGGAACCCGGGCTAGGAATTCTGTGAGGAGGAGGATTTCTTATGCAGGGAGCTTCTTAATGGCTGTCCAAATACAACAGTTCAGGAGCCGGGGCTTTAGCATGGGGTAGTGCAGGGAAGTGTTACATTAGGATTCTGAAAAAGAAAATGTGAGGGAACAAAACCAGAAAACATTTGCAAGACTGGGTTCAGCATTCAGCCTGCATCCCTCTTTCTGTCTCAAGGAAAACACACTTAGGTGCAGAAGAGTGAGGGAAAGAAAGAGGAACAGAATTGAAAGTGCCCTGCCTGGGCTTAGACTTCTGCATTTTTATATTTACCAAGAATTGTAATTATAAATACTAATTTTAAGCTAGAGGGAAAGGATTTTCAGAACAATCCAATTACTGAATGACTTATTTGTAAAATACATAATAGCTCCGTCCTGTCAAGCCTCTTTTTACCACAGTATTAAGAATAAAAAAGTTAATTATACAGCTTAATTTTAATGAGGAATTGGATGTTTTAGTGACTAATAATAAATATAGAACAATTTCTTCTGAGGTATTGTAATTAATATTTACAGTGGCTAATTCCTAACCTCAGAAGTTCCTCTGTCCCCACACATTCACACATGAAAAGGAGTTTGGATCCTGAAACAATTATCAATCATAATTCCCAACTACTCCTTAATGAAGAAGAAATTAATATTTCTAAATTAACAGTTCAGTTATATTTGAGTACCTGGATTTAGGTTTATTTTTTGGGGTTTTTTTCCAATTATTTACCATTTAATGGCTGTAATTTATCAAGGAGGACTCATGGAATTCATAAAATTATTTGAATCTCCATGCAGAAGGCCACTTTCCTTACCCAGCTGGTTTGTAGGAAGTTTTAGTAAGCACAAAGTTTTTGCTTCACATTTAGAATGAGTCAGCACAGGTAAAAGTTTGATTTATGGTACTCAGATTTTCCGAATTTGTCATCTCAGTGTCAAATGGCTGGGTCTGAAACCTGAACAGTCAACTGCACTTTCTATTTATTATAGGATATTAATTTTATTAGAAAACAATATTAAAAATAATAATTAAATACAAAGTATTTAATAGCCACTTAAAGAAAGAAAAAACCAATACAGTACACATGTAAATGGAACCTTTGTATTTAAAGAATATCACATATTTCTTCATACCACCCAGATGAAAGTCTTGCTCAGAAAGAAATCGTTAAACAACCTGAGAATCTTTAGGATATTCCAATATTTCTGATAATTGTGCAAATTGTACTCTAGAATTTTACATGGGGAATAGCCTCAATACCAGCCCTTGAACTGCAGTACTACTGCAGGTCTGTCCTTTTCCAGGAGTACAGTCCTCTGCAAAGGACTCTGACACCTGAAACCAAGCTCTGTCCCCTCCTGCCCTTGGTACATGTGCCTTTGGTATCTGTGCTGGAACATGCAGTGACTTTATTAGTAGCTATAATATCAGTGCGCAGACACCCTCAACTCTCTTTCCTTCTTGTCAGGAAGAGAAAATAGCATCAACAGCACGCCCCTGTGTCTGACATTACTCGATGGAAGAACAGTCTCAGACTCCTCCTGGGCATGATGGAAGTGATGGAAGTAAAATATTGCCAGGAACTAAAGGAATGATTATAGCATCTCTAAAGATGCTATTTGCCTGTGACTGTCAAAGTGCTGAACTGGGTATCCTAATCCTAGATAAGTAAATAGAAAGGAAACTCCCTGCTGCTATAGACTGTGCTGAAGACTGCACCTTTTCCTGCCAGGCATGGACTTTGCCACAGGTATTCAAGTGTTGCTTAGCACTCTGTTGTATTACTTCAGACTCTTCTACTTGGAGTTGTCATCTGGAGAGAATAGAAACGTCCGATGTGAAAGCTTGAAGGTGAAATTTCTGAGTAACAGCCTGTTGTTTACATGTGCCAGCAGTGTCCAGCATTGGAATGTCCTCCAGGATGTGGGCATTCTCTCCAAATCTCTCGGTGGGTGGGCACCTTTGGGATGGTGCTTGTGTGAGCCCCCACGGGAGGTCCCATGGGAAAAAGATCAGGACAATACTTTAAAGACAGGGCTGAATCCTTTTTGTGGAGGTTCTTTGGCCTGAAAACAGGGACAGGATTTTCCAGGTAGTGCCCATAATGGGAACACCCCTTTTTGCATACCATTTCCTCCAGTACAGTGACATCTCTTCCATCCATTACATTCCTCTGCAATCTGCATGCTTTTCAAAAGTAATTATGTTTCTTCCAGTGCTTGTGCTCAGGTTGATACCTGTTGTATTATGATGTTTTCCCTATAAACTCTTGGGTATGTATTTTCATGATACTTCAATAAAAACATCAAAATTTAAATTCAAAGCAAACCAAAAACAAATGGGCAGGAACATATGGAAAGGGATAAACCCACTAACATCTTTATTATGAGTGTTGTTTGCTAAAAACATTAGCTTTGGTTTAGCTTTATCCACTGCAGATTTATTTTACAAAACTATAAAAAAATTCAAAAGCTGTCACTTATGTTTTTACAAGGATCTCCAATACTCTGCAGACTGCATGACTATGAAGTAGTGGATTAGTATGAGGTTAGTACCCTTGAGATGATTTTCTTCCATGTTCTCATGGATCTTTGCAGTTCTTTTGATGAAAAAGTTTATTTGTCTCTAAATAGCATAGCTACTGTAATAAACTCTTAGGGAAAAATAAACCAAAACAAAAAGAGAAAAATCAGTAAAGCTCAAGTAAATATTTTGTAGCTTTTAATATCTAATATTTAACTTTCATGCTGGAAAGAATGAGGCTTGTTGGAAACATACTTTGATTATGGGTGAGCATTTACTTCTTTTATTTATGCTAAGTAAAATCTAACAGCAATATGCTCAAAAATTCAGGAGTGTCAGGAGTTGTGTTTTGTAGAACTTTTGACCATTAGGATTTCTCCCTTTGCCCCATCTCCTGCTAGTGTAACACAGCCTGATGATTCTGGTCACTACAGCCAGTTTGTCTCCGCTGGTGGTGACGGTGATGAAACTCCTAAGACTTTTGTGGCTGTTATTGCCTCCAGGCCTGAAATGAAGGGAGGCTGCAGACAACTGGGGCAATGTCATTAGAAACTCATCAGCGCTGGTTGTTAATGAACCATTTGATAAAGCAGAAGGAATTCTCTCTGCTGTTTGCACTAACCACAACAACAACAAAAATGACAACAACAAAAAGGGTAAGGGTAAAGGTTTGGATGCAAAAATACTCCCCTTTGCAGGAGCAGTGTGAATCAGCTGCAGTTTGTTTTGCCAACATGCACATGACCTGGTATAGGGATAGGCAGGGTGGGCAGGAATTTTGCAGACGACATTTCTATATTGATTTTATATAATAGTGCTGGTACGTGCTTGGTTTGGGGTGCAAAAATTGCAGTGTGAACTGCTTAAGTTCTGGGTCTTTGGCAACAGAGAATTGTGAGGCTAAATAAGACTTCAGTTCCTTTACCCTCAACAGCTGATTTTTGCACCTGAAATCCCAGAGCTAACAGCTTGGTAAGTTTGTGCTCACACATAGGTATATATTCACTTATAAAATCTGTTTTGTCCAAAAATCCATCTTATATCCATAGAAAACTATCTACAGATTTTATAAACATCATTGGTTTATTTAGCTTTTATTTTTCTTCTGTGCTTAAGAGCAGGTTACATCTAGGACTGATGTGGGAGGTCAAAGGGCTTTTCTACTCCTATAGCCCCCAGTTGGTTTTTTCCCCAGCATAATTTCCCACCAGCATACTTTCCCACCATTTCTTGATTTGACTTTCTTCTTTCTAATCCCTCATTTCATGCAGGTTTTTTTAATTCTTAATACCACCTTGTACACATATTCTTTTCCTTTTTCCTCCCCCCAACTCCTCACATCCTTCATTCATTAATTCCCTTTGCATCCTATTTCAATCTGCACACTTTTTCCTGTCTTTTTTTTCCCAACGCATTTGTTTGTCTTCCATTCATGCTATGAGTGGGAAAATAAAGTTCTTCACACCTAAGGAAGCAGTTCTTCACTATGATGGTGAAGTTTCAGCATCTATATTCACATATATGCTGGAAATAACAGCATGGTTAAGGGTCACTGACTATTTTTCTAGTGAGAGGATCTTTAAATTAAGAAGCTTTCCTAAATGTTCTTTGTAATGTAAAATTATTTAGCTTCAAATTACTCAGTATCAGGATATGAATTAGGCAAAATATTTCTCAGTATTTGGATGGATTATGAAGCCTCACCTTATATATCTTAATTGTTGGCATTTTCTTTGGGTTTGTATGAACTGCCAAGGTTTACAATTTGTGTGTTATTTACTTCGGTATTAAGTTCTTGACTGCTTCAGCTTATTTTATTGTCCTGTAGAGTGCTACATTAATGGCAACTATAGCAACACAAGTTGCATACATTTGTTTGGATGAATGCTACCCATCATATGATCCTTACTTAAACCACATTTTAGCCTATTTTTGGAAGCTTTAAAAATGCAGACAGTGCTCCAAATCCATATTAGAAGTAAAAAACAGATTATCAGAGTATTTTGGCCAAATAAAAAAATGTAATCTTTTGCTGGAAAGAAAGACAAACAGCATCTGAGCTGGGATGTAGATGGTTAAAAGAAGTGGTGGCCTGTAAGAATTAACAGAAAATAAATAGTACAGAAAGAATATTTTTTATGAACTACCAGAGTCTAGCATTTTCATAAACCATAATCTTGATGGCAAATCTTGAATATTAATGAAATTATGATTGTAAGAATACCAATACAAAAATATTTAAGATAATAATTTCTGAGGTTTGTATTGCCCCATTCCACCTATCAACCAATAGGAAGTCACAGGACATTTTAAGAGAAGTCTATTCAAATCAACTGCATTTGAAAAGACTACCTATATTTCAGGGGTTCCTTCAGGTTTTTACCCCCTGGATATAGATTATCTTTGTTTTCAGAATTGCTGAATCCAAAAGTACAGTCTGTAATTTTGAGTGAACTTCACCTAATTTCGAATTGCTTGAACTTAGTGACCTTGTATATTTGATTTAAGCTTCTTGGAGCTTGCTTTCAATAAAGGAGAAGAGTACAGGTGAAGGGAGAAGAGACACAAATATCCAGAAAAAAATAAAAAGCTTTATATATATGTGTGTATATATACATATATATATATATATATATATATATATATATATATGCCACCTGGGAATTACTTGCTTCTTTTTTAGTATCTTCTGTGTTTTTCAGCATAGAAGTTTTCTGTTGGAAAAAAAATAAATCAGGTAGCCATTTTTGGTCTTAATAGAATCATGCACAATCTGTTTTTTCCTTCATCAGCTGCAGCCTTAGCAGACAACTAGATGTTATGATTTATTTGTCCAGCCTTGCAGGATATTCTTCCAAAAGTGAATCATGGCATGCCAGAAGACATGGAAAATGGAGTGATCTATGTTGTTCTTCTCCTATTGTCTACTAGAAAGTCTGTCCATCCCTGATTTTAATCACACCCACTTAGTGGTCAAGCTAATTCACCCTGCCAGCCAGATGATCTAGTTTGGTGTCCACTGCTGTTATTACAGACTGGAGGTCAAACCTTTTATCTATTTTCACCAAACTCAGTGGGACACAGTTTCCTGCTGGGAGTCTTTGGAACGAGGCAATAAATCTTATTGCTAATATCCCAGTAGGTAGTAACATGTCTTCCTACAGGCATATCTTCAGAATTTTTTCAGTCTTTGTGAACATAAATAAAAACTTCTGAAAATCCTGTGGGGATTTTGTTTTATTATTTATATCTGTTATAAAGATATCTCCACTTGCTCGAAGCCTAATTGTGAATTGTCAACACAGAGTCTTCCAAGATTTTGTCTTCATTTTCATGTCCATAAAGACAGAATATAATTAAATCATGCTAACAATTTTATGGCTGCCTGTGTGTACAGGCAGTGTTTTGTGGCATTACCAATTTATGTTGCTTGTAATAGTGTGGTAATATGCCAGAACCCACTAAAAGACAATGCACGTGGATTTGGGGAATGCTGCACTATGGAGAACTTGCTTTGCCTAACAGTAATTCTTGGACATTAATTTTCTCCCTAGGATCTGAATTGATGGACACACACAGAGAGTTGTGGTCAATGACTCTATGTCCAGATGTAGCCCGGTGATAAGTGGTGCCCCTCAGGGCTCTGTCTTGGGACTGGTGCTCTTCAATATCTTCATCAGTGACAGAGTGAGATCAAGTGCACACTCAGCAAATTTGTGCAGATGACACAAATCTGAGTGGTGCAGTTGGCACACATGAAGGATGGGATGCCATCCAGAGGACCTGGACAAACTTGAGAAGTGGGCCCATGAGATCCTTGTAAGATTCAACAAGTCCAACTGCAAGGTGCTGCACCTGGGTCGGGGCAGTCCCAGACATGAATACAGACTGGGAGAAGAACTTACAGAGAACAGCCCTGCAGAGAAGTCCTTGGGGGTTCTGGTGGATGAAAAACTGGACATGAGCCAGCAGTGTGCAATCATGGGCAGGGAGCCAACTATATCCTGTTCTGTATCAAAATAGGGGTGGCCAGCGGGGCAAAGGAGGTGATTGTCTCCCTCTTCTTTGCCCTCATGAGACCCCACCTGGAGTGCTGCATCCAGCTCTGGTGTTCCCACATAAGAAACACATGGACCTGTTGGAGCAGGTCCAGATGAGGCCACAAAGATGATTGGAGTTCAGGAGCACCTTTCCTGTGAGGACAGGCTGAGAGAGCTGGGGTTGTTCGGCATCAAGGAGAGAATCTTCTCTCTCTTCTGGGGAGACCTCATTGCAGCCTTTTAGTACCTAAAGGGGGCTTACAAAAAAGAGAGAGAGGGACTTTTTGCATGGGTGGATAGTGGTAGGACAAGGGGAAACAGTTTTAAATGGAACGAGAGATTTAGGTTAGATGTTAAGAAGAAATTCTTTACTTTGAGGGTTGTGAGGCACTGAAAGAGATTACACAGAGATGTTGTGGATGATCTATCCCTGGAAGTGTTCAAGGCCATGTTAGACGAGGCTTCAAGCAACCTGATCTAGTGGGTAGCATCCCTGCCCATGCAGGGAGTTTTGAAGTAGATGATCTTTAAGATCCCATCCAATCCAAACCACTCTATGATTCCAGGATTTGAAATCCTGTGGAGAACAGTACATGATTTCTGAGCTGGCTGCAAAAGATGACTTGAAAGAAGTTTTTATGTTACACCAGAGTTCATGTGAAATTTTGCATTTATGGGCCAAAACCAATAAAGCCACTTGTGTACAACTGTAAAACGGCTTATGCTTTGCTTTGTCTCTAAGCATTAATTTAAGACCCAAGGTTCACATTGCCTAGAGCCTTTGTGGATACTGTGGAAACCTGTTTCTTTTTTTTCTGTTATTGAGCTGACAGCCAGATTAAATGTTGATTGTAAAGTTCTTTCCCTTTCTCTACTACTGCATCCCAGCCAAATGAAATTACAAGGTTGTGTAACAGAGGTACCTTTATAACATAACTTATTATAATATATTCATATTATATAAAAAATTCAAAACTCATAATGTAAATTTATTGTAATAAAAAGGCATTGCAAGAGTAAAGGTTTTTTAAAAGAATGGATTAATTGTGAAATTGTCATAGCATTAGAAACCTTGTAATCCCCATGCAGGGCCAAGTTGGGCTAGTCTGCCCACATAATTCTTATTGTACCCTGCGGACTAATCAGCTCTGATTCATACTATCTAATTAATTTCATTTAATTGTAGTTGTTTTAGAAATCCTCAGCTTTGGTTTTTCTGACACTGGTTACTGTGCAGTTAGTACTGAGGGCTAAGGGTCATCCCTCAGTTCTCTTCGGTGTGTGTGTTTTTGGTGGGGTTTTTTTTTTTTGTTTTTTGGTTTTTTGTTTTTTTTTTTTTGCCAAAAGTGGTTCATCTCCCAAACGCCTCTGTAACAGTCTGAAAGTGTCACCTTCCCATTCTCCACACAGATGCATCTCTTGCACTAGTTCATTTTCCCTTTCCAGGGTCTCCTCTGCTTCCACCAACTCTACAAGATGAGAACCAGTTCAGGAATTACGTTTCACTACTCTGTCCACATTTAATAATCAATGATGAGTCTTTCGCATTCACTGTAAGATCCTTGGAATATCCTTTGAAGAAGAACGAAGCAAGGAACTAGGGTTGCTATCACAATTCTTTTAGCTCAAACCGGAAGATAGGCATTGAGTTTGGCTGTAATCCTTGAAAAGGAAGAACTTTTTAATGCTTTTTCTTTTGGCAAAGGATTAGTTGGTTACATATTCTTTCCAAATATAAGCAGGTAGCTCAGATTCCATTTCTCCTCTGACAGGGAACCAGCCTTTCTGGTGGACATCAAGCAATACAGTGCAGCTGTTGCTGCTCTAGGTGCCACATTTTTTGAACTGAGTCCAGAAAGATTTTTTTTTGTCTCAACTCTGTTCCATAATTGAAAAATGAAAAACAAATTGTCTATCTCTCCTTCTTGTCTATAACTCTTCAAAGGAGTCTGCAGTGACTGCAGCAGAACACCCACTGCACTGTATCCTAAACAGCAATTAGCTCTGAGAAAGGGTTGTAACCATGAAGTACACATTTTAGAGCATTAAGAAATACAAATGTTTTTTTCTAAATTATTCTTTATTATGATGCAATTGCTTAATTTTGAATTTGCCTTAGCATGAGCTAAGAAACTCCAAGTAGACTACTGTACTGTGCATTGATTTTCTTCTATGAATTCCTACTGAGACAAATATTAGAACATATTTAATGCAAATACACTTTTTTCAATGTATATGTTCATATAAATACTGAAAAGCAAGTGTTCTCAAATTTCTATATTATAGACTAAAAAGGACTTGAAAGAATATTTTGTGGAACATATGCCCTCTTCTTCTCCACCAAACAAACAAATTTGCTGTAATTATTTTTTAATTAAGTTCATAGAGGTGTGTTATGACTTTAAAGGTGACTTTTCGACAATGGAAGTGCAGGGAGTGTAATTCAAACCTTGGGTAGATTTTAGCTGAGTTGGTTTATAGTAAGAAAGGAGAAATGTCCCAGCTCTGTTGCACAACATATTTTCTGACCTTGGTCAAACTGCTTAAATTGTCTGAGTGAAATCCTACCCCTACTAAAGTCAAGAGGATTTCTGCCATTTATTTGAATGGGGCAAAGATATCACATTTGAATTCTGAATTGTTAATAAGAATGGGATAACATGTATCTAACTCTCACAGCTCTTGTGAAGCTAATTAATCAGCAGAGTACTTTGGGATCCTCAGAAGTATAATAGAAGCTGCAAGTACTATTATTTATTTGTCATGTAATTGGAAACCAGCAAGGTAAAAAGTCATTGATAAAAATCCACATCACAAGGTCATTTCTTTCAATGTTGCAAATCTCTTCTTCAATCAAGAGCTTTGTAACTGATGAAAAGTACTGCCTAATCATAACATTATCAAGTCAATTTAATTGGTGCTCTGGCAGCACATGAGATCATAATGAAGTCATTTTTGGTAGTTACAGGCTTAAAAATATTTTTATAGCACCCTTCATCCTAGTGGAAACTTTAAAGGCCTCACAGACAAGATTAAGGTTTTCTGCCTCTGTTATACAACTGCCTTTGTGTGGTAGATACCAGCTGTTTTAACCATTTCTAAAAAAACTACTGGTAAGCATATTACTGTGTTTATACTTACCCTTTATACCTATTACGTAGTTTGTACCTTTAATGTTCAGATATGTCAAGGTAAAGAGGTAGCATTTTTGGATTAGAAGGGTTCTCATTTTTTCAAATTTGAACACTGATAGTTGTCACTGTTGCTGAACCACAGTTTTTAAGTATCCCCTGTGTCTGTGAAAATCCCTTTTTTGGCAACAGAAAGGTCTACCTGTTTTTGCACAATACTCTCTTTCACTTTGTCAGAAACTTAAACCCCCAAAACTGATATTGGCTTCACCAGGTGAAGGTTTAGAGTAAGAAGGGTTGGTTAGGTTTCCATCAACATGCCCTGTTACATGGAGTGGATTGCTTAATTTACCATGCTGTAAGTTTCTGTATTGCAACAGATGGAAATAATGTCATTTATCTTTTCTTTGCCCCATCTCTTTCATAGCTGGAGTGACTGAGAGCTGGTGTGCCAGTGCAGAGTCCTCCTGCATGCCATTGCTCCCCTCCTTGAGGAGCTGGATGCCGTGGCCACAAGTCCCCACAGTGAGCCCCTGCCACTGACCACATGCCACCTGCCACGGCTTGTGGCCAGTGAAGAGCAGGCTGTGGCTTTCACCTCTCTCTTGCCACTTGCTGCTTTAGCAGGCATTGGACTAAAAAGCTCAACTTAAAATGCAGCCTTCAGAAAAAGCAGCAAATGCAAAGTGGCCGAAAGGCTAAATGTGGCTCAAGGCTTCTTTATGAGGAAGGGAGTTTAAAATCAGCACCTTTCCTGCCTAGTTTCTCATTTCCATCTCCTTCTCTCCCTCTCTTTTCTGTGGACTCCTCTTCATCTTTGATATTGACCAGGCTCCACAGTTCACTTTTAATCAGTTTTACCTGAATGTGTCTTGGGTACTGGCAAGCTGAGATTTCTTTCCCTCTCTGATGGAAAGCATGGAACTGTGGCCTCCTCCCACAGCCCAGCTGTGGCATTGAGCACTGGCTAAGCAGGACTGCTTTCCACTGCATTTTACTCAGGGAAAGGTGAGAAAGAGCCACTGGTAAAGGAGACAAACTCCTCTGGGAGTTTTACAGGTGCACGCAGGTGTTTTGTCTTTATAGGCAAAACCTCATA